>CM029780.1:4016979-5259539 GCA_017562165.1 Ectropis grisescens | reverse complement strand
AACTTACGGCAATATTTTTGGCTATAAAGCATTTCAGGAATATGGTCGAAAGTAGAGAGTTAGTTATCTACACAGACCATAAACCATTAACGTTTGCTTTTTGCAAAAAAAATCCGGAAAAAGAATAATTCTTGCAATGGATAATGGCGTAGAACCGAGTAATGCCGCAGAACCGAGTAATGCCGCCTCAACAAATAAACTATTTGTATATATAATATAAAGTCACAAAAAGACAAAGATGTTTTGCTGCTCGCAGGTCACCCGTACAATTTCAAAACATTGAATAATAAATCAGGCTCAACCAACTAGAGGTGTAGTAACAACAGTGATGCATGTAGCGCAAGTATCACTACCGATAAAGAAAAATCTGCGATTTTTTATTCGTCGGCCCATACAAGCTGAACAAATTTTAATAAAAATCGAGTTGACAGCGCTATTGACGAATGCAAAACACAAGCGTGCAAAAAGTATACCTCAATCCAGAAAAATTTCGAAAAGGAATTTCCCAGAGATTGAAAATATACCAGCGTGTGTAAGCAAAAAAGACACATTGTACCGCGCGAGAAGAAATTGTAAAAATAATCAAAAAACTGAATTTAAAAACCTCGATGAAGTGGAGGTACCTCATGTTTTGGCTGACAAATTTTTTATGTGTGCTGACTTAGGCGGTGTTGCGCTGTGTTTGCCAAATTTAGACGATATTAATATTAGATAGCTATAGCTAATTCATGCCAACTTTACTACTTTTCTTAACATGCTTGTACTCAAATTTCAAAGAAAAAGTTTATAATTTGCAAAGGTTTTATTTTTCAAACCATTGTTTACTTCTTCACTTAACTATGAGGTAATAAATAGGTCATAAAAATATGTCATCTTTCGGGTATTACCGATTTGAAATCTTGTAAATCTTGGAATTTACGGTTTACAATCGGTAATCTTCCCGTGTACAGTTTTGACAGTTCATGTTGCTTTATGCGATGAGGAGGTGTAGGCCTTAATGGTAGAGGCTTTAGCTCTTCATTAAATTTGTTTTGTATTTTATGATGCCATCAGGACTATACTCCAACATCCTTATATCCGTTACGACGGGATCACCTACTTTTTCCCAGGCCGAATTGATTTCTAAATCAAGAGTAGTCTGTAAAAAAAATTGTAATCCAAAAGTTTGACTTCATAAGGCATTGGATGTGTCCTAGATTTCTTTGAAATGTCTACATATTGATCCGGTAATATATTTCCATTCCTTTTACTTTGCATTCTATGGCACTGTGCACAGAATCACACTCCACCTGTGTATGCCCCTTTTCCAGATATTTTTGAGTGCTTTTCCTTTTTTTATTTGGCAAGACGTAAAAGGGCATTACTCAGGAAGGCGTTGAGATTATGTCCACAGCATCCGTCTGAATATAAAATTACTGGCAAACATGCCTTTTTCAAGGTATTGGAAATATTGTCCACCACACAAGATACAAAAACAGATACTTTAAGACTGCTGTTGGATTCGTCGAACCAAATGGCACATGACCGCATGGGTCCCTAGGTTGTAGCCACAAAGCTTCGTTTTATAATATGTGAGGTATTTTATTGTTTGTTACTACTAGCGCCATCTGTTTCGATAGTCTGGTATTACTTACTTGCTACGAGGAATGAAGCGAACGAGTGAACAAGTTGGAGGCTTCGTTCATGAATGTACCTATCTAAGAGTCAGTAGTTCGGTCAGCGCAGGAGTGAAGGACGATTAATTCTGCTTTCTACCGCCGACGGCACCACAGTGTGCACTGATTCTCACAAATATACGAAATGGCGGACAACACCGATGAAAACCCTACCATATCTCCGACAAATATATAGCACTGGCTTGCAAAAACGGCACCATCTTAACAGATTCCACATCTGTGTAAATACGTGACTCGTCCCAGCTTGTGCAAACAATTTGTCCGTAACTTTCTCTGCTCTAGTTTTCTTTGTTACATGGTGGTTATAATCCTCTTCGCTTAGGTTTCCTGTTTTGTAACTACAACATAGATCACATTGGGCTTTGTTGGGCTGGTAGAGAGCGAAATTTTGTTGTTCAAATATGCGGCATACGCAATGTTGCGAATCTACTTCACAAGCGTTTTTGTAAACGCGATACAACTCAATCATGCTATCGTAAACTGGTTCCAAGTACAATTTAGATGTACTATGGCGGCAATTATGCGATGGCAGCTTACTTAGGAACTGGATGAGACACTCTTTAGAGCTAGTTTTCTCAGGTCCCTTCTTATTTTTCTGAGATGTTTGTGTATCGGGAGACATGGCACAGGCTGTTTTTACCAACCAGTACCTGGCAAACCAATCCTTTGCCTAGAGTGGCAAGGAACATTTTCTTGCAGACCCGGTGTCTTTGACTTTCAATTGTTAGGTATTGCGCTCGGCTTTCACTTCGGTTTGAGTTCGGATTTTTTGTTACCTTCTTTTCCATTTTTTAAATATGAGAACAAATACATGCTCTTCTTTGGCCCAAAGCATGTCTTTCCAAAATTTTGTAAATAACTGCTGTCGTGATTCCGAGTTTATGATATCGTAAGGTCTCAGTTTTGATCTAACGCAAAAATCAGAAATGCATGGTGTAGATAATATTGCAATATTGTAGAAATTATTATTAAGAACTCACAAAAACTATTGGTGTCCGAAATATGAAAAATGAATAATTTTTCTTTCAAACCCGTAATACAGCTACGGAATAAAAAGTTATTCGTTATCATCAGGAGAAAATTGACACCTCGTTTGTAATTAGTGGTCTCATTTTGAGCTGCAACATGTAAATACAACATGTACAACATGTAAATACAAACAAGCTTGATTGCGAGTTTTACAACAGCTGTCACTCATTAATCAATTCCCCTGAAAGTATACCTAGTAGTAGTCCTGAGGAGTATGGTACAACTGTAACACATCAAGAGCACGCCGAGTCTATACTTGGAGTTGAATTAAATCAAGATCTAATTCAATCAATTGCAGAAGCTGGAAGCAACTTGGCTGAAATAGGACCACAAGAATCTGATTTGACAGCTTGCAAAGACATATCTATAAACCAACCAACAATAAAAATCTAAAACAAGGAAAAGACAGCCTGAAACATGGAAGAAGAATGTTAAAAAACAATTGAAAAATACGGAAAATCCTACGAAACACTCAAAGGACGCACAATACCTGCTATAAAGCTGAAAGCTTAGTGCACTGATTGCAGACGGAAATGTACCAAATAAATTAGTAAAAACGATAGATTGAAGATTTTCAACGATTTTTGGGGAATTTGTGATCTCGGAAAAAAGCGCTATTACGTCAGTAATTGTATGGAAGTTGTCAAGCCAGAGTACTCATTACACAATGAAAATAGTAAACGAACCCTAAATATGTCACATAATTTCCCTATAAATACGGAGAAAATTCGAGTTTGCAAAAGATTATTCTCGGCAAGGGGCATAGGACACTCTTTTTGTCAGGCGTTATCTTAGATCGTAGAGGGCAACATGGTAATACCGGTAGAAGTCTAGCACAGGCTGAGAAAGATGGTGCACGGGAACATTTATGTTCCCGTATATTATATCCCGTATGGTATATATGTACCTACCCTAAAAAAGACTCCCATTATTGTCGGTCAAGTTCAACGAAAGAATATTTTGATGGTGCCTTTTGAACTTGTCAGTGATGTATCGGCAGTAAAAAGAGTGTTGTCATCAGAACAGCAAGCCAATTATCAAGCAATGAACTAACGAAAACATATTTCGAAACGAGTTTAACATTGCGTTTCACAAGCCAAAGAAAGATCAGTATCCACTCTGTTTGTCGTATCAAAATGCTGTTGACGTAGATAAGTTACGACTAATACACACTTATGGCCAACATTTGATGGAAAGAGATATGTCCAGATTAGAGAAAAAAACTGACATATAGTTAGCCAAAAATAATGTTGACAAGATAATTTGTTGCTACGACATGCAAGCTGTTCTTCAGACACCATGTTTAAACGATACGCTCTCGATACGATTGTTACTTATGGAACGAGTCTCTTGGAGGAAAAGGTTGCGACGAAGTCGGAATGTGCATCTATACATTTTTTAAAGACCATTGCGGTGGAAAACATATTATCATCATATTCTGCACTGATAATTGCCAAAACAAAAACAAACATCTTCTTACAGCTTCTTCTTTCTTTACAGCTGAACTTTTAGAATTTTAAATGTATAATAGTAAATTTCGAAACATCTTAAAATTTGTGTACCTAATTCTTATTTTAAAGTCTTTAAAATATTGCTAAACTAGTGGTTACTTATCCACGATCTACGACGTAATGAAATGTATTTAATGATATTTTTCTAATTATTGACGAGTCTGTGCAGAATCATTGCAAATGTTTAGGTTTAAGTAAATGTTTGTGAATGTGACTTCACTTTTTTTCTAATCTATTCTATTCTCGGTCTCTACCACTACTCAATCTATACTTATAATAAAACTGTAACTGGTCGAATTCTGTACATTGAAGATATTTTGAAAATGTTTTTTTTGGGGCTCTCCATAGTCGATACTGATGGCGAAACTGCATTTTTTTTCTTTCATGTCTGTCTGTCTGTCTGTCTTTCTGTATAGGGATCACGCATCACGCCGAAACTACTGATTCAATTCAGCTGAAACTTAGCATGATTTTAGTTTATACTAAGGACATTGCTGTAGGCTACTTTTGATCCCCAAATTCTGATCGGTTTTCTTGCGGGAGGGGGTGAAAGTCAGAATGTGTATTTGGTTGTTACTCATGTTTGCGTTGTTTAATTTCATTAATTCTTTTTTTATTAGAAAGAACACATTTTTTATATTGTCCCGTCAAAATTTGAACAATATCGGTTTGTTGGTTCGGAAATTACACAAACATTAAATAATAACGACACGCGCGGCGCGTTCGGTACATACTAACTTCTAAGTATTCTGTGGATCACAGACGATCCACAGAATATCTAGATTCTAGAAAGTGCCCACGTGATCGCGTCGCGTCGTCTTGGATGACAAAATAATTGTCAAAAATATATTTTGTGTGGAAAAACAAACATCATTCGGTTATAATCGACTTCAAACAAGGAGGATGCTCTCAATCGGGTTGCATGTTTTTTTATTTGGTTTTATTTTACGCGATAACTCCGCTAATTGTTAGTTGATTTTGATAATTCCTTTTTTGTTTGGTAAAAAATACTTCAGAGGTGATCTTAGATATCGAAAACAGGGAGGTAGTTTTTCAATTATCAACAAAAAACTAAAATCAGCTTAGATTTCCTTAAGGGCCTTCTCTCGCAAGGAGAGAGACAAGGCTATAATCCACTACGCTGGCCCAGTGTCGGTTGATGGATGAGATATGACTTAGAACTTAGATTATAGGTAGATTTCGGTTTCTTCATGGTGTTTTCCTTCACCGTTTTAATTACCGGCATTACGAACATGACTCTGAAAAGATAGTGGTGCGCGTGGTTTTGAACCCTGGGTCTCCGGATCGACAGTCGGCGTTCTCCCGACTAGGTCAGCTGTAACTTACTAGAGCAGCCGTAACTTATTAGAAAACGTATTATTTCAATCCAAATACTGTTTAAAATTTAGGTAAAGGCAGTGTTCAACAAGCTTCGGTGACCGAAGCAGACAGTTGTTAGGGTTCCGTACACAAAGGGTAAAAACGGGACCCTATTACTGAGACTTCGCTATCCGTCCGTCCGTCCGTCCGTCCGTCCGTCTGTCACCAGGCTGTATCTCAAGAACGGTGATAGCTAGACAGTTGAAATTTTCGCAGATAATGTATTTCTATTGCTGCTTTAACAAAAAATACTAAAAATAAAATAAATATTTAAGAGGTGCACCCATACAACAAACTTGATTTTTTACCGTTTCTTGCTCGATACTAATAACGTACCCGTCACAGGTAGACGCTTTAACTATTCACTTACGTTGGAACGGCTGAATGTATCGAGTTAAAAATAAAGACACATTCTTGGTTTAGCTTAAGTAATACATAGAGTACTTATACATAGGCAATGTTTAGCCTATGTGTTCTTCCAGACTGTAATCTAATTCTATTTCAAATTTCAACCCGATCACTTGATACGTTTCGCCATGATTAAGTAACAAACATCCAAACAGTGACATTCATAATATTTACAGGACAACGTTGGAACGGCTGAACATATTCGGATGGAATTCGAAACACACGTAGTTTGAACTCAGAAATAGCAAATCGGTTACTTAATCGGTTATCTACTGTGACGTAGGAAAGACTAAGCAAATTTGGTAGAAAATTAAAACAGAGATAACTCATAGTCTGAAATACCACATTTATGTATTTATTACCTATCAACCTGAAAAGAAGCATGGGCCCTATGGAAACAAATTTTAACTATCACGTCAAAACGGCACAACGATATGGGTTGACATACGAAACACATATAGTTTAGAGTCTAAAATTTCACATGGGCTAATAAGTCTATACTTTAATTTAACGCCATATTAATAGAAGTAGGTATATATTTTCGTAAGGAACTTGATGTGATGTTAAGGTAAAAGCCAAAAATGAAAAATATATGCCACCCGTTTTGGCGTAGATAATATAGGTGATTTGCGTTCACAATCAAAATAACAAGCAACATAATATTCTCATTAGACGGCGCTAACGCCAGTTTAAATCTAAAAGCACTAAAGGCCATTTAAATCGATGTTTTGCTACTGTGGTATGTATTTTTTCTTTCATCACTAGGTGGCGTTACTGGTATTCTAAATTGTACTAATAAGATTTTGCTGCTAAAAGGATTATGATGCCGAATTTGGATTCTTTCGTTCTTGATTTTATTCTGTGTTACCTACAATTAAATTCATACATTAACATTTCACTAGGAATTGGCTTAGATTTACGGGTTCAACTTGCTTTAATATAATTAAAACTTAAAATTTTAATTATTTTGATTCCACACAGGCTTCGCTCAGAATTTTACGCCGGTTAAGTCGCGGGTAACAGCTAGAAAACAGTTTGCGGATAAAAAGAAATAGGTAAGTAGGTAGATCATGCACATTAGCTTCAGACTTTTCATAATGTATCCTATAAAAATCCTACAAACTTAACACTTGCGGCTATGTTCGATACTACGAAACCTAACTAAGTATGTTTGATTTTGTTTAAAAAAAGAAAAATAAAGATGATAATATTAAATAAATTTTTGTGTGGAAACACAAATTCACTCAAACTCAAAGGTCAATGACTTCTTATCCAAATATTTGACGTACGATACTTCTAATTAATGTATAAGTCAGTAACATCTGCTTACGCGAACGAAGTAGCGGGTTCAGCTAGTATATAAATATAATAATACAGGTTGTAAAATCCATAACGTATAAGTACGTAGTAGTTGGGCACACCCAAAGCGAAGGCGACAGTGTGCTCAGTACTATAGAACGGGAGAAGGCGAGAATTTTGAAAAATAGTTCCATCTATGTTCCCTCACAGTGGAAATCTTTAGTTCAATGTGCCGAAAAACAGGTATTCCGTATGGAGTGATTTCTGATCTGATCAGATCTGAAAGAAAAAAGATTTACTTTCATTGTGCGACTCAAATGTGATTCCGAGGGTGTACCGCGTATATTACACACGCTTGGAGGCTATAAAAAATTACAATGTAAATGATGAAAATAATTAATGTTAAGCATTTGATTTTTCGACTCAATCGAAATCGAAACCTGCGCTGTTCTGGAATCCTTACAGCGATGTCAAGTCGATTGGCGATACATCGAGGTGATGAGGTGTTTGTACGACGCCGCTACGATGACAGTCCAAATTCAAGAACAGCAGTCAAGACATATTCCTCTGCAGCGATGCGTGAGACAAGGGGACGTAATTTGTTCTCAAACGCACTAGAGGATATGTTTAAGACGCTGGATTGGGTTGGACATTGCCTAAACATCAATGGCGAGTACATCTCTCACCTACGATTTGCAGACGACATCGCCATTATGGCAGAGTCGCTGGAGGACTAGCAGTGTATGCTGAACAGCCTGGCTAACGCTTCTCAACGCATCGGCTTCCGGATGAATTTGGATAAAACCAAAGTCATGTGCAACGAGTTCGTTGCTCCACTTTCGAAATTGTTCAGAGATACGTTTACCTAGGGCAAACGCTCGAACTAGGTAGATGTAGCTTTAAGAGTGAGCCCATAAGAAGAATCCAGCAGCTGGGCTGGGCAGCATTTGGTAAACTTCGTCGAGTCTTCGCGTCACCCATCCCACAAAGTCTCAAAACAAAAGTATAGAACCAGTACGTCCTACCTGTCATGACCTACGGTGCTGAAACGTGGACACTGACAGTCAAAATGATCCGAAAGCAAAAAAGTTAACTTTGGGGTAAGATGATTCCCTTCCTTGTATACAAGATGATCCCAAGGGATCATCTCGTGCCTTAACTTTTACAAATTGGGTATGTGTGTTTTTTATAAAGATTTTTTAAGTTTACAGAAAAGGCCTTCGATTGTTGTTTTTGTATACAATTTTTTTACAAATAGTATATATAGAGTGACTAGACGAGGAGGACATGCACTGCACTGTCCTCGTAACCCAGAGATAAGATGTTTTATCTCTATGCCCTTTAATTTCACGGAAAACATTGCCCTTCAAACTGGAACACAGCAAAATTATTTATATTAAACAGAACTTAATCACGAACTAACATTATTTAATTAGATAATATAAATAATATGTGTTCAAATCTCGAATGTTTAAAAACAATATAGGTAGGAACACAGCAATGTTTGCACGTTACTGCTTGGTGGTAGAATAATGGTGGTGGGAAATGTGTAGTACTTCTTCAGGCAGACTGTAAAGAATCATATCACTACTAAAATTGCATAAATACACATTTGTATAAACACATTTTTTTCAGGATTTTAGTCAAATATGCCGCGTAAATATATAAACAATGAATGCCGCGTAAATATATAAGCATAATCATGATCTTGATCATGCGCTTCGCGCGATCGATCTATTGCTCTGCACTTACCGTTCCCCGCTTCCCCTGTGCGGTCGCGTCGGCTGTAGGTAAACAGGCCGCCGGCCTGTTCTTAGAATTTTACCGAGCGCAATACCCCTCGCCCCGTTGATTGATATAAATAGTGAGGTGGGAGTAGAGCTGTTTCATTATGTCACATAACTTGAGTGAAAGTAGCAAGTCTTCAAGTAAGAAAAAATGAAAACGCCAGTAAGTTCTCCGAGAGCGTCGGCATCGGGTGTGGGCCAGTCGACTGGCAAAAATTTGTCAGTTCATTTTCATCGAATAAATTCAGCAACCAGCAGCGACGAAGAAAGCGATCGGGAACATCCAGTAAACGAATTGGGGGAGTTTCTTCAAATGAAAAATCAGAATCATCTGCAGACAGCGATTCAAATAGTGGAAACGTAATGTGGTCAAGATATAGGCCAGGAAACGCAAGCGTTAGTAGAGGACATGGAACATCGAGCTCAAGAGAGTGCTTCGGTAAAGATAGTAAGAAAACGAAAATCCAATCAGAAAAAGAATTCAGCTCCGGCGAAGAAAGTGCCGAAAATGTTGGGGAACCGTCAGCGGACAGCTTTTTGGGGGTTTTAGAACTGATTTGGACGACGAATGTGTATTCTCAAGTGATGGAGAAATTGAAGTTCGGGGAACAAAAGGCAATGCAGAACAAAAAATCTGAATCTCAAGAGGGAGTTCACCAATTTGATATCATTGTGGAAGACAATATTGAAATTGATTGTACACAAACTGAGGCAGAGCGAATGCGAAGATTTATCATGGAATGTATTCAAAACCATCCTCTCCGATTCAGAGTTATACACGACGTGTTTACAATTCAAAATGACCGATACAGCGATGCAAATATTTCACGAATATGTGAACAAGGAGGATCCTCAAGACGTTCCTTTAAAGGATCCATCTTCTTTGTCAGCAACCATGCCCAAGACCATTTGCACGTCATCCACGACTGCGCATATAACGGAAACAGTTGCAGATGTCAACGAATCAAAGAAATTAGAAGTGAATGTGGAAACCCCAGACTTAATAGAAGACTTCTTCGGTCTTCAGAATGTACAAGCAAACACTGGCTCAATCTCGCAATCTATCTCGAGACTGGTGAACGGAAAGCAATACATTTTGAAATCGCCGGGAGAATGTGGTGTAAATGTGATAAAACTCGAAACTTATCCATTCGCAAAAATATGCGGCTTAGACAAGAAAAACTGGTGGAAACACGTGGACACGAAAATGTTGTTCGTGACGAATTCCAATGTAGATCCGCTACAAATGCAAGTGAACAAACTGCAGAATGCAGTAATGACAGCAAAATAAAAAATATCACAAAAGAAGTAAAGGAGATCAATTACTGGATTTTTTTTGGAAATTTCCAACATCGCCAATAAATAATTTATTTAATAACGCTGTATGGTTTAACTCGACCTGGAAGTATTTGCCTTTAAATCATACTCATATAAAAGCTGTGCAGCGTAGCGTATATTTCAAAGACAATTGTGCAACATGAATATAATAGATTTTATTAATCGTTTTAAAAATAGTGAATCTCTATTTTTAAATGTGGTGTACGTGATGTTAATGATTACTACTATACAACAGACCAATCGTTACGTATAGCTGTAGAGTTACTTATGTTTTAATTTAACAATTCTTCTGATCGTGTATATGAATTTTTTGGTTAATTAGATAAATACGAAACTAAAGAAGTCCATCTACATACTACAGAACCATACACCAGACAACATGATGTCTTACAAACACAGTACTCTCCAAAGGTAGCAGCTCAAATAACAGAGATTGAAACGTTGAAAACGATGTTACAAGAAGCAGCAGAAGCGATGCACTCAGGAAATATAATAGATAAGCCGTATATCGAGTACTTAAATTCAAACATCCAAAATGCATGGAAAAACTTACAAGACGGCCATGCTAGAGTAATAGAACAGGAAACAGACTTTCAGAATGAGTACTTTCAACAAAAAATGTTCGGTAAAATTAGAACAGAAGTGAATATGACTATACAAGAACTTTGTAAGGTAATGAGGGGTGCGAATACTCACCCAACGAGCCATCCAACGAACCGGAAGGTTGAGTTGCCAAAGATTATAATCCCAAGTTTCGATGGTAAATACGAGTCATGGAACTCATTTTGTGATTTATTTACAAACATAATACATAACGAGAAAAGTTTAACAGCAACCGAAAAAAATGCAGTACTTAAAGACTACTAAGACGTATATTAAAGGTGACGCTGCAAAATTAATAAGCCATCTCACGGTGTGCGAAACCCACTATTCAACTGCGTGGGATTTACTTAATAATCGGTACAGAAACGAAAGACTGTTGATAACCAAACACATAGATGCAATATTAAATACGCCAAAAATAGAGAAAATAACAGCCTAAGGAACAGTCTAAGGAATTTACACGACTCCATAAACGAGAATCTGGAAGCAACAAGGAACCAAGGAATAGATATCACAACCTGGGATCCGTTCCTTACAAGAATATTAGCTACTAAATGGGATGCCGAAACCAATGAAAAATATGAGCATCAATTACTGGACCCACATAAACTGCAGAACTTCACAGATATGATGAATTTCTTAGAAAGAAGATTCATGTCTTATGAAACGTCTACCATAAGAACTATGACTAATTCACAAAAACCATCATCTGCATGGGGAGACAGTGTGAAAACAAGATACAGGACGGAATGTTGGTACTGCAATAAAAATGATCATATAATATTTACGTGTCAGCAGTTTCAAGCATTACAAAGTCATGAAAGAAACAAAATCGTTAATGAACGTCACAAGTGTAGAATATGCCTAAGCCACAAGAGAGAAATACAATGCTATTAGCCTAAAAACGTGTAGTATATGTGGAAACCGAAACCATAATACACTACTGCACCAAGAGAGCTTAGCGCCAAATAACAAAAGAGGATTTGTACAGAGGAATTTTAACAAAGAATTGATACATAGAAGAGACAAAAACGAACCGTTAGCTTCGTCAAGCAAACAAGAATTTAACACCAGATCTAATATGGCAACCGCACCAAACCAAGATGTTACATTATTAGCAACAGCGGTCATACAAATTAACGATGCAGTTGGAACTCCACATATGTTCAGAGCTCTGTGCGATCAAGGGTCAGAAGCATCATTTTGCACAGAACAGGTAGCTCAGCTATTAGCATACCCCCGTAATACCATTCAAGCAAAAATAAGTGGTATCGCGGATGATGAACCAAAGACTTCAAAACATTCTATAGATGTTACCATCAAACCAAGAGGTAACAGCAAATACGCGTTACCAGTAAATCTTATTATACTTCCAAGGTTAACCGGCGCATTACCAATAAATAGCATTCCGGAAGTAGAGACTGGTATTCAAGGAGAACATTTAGCAGACCCAACGTATTTCACACCGGCTCCTGTAGATATTATACTTGGAGCTAGAGAGTTTTGCACAATATTAACAACAAATTGCAAGAAAGTTAACGAAGGAATAGTAGCTGTTCGGAATAGAATGACGTAACAATGTATTTTGCTAACTTGTAGAAACGGGTATTTATGGTCTATGGCCGGGCGCGGCCAACGTTTTAGATCTACCGACATATTCGTTTTAAGTTGAGTACATCGCTCGGACGGCTCCGAGACAGTTGTGATTGTGCATTGAAAATTGTCGACAGCACAGGGCGCGAGCCCATTGTTTTAGTTGATTGTCGATTCGGAATTCGACAACGCGAGCGCGGACGCTTACATTTTGTTTTAATTGTCGCATACTGAATTGCACCGGGTGCACGCGATAATTGTGTTTTCGGTGGTACGAACATCTTTGTGATACTTGCGGTGAAAGACGCCGGGCGTCGATAGTGAATTTTGGTCTGACGGGTTCGAGGACCGAACCTGACGTGGAACGAGCGAGGGCGCTTCCAGGCCCTATCAAATGCGAGAATTGTGAAGCGTATTACCATCCGATTTGCGTTAGTAAGCCGTCTTCGGAAGTTGCTAAATTGCAGCGTTGGAGATGCCCGACGTGCCGAGCTGCAGAGCCTAAAAGATGTAATCAGAATTCGCCATTGCTTGCGCGCGACCGCGTCGATAGCCCTTCGATGAATGTGAATGGGGCGAGTGCGCGAGCGCATAAGCGGCCGGCGCCCGGGATCCCCTGATGTAACGGTGGCGGGGGGGGAGGCGATGAGTCGGTGCTCGATATCGCCAAGGAACTACGTTTTCTCAGAATGGATATGGCCGAAATAAAAACGTGCCTTAAGATTCTCACTGACGGCGTGTCAGCGTGCAAAGCGAGATTGGATAATTTTGATTCCAGAATACATATACTCGAAGATAATAACAAGTTTGTCACGACGTTACGCGAAGAAGTACATGATTTGAGAGGCCAATTAAACCGCCAGATACAAATGACACTAGATAAAGAATTGGAAGTTGTAGGTGTGACTGAGTCATCGTCAGAGAATCTCGAGCATATTGTTAAAGTTGTCGCTACGAAGATGGGAGTAAATTTGCCTGACTCCGAAATCGACTCCATAGCTAGGGTAGGTCAAAGAACTATAACTACCAATAAAGACTATCCTGCTTTTCCTCGGCCAATTATAGTGAGGTTCACGAGAAAAATTAAAAGAAACGAAGTACTGAAAGCAGCTAAGGCCCGACGTCATGGACTTAAATCAGCAGACTTGGATTTGACTGGCTCTAGTCGAAACATTTACGTAAATGAACACCTCACTAAATTTAACAGATTGTTATTTCGAGAAGCTAGACAGCGCTCTAAAGACTCGGAATACCGATACTGCTGGATTAGTAACGGAAGGGTGTATTTGCGAAAGAAAGAAGGACTCCCGCCGGTGCTTATCACCACCTATTCTGACCTGGACCGGGTTATACCTGTTCGCGCCAGCGAGGACTGCGTCCCACAGACTCTCGTCACCGCGAGTGGAAGTCACGCGCGGGAAGCAACATTTACCTAGCGTTATCGAACCTGAGCTGGACCACGTTATACATACTGGAACCTCGGAAAACTGTAACACACTCAGAGCTCTCGATGACTGAAACCTGTCTTGATGTTATAGTTAGGAATTATGGAGAGGGCTGCAAGCTACCCCTAACCAACAAACTACTAGCACTCTTTATTGGTTTATTTTTGCATGTGTTGTCTTTTACTATATTGCATGTGATTTACTTTGATTTTGTCATACGAATTTTAGCAGCATTTTTATTTTTTATTTTTATTCTAATGAACTACATAATAAAAGGAAATATTCTGTATTTTCAAACGTTTTACGGAAACCACTCGTGCCCTTACTCATGTGTACTTTGTCCACTATACTCACACACACATACTCTCACGCTTTACACACAGAATGAACACCGCAGAGAAAACTATAGGCACTCTTACCTGATAGCACACTCTACCAAATATTATCGGGCTATTGTGAAATTGATTCAGTTTCATTGCACATTTCTACACGCTGTTGCGACACTATTTAATATGAACACGAACTTATTAATCTACTTCACGCACTTTGACAATGGCTAACTGGGACGTGTATAGGGAAATAGAAGGAACGCTCGAAGTAGAGTGTCGTACCATTGATGCGCCGGAACTATGCAATGATCACGTCGCATCATACAATCTAAAGGTGCTGTCTTTTAATATCAGAAGCCTAAATCGGAATTTTTCTGAAATACTTCCAATGCTTAAGAGGCTAGATATGGAAATAGATATACTAGTTTTCTCAGAGTGCTGGTTGCAAGAGCATAGTCACATCCCACAATTGCCCGGTTATGACGTATACCACACTACAAAAATCATAAACAAGTGTGGCGGGGTAGTCATGTACATTAAAAATAGCTGGTCAGTCTCGGTTACGGAGCCAGAGTTTGCAGACGCAAACTGTCTTCTAGCAAATGTATCAAACATACTGAAAGTGGTTGGCATTTATAGATCTCCAGCGGTTAAGAATTTAAAAGGTTTTAATGATTCCCCTAGAAAATTTTCTGATCAGTACTAAAAATGACAACAATGTTCTATTAACCGGTGATGTTAATATAAATTTACTGGATGAACGTCCTAACAGTGATAACGTGGAATATCAGAACATTATGGCTGAACATAAATTTCTCCCATCCATAACGCGAGTCACTAGAAGGAAATCAATGACGTGTTTGGACCATGCTTTTGTAAAAACAAAAAGCAATGCTATTGGCCTGATTTGCAAGAGTTCGATTACTGACCATGACTTGCTGATAGTAGGAATGAATGTAGATGTAAAGAAAAATAAAAAAGATAAAAAAGAGACATATAACAAAAATTGATTATAACGACGTTGCCAAGGACTTAAAGAATACAAATTGGAAACAAATTTTGGAGGTAGACAATATTGACAGTGCTGTATTAAGGTTTAATGAAATAATCTTAGACTGCGTAAAGAATCATACCAAAACAAGTAGTGTAAGCCGGATAAACTACAATCTCAAACCTTGGATTACGCCAGGCCTCATCAAATGCATGAGGCACAGAGATAAATTACACCTAAGACTACGGAAAGAGCCACTAAATCTAGTACTAAAAACAACATATATTCGTTACAAAAACTTCTGTAACAATCTGTTACACAAACTTAAAATCCAACACGATAGCGAGCAACTGACAAAGCATCAAGGCAATATAAAAAAGTTATGGAATTCAATAAAAGATATCTGTGATATTCCACATAATAAAAAGATGCTCAGGAGTTATTAAGTGGAGTTGCCAATAAAAGACAAGCCTTAAACCAGTGTAATAAATATTTTGCCAATACAGGAGCAAGGCTCGCTTTTAAGATTCTAAAAAAACTTAAAACATCTCAAGAATCTCTATGCCAACAAATTCAGATGAAGAGTTTCCGTTCAAATTCTTTATTTTGGCTCCAACTGATTACGCTGAAATGCATGATATTTTACAAAACCTGAAACCTGACAGCGCACCGGGTGCAGACGATATCACACCACTTTTATTGAAGTTTGGGAAACAATACCTCATTGAGCCTCTAGTTTACATAAGTAATCTGAGTATGGCAACGGGCACGTTTCCCAGAGCCTGGACAACAGCAGTGGTCGTACCGGTGTACAAGAAAGGAGACAAAAAAGAGCCAGACAGTTATAGGCCCATTTCACTACTCAGTAATGTATCTAAAATAGTTGAAAAGCTAGTAAATAAACGTTTAACGAACTTTATGGAGAAATATAAAATCTTGGATGAGCGTCAATTTGGTTTTAGGCCAGGCAAGTCAACCGAAGATGCTGTCCAGCGTTTGACGGAAGTGGTGTCGTCTCATTTGGACAGAGGACAGAGATGCATAGGTATATTTCTTGATCTCGCACGTGCTTTCGACAGCCTATCCCCAAAACTACTGCTTAAAAACTTGAATTGTCTGGAATCAGGGCAGTGCTCTAAGCTGGTTCTAAGTTATTATTTGAAAAACCGTAAGCAATATCTTAAAGTTGGCAATCAAAAAAGCGACGAAGCCACTATCTCATACGGAATTCCACAAGGAAGCGTGCTATCCCCTACCCTGTTTACTATTTACATGAATGACCTACTAGGACTTAACCTACCGAACATGGAAATAATCTGTTACGCGGACGATACCGTCGCCATCTTCCATGGGAAAGACTGGGTCTCTGCTTTGAGAGTGGCAGAAACTGGAATGGCGGAACTGTCCCGGTGGTTTGATGCCAATCTGCTGACTCTTAACTTGACCAAAACTAACTTTATAGCTTTCAGCATTACACAAGCTACCGGCACAGAACTCTCATTTTTTACAAATCCACGATAACAACTGTGCGTCACAAGGCTACACTCACGCCAGGTTCCCTAACTCCTGCTGCACATGTAATAAAATAGTAAGAGTAGATCACATTAAATATTTGGGTATTATGATTGACCAACACTTAACTTTTAAGGACCATATCACATACACAGCTAAAAAAGCTCGAAAACTAATCTACGTAATGAAAGTGTTGAGACCAGCAGCGGAAAATCACGTTAAAATCTTAGTGTATAAATCGTTGTGTCAATCATTTTTACAATACTGTATTGCGGTATGGGGAGCAGCCGCTCGGACACACATGGAAGAAGTGGAACGAGCACAACGAGCTGTTCTAAAGGTTCTTCTGGGCAAAAAACGTCGATATCCAACAGAACAGCTTTACGGGGGAGGCAGCCGTGCTGACTGTTCGTCAGCTCTACGTTCTCCGGACTATTGCAAAGAGTCATCACTTATCGGCTGGACGAGACAAGACAAAGCGCAATCGCCCCCGCGACCTTCCACTACCTAGAATAAACTCCGTTTTTGCTTCTCGCTTGCCAAGGTACGCGCACATTTTTACATATAATGCTGTCTGTAGACACATTGACATAGTTGATGACAATTTTGTAGAATGTAAGCCTAAAGTACAAAAATGGCTACTTTCTCTGTCCTACGCCCAAACGGAAAACCTAATTAAACACAGTGAAATGAAGATTAGTAATGTATATCCCACAATAAATAGCCAAACACAAGCTATCACTGCTCATAAACAATCCTAATGAATATACACATATACAAACCTCTCGCTCATGCACAGCACACCAAACCCTTACCTTACCAGGGCCTACTCCCACTACACACACACACACACACACACACACACACACACACTCAACTGTTTCTCTTTCACACTATCACTTACTTTCACTCATGCAACCCCATGCTCCACCTCATACACGTAAATGGGCAATTTGCTTGTTCGTATGAACGGAATGTATTAATTGGTAAAATTACTTATTCGAAATTTACTTGCTATATCTAAAAGAAATTGGTATTAGTCAGTTTATTTAAGACCAAAGTAAAAATTCCAATTCCTATGTGTAATAAATATAAATTTGTTTTTGTTTCAATGTAACAATATGTAATTTTAAGTAATACAACTGTTGAAAATTTGTGAGCAGTATTAACTATAGGTATAAGACATGTATTTTAGTCAAATTAATTCTAGATTCAACAGTATACTATTAAAAATAATAAATATTATACTTATGAGTTAACGCGATATGTGCTACTAAAACAGATAATTGGACCAGAGCGCCCAAGATACAGGCTCAGCCTAGTTTGGGGCTCAATGTAAACTTTGCCATTGAAAAATAAATTAGCCATAAACTCTCATTGTAAATTAAGAAACAGTGTAATATCTTGAAGGAATAAATGATTATTATTATTATTCAGTTATTTATTCATTCATCTTAATTTCTAAGTTTTTTACAATAGGTATAAAAATACAAACATTATAAAAAACTTAAAAACTAGGGTGCCGCCAGCAGCGGGGCAGAACCCAAGCTACCGGTGGTTAGGGCTGCAGAGAGAGGAACCTCCTGACGATGCGTGCTGTGTCAAGGATGACTGCAACACCTGGGAAGTCCGCCTGGGGAAGTACCACACCTTTGCCAGTTATTAGTAGTGGTAGGACTCTTGGCAGAGTCCGCCTGGGGAAGTACCACACCTTTGCCAGTTATTCTACCGCCAAGCAGTAATGTGCAAACATTACTGTGTTCCGGTTTGAAGGGCAATGTTTCCAGAGAAATTACAGGGCTTAGAGATATAAGACCTTAGATCTCTGGGTGACGAGCGCAGTGCAGTGCTAGTGTAACACTTTTTTTTCCGTAAATCGGAACGCGTCGATTCTCTGTGACGCCGAGTGATAAACGTCCCAACCCTAAAAAAGTCGTTTCGTTTTACCTCATCTCTATGGCGTGGGTTCTGTCCGCGGAAGCGACAAAGCGCCATTTTTTTGTGTTGGAAGGCGCCCGGTACGGTCGCTTTGTGGAAATTATCCTTGTATCCTGGTGCTTGAAGGATTGATGGTGAGTTTGTAAGCTGTGATATCGCTGGCTAGACCGCGGTTCAATCGATATTCGCCGCAGTGTTACGAAAATGTGTTTTTTGTCGTAGTGACGTGTGTCTTGAGGGGCGGAGCCTTTGTCCGAGCCTGGTGCAGTGGATTGAGTGTGGTGGTAGCTGCCTCCCTCACAAGGTAAAATTTACAAGTGTGATATTGTGGAGGGACCGCGTGGCGCCTGTAGGTTGATATGGTATTCATTTCGTTGTTCTTTACAGGAGGCGTATGGTACGGCTGCCCTGAGTGCAGTACTGCTTGGAGCGTTGTACTGCCCGGTTCTGTTCGGTTCGGCGTGACCCGTTCGGCTGTTTCCCGGCCTGAGCAGCGCTCAGTTCGTCGGTGGACTTCGACCGCCACAGGTTTTCTGTAGTGAAGGGTGAATCGTGACAGCTAGTGAAATGGAGAGTGGTGGGGCATATTTGCCAGACCGGGCTATGGGCCGTGGATGAGGGAATGTGTTCAGGGGGGATATGTGACCACTATAGGAACCACCGTTATCATCGTATCCTAACCGCCGTCAAGTGAAGCTCCATCTGTGCTCGTAGGGTATCGAGCAAGGGTCATCTCTGCATGTTTTCCTGAGCTCCTAGCTCCACCCGAGGCGAGACGGCCACCTCCCTTGTCAGTCTCTCCGACGTGACTAGAACTAACTAAACTAACGGTGTATGGTTTTACCCACTATGTTTTCCTTGCGTTAAGCAAACTGTGATCCAGGAAGCCTTGGCTATGGCCGATATGATAGGGATTTAGTGTTAGTGCGTGTAGTGGTCCATTCCTCCCGTAGATATTAAGGGTCATTTAGGTTCACTAGATGTGAAGATGTGTAGTAGGAATATCCTACTTTTACCATTGATAATGAATCAATGTTTCTATTTTCAACTATGGTTACCGTGCTATTAACCTACGTTATTTCCTAGGTGCTTAAGTAGATAAGTACCCCTAGTTTTTTTTTTTGTGTGTGCGGAGAGCGGATAGCTTAGGTCCGCTTAGGGTTTTATACTCACATACTATACAGGGACACAATATTGTTTAATAATATTGACTACCTATCTTTTAATTAATACAGACACAAGTTTAATTTCCCCCGAGGAACCTAATCCCTGGATACCTACTTCTCCATCAGTTAAACGGTGGTAATACTTAAGTTATAGAGTTGTGAATGTGAAGATATGAGATGGGTATGTAATCCCTACTTCCTGTACCTTGTTATGAGTTGGTCGGGACTGATGTTTTTCTGTTTAACCTTACTAAGCCTCTCTGCTTATAGGACTTAGAAAGGGAACATATTGTATTTACCCTAATCGAGTACTTCTCGGTTATTATAATTCTATTGTTCTAATGTTGGATGTCTAACCTTACTATTTGTAAGTGGTTATATATATACAAGTGATGTTAATATTCCCATGTTTAGGTAAACCTGGTGAATTCTGTATGGAAGCCTAAGCGTTTGAAGTTGTAATTAAATTCTTGTCTAGAGATATTACATTGTAAATTCAGTGGTTGTGGTACCCCACTATAGAAGGCATATTGGCCTTTAATATTATTATTTGTAGCTTTTCTCTATTAATCCTACAGGTTCCGGGAGTATGGTGGAGTGGTGATTTTTCAAATTAACTCTTAAACCTTAACAGGGAAGTTTGGCCGGGGCTTAACCCCTCCCTTCTTCCAATTATATTTTCCCTCTACCGATCCTTACTCAGGGACCCTGTATGGCGGAATCTTAGTTTGTTTTTGACTCAAAGAGGTTGATGAATTCTTATAATTCCTTCTTTAGATCTTGGTAACAGCGTCACAACGATCAACCCCTGACCCTTTTAACCCTTTTACTCTTGTTTCTAAATTGGTTTATATCAATAAACGCTTGAAAAAGTCTTAATTTTTTATTTCTACTTTAATTCAACTTTTTTCCGGGAAGGTTTGAGGGTTCAACTTTAACCGGTTGAGTTCTCACCCTTACCACCCCCGGATTAACCTTACACTAGGTAATGATTTGGACTCTTCATGTTCCAATAGCTGTGTGTCACTGTGCTGTTATGTGTCAGGCATGTTGCTTACCATCAGGCACATGTCCTGATCGTCTCGTCACTATTTATTTAAAAAAAAAAAAAAAACACCTGATAAAACGTCTAGCCGCTTCGAAAGGTCGCGCGTCACTGTGGCCACCTCACGCCCCCGCATGTCGCACCCGCCTAGGCCTCAGTCACCGCGCATTCAGTGTGGACGCACACTAACAGAGGAGCTGTGTTCGAACAGGATATCCAATAAACTTTTTTTTTTTTTAGTTACTGTGTTTGATTTTCCCTTTCACTTCATTTATTCCACAAGATTGTAAGTTGTATACCAACTTTGTATGTCATTGTAATAAGTGGTCAATGGAGATGTTTTTAAAAGCATATTACTTCCAAAAATGTTAACGTGTTTTTTTTTTAATTTATTGTGAAAGTTGACCTTTCATGTAAAATTCCTTTCATTTTGTCACTTCATGAGCTCCAAATCAGTTATTTAGCCCTGATGTGTATCTAACTCTGACTTGCATAACCTGTAGATGTATCAAAGACCAAATTCAAATAAAAATCTCCGGTCTAAAATAGATTTTACAAAATGTATGGTGGTTAATAGCTAAAATTTCGGCGAAAACAGCGAAAATCACAAAAAAAATATTTAAAAAAAAGAGGAGGTCAGGGATTTTTTTTAGCCAACTTGTATTCTCCAAATGGGTCCCTCCCTGAACACAACCTTAACCCTCTACAGAACACCCTTATATTTATAAAGTTCTAATCACTGGAAACAGAGGTAGTTCTTTGGGATAAAAGTAGGCACACATTATCTCCGCGGAATCCGGTCACACAAGGGACCGTGTGTTATTTATTTTATTATTTTAAGACAACGTCCCAGTCGTTTTATACTGGGTGGTAGCAGAGCAAGTTTTTGTTAGTACAGAACTACCTGTTGAACTTCATTTACCAGAATTGTCTGATAGAACGTACAACCAATCTCAGTCTTTAGAGACTCAAAATATAATATATCAGGCATATGATGACGCATAAAACACACAATTGAAAACATTGTTTCATGATGATTCAAACAAATGATCTACCCATGGTAAAATTAAGACTGTTGAATTTTGAAACTCCAGAACTATTTTGTAACTCTTTCTTTTAAACATTAATAAATCATACAATAATAACATGAAGTTTTACTTACTTTAATCATATCTTGCAAAACATCATTGAGTGCCAAACAGACTTCAATTATTATGCGTGAGATAAGTGAACTTGATATTTTAAATAGGTAGTGTAAGCTTCTGTAGTCTATCTCCAGTAGCTATAAATCTCAATGTCAATGCAAGTCGTATTATTGTTGGTACAGCTTCCTTCCAAGTGGTATCTTGCTTAGAAACCATCGGATAAATTTTTTGTAGCAGGTATTCAAAATCAGTGCATGACATTCGAACGAAATTATCGTCCTCTCCAGATGGTTCTGCAAAAAGCTCGGCAAGCTGTTGATTCATAGTCTCTCTAAAAACAAAGAAATATTAACGTAAAGTTAGTATGTACATAGTATTAATTAGTTGCATATAATTACACAGTGATAATTACCCCGTAGCAAAATTTTAGGAAATCACTCGGTGTCTCATTCATAACGAGTTTCTTTATGGAATATTATCAATGTCGAAATGTCAAAAAAATATTACGTTTTTCCATACAAATCCAATCAACTGATGGAATATTTTTATAAATGTGACACTAACCTTTTGCAAAATTACTATCAGTCTGTATATCAATAATAACTAATAACACACATATACCTCGTTCTATTCCGATGAATAGTCACCATCCACCACCTTCTTTTGCGCCATTTCTTTTTAGGCAAGAACTTCTACGTCCGGCTTTAAAGCGCAAATCCAGAATGATCAGTAAACCAATGTGTGAACAGCCATCTTGGTTATCCATCAGTTTTGCCCAACACGTTGGCCCAACACCTTGGCCCCATGTGTACAGCCGGCTTTATAGGTTTACACTTGACCGCCATCTCGCCTGATGTTAAGCGACGATGCGGTCTACGATGGAGCGTGTTTACATAGAAGAAACCGATTCACTCTCGATTTGAAGATACAAATATTGTAACCATCGGGGAAAACCCACTCAGGCAACGCATTCCACAGCCTAGACGTTCTTATCACAAAAGTAGAGTCAAATCTCTTCGTTCGTGTCTTTGGAACATTAACCATGAAACGATGTCGCTTTTTCGAGCTACGAGCATTCCGATAGAAAAAAAGGGCAAGGTGGGCAATCAGATCATGCAAATCAGTCGCACACTCTTCAAAGTGTATCCGATAAATACCGATAGGCTGGCAATTTTTCGGCGATGTTCAAGACTTTGTAGTCTTTTTCGCAGAAGAGAGTCATTGCCTATGAGCCTTTTGGCACGTCTCTCGATCGATTCCAGGGCCTCCAGCTGATACTACCTGGCGTGTGGGTGTCGAGGAAGAGCCGCCCGCAGAGTTTTTGCGGCTGCTGTACGCTGACTACATCAGCGACGACTCAGCCGGAGAGGACAATGCGTCCGATGAAAACTGCGGGGACGACAGCGAGGGAGACGAAGTGGGAGATAGTGGCGATGAGGTTCTTTTCTTTTTATATATTATGTTACGCTAATTGTGGGTCGATTTTGATGATTCTTTTTTTTAATTATAGAACATACGTCAGAGGTGGTCCCTCCTATCACTGCTAACTATTGAGCTTGCTTTATAATTTGTTATGATTATAAAATTTGGAAATTGTTTTACATGTAAGTTTTTTTATATTTTAGGATGGTAATCCAGTTCCAGCGCTCTTAATAAGATCTCCACAGCGCCGTGGAAGTTTGTTGGAATGGGTAATAAAATAAATCTTTATATTTTTTTTATGTGTATAAAATATTCAAATCTTATGGTTTACTTACCAATGCTTCTATCAATCTAGTGTCAAAGTTTATTGCATTGGTGACATTGATGTAATTTTACATTAATAGTTATAGGATGAAGGCTCCGCCATATTCTCCGTTGACGTCTCCTGAGCGCCGGGAGCAGTCGCCGGAAATGGTAATGTATTTTTCACTTGTGTTGTTACTTTTTTACTTGTGTCTTTGCCTTGTATTTTTTGTTTAATTAATCATTGCTCTTCGAACCAGATCACAGTAATGTAATGGATCGGTAGTAAATAGGGGATCATATTATTACTATATTTTCTTTGCTTTTGGTGTAATTTTAAACTCATGTTTGTTTTAGTGATGGTTAACTCGAGTACCAAACTCGAGTCAACTCGAGTTGGGAGTAACTCGAATCCACTCGAGTTCGAAAACCGACATGGAGCGAAGTTTGCCGATCATTTGAACGAGACTATATTCATTTCGTTCACTGATATTCATTCATTCATTCATAACAAACAAACAAGTGTCATTACTTAAGATTTGAGGTTATCTTTAAAGTGCCGGTTATTATTTTAGTTTTTGCGTGTTATACGTTGTTGTGTTTTAAAAAAATGCCGGGTCCTAAAAGAAAATCTTTGGTTTGGGATGTATTTGAAACGCCGTCAGAGAGTGGACGTGTTAGGTGTAAACAGTGTTCAGAATCATTCAAATATAGTGGAAATACGACCACATTATTAAACCACATTAAAAAGAAGCATCCTGCCACTGTAGCCATCGAGGAATGTCAGAGTTCATCATCAACAAATGAAAGTAATACGAGTACTTCAGGCGATTCATCTTCATCGCAGTCACTGGTATCAACAACCACATTGAATGTTGAGCCTGAGCCTCAAAGAAAAGGTCAAGGCACATCTACCAAACCCGTCTTACTGTACCAAAAAAAATTATGCAAAGTTCTGGTGATAATGCTTTAATTAATCTGATTGTTAAAGATTTGCAGCCATTTCAGATAGTGGAAAATTCAGGTTTCCGAGAATACTCGAAAGCATTGAACGCTGATTATCAACTACCGAATAGAAAACAATTAGCTTTGATGGTAGATGAAAAATATAAATCGGTTTCCGAATCTTTAAAAAATGAGTTACATGATGTACCTTATTTAGCGTTAACATCTGATATTTGGACATCAGACAGTAATAAAAGCTTTATAAGTCTGACTGCACATTACATATATCAATATAAATTAAATTCTGTAGTTATTTCGACTTCAGAAATACAACTACATCACACGGCTGAGAATATTGCATTGGCTATACAAGATGTAATGGACCAGTGGAAAATAAGCTCAAAAGTAGTAACTATTGTCACAGATAATGCTGCAGCTATGAAAAAAGCTGTAAGTGAATGTTTGAATAAGCGAAATCATTTTTGTGTTGCTCACACTCTTAATCTCGCGGTTAAAGACTGTTTAGAGAAAGAAACTTTTGATTCAGCAGGAAACACTTCTAACTGTCAGCTACAACAAGTTTTGGCAAAATGTCGAGCAATTGTTTCGCATTTTAAGCATAGCACGAAAGCTTCTTATGCTTTACTCAAAATGCAAGAGCAACTAAATGTAAATACATTGAAACTCAAGCAAGACGTTCGGACTCGATGGAATAGTATTTTTTATATGCTCGAACGTCTATTAGAGGTTAAAATACCTCTTTCTGCTACTTTGCCACAGCTAGATACATCTCCGCCAAATCTGGATTCCAATGAATGGATAATAATAGAAGACATGGTGACACTTTTACGCCCTTTCGAAAAAGTTACTGTGATTTTATCAGGAGAAAAATATCCAAGTTTGTCTTTTGTTATTCCCCCTTGTTCTTGGACTACAAAATGCTATAGAAAACAAGACGCCAGTAACGGAATTGGGCAAGAATTTAAAACGAAATCTTTCTGCAGTAATAGAAAAACGGCTTGCAGTATATGAGACTAATAGAACAGCATCAAAAGCCACCTTCCTTGACCCTCGCTTTAAAAAAAAAGGCTTTAGGTTAGAAAGCAATGCCAATAATGCCCAAATGTGGGTAATCAGTGAGTTATCAAACATGAGCACCGATCAAATCCTACCTTCATCTAGCCCAAATAGCCCAAGTACTTCAATTGTTGCTGCGTTGGATAAAGACGACATTTGGGGAGTTGTCGATAAAAAACTCATGGATAGTAGTGCTCACCTAACTCCATACACTTCTGCAGCTATGATGGTTAAACAATATATTGAATTACCATACCTTGACAGAAAATGCGATCCACTTCAGTTTTGGAATGACAAGAAATGTTTATTTCCACAGTTGGCCGAAATTGCCCAAAAATATCTTTGTATTCCAGCATCGTCAGTTCCTTCGGAACGCTTATTTTCAAAAGCTGGGATTTTGTGCAATGATAGGAGAAACCGTCTAGCACCAAAAAAGATAGACCAAATCTTATTTCTCAACAGTATTCCATGATTGTTTATTTTTTAAGTACTTTAAAAATATTTAGTTATTTTATGTTTTATTTAACTTCAATTGAAGAAAAAAAGAATATTATTTTTGTTAAAACTAGATTTTAGTTTAAAGTTTATTTCAGTTTTTTCATATGTTTTGTCAATAACTAATTGTTAGTTATTTATAATGTGTAATAATAATTTCTTTAATATTTCAATTTCCTTAATAGTACCTAGTACTACCTACGATATATTTAAGACAAAAATATAAGCATATAATTTAACTAAGGAAAATATTCTTTGTGATACTAATTATCATATTTTCTTGAAAATGTTGTGATTACTGATTATAATTCAATTATGAGCCTATAAATGTATGTAACTATGTACCTATATACTTGCATCATGATGATGTTAGTCTGACTGATTTTATTTTAAGACTGCTGCATAATTTCATAGTTTAATTCATAGTACTTAAATATTATTTTTAATTAAAATTCGAGCCAAAAATTCTTAAATAAATGATTATATTTCAAACAATAACATTTTTTGTTTCTTTAGTAAGTAGGTATAATAACTCTCCCAATACATTATAAATAAATAATATAAAAATAAAGAATTTAAACAAATAAAAAATATAATTTGTCTGTTCCAATTTTTTAAAGTATTTATGCCAAGCTCCCTCAGCTTGGCATAAATAGTTTAATTAACAAATTGGAACAGATATAGATAACAATAATTTGGAGAAAACTAAAAAAAACAGTAACTTGTCCATCCAGTTAACTCGAGTTACGTAACTCGAGTTCAACTCGAGTTACGTGGATTTTAACTCGGGTTAAATCGAGTGTTGTTTTTTTCCGAGTTGGCACATCACTAGTTTGTTTGTTATAGGATGATCGTTCATCACCAGTGTCTCCGCCATAATCGCCATTGTCCTCTCCTCGGCGCCGGGAATGGTATAATGTATTTTTCACTTGTGTTATACATCGGTATTGCTGTATGTATTGTTATTGGGTTTATGAGGTTTTAAATACACCATTGTAAATGTTTCAGGAACCACGAGCAGCGAGGGAGTTGGAGAGGTCGCGGTCGCCAATCAATTTTTACCCGTAGGAAATGTAAGTTTAATTTCTGCTGACTTGTTTATAAATAAAAGTAAAAAAGCCTCAACGGTTATTTTCGGTTATTATGTGTGTCGTTTGTTGATTGGTTTGTAAAAATTTTGTTGGGCTGGAAAAATACATTGCATATTTTTCAAAATCACCAATTCTTATCATTACTCACGTGGATGAATTCGTGAAAAGTGACCATTATTGAATATAACTAATAAATGCATTGTTTTTACAGTGATAACGTGGTGGTGCAAATGCACGACGGCGACCGCGAGCCAGTGGAAGAATTTTTGGCTCCGGATTCCCACGTTTTGTATGCGTCCCAAAGAGAGCCAGAGAGAGATAGGGATGTACGCAACAGAAGCGTAAATGTGCGAAGAGGCGGACGAAGGAGCATTAGAGGTGTCAGAGGACAGAGTGGACGTGGACGTGGGCATCCGAACAGGGGCCGTACGAAGGGACTTCAGTGGGAAGTGGGACACCCACTGACCGAAATATGAATGAATGATCAAGATCAAGATATGAAAGATCAAGACGTACCCCCTGAATTGGTAGGTTTGGCGATGGATGTTTTGAGGAACCAACAAAGGAGAATGGAAGGAACTGCAAGAAACGATGAACGAGAGAATGAGAGTGGTATTGAGAGCGAGAATGATGACGAATTTCTGGACGCTAGCGACTTCAATTGGTCATCGATGGATTCGTTTCAGGCTGAAGAAGAACGTTTCAGGCCCGAGCGTACTGGTTCCGTTCATGCCTTCGATTCGGCGTACGAGGCTTTTAGACCCTATTGGGACGATTACATCATAAGTCTTATTGTGGCCGAAACGAACCTTTACGCAACTAAAATATCTTCCGCAACATTCCAATCTGCCTGGTATAATACAAACAACCACGAAATTGATTTTGCCTGTTTTCCTTCTGGATGATGTTGGGAATCCTAAAAATGCCAACCATAGACAGCTGTTTTTCCTTAGATCCTCTTCTGAAAACCGAAAATTTCAGACGAATTTTTACGCGAAATAAATATATACATTTAACGAGAGCCTTACATTTCATCGATACAGAAACCAATTCATCTACCGACCGATTACTTCGCTTACATCCTATTCTCACACATCTCAATTCCAAATTTCAATCCAATTACGTTCTGAACAAAAACATCTGTATAGACGAAAGTCTTACTCTGTGGAAGGGAAGGTTAAATTTTAAGCAATATATTCGTAACAAGGCGTCTATGTTTGGGATCAAGACATTTGAGCTATGTGATGGCAACACAGGCTACCTTTGGTCTTTTATTGTCTATACAGGCAAACAATCAGCAACAGACATAGAACAGGAGCCTGGTGTACTTAAGAGTACAGCTGTTGTTAAAAAACTTATTCGTCCCCTGCTTAACCTCTCGCCTTACGAGAGCCAAAAAATTGATTACTCGACAATAAAACTATATTTTACGTTTCTGTAAACGATGAGTTCCTCATTGATATATGTCCTATTTATCAAGAATCTAAATAAAGCCATTGATCATTTTATTAGTTTACATGTAGTTTAAACGAATTAACTTGATTACTTCTAAATCCCATAAAAAAATACTTACTTACAAACGTAACTAATAGTAATTTCATCGTCTACGGTCATATTTTGTATGTTTTTTTAATAATATAATAAATTGCTTAAACTTTTTTCAAGTACTCGGCAAAGTCGTTACCTAAAAAGCCCACGTGTAAACACCCTACAAAAGGCAAATACTGTGATACTTTGACTTCTAATAGCCTTTTCCATTTCCATAAAAAATATATAGCAGCAACAAAAAATTTACAAAGACAATTTTGTGATAAAATATATAAGTACAAAGCCAGTGCTCTGAAAGCGGCCCAGAAAAAATGGTAGAAACCCAAAATCTTTTTCTAACCATTTCTTTGTTCCTGATCACAAGATCCATCAACTCATTCCCGTCTGCCTGCAAGCCTTTTGTGGTATTCTAGGTATAACGCAGGGGAGAATAAAAGGCGTCACTAAAAGATTTGCTGGATGGCTGGAGAAAACTAGATCCAGTGCATCTGAGAGAAGAGGTGGTGACCGCAAGAAATTTGCATTCAGATCAAAATTAGAGTCAGTTCAGAAATTCATCAAGAAATTTAAATCTTTGGATTCTCATTACTGCAGGGACAGAATAAAACAGAGAATTTATCTCGATCCGTTTCTTAACATTTCTAAAATGTACGAAGATCAAGCCATGCCTGTAATATCGGTAACTAAATCATATTTTAGAAAGGTTTTCAATACCACTTTCAACATCGGATTTGGAACGCCCAGGCAAGATGTTTGCTCCGATTGCCTGCAGTTTTTGGAAAAACTAAAAAGAATCCCAAACAGTGCTGAAAGCTGGCTAAAGCAGAATTAGTTGAAATACACAAAAGACTAATGAAAAAAAAAACCAGAGTAGATATTTTCTTCAATAATCACCTGCATTATGTAAGTTCGCGTTGACAACAAATTACTACTCGCCAGCAGCTTACAAATATGTGAGAAATATTGACAATAACATCCCTCCACATACAAGAACTCTTTGTCTATGGTATGGGACAATTGATGCTGAGCCAGGATTTACTTATGAAGCATTTAAAGCCTTGAAAATAACAAGTAAATCGCTTGACAAATCTGTTGTGACGATTTAGTCTTCGACGAGGTGGCTATTCGTAAGCAAAAGTTATTTCACAACTAACAGAAGCTCGGTACCGTTAATTTTGGAGCAGCTCCTCAAGAAGGTGATGTTGACGATAACGTGGCATCACAGGCCTTAGTATTCATGTTGGTATCTCTGACTGAAAATTGGAAACTCCCGGTGGGCTACTTTTTAATAGCAGGCGTAACTGCTGAAACAAAGGCCAATTTAATTAAAACTTGGTTAGAAAGATGTCACGACGCTGGAGTTTCAGTAGTAGGCGTTACATTTGATGAGTGCTCCGCAAATTTGTCGGCTGCAGAAATTCTAGGTTGTAAACTAACTGACCCAAATAATTTTGTGACCCATTTTCTGTACCCAAGAGAAAGTGTGCCTATTTTTTGATCCATGCCACGTTATTAAGTTAATAAGAAATCCTTTTGAAAAGAAGAGACTGTTGTTCGATGAAGATGACAAGAAAATTAGATGGCAGCTATTGATCAATTTGAATAAACTTCAAACGAAAGAGAGTCTCAGATTTGGTAACAAACTAACACCACGTCACGTCCACTTCCGTAACCAGATAATAACGGTCAAGCTGGCTACCCAATTTTTAAGCATGTGTAGCAAACGCATCGCTTCTATGTGACCAGGTATTAAAGTCGTCGCAGTTCCTAGACTCGTCAGCGACTGTTAATTTTTTTTAAATTATGAATAATTTTTTCGACACAATGAATTCGAGAAAGTGTCACTTTTATGGCTTTAAGCGACCAACTTAACTAAGCGAGTAACTTATTGTCAGTGATTACTCGTTAAAATTGAAGCGGACAGTGACTTTTTTTCCAGAATTTGTTGGACTGACGAGAGTACCTTTACAAGAAACGGCATGTGGAATCAGCGCAACACGCATTATCGGGGTCAACGGCATCCGCGTATATGGCAAGAGTTGGCCCATCAATACAGATTTTCTGTTAATGTGGCCGCTATTCACGGCGACGATATTATTGGACCTGTGTTTATTGAAGGTACGTTAACCGGAGAAAGATTTGTAAACCTTTTAAATGACGCAGTGTCGGAGTACATCGACAATCTCAGTGTCCACCGATACCAACAAATGTGGTATCCATTAAATGATGCGCCGGCGCACTCCGTGGCGCCAGCCAGGCAGCGGCTCAATGAAATGTTCGGCGCACAATGGATCGGACGATTTGGGCCTCAGAGGTGGCCAGCCAGATCTCCAGAACCCCTCTCGATTTTTTCTTGTGGGGCTTCATTAAAGACGAAGTGTATGGCTTAAGAAATTGATTAGGAGGATGAATTACGCTCAAGAATGACGCTTTTGACAAATTGAAAGCGATGCCTGGACATCCATTGGCAAGCGTCCGTTCAAACATTGAACGTCGTTTAAGAGTTTATTTTCGCGAAGGTGGCGGCCACGTTGAGCATTTAAAAATTTAAGGGCGCTCCACATTTTCAAGAGGATCTCGCGAGAACGCGAGAAATGTGAAAGTGGAAGCGATTCGCGTATTCTGCTCAAGTTCTCGCGTTGTAAACTCGGGACCATCACCATTGGCTATCTAAAAATGCGTCAGCATTTCCCATTGGCTGTATTTCTAGACGGCCATGGTAATAGCCACGCCCTCCGGTTTCACCCGCGTAGTTTCCAAAGCTGTCAAATACTGAGTTATAAGTTTCACTTATGTCGGCAGTTCTTATGACTCCCAATGAGTTTTGTTTATCTGTATCATTTGGTAGGTATTCGATTTATTAGTTCTGAACAGTACCACTACCATGACTTACTATCGAAAACTTACTTCAGTCGTTAGCGTATAAATGAGCATCGAATAGTTTTTTACTAAACTCGTACCATGAGCTACGTGAGCGTTTACGTAATCGCTCACGTTAACTCGATACTTCGAATAGTTTTCATGTTGTCATACACATAGTAACGTTTCTAACTTCACTCCGAATGAAGCTGTCTCTTTCTAACTATACTCTAAAGACAAAGTAAGTTATATATATTGCAAAAAATCTTAGTGTTTTGAAATAACCCCACTCAATTGAAAGCTTCATAGAGGAGTGCATAAGTCTGAAAAGTTAGTGATTTTTTAATTTGTATTGGTTATATTCTGTCAAAGTCAAACGTCTCGCGGCTCGTGCATCGCGTAGTCGGTCATTAAGTTTGGAGGTGTTCAATCTGAGGTTTCGAGTTTATTAAAAATTATTCTGCTTTTAATTCTACAAAAATGCGAACCAGTTCTTCTCAATTTCAGTTACTGGTGGGGTATATGGAAAGGTACTTTAAATATTATGTAAACTTATTTTAAAATAAAGTGATGTAAGTTTGAACGATTGTAAGCCATTTTTTTTATAGAAACTTTGTTTCAAGTGGATAGTTTAAAGTTGAGGAATGCATTTTGACTTTGCTTTAGAAATCTTTTTTTTTTTTGCTATAGAAACGGAGATCTTAGCAAACCCACTGAAGGGCCTGTGGCCAAAAAATTACAAAAAACAAGGAAGGGCTAATAATATTCAGCGCTGGACAGAACTTGCCGACTTGTTGAATGCGGATGCCACTGGTGATACCAAAACAGTTGAAAAATGGAGAAAGGTGTGTACTAAGAACTTATTTCTATTTGGCTCTGTGTCAGTAACCATTTTTAATTTCATTTTTAGTTTCAATCATGTTTTTTTTCTTTTCATGTACTGCTTTTGCTTCTTTCCTTGGTCTTGTGTGTGGTGTGGAAAAAAAGGTGTGGAGCGATTTAAAAAATAACAGTAAAAAGAAAGCTGCTCGTATATATCGAGCTGCACGGGGCACTGGTGGCGGTCCTGCTGCTCATGTAAAATTATATCATTTAGAGCAAAGGGCAATTAGCATAGTAGGGACTCAAAATGCTACAGGAATTGTTGAGATTCCAGAGGTTGGTTTAGAGGTAAAGCTGCTTAATTTGTCATTTTTTAATTTTCATAATATGAGTACACATCCATGAGAGTAATAATATGTTTTTTTATTAAACTAAGTTTTTTACAGGATGAAGTAACTGAACAGCCGCTACTGCCAGATACAAATGACTGCCACACAATAATCAGCCAGCTGGATGACCACGATACACATTGCTGTAAGATTAGGATTTACACATAGTAACCATACATAACACTAGCTTACACAGAGCTTAGCTTATAAAGAGTAGCGTATGCCCTATTCCAAAGAATAAGCTATCTTCATTGCAAATTTCATCCAAATCATTCTGCCGTTTTAACGTGCATTAATGTCCCTAAGTAGTATTGATGGCTTATTATGTCTGGAGATATTGAATTGACAACGTGAATTTAATGTTTTACAGCTACAGAAGACTGGAATCGGCCAGGAACATCCCGTCAGCCTCCAGTCTTTCCATCCTTGCATGTGGACAGTGGAGAACCAGAAGGTAGCGGCATAGCTACAGTTTTGCCAGAGGTCCATTACCATCAGAAACAGGTTCTAAAAAAATTGTAGTTACTGTCAATTACTATTGATTCTTTACTATATTACTAATCAGTAAAGAAGGCCAAAGATAAGAAAGGAATAAACTTCGAATGAATTAATGAAAGAATTTAAAAAAATCCTGTTTTGTACAGACAAAATATAGCTAACGACACAACAATGTATTTATTCAACTCTTTTATGTATATATGTATTAAATTTGATATGAAAACCGTTTTAGCTACATACATTTTGTTTTAGAAGATAATTAATTACCTATAAAGCATGATGCGACCAAAATGATATTAATTTATATACTCCTCATTTAATAACATTTAATGATTGCAGCCCTGCATGTGGTGGACAGCGCGCCTCCTGCCGCTAGGACACCGCTGTTGCCCCCTAGTGGCAGGCATCGCGTGCCACAGAGCCCCACACCTTTGCCCCTCACACCTCGTCGGCGGCGGAGAGGTCAAGACCCGTCATCCCCTATCCGCAGAATTAGGACCCGCACACAGACACAGTCAGAACTGGCACGGCAAGCTTTTGTCAGATCTTACTGTGAATGGCGGGCTTTCCAACAGGAATCGGAGAGGGAGAGAAATAGATTAAGACAATTAGAAATAAGGAATCAAGAACGGTGGTTGGATATGTTTGCACAATTTATAGCTCTAGGAAATAGATTAGCAGATATTATAGACCAGAAATAAAATTTTAGTAAATGTCTTTTTATTTTACAAAATTATGTTTACCTTTGAGCGAGTCTCCTAGATAATTGATCCCGTAATGCTCTACCCATCAATAAATCACTCCCACCTTCACATACCGTCACCTCATGTTGTTCAAGTGGTGCTTGACCTTGGTTGCACCGGGTCGGGAACATTATATTTTAAAGCAATGTTATGTAACACACAATTCGCAATAATAATTCGTGAACATTTTTCTGGCTGATAATGCAACGTTCTATCTCTATGTATGTACACAACGCCAACGGTTCTTCAAACGCCTCACATAGAGGTATTTGCATGATCTGGGCGGCCAAAAGCCAAAAAGTCAAAGTTTCAATAATCTAGTTTACACCGCGCACCTCGCGCTCGTACGACCAGTCGGAATTTGAATGTCTCACCGAGTGCTCATATCAATTCTCGACACGCTTACTTAACAACCGGTTTTCGTAGTGAATATTGGCAATAAAAGTTAATCTCACAAGGTACAAGTGATGGATCCTGATACTTCAGGTAATTTAGATACAAAATACCTATAAACAACATTTAATTATTCATATCCATATTGATTTTTTACTGATTGAAAGTTACCTTCTTTTTGTAATACATTTTTGTTGATTTTTATCTTTAATAAGCTTTTTGGTACCCTATCAAGGTAGATCAAGCTGTTCTTTTTGTATTTTAGTATTATTCAATCTTTCTTCTAATGAATTGTCTATAAAGTTGCCGCAGAAAGTCGCAGATGGCCAAGTTTTTGATAGTCTAAACATTTTGAATCCAAAATGTATTATTTCTTGAATTTTAAAATTTGCCTATTTTATAGTGTATGTTTATTTTAGGTACACCAACTGTTTCGGGAGTCAAGATGGTGACTCAAAAAACTCTGTTTGACCGCATGAAGAGCACAGGTTTGCCTTCCATTGATGATAAGCTTAACTGTCTTAAGGATCAACTATACTCATGTGAAGGCTATAGTGAAGAGCAGTTAGCTAGCTTGAAGTGTAACTTTGCTCACTTCAAAACACAACTCAGAGAAAGGTGGGTAAAAGCTCACAAGAAAGAAGAAGCGGTTTTGAAAAATAACAGCTCATGGTTTGAGGGTACCTTTGAAATTCCTGTCGTGGTTGAATCGCCTCAAAATCGACCTGGTCGACCTGAGAAATCTTTTGAGGAGTCAAGTGACAGAAGCAAAGGGACGAAAACTGAACAGATTCGCTCTTCTTATGAGACGGATTTGATCATCCATGTTTAGAATAGAATGACGCAACAACATATTTTACCAAACTTGTAGAAAAGGGTAATGGCAATTTTAAAGCCGAGGCGCGGCTAATGTTTGAAAAATACCCGCCTTTCGTTTTAACCATCGTTACTTTGTTTGGGACGGCTTAATACGGGTGTGCCCAGTTGATTGACATTTTTTCGACTGCGCCGGGCGCACGTGTTTTTATTATTCACAAAAAAAGTCCGGGACTGTGAACACGATATCTTTTGGTCAGGGACCTTATTGCGCGTACGCGACATTATTGGTGCCTAAACTCAGACGCCGGGCGTCGACGTGATCGCGTGTGGTTTTGTGGTGAACCGTTTTTCTCAGCGCGGTCGCGAGAACTAAAATTGTTGTGGACTTCTTCAGTGGATCGGGAGGAAACCGACCACAGAACGAGGGCGGTCGGACGGAGGCCGAAGCACCTCTGATACCAGCGGACAAGTATCGTACCGTATATTTAAGTATATTATAATCACTAGACACGGGAACGGGGCTAGGTTCGAGGGAAGACTAGGTCTCACACACCCTAACCGGAGGAACCTGGTTAGACCAGGTACCGTGTCCTACCTACTATATATTATTTTGTGTTAAGTAACGTTTCACAGTCACGAAAACTGTGTGGTAGCAGAGCTTAGTGTTAGTCTTTTAGTTTATAAAAAAACATTTTGGTAGCAGAGCGTAGTTTATCTGGATAACGTGTTTTAGCGCGGCTCTGCTTGTATTGCCTACATAACGGTTATAATTTGGTAGTTTTTTTTTGTGGTTATAACAACGGAATTTGTTGAAACCGGGAAAAATATATTGTTGCGTCATCTTATTTTTTTGAAGGTTATTGTTGGAAAAATAACCGGCCATTTTGTGAAAGCTGTTGTTCTCTCATTGGCCAAAACTAACCATAGAGATAGGAAAGTCTATCGTTTAAGGTTGCGTTTACACTCGAACAATCGAAGCAATTGGCGAGGTCTTTTTTTATCTGCATAGGAATTATTTTGTGTTCGGATGCACGAAAATAGTTATTTGCCAAATACTAAAATATAGGAATATTGTTTGTGCCTTTTGGTTTGGTGCGGTCGCCAACCTTTTTTTTTTGTTGTGTAATTTTGTTTGCATTTTTTTTTGTGTGCCTTTTGGTTTGGTGCGGTCGCCAACCTTTTTTTTTTTTGTTGTGTAATTTTGTTTGCATTTTTTTTGTGTGCTTTTGGTTTGGTGCGGTCGCCAACCTTTTTTTGTTGTGTAATTTTGTTTGCATTTTTTTTTTGTGCTTTTGGTTTGGTGCGGTCGCCAACCTTGTTTTTGTTGTGTGATTTAGGGGTTAATTTATTAGTTTAGCTCCGCGCAATGGCTCCGCCCGCGAAGGCTAGGTCTATTTTACAATCGCAGATGCGATGGTATTTTTATAGATTATAGATTTGCATCTGCGGCAGCGCTCCTTGACCGGCCCAACAAGGAGAATGCCATCCTGCTCCGGGCCCAGGACGTGCGGGAACGCGTCGGCATGGCGGAGGACGCGCTGGCAGAGCTCCTAAGTTAGGGGGCCTGCGACAAGGATGCGGAGGATGATATGAAGCAGATCTTCGAGCTCGCGGATGACATCTCGGAGCGGGCGGAAGTATAGCAGCCAAGGCGCCAGCGGCTGGCGCTCAGCCAGCAATGGCCATGGGACCGGGGGGTGATCAGCCGGCTGCCCACCCTCGAGCTTCCCAGTTTCGGAGGCAGGTCCGAGGAGTGGACGGCCTTCCGAAACATGTTTGTATCCTTGGTGGAGAACAGGGTGGATCTCACCAAGGGTCAGAAGCTGGCTTACCTGCTCGCGTCGGTGCGGGATGAGGCGTGGTCGCTCATCCAGCATCTCCCGGTCGAGGACGACCAGTATGACACAGCAGTGGAACTGCTGGAGACGCGGTACCAGAACCCTCGACTCCTGGCGGATGCCCACGTCAGGAGCTTGCTGACGTTGAGGAAGGTCACCTCCCGGTCACAGATCAGGAAGGAAATCCTGACGCCGCACATAGGAGTATTTACATGATCTAGCCGGCCAAAATTATATTTCTCAGAAATTACGCTCAGGTAAAAAAAAATGCATTCCTAGAAGAGCCAGGTAGTTGGGCGACTCAACCCTATTGTTATTTTTTTTACCCACCCCAAATTGAACAAGATATAGTCAGTTGAAACTGAGACATTGCTCGAAGCGGTTCTTTATTTTCAATATTCGTGCTTTAAAACTCAATTTTAACTATTTTTTATTTTATGTTGTGTTGTGAATAATCCAAAATTGGCTATGGATTCTGAAACTCTGCTGGTAAGTGACTTATTTTACATATTTAAAATATTTAATTTTGTGACGGGATTATATTATTTTTCGTCATTTGAAAAAATACCGGTTTAATTCCCTAATTTTTCAAGAAAATTTAGTTTTACGAGGCTTTTTGTTTTAGTGCCCGGCATTACCCGGCTATAATTTTTATATATTCGTAATATATAGACTTTCTACTTTTAAAAAAGGAAAAAAATGGTTCCTACTAATTCCTACTCCGCCATCTGGAGCGATTTTAGATATCGTACTTAAAAATGTAAAAAAAATGAAATTTTGATTTAATTTAGTTTTTTATTATTTCAGGACTACTTGGAAGTACTTTAATGACTCGCAAGGAGATATTTGGTCTAATGAGATCACAAAATGATCCCAATTTTAACGACCAATTAGAATATGTTGAAAATTATTTGATTTCACATAAGTCGTACTCGGAAGAACAAATAAAGGACATAAAGCGTAATTTTGCACGCATGAAATCAGAAATGAAGCATCGATGGGTAGCAGCAAAATATAGAAGTGATCTATTTGAAAAAACCAACGAAAAATGGCTGAATGGGGCTTTTGAATTACCTCTAATACCCACAAGAGCAGGTAGACCCGCTAAACCGTTTGAAGAGACTAGTGAACGAGGCAAAAGACGTAAAACTGACACAATACGTTTGTCCTAAGAAAATAGCCCTGAGAAAATAATTTATGCAGCTCAAATGGAATTGCGAGCCCAGGGCAATAGAAGTGCTTCAAATATTTTGAAAGAGATTTCGGAAAATAGGGACCGCGCTAAGGAATACCGGAAGTCAGTAGACCGTAACATGGCACATGTTAAGCATATCAATCCAGAAGAAGCGCTGGCAATGTTTGTAGATGCGAATCTTTCAAGGTCCCAATATGAAAGGATCAAACAAACCACAGGAAACCTTCCATGCTATTCAGTTTTACAGCTGTATAAGAAACAATGTTATCCTTCCAATGATTTTTTTAGCGTAACCGAAACCTGTGCCGAAGTGAATTTACAAGGAATAATGAATCATACTGCCGAAACATTACTTATTCACTTAGAAGACGTTTTGAAAACCCTTAACGATAATGAAAGAGATCTTCAAATGATCTGTAAATGGGGTTGTGATGGCTCACAACAGGCTCAGTTCAAACAAAAGTTTGAAAATGATAGCGGATGCGACTCGCACATTTTTCAAAGTTCATTTGTGCCTCTACGCTTAGTGTATGGGGCAGAAAATAAAATATTATGGCATAACACAACTCCATCATCGCCCCGCTACTGTAGACCTATCCGTATACGATTTTTAAAGGAAACAGTTGATATAACGAACGACGAAATCAACAATGTGGAAGCCGCAGCTAAAAAATTAGAACCTATATCAGTAACAATCGGTGGAAGATCATATGTTGTTAAAACCTAAATGATGCTAACAATGATAGATGCAAAAGTGTGTAACGCGGCAACTGGGACAAAATCTACAATGAGATGTTACATATGTGGAGAAACATCAAAAGATTTTAACGATTTGAATAAAACAAATGTAGTTAATACAGATACATTGAAGTTCGGCTTATCTACTTTACATGCCAAAATTCGGCTATTTGAAAATTTATTACATATTGCCTACAAGCTCGGTGTGCAAGATTTGCCACCAAAATCTGAAGCAGACAAACTGCTAATACAAAAAAACAAAGAAAAAATTCAAAACGAATTTAAAAATAAACTAGGTCTTCGGGTAGATTTTCCTAAAGCTGGATTTGGCAATACAAATGACTGAAATACCAGTCGAAGATTTTTTGAAAATCCAGAGTTGGCAGCTGAAATTACAGGTCTAGATATAAATTTTATCAAAAAAATCAAAGTAATTCTTGAGTGCATTTCATGTGGGTACAAAATAGTCGCAGAAAAATTCAAAAATTTTACTACAGAGACTGCCGCACTTTATGTTAGATTATATGGTAGACATAATATGACGCCTACTATGCATAAAATCTTAATGCATGGGGCTACTGTAATAGAAGATGCACTTTTACCAATAGGACAATTATCTGAAGAAGCAGCAGAAGCAATAGATAAACATTTTCGTTCATACAGGCAAAACTTTGCAAGAAAATTCAGCAGGTTAGAATGTAATACAGATGTTTTGAATAGATTGTTGTTAACATCAGATCCCCTACTTGCATCAAGAAGAATTGTTAAAAAAATAAAACAAAATCATTTTATGAAGGAAACATTAGAAATGTTAATATGATTTTAAGTTTTTAAATTTGTTTTGCGATAGTTGTTTATTATAATTATATTTATACATTATTTTGTGTTATAAAATATATTTTCTTATACAAAACTACGCTTTTTTTTTCTACCGCATCTTTTTGTCTCTTTATTCAAATTTTATGTATGAATTTGTCCTGTAACTGAAGGTTAAGAGTATTTATACACTTGTATTTAAGGTTTTATGAGATACTGAACCATTTCTAATTGATTAAGAGCGATAAATAATTTTGGCCAGCTAGATGTCTCAAATACCCCTCTGTGCGCCGGTGAGGGTGGCCGTCAACGCCCTCAGGCTCCTAGGGCTGCCGGTGGAGGAGTGGGGGGTTCCTCCTGGTCCACGTCATACTGGACCGGATCCCGGCGGGCGCGAGGTCGCGGTTCGACCGCGAGCAGCTGGATAAGGTCGGAAAGGGGAAGATGGCCTTTCCAACATTGGGGGACCTGCTCCAGTTTCTGGAGTGGGAGGCCAGACTGGCAGAGTACTCCGACCCGGGAGCCGGGTCTTCCGGGGTTCCCCCGCGCACGGGTGCGCATCAGCCTCCGGGAGGTTCCAGGGGGACACGGGGCCACGGAAGAATGACCGTGGCCGTGACCGGCACCCCAGGGGGGTGCCCCTCATGTGGCCAGGCACATGAGCTGCGGGGGTGTGGGGCCTTTGCCAACCTACCAGTGCTGGAGCGCCGGCAGTTGGCAAAGAGGCTCTAACTCTGCTACGGCTGCCTCGGGCCGCACCTGTACCGTGACTGCTCCGAGCAGCAGCCGTGCCCCAGGTGTGGTGGACCACACCTGGAGGCCCAGTGCCGCGTCTCTGGGGACCCAGAGGGCACGGGCGGGGGGCGCGCCGTCCAGAGGACCTGGACACGCCCAGGGCGCTGGACGCCCTCAGCGAAACATGCCCCCTCTAAGGGGCCCATGGGCGGGGGCGCGCATCCACGGACTCCGCAGTCTCCGGGAGGCTACGGACATCCCGTGTACGACGCACCCCGCGCTCAAACCATGAACCCGGCAGGGATCCGGGTGGATGGTCCGGTCCACGCGCCGGCCGGTAGGGTTACCAGCCCGCCCCAGGCATATGTGGCTACGCGTGGGCCTCCGAGGACCCGGGCCTGTTGGCGTGAAGGGCGCCCTATAAACCCGCACATTCCGGACCGGCTGCCCTTCTCATACCCCCCATCGCCGCCTCCGGAAGAGCAGCACAAGGAAAGGCCGGCGAACTTCTCGCCGCCGATACACGAGTATCCGCGTCTGGAGTATCACCCGCCTCCCTTCCAGTATGGACACACGCCCGCGCCGTACGCACCACCACGGTCGGTGGTCCATTGCGCAAGGCCTACTACTGGCCAGGCCCGCCCAGTCCGCCGGCGTCGGACGATGTTGATTGAATCTAGTGCACAGGATGATTTTGATTCGATTGCTTGATACAATTATTTAGTTTGTTAGAAAATATTATTTTATTAAATAAGCATTTTGTTTTCACATCGTTTGTATCGATCGATTAATAGTCAGTTGTGTGTTCATTTCATGTCGACACCAAAGCGCCACGCTCTATACATACATACATACGTGTTGGGTATATAAAGTAAGAAAATGATAAATTTAAAAAAAAATATATGATGTACATTACCACGCAGACTTCCACCGAAAATTGGTTTGAACTCGATCTGATAAGTAGTTTTTTTAGTACGTCACAAATACACTATTATTAAAACTTCGATCAAAGTTACAACGAACTACAAGAACTATGTGTACTATGTACTATATGTATAATGTTACTTGCTGCCAGTGTTGCCACTTTAGTAGATTTTCCACTAAATCTTACCAGATTTAGTTAGATTTAGAAAATTTGCCACTGGGGTCCCAAACGGTGGTTTGGGACAAGTGGCTTTTAGTGGCAAATTTTTGCTTTTTTTTGGCTAGTGGTTTTTTTGTGGATTAGAAGAATTATCATAAATTATAAGACACGACTATTTAGTCAAATCTCATACTTTCAAAATACAAGCCTCGTTATTTTTAGGAGTATCTTTTTTACTTTGCAGACAACACTAATTCATTTCCATAGACATCGGAAAGCATTCACGGGGATTCCCCGTTATAATATATAGTATAAAGCGACTAATACAGAACGATGGAATGCAAGGGCGAGATCTATCTGTATCTCGCTCTTCGGAATACTAAATAGTTGAGAGGGATATAATTTCCACTTACTATTCTATTTGACAGCAATTTACAATACTTAGTCCAATAGGACAGGCCGTGACCTATCTTCTGAAACACGTCCCATTGGACAACATTTAGTGATATCAGCTGTAGTGAATTTTACTATTTTTTAGTCGCTCCGACAACACCTTGGCCACCAATGCATTAGTTTTCTCATGCTCTTCGCGAAGGCCGTGTTATATATGGTTAATAACTTCTCCTGAATGATCAACTGTTCGTATACTTGTATGCATTGCTGTAAATAAAAAAACATAAAAATCGTAAACAAATTTACTACACACTAAACACATTTGCACAATTCACACACTACATATCTTCATTACGAGTATTATTTTCTCACACCTCCTACAAATATTTTTATTTAAAGCACTATGTATTTCAACATACATTCACACAGTATTTTTATTTAATTTGTGACATTTATAAGATGGTATTTCTTTATTCAATTTGGCGTTCTAAAAATCTGTCAGAAACCGGTACGAATTTGTTTTATAAATCATTTAATGTTAAACGAGGAGAATAGGGATATGATGATCAATATGGTTTGACAAAAGATATTATTTTTCTCCAAAAAAAGCAAGTATTAAACTTAGATTGTGCATTTATACTTTATTGAATGACTATGGATAATTCTTTCATTGTATCCGAAGTAGATAACTCTGAAAAAAATGAGTGTCTCTCTATTAGCGACCCTTCGAAATGCATAGTAACGTTGGATGCTGATACCAGTAGCAAACATAATTGATGCATAGTATCTATGAACATAAGAAGTATTCACTGTAATTTCGATTTCTTTCTTGCTTACATGTCAAGTCTAGACATATCTGTTGATATCTTTGTTTTGACCGAATGTTGGACTAGTGATGATAGACCACCACCTCATATGGACAATTACGCCATGTTTTGAACGAAAAAGTCATATAATCAAAATGATGGTGTGGTTGTCTATGTGAAGCAATGCATATAGATGAGGGAAACTGTCTAGTATTAACAATTTCTCAAGACTATAAAATTGTATGCTCTTATCGAACGCACTGCTTCAGTAGTCCTATGCCTTATATAAAATCTATTGAAAAGTTGATAGCAAACTTATCTTTAAAAAACATTGTTTTGACAGGTGATATTAATATAGATATTATGCCAGATAAACCTACCAAAATTTCTGAAACTTATTTGAATATGATGGCGTCGCATGGACTACGTCAAGGTATTACACGTCCTACTAGAAACAAAACATGTTTAGATCATATGATGGTAAAAATCAAAAATAAATGGAAGACATTAGTAGTTGAGCAGCAAATCACTGATCATAACCCTACTTTATTGTATATTAATAACACTAGAACTAATAAAAGCACTAATTCATTCGTTAAATCAAGTATGAACTACTACTAAATGAAGCATTGATTAATGAAATTTGGAGTGATGTTTACTCTATTAAAAATGATGTCGATTTAGCTACTGAATTATTTACAAATAAAATCGCAGGTCTAATTATTTCAAATACACAAACTAAAAACATGTCTTAGAATTTTTACTTTGTAACCGTGGATTACTACAAGTATTTTTAAATCAATTAGAAAAAGAAACCGATTACATGCAAAATTAAAAAAAATACCAGACAACGAAAATATTAAAGAAAAATATATTAAATATAGAAATGTATGTAATAAGATTATGAAAAGCTTAAAGATTGAATTCTATAAACAAAAATTGGATCAAAGTAAAGGTAATATCAAAGAAACATGGAAAGTAATAAAAGAAGTATGTGATCTTAATCGATCCAATATTACTTCCCATGAACTTTTAACTATTAAAAATAATCCCAAGGACTTTCTAAACCAAGTGAATTCTTATTTCACTTCGATTGGAAAAGACTAAGCTAATGCTACACTTTTAAAAATAAGTAGAACTGAATCTGAGTTGGCAATGTCCGTGAAATCGGCAAACCACGCGGTAAGATCGATGTTCATGACTCCTACAGACCCAGTTGAGGTGAGACAGATAGTCATGGGACTTAAGTCACATAGTGCACCAGGCTGGGATCTGATAAAATCAAATTTTGTCAAAATATTTGCGTTTCTATTGGCTGATCCGATTGCATACATATGCAATATCAGCTTTGATACTGGGAAGTTTCCGTCCGTCGTTTTAAAGGATTAAAAAAGCCATAGTCTGTGTCAATTTTTAAAGCTGGTGACAAAAATGATCCGTCTAATTATAGACCCGTTTCACTGCTGTCTACCCTCTCAAAAATACTGGAAAACATGTTAAAAAGAGAGTTACCAAATTTTTGATCAAAGAAAATTTACTTAGTACAAATCAATATAGCTTTAGGGATGGAAAGTCTACGGAGGATGCCGTTTTGATATTGACAACCAAAATCACGGAATACTTAGACAGTGGAGAGAAGTGCGTAGGGATATTTTTGGACCTCCAAAAGGCCTTTGACAGCGTGTCGATTTCCATACTGCTAACTAGGCTAGAAAATCTAGGTATAAGAGGTCTAGTACTCGACTGGTTCACAGATTATTTGGCGGATAGACGGCAGCGAACAAAAAATGACAATTATCAGAGTGACAGTGACAGATGTGTTTATGGTGTGCCTCAAGGTAGCACATTAGGGCCCACGCTATTTCTTATCTACATAAATGTCTTGTGTGACACTATTTTGCCAGGACTTGACCTTCTCATGTTTGCTGATGACACTGTTTTCCTGATTCATGAAAAGACCTGGTGTAAAGTGTTAAAGTCAGCTGAGAATCATCTTGCAACAATAACACGATGCACAGTGTGTCCCGTAGAACAAGCCAGGTGGACAAAATTCATTATCAGTTTCCCGGAAATTGATAAAAGATTATCGTAAACAACACCCCTAAACCTCGGATTCCAGGAATTGTCTACATTTCTTACCCCAAATTGATGACTCATCGGCTGTGGAAGGTAGGTAATGTGTTAAATGCATTCGTAAAATTAGTGCAGTTGCAATTTCGCGACAGTTACGACTACATGTTATTAGAATATTTTGTGTCAAAGTGAGAAGTGTTAGTGATGGATGTTATTGTTAAAGGTATGTATATTATTTTTCAAATACTAAAATTTTGCAAAATAAGCTCAGTATTAATGTATAAATTTATAAAACATAACAAAAATATATGTTTAATTTTTCCTTTATCTAAAACTTTGAAAGACATGGAAAGCAATGTAGATTCATGTATCCCGGCTGGATTTTTTATATGTGTTAGAGGCATCCTTCTTCTATATAATGATACTAATTATAGTCCGCAGTCTCGCGTATAACATTGTTTTTTTTTTTTTTTAGATGAGCTGTATTCAATCTCTAAAATAGAGTTTTTTGATGAGTGGCTTAAACACCCCAAAGAAGACAGAAACGATCAGCTTTACAACTTTATTTCGTCTAAATATAGTTTTGGCGATATAAATGACGAATCGAGAAGAGAAATCAAGATGACTTTGTCAAGTTTTTCGTCAAAATGTTCATCAAAATGGGTTGCTGCAGGAAAATCGAAGGAGGCTTTCTTGAAAAAAATAGAGCGTGGTTAGAAGGCAAGAACATAAAGTTCCGTGTCAATAAAGTCCTTTCTACTGAACCACAACCTTCTACCTCAGCAGGAAGACCAAAAAGCATTTTGAGGAGTCGTCCTTCAAAACAAAAAACGGAGAGTTGGAGACCTTGTTCAATCTCGTAGTGTCGGGGAATTGATGACTGCTGCTGAAATAGCAGCTCGTTCGTGTGGACAAAAAACGTGGCAAAAGTTATTAAGGACATCAATGAAAATCCGAAACCAGGTAGTGATAATCGTAGTAGTCAACCCAGAACTGTGCCGGTCCCCAGGCAGCTTAGTAGCGACGAAGCCTTGGCTTATTATATAGATACAAAATGCTCTGCACACATGTACAAACAGTCAAGAAAGTGGGCAATCAAATCAGGTCATCTAATGTTTCCAACTTATAAGTGTGTGCAAACATCGAAAAAGCGTGTTATCCTCGGAAGAAACTATATTTGTTTCAGAGTCTTCTGCTGAAATAGCTCTACAAGCTATTTTAGATAAAACAGCAAAGCGTCTTGTAGAATCTCAGCAGGAAGTGGTTAAAAGCGTGCTTCCTTGTGCAACATTCACTCTTGTTAGTAAATGGGGATGTGATGGTAGCTCTGGACACAGTGCGTACAAACAGAAATTTGAAAACAGCGAAAACACGGATGAGTTTTTGTTTGTGTTTTCATTTGTTCCTCTCAGACTAGTTGACTCTGATGGGCGCATCATTTGGCAAAATCCTCGCCCATCTTCCACCATGTTTTGTCGCCCAATTAAGTTTATGTTTGCCAAAGAAACCACTGAGTTGACTAAGTCTGAGACTAATAAAATTTTGGACCAAATAAACAACTTAGATCCAACATCTTGTGTGATTGCTGATTCTCACATTTCTGTACAACATACACTGTTACTAACAATGACTGACGGAAAAGTTTGTAATGCATTAACTGAAACACACTCGTCCCAAAAGTGTTTCATTTGCGGTGCTACTCCAAAAATGATGAACGAAGAAGCAGGACAATTTAACAGCAACCAAGAACATTTTGGCTTTGGTTTGTCAACACTACATGCTTGGATTCGTTGTTTTGAGTGTTTTCTGCATATTAGCTATAAGCTAGACATAAAAAAATGGCAAGCCAGGACAGCTGACGAGAAGGCCAGCGTGAAGCAGCGAGCAGAAAACATCAAAAAGCGATTTAAGGATGAAATGGGACTAATAGTTGACAAACCAAAGCCAGGTTTTGGGTCGTCAAATGATGGAAATACCGCTCGGAGATTTTTCAGAAACCCAGAATTAAGTGCTGAAATCACGGGGTTGGATGTAAATATTATCAAAAACTTTGATGTGTTGTTAAGAACACTTTCTTCTGGTTTTGAGATAAATGTGATTGAATTCAATCACCTTTGTCTTAAAACAAGAAGACAGTATCTTGATCTTTATTCGTGGTATTACATGCCGGCTACTGTGCACAAAATTCTTGTTCACAGTACGGAAGTCATTAAAACGGCACTTGTTCCTATTGGACAGCTCTCCGAAGAAGCCCAAGAAGCTAGGAACAAGGATTGCCGTAGATTTAGAGAGCACAACACAAGGAAATGGTCCCGCACTGCCACGAATAGAGATTTACTAAACATGTTAATAATAACATCTGATCCTCTGATCAATAGCCTCCGGGAAGTACCGAAAAAGAAATCAGATAAAATATGCGCTGAGGTTCTAAAGTTAATTAACGCGCCTACAGTAGAGGCCCGATCATCACAAAGACCAACTTCTAAACAAGAAGATTATCTTGTTCCAGAATCTGACGATTCAGATGATGATTAGGTTTATATTTCATCGTTTATTACGTAAATGCCGATGTTTTATACTATGTATTTAATTAATGATTGTTTTATAACATTCACTAATATTTATTTGTAATTTATTCATTTTGTAATATTTATTTAAATGATATGTATTGTAAGGAATGAAAAATTAGTATATAAATATATATATATAACGTCTATTTTGTGTTTAATTTAAATAAGATTTAACAAATTACTATAAGTATATGTATAGAAACACGATAATGGCAAAAAAATAATTTTGTCCACCTAGCTTGTTCTACGGGGCACACTGTGCGATGGCTGGAAAATAATATTTTAGCTCTGAATGCCAATAAAACGAAATACATATTTTAGCATCAATGACTCAGGAGCACCTAAAGCAAATATGTCTCTGAAAATGCATACATATCCTTGTAACTGTGGTCCAATACCCATACAGTGCTCTTGTAAAGTACTTATTAGGGTAGACTATATAAAGTATTTAGGAGTATGTATAGACAGTCACTTCAACTGGAACGTCTACATAAAAACACTATCCACTAGAATTAGAAAACTTATGTATGTATTCAGGGCATTGAGGACTGTGGCTGATACTAAATTAATCTTACAGACATAAAAAGCTCTTGGTGAATCTATTATTAGATATTGCATCTCCGCATGGGGATCTGCAGCAAAGAGCACCATTATATCTGTTCAGCGAGCGCAACGGGGTTTGATTAAAGTTTTGTTACACCTGCCTTTCAGGCGTTCTACAACTGAAGTTTACAAAATAGCTAAGGTTCATAGTGTGAGAAAATTATTTATTTATGAAAGCATACGGCGATATCACAAAAAAACTGTTCCAACATTACTCACTAATACACCAAAGCGAAAACGTCGTTGTCCAGTTCTGGGAGCTAAGCGCAAATTTGCCCGTAAAAGTTATGCAGGATTAATTCCAATTGCAAATTGAAGCTAAATTCGATAATAAACGATTAAGTAATAATGAATGTAAAAAAAAATTATGTTCTGGTTAGATGAATATGATTATGACGGAATTGAGAATATGCTAGTTGAAGTAGTTGCACAATATTAAACTACATTATTTCAACACTAGATTTTTAGGTTTGTTTGTGTCTTTTATTAATAATATTCTATAATCACATATACTGTAATATTGTTGTCGAACATACAAAATATACCTACTCGTATATAATATAAATATACATATTTAAGTACCTACTTATTCCTAATTAGTATTGTTGTGATGAACAAGGACAGATCTGAGAGATTATATTTATACATTGAATTGTTTATTGTGTATATAGTGTTTATACATGTATAATACTACCCACACATAATTACACGCACAAATCCAAGCGCATATTAATATAATGCTCACCCACACACGTACACCCTCCCATATACACCCTCACACACACACTTACCCTCACTCACCCTCACACACACACACACTCACACGCGCAAACACACACACACACACACACACACACACATACTTATACACACATTCGCACACACACGAAATTAGTCACCAATGGTCAAAAATATGTTAGTAACATTAACTAAATATTAGAACACGTCTTCATGAGAGAGGCCAGTAGCTATCGAAACACAGTTTGAAAATAGTACGAAGCTAATGGGTTCATATTTCATACTGTAACGATGTTATTTTCTTTTGGACCAAATAAAGTTATTTAAAATTATTTTTATTTTAAATCTTTCTTTTTATTATCAGTAGACTCCCTTTTGAATGGCAGCTTAGGTTGTTCGGTGATAATTTACAAACAAATTATGTATGTAATAGAATAGTAAACATACAAGAAAATTTGAATGCATCCTCATTAATTGACCAAGTTTAAACCGTTATAAATAACAAAAACTAAGCTTTATAAAGCTTTTCAGCTGAATGAATATACAATGAAACCATATGATGGTACACGGGAAAGGGGTTCGTGTGAAAGAATTTTCAACTACCGACTGTCAAGAGCACGTAGAGTAGTAGAAAACGCATTTGGAATACTTAGTTCTGTCTATAGAGTTCTGCGTAAACCTATGCTTTTGGAACCAGAAACTGCGACTAAAGTCATGCTGGTAACGGTTCATCTATATAAATACTTATGCAGTAATTCTAACTTTACAATACAGTACAACACAATACAAAAACTCTTTATTAAAAAGCCACAACAAAATAAATTTACATAACTAAAAAATAATAATATTACATTTAGCGATTTAATTGGCGGCCTTATCGCTTAGAGCGATCTCTACCATAACTTTACATGGCCAGGAACGTTTGATATAGTCCAGGAGAATGGAGATGTAATACTTGGAAGCTGGCGAAATGAACCGCCATCACAATCACTACAGCCGATGGCCGTCATAACAAGAAGACCAACAGAAAATGCCCATACAATACGGTCCCACTTAGCAAGACACTTTGTCACAAACCATACAATAATTTGGCAAAATGAATATCAGTAAACTTGACTCACGTGTTCCAAAGTATCTCGAGAGGTTCCGAGTTCATTTTAATCCGCCATTAAGTCGAAGTCATCATACGCAAACCACTTTGATTTATACGTATCTGGAGCACCTGAAATAAACAAGAAATTAATGAAATAATGGTTTTTTCAACATACTTAATTAAAAACAACAACAAAATTAAAATTTATACAAAAACTAGCTCGAATTCGCTCGAGCTCGATGGAACGAGCAAGACAAAGAGCGGCGCTGCCATGCGCGCAAGCGAGATCGCATTATAATCTCGCTTGTTCCCTTGTGCCGAGCTCAAGGTCGAGCGTGTTAGACCATTGGTTGCGGTATTCAAGTGCCGTGCACTCAATGTCATTCCGGACTGTTCTAGCATGCAGGTATGTATGAGAAGATTACTTACCTGATCCAGTTATACGGCTTTGTTTCTCTCTAATTTTTTTCATTCTATAGCCTCCCGCTAGAGACCGCATTTTTTTCTTTAGGTCTTCTATTGGTTTGTTCTCCATTTCGCGAGAAATCTGACGCCAAGCATCGTCTCTTACACCTCTATTGGTATAATTAACATCTTTTGGGTCCCATAAACATTTAAATTCCTTATAAAGCGATATCAGACGGCGACTTCCGGTGATCCGGCGATGATCATCCGGTGTGGACCCGGCTAATCGTCATAACATGTAATCCACCTGCCTAATGTGGAGGAAGCTCGAATTCAATTAAAGCTAAAATTAAATGTACTTTTTTTTATTGATTTCAATGTTATTGAGAACATTGTTTAAGACGCTGGATTGGGTTGGACGTGACCTAAATATCAATGGCGAGTGCATCTCTCACTTACGATTTGCGGACGGCATAGTAATTATGGCAGAATCGCTGGAGGACTTGCAGTGGATGCTGGACAGCTTAGCTAAAGCTTCTCAACGCATCGGCCTCCGGATGAATTTGGATAAAATAAAGTCATGTGCAACGAGTTCGTTGCTCCGGGACCGATTGCCGTTAGTGGAACCACTTTTAAAATTGTACAGAAATACGTTTACCTAGGGCAGACGCTCGAACTAGGTAGAGGTAATTTTGAGATTGAGGCTATGAGAAGAATACAGTTGGGCTGGGCAGCATTTGGAAAACTTCGTCGAGTCTTCTCGTCACCCATCTCACAAAGTCTCAAGACAAAAATGTGCAACCAGTGCGTCCTACCCGTTATGACCTACGGTGCTGAAACGTGGACACTTACAGTCAAAATGGTCCGTAAGCTCAAAGTCGCCTAGCGAGCTATGGAAAGAGCTATGCTTGGAGTTTCTCTGAGGGATTGTATTCGCAATGAAGTAATTCGTCAGAGAACTAAAGTGACCGACATAGCTCACCGTATTAGTAAGATGAAGTGGCAGTGGGCCGGACACATCTGTCGCCGACCTGATAATCGTTGGGGTAAACGGGTTCTGGAGTGGAGACCGCGAATCGGTAAACGTAGTGTATGACGCCCTGAGACTAGATGGAGTGACGAAATTCGAAAGGCAGCTGGTGGCAGTTGGAGACGGAAGGCCAAGGATCGGGCTCAGTGGCGTATCTTGGGAGAGGCCTCATCATCATCAGCCTGTGCTGATAATGTTGAGAAGAGACAAAGAACAAGAGACGTAAAATTATTCGCAAGTATTCTTACGACCATTTTGAATCTTAGTATGCAAATCGTAATAACATTCAAATGATTTATTTACGAGGGTCAAACTGAAAGTTCTTAGAACTGGCCACTTATAAACAATATAATAAAAAATAATTCTATAATTTGAAAATAGAACTCTTTGCCAATATTACTGAGTATATACTTCATTCATTTGTCATTTGTTTTACGATTTGGCGGCAAATTGAAAATTGTCTGTGTCACGTCAACATGAATTTAACACGAGAAAATTTTCGTGCAATGATTTTTTATGACTTTCGATGTCATTTAAGTCAACAAGAAAGTTATGATAGACTACGATTGGCCTTTCACGATGAAGCCCCATCTCGTGCGACTGTTTACAACTGGTTTAATGAGTTTAAACGTGGTCGCACTAATCTCACTGATGATTTACGTGAGGGACGGCCTTCTACGGCGACGACTGAAGATAACATCTGTGTTGTGCGGCGTATGATAGAGACTGACAAAAGAGTGACCTATCTATCAGCAGATTCGGACAAGCTTAGGCATCGGTATGAGTCAAGTGCACAAAATCCTACACGAACATTTAGCGGTCAGGAAGCTTTGCGCCCGGTGGATACCTCATAATTTGACTGAGGCTCAAAAACTCCATCGTGTGGATTGGTGCCGTAAAATGATTGAAAGATTTAACGGAGGTGACTCAAATGCTGTGTTCGACATACTAACAGGTGACGAAAGCTGGATTTACTGTTATGATCCTGAAACCAAAAGACAATCTGCTCAGTGGGTGTTTCCTTTCGAGGAGTTGCCAACTAAAGTGAAGAGAGATCGAAGTGCGGGGAAAAAAATGGTGGCCTCGTTCTTTGGAAGGATAGGTTATTTCGCAACAATTGTGTTAGAGGATCAAAAAAACAGTTTCTGCAGAATGGTACACTACCAATTGTTTGCCACTTGTCTTGGAAAAAGTTCGAGAGAAACGACCTCGCAGTAGGATCCTCCTTCACCACGACAACGCCTCATCGCACACCGCCAAGCGAACGATCGACTATTTGGCGACATCAAACGTTGAATTACTGGGTCACCCGCCGTATAGCCCCGACCTCGCGCCTTGTGATTTTTATTTGTTTTCAAAAATTAAAGAAAAACTTAAAGGAAAGCGGTTTATGAATGCTGAAGAAGCGGTGGCTGCGTATCGCGATGCCATTGAAGATACCCCTAAGGACGAGTGGGCAAAGTGCTTTTCGCAGTGGTTCCATCGCATGCAGCGGTGTATTGACGTGAATGGACAATATTTTGAAAAGATATAATAAAACGAATAACTGGCTAATGTAATCAGTTTTTGATTTTCTAAGAACTTTCAGTTTGACCCTCGTATAGTTCTAAATCAATGCCCTCTGTAATGGCCAAATCCTGCCGGATGTGGAGGAGGCTCAAATTCAATAATAGCTAAAATTAGATATACTTTTTTTATTGATTTCAATGTTATTGAGAACATTCTCAATATTGCGTCATCATTTAGCGATACCGAAACGCTGACGAGCCTTCATGAACAGATAATGCCGTGTCTTCGTCATGATCTTCGTCAACACGGGTGGCGCGTCGGTAGAAAAATCGTCTACGGTAATTTTAAGCAGCGGGTGTCGCATCAAGCCGACTGGCTCGATTGCAGCGCCGGCGGTTTGACTTGTTCTGTTTCGCCGCTGACGGACGTGCGCCGAGGAGGTCGTGGGACGCGCCGCCACGTGGCTGTTGTAGCCTAGTATTTAACGGGTGTGTTATCTAGTATAAGGTACGTGAATAAACCGATTTAGATCAAACGGGGTTTTCCATAATCCCCACGTGCCCCCTAGCCGGCGCACAAACGCAACATAATACACGATATCAATAAGTTACAGTCCACTCTTTCGTAAATTTAATCCGTAGACGGGCAGTGGTTCAGAAGCGTTTCGACGTTTTATAATCGCTGTCCTTCACATTATCTATAAAGAGCTGTACAAAACCATTAACAATGTACAGACACCTCTTAAAATTGTTCAAGGCTGCCAGACTAGATGGTTATCCATAGAGTCTGCTGTGTCGAGAATATATACGCAATGGCTGGAGCTTAAAACTCATTTTTCGATTGCTAAGTTGGACGAAAGGTGCCACACGTCAGAGCTATTGCACTCTATGTATGCGAATAATGTAAACTATGCATATATATCATTTATTTATCCAATTTTGATTGATATAAACAGAGTCAATAAAATGTTTAAGTCGAAAGTTACGGACCACACCTTATTATCAGATGAATTAACCAACTTGATTGATACGCTTGTCAGCAAAGTAACGTTACCCACACATAAGATAGATATCTTTACTCAAAATATTCGTGACTATTTGGACCATGCTACCTGCGATTCCGATTCGAAAAACAGATTCGAGACATGAAAGAGAAAGGTTTTCCACGGGAAGAGGAAGAAGTATTGCGGAATAGGTGCATACAATTTATAGTTTGTCTGATTGACGAAATAAAAAACAGATTGCCGGAAAATATTACTCTCATGAAACAAATACCCCGAATAAGTGTCGAAAAAGCCCTGCATCACAACAAAGAAAATCTGGTTGATATAATGGTTCGGTTCGTAACAAGTACAGAATCAATTGCGAAAGTTGACAAACAATGGCAAATTCATTTACTGAGATGGAATGGACACAAATAATTTTTGGTGCGATGTCTTGAAATTCAAAGATGCACAAGGTGTTGCTCGATTTCAAGAATGAGCAACATTTTCTATTAAACTTTTGGTATTGCCACATTCGAATGCCAACGTGGAAAGACATTTTAGTAGCATGAATATTATAAAAAACAATCATATGAATATTATAAAATAACAGAATGAAGCTAACTCTTTTGAAATCAATTCTAAAAATACGCTGCGGTATGCAGTTAATGGGAAGGTGCTGCAACACCTGAACCAGGATGTTGAATTCTGCAAACCAACAGAAAATTAGCATCTGGGCTCAGCAAATACTCGTTGATCACAGGGAGATGCGCTCACGCCGGAAAATCCTCCTCATACACGGCCTTCGCGAAGACCAGCATGAAAAAACTAATGCATTGGTGGCCAAGGTGTTGTCGGAGCGACTGAAAATAGCAAAATTCACTACAGCTGATATTACTAAATGTTATCGAATGGGACGTGTTTCAGAAGATAGGTCACGGCCTGTTCTATTCAAACAGAGAGATGCTTCTCTTCGTAAAAAAAATTGGTCGAGCAAAAGTTCACTCAAGAACTCGGGAATCACTCTGTCCGAGTTCTTAACAAAGATACGACACGACCTGTTCATGAAGGCTCGTCAGCGTTTCGGTATTGCTAAATGCTGGATAAAGGAGGCAACATATACGTTATTGGTTCAGACGGGGCTCGTCATCGTGTGAATAGCATGGACGATCTCGCAGCAGTACAACCGGCAAAAGATTCATCTGCGACCCCGCAGCATGCCACTACGTCTTTCACTACCAGTAAGCCGTGTTGCCAACTGCACCGTAATTACGGTAAAAACACCGTAGTCAGCCTCGATCTAAACTAAACGAAACTTTTGTTAGAGCCACATTTAAAGCCGTCCAACAGAAAATTAGCATCTGGGCTCAGCAAATACTCGTTGATCACAGGGAGATGCGCTCACGCCGGAAAATCCTCCTCATACACGGCCTTCGCGAAGAGCAGCATGAGAAAACTAATACATTGGAGGCCAAGGTGTTGTCGGAGCGACTGAAAATAGCAAAATTCACTACAGCTGATGTTACTAAATGTTATCGAATGGGACGTGTTTCAGAAGATAGGTCACGGCCTGTTCTATTCAAACTGAGAGATGCTTCTCTTCGTAAAAAAAATTGGTCGAGCAAAAGTTCACTCAAGAACTCGGGAATCACTCTGTCCGAGTTCTTAACAAAGGTACGACACGATCTGTTCATGAAGGCTCGTCAGCGTTTTGATGTATGGCAGAGAAATGTGTTGAAATTAGAATCTTGTACTAAGGTAAAATAATAGATTTTTAAGACTTTTGATGTTACATTGTTTGTACTAATGTAGTGGTATCTATATACCGTGTGTATTGATTATTTGTTATTATGTCTTCGACAAAGCCTTATTACAGCTGCATGTAATTGACTAGGCCCCTTTGCAGCTGCTTTATTCTTTTTGACATTGTTATTTTATCATATTATGTACACAGATTCTTTGCCTTTTTGTAAATGACGTTACCAAGTGTTCTTATGAATTTATGGTATGAATAAATGAATTGAATTGAAAATTCATAAGTCAGAGAAAATGAAGAAGCTAGAGAAAACAATGAAATACAAAATACAGAGACGAAGAAAAATGTAAGATGGAAAAGGAGTAACAAATCGGAGTGGAAAAGGGTAAAAGAACAAAAAAGGAAACGCCAATGTTTATTATATGTAAATACTAAAGGAAAAGTGTTTGCGACCAAATTACCAAAACCTCCAAAATGTGGTATTTTATGCCAAAATAAATGCACAGAACTGTTTTCAGAAACACAACGTTTAGACATAATATGTAAGGAGTATTGGGCTATCGATGGCTTTCGCTTGCAAAAAGAGTACTTGTTGAGGCGTATTATAGTTAAACCAGTTGCTAGACCTATTAAAAACTTACCGCCAGAGAAACAACGATCTTCAAGTAGAGAGTTTGGGTTTTACAAGGACAACAATCTTCTGCAAGTTTGTAAAAGTTTTTTCACCACTACATTGTGTATTTCTAATGCGGACCATTTGAAACGGCAATAAAAATATCAATGAAAATGGATAATTTCAGCGTAATGACTTTGGAAAGCAGAATCTGCAAATAAGACTCCAGAAGACCAAGTTAAAGAAGTAACAAAACACATCGAAAGTTTTCCAAAAACGGATTCTCATTACTGTCGTAAAGATACAACACGAGAATACTTAAGTGAAAATCTCTCAATTAGTAAGATGTATGAATTATATGAGATCCAAATGAAAAATGAAAACAAAATCTTAGTGAAATTTAACGTATATAAAACAATTTTTGGAAAAGAATATATTTTAGCTTTTTTTCACCCCAAAAAAAGACCAATGTTGTCTATGCAATCGATATAAACGCACACCGGATCCAGATAATGCGCTGAAGAAAGAATACGACGATCATATCGAAAGAAAAGAAGCATCTTATGTATCAAAAGATATTGATAAACAAAGGTCTGAGCATGATGAAACTTTTCTTTGTGTTACAATGGACTTACAGAGCTTGTTACAAATACCATCCACTTCAGATAGTCTTATGTACTATAGTCGCAAGTTGAACTTATACAATCTTTCGATTTATGAGTTTAAGCGCCCACAAAATAATGCACACTGTTTTATTTGGACCGAGATTAACATAAAAAGAGGAAGCACCGAAATTGCTTCAGCCGTTAACACATGGATCGATTCGATACCAGCAAATGTAATCGAAGTCACAATTTATTCTGACACCTGTTCTGGACAGAACAGAAATCAATATATGGCAGCATTTTTGTTACATTTAGTTCAAGTGACCCCCTAATTTACATGTAATTTGAACAAAAGTATCTAGAAAGTGGGCACAGTTTCATGAAGTTGATTCAATGCCATTGAAAAGGAAAAACCATTTTCTGATGTCTATTCAGTAATTGTTTGGAAAGGTATCATGCAGAGAGCTCGATCTAGTCGACATTGTAGAAATGCGTCTTCATACAAAGTTAAGGAACTTTTTTTCCATGACATGATTAATGTCAAAGCTTTAGCATCCCAAATACTGGTAAACAAAACGGTTTGCTCCGACAGAAGCAAAGTCAATTGGCTAAAGATAAAATGCCTCCGATTCGAAAAGGCTGCCTGGAATCATTCAGTTCCGGTATGAATACGAGGGACCATATTTTTCGATAGACACAAGTACAAAGACGCGTAAAACTAGACAGACAAGAAACAGGACAACTACAGAATTAGATATTTCTAGATTAAGCCTAGAAAAGGCATACAAACAACCTCTACCTATAATAGAAGCAAAAAAAAGGACCTGATAAACTTGTGCAAAAAAAATATTATACCCGGTGCTCTGCACCCATGGTATGAAAGCTTGCCATCAACAAGCCAGTCAGTTATTAGATCCGATTCAGAACAAAATTAAATAATTTAAGAAATCCCTGTAAATGGGAAAGTTTGTTTGTTTGTTCCCCTCTTCACGCTCAAACGACGGATTAGGATGACAATTGGCACAGTGATAGACCATACTGTGCCAATTTTCATCGGAGCGTCAATGAATTATTTTTGTCTCGTTAAGTAAGTAGGTAATTCTGCACCGATCGAGCTGAAATTTTAGAATGATATAATATAATCCGCATCAATGATTGTTTTTATCTAATTTTTGCATCACAATGTGCCACAGCGAAGCGTGGCAGGGTACAGCTAGTAAACAATAAAAATCAACAGCAATTATTAAACTTCAGGGTAACTCCTTGCAGTTAATAAAAATAAAAAAAATAAAATAAAATTTATTTCAATAACATAGATCTTAACTATACAATATTTTCTTACAGCTATACATAGATATATTAATTTTATCAGCCTGAACTAGGTAGAACCTGTGTTTCAGGCGCGAAAATTGCTTATTTTAACTAAGAGTTACATTATCGAAGATAATAAAACTAAACAATAAAATCGGTAAATATATGAACTACTTTACTTATTAAAAAGATATGTATGAAATTTCTTAACTATTTTATAACTAATATCAAATGTTCAGTTTCCTCATATGACAGTGTTAGCAAATATTCACAGACAGTTTGTTTACAGTTATAAAAATTTTGGTCGTAAATAGATAGCAATCTATTTAGTCGGTTGTATAGTATTGGACCAAGAAATATGAAAAATCTGCTTGTGAAAGCATGTTTTGTCTGTGCCAGTGAGCTACATACGATATCCTTACGTCTCTTGTTAGTAATCTCAGTGCAGTAGGAAAGATTTTAGTGCTGTTTTAGTGTCGTGTTCAAAATAAATAGTTGTCTTACTGATAGAATGTTGCAGGATTTATAGAACTGTTTCGTAGAGAAGATAAAGGGACAAAATGTTGCGACCTTCAGAATGGCTCTTTGTGCTCTTTCTACAGAAAGCATTAACGTCTTAGTAGCACCTCCCCATGATGTGATACAGTATGTAATTATTGATTGACACAGAGCTTTATACACTTGCTTTATTAATTGAGTATCTACGATATACCGTAATATTTTGAACACATAAATCAACTTACGAAGTCTGTTTACTAGGTTTTTGATGTGTAGCCGAAAGGACAGTGTGTCATCAATAATAACACCTAAATATTTGATGTCATTTGCTCTTTCTATGGTTGGGCAGTTGTCTAGACAGGCTGTAGGATTTGTGCACGTGTGTGCATATAGATGCTGGTTAGTTGTATATTGCTTAGATTTACGCATAAAAAAGTATTTGTATTTTGTTTTATCCGCGTTTAGTGTTAGTAGATTATTTGTTAGCCAATTATTTACCTTATCAAAACCTCGCTGAGCAAATTCGTGCAGCTCTATCTTGTTTGGAGCAGAAAATAAAATTGCAGTGTCATCAGCATACGACAGTAATTTGCCATGTTCTAGATTTAAACTGCAAAGATCGTTTATATAAACCAAAAAAAGGGTAGAACTGAGGGTCCCGCCTTGAGGAATTCCGAAATTAGTGCTTTTCTGATCATCGCTGACAACGTTGCCTATTCTAACACATTGGGTACGTTCACTTATGTAGTCTGTGAAAAGTTTAAGCTGAATTCCCCTTACGCCTATTGCTTCTAGCTTTTGTAGTAAGAAAGGTACATACACTGTATCATAGGCCTTGGCCAAATCTAGGAATACACATAATGTATGGTTACCCCTATCGAGCTCTTGGGCTACATACTCGTAGTCTGTCAGTTGGTGTACCGCATCTGCTGTTGATAGCTTCGATCTAAAACCAAATTGCTTGTTCGATAAAATATCGTTATTTTCTAGATAGTTTATAAGGCGGGTGTTGATAATTTTTTCAAAGATTTTTGACAACGACGATAGAAGTGATATAGGCCTGTAGTTTGTCACTTGTTCTTTACTACCCGATTTATAAATTGGTATGACTACAGTATTTTTAAGACACTTGGGGAAGATACCGTTAGTAAGACACTGTGAAAAAATATGTGCTAAAGGCGGTACAAGTATATGTTTGATTTTTTTCAGAAATCTACTGGAGATATTATCCCACCCAACGGCACAGTTATCTTTTAACCCAAGGATGATACGTTATACCTCTTTTTCGTCGGTATCTAGCATTACAAATGACTACTCGTGAATGAGAATAAAATTAGTTGTGTGAGATATATTGTTGCGTCTGAAGTTTTTCAGCGAGATTTTTTCCAACATTGATAAAAAAATTATTGGCTTTGTTTGCTGATAGAGCTGGGGAGTCGTCTGTCAAGAGAAGTTTCAAGTTTGAGTCTGATTGTTTCGTCGTGAAAGTGACCTTTTTATGTGATCCCATATGCGTTTACTGTTATTACCGGCTTTTGCTAATTGTTCCCTGTCATAGTTAATTTTTAGTTTTTTCAATAGATCATTGCAAAAGTTTCGATATCTTTTGTATGTGGTTTGCAGTATATGGTTGTCTAGAGAGGATTTTGCTTTCAGATGCAATTTATCTCTGTGTCGGATACATAGCACTAGGCCAGGCGTAATCCATGGCTTAATATTATTCTATTTCCTGTTTGCTGGTTTGACTCTAGTATTTTTATTTATTGCTCGCTGTATGTTTTCGATTAGGTATGACAAGGAGACGCTAACGTCAGCACAGTTGTAAACTGGGTCGTAGTCAATATTGCATAGATCACGTTCGAGTGTAGTATAGTCAATTATGCTTTTCATTTGAGGGCAGTATTGTTTTGGTTTATTGATATTCAAGGTTGTTAATACAGCATTATGATCTGTGATTGTCGAGTTACAAATACACGTGATGGTGAGCTGATTTTTAATATAACGTGATCTAGGCATGATTCACTCTGATGAGTAGGCAAAGTGTGATCTGGGAGTAAACCATGGAATGAGCAAAGATCTAGGTAATCATGTGCAGTGGTGTCGTTACAATCTGGATGAATATTTATATTTATGTCACCTGTTAGTATTATGTTCTTAAATGCTGACAATGTTTGAAACTGTTTTCCCAGCGAATGATAAAAACCTTCGAGATTTTTAAAGGAAGGTGATCGGTATACTGCCATTATTGCTGTTATTGTTCCGATTTTAATAATTAGGCAGTTACAGTCATTTAAGCCTGGTTCCTCAACTGTGATATTTAGGGCCGATTTTACATAGACTACTACCCCGTCGTTTTGATTACGGGTCATCTTACTATATAGTACGTAGTGTACCCTTGTATTGTAGGTAAATTTCTATCACGACTTGCCAGCTAGCATTCTGTTAAAACAATCACATCACAACTTATTCTCAGCCTATGTAGGAAAACGAGGAAACTGTTTATATTTTTATATATACTACGAATATTTTGTGTTAGTATCGTTAATGAGTCAGTGGAATTGTGATAATATTGTATGCAGCTCTCCACGTCGCACACCTTAGATTCTGATATATTAGTCTGGTCTATGTCGTTCAACAAATTGATTTCCATAAAATAAGTTAATTCAAAGGGGTATAAATGCTAACGTAAACTACGAGTAGGTGATGTGGCGCTCTTAGACGCCTTCATAATCTATTGAGTTTATGTACCTGTTTTCGGCCGTTTTCTTAGCTGGGCAATCGGTGTCGCCTGTTTTGTGCGTGTTTGGTTTTTTAAATCGAGTACAGGTGGCACACTTCGGTGTTTGCGCCTTATTTGGGCACTCATTCATTGCGTGACCTACTTGTGCGCAGTGTCCACAGGTGGGCGTGGGCTCTCTGCACGTTTTAGCTGCATGTGCGTATTGTTGGCATTTGTAGCATCTCGTTACTACAATTACGGCATTTTTTCTACTAAATTTTGCTCAAAAATGCAGGTAAAAACTTCACTTTCTGTCATGTTGGTTGGTACTCCTAAAACTGTAATACGTGGTCTACGTTTGTATGCCTCATCCAATGTTAAACCTGAAGAGTTTAGCTGTACAGATTGCTTCAATTTTTGTAGGTCTTCTTTATTTTCTGTGCTGATAATGACCCCTCCATTTTTGGTCTTAAGTAGGCTCCGAACTTGCAGCTTCATTTGTTCAGGGCGTATTATTTTCTGCACAATGCTTTTGGTTTCGTCGCTGGATTTCTTGTCCTTGGGGTATATAGCTACGGAGTTCAGAGAATTTGGGCGGATAAAGTTATTAGCTCCTGTTTTTACCACACTAGCAAAGGACACATTTTGGTTCGTTGAATTATTGGTATTGGTCTCCTGTATGGTAGTTTTTATTCCCGTTAGGCATTCTTGCAGGTTACATTTATTATTGAGGTCTATGATGGCTTGTTGAGCTTGTATGGCCTTTTGCTTCAGCGACTGGTATAATATAGCCATTTGTGAAGAAGCACTTCCGACTTTGCGGCAAAGATTCGCCACACGTAGCTTCTGCTCTGAATTCAATTTGCCATCCGATGTTATTGAGCATATTTCATTCAAGGTCTGATCAACGGTCGTGATCCATTTCTGAATCTCACTTGTAGGCGCAAAATCACATACAATTTGGTTCGGATCTTGAGGTGTTTACACGGATTTTTTGTGGAGTCACAGGCGGCGGGCTATGCCGCATTAGGGTACTTCGGTCAAATGGACTGTCCATTTTAAACAAATTTCTCTTACACTTATCTTTGTACCGATTATCCTGAAATGTTTTTTCTTTAAACTAAGTATAATCACAAAGGCGCACTATTCATCTTCCTAAGCAAATTCTTATCGAGGTCAAACAATAATTATATTAGCGGAATTATTAAATACTTCAAGCACACGTCCGTACGTGACGAACGCATGTAATGAGTTGGAAGTTAGATAGGTAATTCAATGTTGGTAGGGTATATGGTTTTAAGTAAAAATAAATAACATTAAATTATTTGTTAGACAAATTAAAAAAGTTAAAACACTAACTAAATAAACAATAAAAAATCAACAGGATTTAAGCTCTAGGTAAACTCTTTGGGACAGTTATTTATGTTCAACTAGCAGCGCCCCGTGGTTTCACGCCCGTAAGTTCCGATCTCGTGGCCCTTTGAAATCGGACTGTGCCGTATGTCACAGTTCGCGCGCGTCACCTGGGATTGGACTGTGACATATGGCACAGTCCGGTCCCAGCCGCTTTTAAACCTAATATCGTATAACAGAAGGTGGATATTCCCATAACTTTTTTAATGGATATAGGACCTATTGAATGCCGCTTCAAAATGAGACTAATAGCGTAGTATCACTCGGAACAAATTTTTCTAATACAGGCCATATAAGGCGCGGTTACTTTCGCGCCGTTTTTAAGCCAGTTCGCGCCATTGCTTGCTACAGTACAGTCGTGTACATTTTGTGAAATTTAGTGATTTTAGTGAAATAAATGGTAAGTGGCTATTTTATTATACACTTTAGGAGTATTTTTCCAAGCCTTTTTCATAATCACAATAGTATAATGTGTTATATATTTTGATACAACATCGAGTAAAAATATCTGGTACTTTCTGGTTCGCGGGCAAATTGACCGATCGTTTGGTTTTGCTTATCGTTTTTACTGTTTATTTTGTTTGGGATGTCTTAGAAATATCTGTATTTTAGTAGTAAATATATCGTAAAATCCATTTTATTCGTTACCTTGGCCAAATATTTCTTATTTTTGTCTAAAATTCATGGAAAGTACGGGGCCTCCCAAAACTCACACACATACCTACGTCGATGTCGCACGCACACATACGGGGCTGTCGCTCGAAAGTGGCGTGACCTCGTGGTTCAAGGTGACGTCAGCTAAGCCAACAGATACGAGATCCGATACAGGCTGCTATATTTTTGTGTGCCGAATGCAGATTATTGCAGATAATTGATGGTTGATTATTTTTATAGTAAGAATAAATTAGGTGATTGATAAAATTATACTATATTTATATTTTACTAATTTATAATCCATATGTATTTTTTCGTAAATCGTTATTTTTCCAAATTCAAGTAAATAGAGTTTTTGTTTGCATGTAGGTACATATGTTATTTTCTTACCATAGATAGTATTCATCATCATCATCATTATTAGCCCACTAAATGTTCTCACTGCTGGAACTCGGGGCCTTCTCTCGCAAGGAGAGAGTTTAGGCCAAAATCCACCACGCTGGCCCAGGGCGGGTTGGTGGATGACACATGTTTCCTCACGGTGTTTTCCTTCACCAGTTTTAGTAAGTTAGCGGCATTACGCACATTTTTACAAGCGTATGTATTTATGTTTGTGTTTGTTTGTTGTAGATCACCAGCCGCAAGACATCCACTCACTCACACCTTAGATTGCATGACATCCACTCACACCTTAGATTTCCACGAAGCGAAGCAAACACCTCCATCGTTTTTTGTAAGTTAGCGGCATTACACACATTTTTCAAGCGTATGTATGTATGTATGTTTGTTTGTTTTATGTATGTATGATTATTTGTTTTTGTTTGTATGTAGGTAGTTGGAAACACCGTGGTTGTGCCGTCAGCACAAAGCTAAGAATTCACCGAAGACGGCCACCCATAGCGGCCTCCTACCTCTATTTTTGAACAAATGCGAGTATGTTATAAATTGTAGATGAATTGCAGGCAGCCACGCTCAAAACTTGTACCTCTTCCACACTATCTCCAGTAGACTTTGTGGTAAAGCGGCCATCCTACTTAGCGACCACCCTAATGTCTGCTCTTATGAAGGGTTAAAAGAGATACTTACTCAACACTTTGGAGACCCTCGTTCAGAGGAATGCATTGCCATTGAATTAGAATCCCTTAAAATTAAAAAAAGTTAAACATACATTCAGTTTTAGTCTACAGTTTTAGTTTTAGTTACATTCAGTCTCTATATTGCTATTGTACACGTTCTAAAATCGACTACGGCAGCTTTCTCTACGATAACGGCCTCAAAAATAGTATTGCTGGATTAGATAGGCTGCAAAATCAGTGCTTACGTACAATCGGTGGATTTGTGAAGAACACTGCCATACATGTTATGGAGAGCGAACTTGACATACAACCTTTATTTATACGTAGGCGTTACTTGGCAGGCAAATATTGGTTAAAGACAAGATCTTTTAGAAACAACGAAATTAATTGTATGCTGGAACATTTCAGAGAACTATGTAACAATCATTACTGGCAGCATAAGAAAAAACCCATGCTCGTAGCAATCGGGGAGTCTCTTCAAAACAACCCTTTAGATTCATCCAAGCAATTGGAACGATTTAGGCTTGACACATGGATTAGCAATATGGACCTTCACAATCTAGTTAAGAGTAACATTCACCAAGTACATAAAGCGAAAAGTCAGTATCTCGATAGCAATTTAAAACAAACCTGTGACATGTATTTACAGGATAATTACTCTGAGTACTATTGTATTTTTACTGATGGTTCTAAAGATGGGAAGGAGTCGGGCATGGCACTCTTTGATCCACAAATAAAGGCTTCTATGAAATTTAAAACAAATGCCAACATTTCCATAATGAATGTCGAATTACTAGCGATTTCGGAAGCTGTTTCCTATATTGAATCTCTACAACCAGAAAACTATCTACTGATGACGGACTCCAAGAGCGCCCTGCAACATCTCGCTCGGTGCGCCTCGAATTTTCGAGGTACACCGATAGCGTATAGAATCTTGGATTCCTTCAGTAAAATGCGTGATAAAAGAATTGTTTTGCAATGGATACCATCTCATGTAGGCATTAGTGGAAACGAACACGTGGATCGACTTGCTAGGGAGGCCTTAACTGATGGACTTATTATAGAGTGCCTTCCTTTCTACAGCGACCTTATTCCTTTAGTCCGTTCTCAGTGTATGAAAATGTGGAAAGAATACTTTGATGTGAGATCGCGGACTAAAGGGATTTGGTATAGAACCATATAGCCGAACCTTTCTTGCTTCCCATGGTTTCTCGGCGCTGACATGCACCGTACGGACTTTGTCACTGCCTTCAGGCTTCGCTCCGGTCACATTCCTTTGAACCAGTTCGCATATCTCATGGGAAAAGTCGAATGTCCTAGCTGTTCTGAATGCCTAATAGTTGAAGATGTAACCCATATTCTAGCAGAATGTGTTCGGGACGGAGAGAATTTAGAATTTTCATGTAACCCATTTAATATAGGATTATATAACAGTATTTTGTCAACACCTCTGTCGCGGGTAGCGCAAAGGCTGTACAAATTTGTTAAATTAGGTATAAGTCGCAGATAAAGCTAGTATTAATATTGAGCCACTCATCGAGGGTGACATTGTCTAACTAGGTAAAACCCTCAATAAATAAATAAAGATTAAAAAAAAAAAAAATTTCGAAAAGACTTTCGCGTGGCCCCCGTTCATGTCTAGACATGAACGGGGGCCACGCGAAGGTACATATGTTATTTTCTTACCATAGATAGCATTCATCATCATCAGCCCACTAAATGTTCTCACTGCGGGGACTCGGGGCCTTCTCTCGCAAGGAGAGAGTTTAGGCCATAATCCACCACGCTGGCCCAGGGCGGGTTGGTGGATGACACATGTTTCCTCACGATGTTTTCCTTCACCGTTTTTTAAGTTAGCGTCATTACGCACATGACTCGTCAAAAATCGTTAGCATTACCGATTGCAAGCAAAATTCTTTTTCTGTGGATTCATTATTTTACTTTTATTTTTCACAGACTATGAATACCGAACAAGAGCAAGACGCGCGCGCAGAGGACTGTGGTACAATTTATTGTACCACAGTACTCTTATAATACCACGCCGCGTGGTACGCTCCTCCCAACTGGGAGCTCGCCAACAATGGTGGCGGTGACTGCGAGTGGAAGTGTAAGTCTAGTTTTTGTAACCCCTTTTTCCCCTTTATACAATTTTATAATTACACACGCTAGTTCTAGAATGTGACTGGTTTTCAAGGATAGCTGCTGGATCACAAGAGTTTTCTACTGGATGGCGTCTGCCCGCAGAGCGTTTTTTTTTCCATTAATTCTCTACTTCACCTACCATCACTGTTTCTAATTTTTTTTGTTTTACAGGTTGAACAGATTGCAACCCCATCGACGTCATCTAGTCGTCGCATTCTGAAAGCCCGTCGTCCACTGCCCCTCACCGACTCCAGAATCGAGGAGTTCCTCGCCGATTCCGGCAGTGACGACGACGACTTCAATGACGACGAAGACGAGGATGTAAATCTCTACGGGAACACATTACAGGATTTCGTCAGCTTCCGCCAAGAGGTGAGAGAGGAGGTAGAAGAGAATATAAAAATAAAAACCGACAGTAAAAATTTATTAGTAGTTAAATATTTATTTATATTTTTGTCAAAAAAACAGTAAATCGGCTTTATCTCGAAATAATGAAAATGTTAGTTATCTAATTTCTGCACTACCCCCACGATATTTAATATAAAATATAATATGGAGGTAAATGAAAATATAGACTTATTACCCCATGTGAAATTTTAGACTCTAAACTATCTGCGTTTCGTATGTCAAACCAATTCGTTGTGTCGTTTTGACGTTAATATTTGTTTCCTTAGGGCCACAGATTACATTCCTCCTTAGGGACAATGTTTTTATTCGGGTTGATAGGTAGTATATGTAGTATTTCAGACTATAAGCTATCTCTGTTTCATTTTTCTATCAAATTTGCATAGTATTTCTGACGTCACAGTAACATATAAGTAACAGATTTGCTATTTTTTAGTACAAACTAAGTACGTGTGTTTCGAATTCCTTCCAAATGTGTTCAGCCGTTCCCACGTTGTCCTGTAAATATTATGAATGTCAATGTTTGGATGTTTGTTACTTAATCATGGCGGAACGGATTTAGTGATCCAGTTAAAATTTGAAATACAATCAGATTATAGTTTGGAAGAACACATAGGCTCAACATTGCTACTTAAGCTAAGCCATGTAATAATGTGTTTCAAATTTTAACTCAATACATTCAGCCGTTCCAACGTCATTGAGCAGCAAAAATTTAAACGTTGGCATATTTACCACTACCACTGGCAACCCTGGTCGTGTAAACAGCCAATTAATTCCGCGTAAATACTTACGAAATAATTGTCAAGTCAAGGATTTCAGTAACTTACGGTTCATAAATCACAAGCAATTTAACCTACAAACATCCTCAACATTCGACAACCAGGTGAGACGCATAACAATTGATATTTTTCGTCATTTTGTTACTTCATATATAGCTTTCACATTTCAGATATACCGTTAATTAGTTTGAATAGCGGTCAGATTTCACTACATTTGCGTTTTGACAATTATTTATCACATTATTAACAAATTCTTTTTTGTGATTGTGGGTAATAAACAGATTGAACTATTAACTATTGAACTGATAGTGACTTAGTGACAAGTGACACTGTCGTTTTGAAATAACTGTTTCTGACAAGTGACATTGATATTTCTACATTGAGATATCTGGACTTTTGCTATCATAGGATCAATGTAATATACGGCATATGATAATGTAGAAATATCAATGTCACTTGTCAGAAACAGTGATTTCAAAACGACAATCTCACTTGCAGTGATATTCTTGATACGGTAATTGCCGTAATATACGGTTTTCAGGAATCTTAAGTATCAAAAATACGGTATACGGCAGCTCTACAAAATAAAGGGTCAGTTGCACAATGGAATCCGAAAATATTACATTTCGACCATTAAAAACAAAGTCCAGTTCTATGAACAATATTTCTACCTGTACTATGTTTGATAACACGCTATTGAGTTTACCTGATAACACTCTAAACGAGAGTCAAACGCATACGAATTTAAATCAACAAATTGAAAAATTAACTTTAGAATTGCAGTCCGCACACCAAGAAATAGATAATCTTTGCCATGAAGTTTACCAATTACAGACTGAAAATAGCAATTTCAAAAAAATCGTTGATAAGATACACATAAGCAGATTGGACTTGTAGGCAGTCCAATTACAACTAGGAAAATACCTCGTTCGCAACAAAACAAAGGTCAAAATGGTTCAAACATTGTAGTTGTGTTCATCCAATGACGGGAAAAGCAAGAAAATATTAGATGTTACAGAGACTGAAACGCAATTTCATAGAAATCTCGAAGACACAAAAAATTACACCTAAAAAAAATATACTTAACAAAAATAAAATAAAAAACTACACCAGTTTCAATATGTGTTAAAAATGTTCTATATGTGACAGAACTAGCCACCAACCTTCTTTCTGTTAGTCAGATCATACAAAATAGGAGAGAACCAGACCCTGAAAGCAATAACATTAACCATCACCACCCGTGCAATAGGATTTGGTTTGAGTCACCTAAGTTCCATTGCCGTATCGTACCATGAAATCGTGGTAGTACCTAGCGTGTACGCTCAATACCGCGTGTTTCTCGCGGTTTTAGAAGCAAAGCAAAGGCTCTTAAGAGCCTTAAGTGTGCATATCCGCTGCCAGCGCGCGATACAGAATTAGCTTATGATTACAGAGTTATCGCTCCTGAACCGATTAGACGAGTGATCAACGCCATTGGAATCGTCAATTACGACGAAGGCGTATATATTCCAACGGTTGCCAATCCCGCCGTTGATGATAGGGGTAGGTTTATCCCACAAGCGCAAAACGTCATGTATTCATCACTTAAAAGAACTGTAATAGCACTAGCTGACCCAGCAACTCCGGAACGATATCGCCGGAGATTCGAGGAGAACAACCCAATACCAGGGGCAATATGGCAGAATCATCTGCTTGTCAACGCTGACGAAATAATGCCAGCTGACCACAAAAGCGAACATTATTAGAACGAGCTCGTTGTATGTTATTAAATGCTAAATTACAGAAGCAGTATTGGGCTGAAGCAATTTCGAGAGCTGCCTACATCACAAACCGCTGTCCTACATTAGTATTAGGATTTCTAACTCCTGAAGAAATCTGGACCGATGAGAAGCCCAATATTAATCATTTGAAAATATTTGGATGTGAAGCAATGGTTCATACACCTAAAGAAATGCTCAAGAAATGGGATGCAAAAGCAATTAAAATGGTATTCCTGGGTTACAGTGAACAGACCAAAGGGTATAGACTTTTTGATCCTAAAACAAAGAGAGTTATAATTAGCAGAGATGTATTCTTAGAAAATTCAGTTGTGAGAAATTATATTAAATTACCATTGTCAGAATTGGCATCGGAAGGCGCTGTACACGATAGTGAAAGTTTCAATAATGAATCAACTTTAGAGTCATCTGATCAAAATATAATTAGTGATGACTCCTTTCACTCTGATGAGGGATCTTTGTATGAACCAGAGGAATCAATAGAATCTAACGATTTTCATTCAAATATTACAACAAGATCAAAAAGTAAACTGAATAAAGTAGATAATTCTGAAAAGACTTACATATGTGCAGATGACAGTTCAGATCAGCAGGACAATCCTCAGACATATAGAGAAGCAGTATCTATACGTAAGGGCGCGTACACATAGAACATCCGTTTTACAGGTCCGTTTAAACGTATATGTTATTAGCGTATGTAGTTGTATGAGCGAGTTCATACAGAATACAGTATTCCGGATCCAGTAAAAATACTGATCCGACAAAATAAGCAGCAATCCGTTTTACAGGTCCGTTTAAACGTATATGTTATTAGCGTATGTAGTTGTATGAGCCAGTTCACACAGTATTCCGGATCCAGTAATACTATACTAATCCGTTTTATCGGATTGAAACCGCACGAGGCTTTGCACGGGGGTGCGCGGGGTGCGATGTGCTACACACAGCCGCCATTTGCCGGTTTCATTCCTAGAGTAGTGCACGTGTCCAGTGCTATCATAATCATGGCAAGCAAGGCGTTTGAAAAATATGTTGAGCAAGAAGTTTTGATAAATTGTGTTGAAAGTAGACCAGTTCTTTGGGACAAAACACTGGAGATTTATAAAGATAAAATTGCAAAAACCGCAGCTTGGCGCGAAATATGCGGTATTCTAAAGGAGGATTTTGAAGCTATGGAACAAAAAGAAAGACAAGAATTTGGTAAGTATTTATTTTATATTGTAATGGAGACATTGTTTTTTATTTTAAATAGCTTCATTCTGCCAAGAAACTGACCCAGATTCGGACACGAAATAGTTTTCGAATTCCGTTCGAACTGAATTTGCAGTTCGACCACCTCGTAGCGTTTCATCATCAGGAAATTTGTATTGTATTGTAGTTCTATTGAAATGAAATGCTTCAGATTCGGATGTGTTGCCATCCTTTAAGCCCTCTTTTTCCCTTACAAAGTTGTGTAGAACGGTACATGCCTTAACTATCCATATAGCTGTTCTTTTGTTGACGTCTAGAGGCCGGTGGAATACTCTCCACTTATTAGCAAGAATACCAAATGCACATTCAACGTATCGTCTAGCTCTGGTCAAACGATAGTTATATATTCGCTTATTTACGTCTAAATGCGTCCCGCTAAATGGCCTCATTAAATTTTCGTGTAAACCGAAACCTTCATCGCCGATTATGACGTAGGGAACTCTCGTTTCTGAGCCTGTTATTAATGGGCAAGGTTCTGGTATTTGTAAACTGCCATCTAGCATCATTTTCCAAAATGTCGACTCCTTGAATATTGATGAATCGCATTCTTTTCCATACGACCCAATACTAACATATAGAAAACGATAGTCAGAGTCTACGATCGCTAATAATATGATGGAAAAAAAGTCTTTGTAATTTAGGTACATTGAGCCACTTTTTGCTGGTTTTCGAAGTCTGATGTGTTTACCGTCCACTGCTCCTAAACAGTGGGGAAAATTTGCTTTTGTGTCGAATCCATTTGATATATGCTCCCATTCACTCACTGTTGTAGGAAGTCGCATAAACTCGTCATTCAAGTTGTTCCATATGCATCGTGTAACTTCCTTAATAATGTTGCTTATAGTTGACAAACCGACACGAAAGACGTAATAAAGTTCTTGAAATGTACACCCAGACGCTGCATACCTAAAAAAAAAAAATTAATCAATTACTATATTATTACACATATATTGACTTCCCATACAAAGTAACGTTAGTGACTGTAAGGGTTTAGTTTTAGTTAATTTTGTCTATTACTGATTATGTATATGTCTATGTTTCGTAGAGGTACTTCTCTATGGTCAGACTATTAAAGATGGCTTGATGAATAAGTCTTGTTTTATTATAAAACTATAAAATATTATAGTGACCAACAAATTTTGTATGGAAAGTCGAAATTTTATGAGAGTTTTAGCAAAGTCGTAAATCAAAACTCATACTTATATATATAGTACATAAATAAAATAAAATTAAACTGAACTGAACTAAATTATAAAATTACCTAATTAAAATAAATTGATTTAAACATTAGTAATACTTTTTTGCTTCCCATTATTTACTGACCGATTAGTTCTTGCACTGTCAATTTGACTTATCCACTGACCAATATGGTAATTAATTACTGACAAGTCTATTCTACCTTCTTATTCGCCTTTCACTTACTAAGCTATTGACAACCATCTTATATTATTATTTACTTGCTTCAGGAAAATATGTTATAAAAAATGGAATTCGACTAGAGATGCCTGGATACGAACATTGAGTGAGAAAAAGAAATTGAAGAAATCTGGAGCTGCTGCCTCAAATACCAAGCCTTACAAATATCACAATCAAATGTTATTTTTGAAAAAAGTTGTCACCCCAGGTGATACACACGAGAACGTCCCTGCTAATGACAACATCACGGAAACAGTAGAAAGTAATAAAGACAACGAAGATGAACCTGATCAGATTACGGAACAAAGTGGTAGTGACAGACAAAAGGAAAGACAAAATTTAGCCCCGCCGCAACGCAAGGCAATCAAAAGAAATGTGAATGAAGTAGACGCCAAAATGATTGAATACATGAATGATCAGTTAAAAAAAAGTAAAAATGAGTTTGAAGATCCCAATTTATCGTTCTTCAAAGGTATTTTGCCGCAACTGGCTTCACTTAATGGCGATCAAATTTTAGAATTTCAGTCTGGAGTGATAAACCTTTTACAAAATATTAAAAGTAGAAGATATGGTCAGTCAAACTACGAGTGGCCTCCACATTCACAAAGTTCTAGCACTCCTCACTACCACACCCAAGGTTATTTTAGTAGGCCACATCATCTTGACTCTACACCATCAGTAGAAGGTTCGCCATCAGTAGAATCTACATTCAGCCAGGAGTCAGACTTGCCAGATCTGTCTATGTTTTGAAATAAATCTTCATTTTTGTAAACCTTTTTGTCATTTTAAATTTTAATTGATAATAATAAAAATTAAAGTTCTTACCTTAAAAATATCGCTAGTTTTACTTCAGGGCACAAGCTTTTCCTCCAGTTTGTGTCTTTCTTTTTTAAATCCTTTTCTAATCGTTTAAGAAGGTCATCAAAAGTAGACGTCGTCATTCGGAAATAAGTAAAAAATTTAGATTCGTCTTCTTTCAGCTGACGCACAACAGCACCACGACAAAATCTTTGCCTTAATAGTGGATGTATCCAATAACGCCGGGGCTTCCTCCGCCGCAGACGACGATAGTACCAATACAACACGACAACGTCCATTCTCGTAGAAAGTAGGCGATACACTGAAGAACGAAAGTCCAGTAGCGTCGGATCTGTTAAAATCGGTCCTGTAAATGCTGTGTGAATATTACCTCCAGTAGCGTCGGATCTGTTAAAATCGGTCCTGTAAATGCTGTGTGAATATTACCTCCAGTAGCGACGGATCAGTTAAAAAGGATCCTGTAAAACGGATGTTCTATGTGTACGCGCCCTAATGTGAATGCAGAAAAATGGAAGGAATCAATTAAAATGGAGCTGTTGGCGCATGCAGAAAATAAGACCTGGCAGTTAGTGGAGAAACCACCAGGAGTGCGGGTAATTGGTTCCAAATGGGTTTTCAGAATAAAAGAAATTTATTTATTTATGTCATAGCTACTTAACATACTGCCATGTGCCAAACGCTGCTCACAAGAAGGCATAGACTACACTGAAACCTTTTCACCTACAGTCAGATATGACTCCATCAGAGTTTTACTTTCAGAGGTTGCTCAGCATAATTTAGAAATGATTCAGTTCGATATAAAAACTGCATTTTTGTATGGCGATATAAATGAGGATAAATATATGGCACCACCAGAAGGTTTGGAAGCATCATCGCATATGGTATGTAAACTCAATCGTTCACTTTATGGCCTCAAACAGGTACCGAGATGTTGGAATCAGAAATTTGATACTTTACTAAAGAAGTTTGGTTTTAAAAGTAGTCATTCTGATAAATGTGTTTACATTGGCAATGTAAATAATAATACAGTATATCTGTTACTGTATGTTGACGACGGTCTATTGCTGTTGTGTTGGATATAGTCATATCTGAGTTAAACAAGAGTTTTGAAATTAAAATATGTGAACCTAAGAACTTTGTCGGTCTTCAAATAGAAAAATCTAAAGGATGTATATTTATTCATCAAGCAAACTATATTAACAGACTACTAAGCAGATTTAATATGCAGGATGCTAATTGTAATGCTATTCCAGTTGACCCTCATACAATATTAGAAAAGAGTTCAGCTGCACCAGACAAAGATATTCCATACAGAGAAGCTGTTGGGTCGTTGATGCACCTTTCTATAGTAAGCAGACCTGATATCACATATGGGGTGAGTCTGTTGAGTCGATATTTGAACTGTTATAATCATACACACTGGAATGTTGTGAAGAAAATTATGAAATACCTAAAGGAAACACAACATTTTGGTTTGTGTTACATGTCAAAACATAGTAATCAAGTACAAGCATATAGTGACGCAGATTATGCGAAAGATATATATATGCACACGACGTTCTTTAACTGGGTATGTGTGTATTAAAAATGGAGCTGCAATAACCTGGACAACACAACTTCAACAGAGTGTTGCCTTATCCACTACGGAGGCTGAATTTATGGCAGCGTGTGCCACTACAAAAGAAGTTATGTTGTTGAAACAACTGTTAAGTGACATTAATGCGTTTCATCAAGACTCAGTGACTTTACATATAGACAATCAGAGTGCAATTTCTTTGATTAAGAATGTAGACTATCATAAGCGGTGTAAACACGTAGAAGTTAAATATAACTTTATTAAGGAGAAGTATGCTGACAAACAAATTAACTTAAAGTATGTATGTACAAAAAAAATGCTGATATTTTCACTAAAGCTTTACCTAAAGATGCATTTCAGTACTTCCGCAGTAAAATAGGACTGATTAAAGCTAATTGATGCTACTTTTCTTGTAATTTTCTTTTTCAATTAGATATTAACTGTTGCTAATGTATTTATCAGGTAAGAGTATGTAAAAGTAACTAACCAGTGAAATAGGAGGGCTTAAACCTATTGGATTATCTTTTTCTTATTTGATTTTGTTATGTAAGAGTATGTAGATTGAAACCTGTAATAAGTAGGTACTTACATAATTATACTACATAATATTTTGTATGCTATTAAATGTAACTAAGCTGACGTTGTGCTTGCTATGTGTCTGTTAATTTTGTATACTTTCAAATCTGTTTAATTTAAGAACAAATAAAATTTGGTAAGAGTGTTGAAGTAAGAAACTTTTCATCTTTTCTTTATCGATTAGCACAACCGCACAACCCTAGTACCTAAGCCCATCTCTATTATTACTCTGTCACTCTATGGTAGCATCTCTCAGTAAAACCACGTTTATTAATTGCAAGTTTTCTTTTATCACCGATATAATTATAAATTCAACATATTCATTATTCAATATTCACATTCGTCTCCTGAAGGACCTTCACGCTCATCTTATTACTCGTACTGTGGAACGTTGCCAAGTACACCATCGCCACAAGCAACATACCAACCAACCGCTACTTTGTTAGGTCAAGAGGGTTTTGGGAGCACACCATCGCCCCATCAGCCCACCTACGAAATACAGGAAACATTACATGACTATTTTGAACAACATGCTAACATCTCAGATCAACAGGCACAACAAGAAGTGTTACCCCCTAGAACAGGCCAGAAACGGCGACATGTTGTTACAAAGAGCGATTGAATCAATATTTCCTTCTCAATAATTATTTCTGATTAGTTTATTTTTATTGTTGTGTTAAAATTGTAAGTGTTGATTCTCTAAATTTTCTAATTAAAATTCGGTTACTTTATTTCTGTGTTAAATTTGTTAGATGATGACATTCAGTTCAGAGTATTTGTTTTGTAATAAATAAATAAAAAAATGAACATATTACTTATAGTGTTTTATAATACCTACAAATTAGTAATAGTGATTTTCAAGATCTTATATAAATAAATACGTTACTTACCTGTATGAATCCCGTTAAAGCTTCATAAATTGCTTTCAAAACTTCCGGCAAAAATGTGGATATAGCATTGTGAGGCACTCTAAATAAATAGGATAATTGTTTCACTGCTTCCACTTCCTATGTAGTTCAGCGTTATTTCCAATTTTGTTTTACAGTTAATGGCTGTTTTCATGCGTGTGTCTTGTTTCCTTATTGCTGGACTGATCATTTCAAGTAATTCTACAAACTTTGCTTCCATTATACGTAGAATGTTTCTGTAATCTTCTGGTTCTTCTGCAGCCAATTTTTTCAAAAGAGTATTAGAAGCCCCGTACTGTTCTTTGCGTTCAATCCATTTACGAACCCAATTTATCTTCTTGCGGGTTGTGAGCTTAATGATCATTTGGTTAATGTGAACACGAGCTCGCAACGTTTCCCGCGCCTGCACCCGCCCCGAACCCTTGTGTACCTACGTGAACAAGCACTAACACTACTCAATCGTCCACATTTCGTTCTTCAGAAAACACGTGACGTCTGACGGCTCTGGGATTTTGGACTATATCTACATCTATTGATGATTTTTTTACGAAAGATCACAATTATTTGACCGACCCAAGCGTACGGACTAATTTTCAAAACATAAAAGATCTCCAGAACGAAGGATGCCCCCTCAATATTATATCAATGGCCAATTTCGTCAGCCTTCAATTAAAACAGATATGAGGTTGGGAATTTACTACCCTTCGATGGACATATAAATTTGCGAAATAATATTTCGTATAAATCATAGTCAAGATTTAAAAAAACATTAGTCGCCTTTAACAATCAACGTCAAGCACAGCAAAAAAGCACAGTATGAAGCCTCGCTTGGGTTTAAAATTATTTACCCCATTTATTTAGGTAACCCTAGCTCATCTACATCATTTACTGAATCTGATATAAACAAGTTCTTTGGTATCTTTTTTATACAAGTCAGTGCAGAAATTTTCCAGCACTAGATCATACTGGTCCCCAAAGTTTGGATATGAACCCATTGCTTCAACAATGCCGTTGAATAAATTTGAAAAAGAGTACAATAAACATATGGGAGGCGTAGACCTTATGGATAGTTTTTTGGGTAGAAACCATATAACTGTAAGATCAAAAAAGTGGTATTTGTATCTATTTTTTTACTTACTGGATCTTGCAATAATAAATGCGTGGGTAATTTATAAAAAAATGCCATAGAAAGGAACCACCATAAGAAAAATATACTCACAATGAGCCAATTTAGAAATGAATTAGCGTTTGTTCTTTGTAATAAAGGAATCAGCAAAGAAACTAAACGAGGTCGTCCAAGCACCAGCACCCTTGAGGATGAACTGCAATCAAAAAGGAAAAAGCCTTCTCCAGCTCCTCCACCTCCAAAAGATATAAGAACAGATGAACATTGGCCAACAGCGGGTGGGTCACTCCGGTGCAAATATCCTAAATGTAAAGGGTATTCTACAATTTCTTGTAGTAAATGTGGAGTGAATTTGTGTCTAAATAAAAATAATAATTGTTTTTGTTAATTATCATAAAGAATAATAAATATCCAATGATATTCTCTTTTACTTCCCACACCTTACTCGCTTTCGAAACTACCGCGAGCGCTACCAAGAAGCGGAAACATGCCGCATCGCCCCGGCTGCGCAATCCAAGTACTCGATGCACGAACTGTTCGGGACGAATAGTGAAGATAATAATGAAGACGACAACGGTATGAGCCCTACACCTACTTGTAACATGTATTCATACTTTATAGTCAAATACCCGAAAGCTTATAGTCTTCAAATTGATACAACGAAACTGGGGAAGCATTATATTGTATTCAAAACGTATTACATAGCAAATGAAACGGAACCATCATGTAACGAAAATATATGATGGTAAAAATAGACATAACTCTAGGTGCAATTAGAAGAAAAAATAATGTACTGCACAATATTTAATTTCTTTAGTTTTCGCCGCTCATTAAAGCTTCTCCATTCATCAAGCACGGGAGCAATTATAAAAACTGCGGCCCAGTAATGTCGAAACAGCTAAGAAACCCTTCTCCGCTAGCAGGCAATCTTTAGAAGGCAGCACTGCTGCCCCCGCCCATGACGCCATTAGGAAGACCTCTGCGAGAGATCTATTTTCGGGACTGACAGTGCAACGACAATGCACAACAGATGAATCAGGGTAAAAAAGCACTTATATATAGCAATATATCGCATTTTACCAAAACAACGCCAAACGGTTTGTCACAACATAGTTACAAATCTATAATTGTAACGAAATAAGAAATATACACAATGAATAGGTGGTGCCATGCCATCATCACAGTGAAAATAAATCTAACAATAACTCAGAGGCATGGTCGCATTTGACGAAATTAATTACGGTCATTCGACAAGAATTTAAAGACTGTCCTTTAGATATTATAAGCGGATGTTAATACTAGCTACATACACACATTATTATTATTATACCAGTTCACACTGGTACTACACTACTATTTTCCTTGTTTTCTAGGTATAATCACTTTTAATAATTTTGTCTGTAAATGATGCATGTATCCTGTTTTTAATATTTGTGATTTATGAATTTGAAATAAATTTTATGTTTGTTTTTTCTTTCACAGTTTTGAAATATCCGCGCTCGCTGCCTGGTAATAAAGCAAAAATGAAAGCAAAGCCAATGATTGAATGTTAAAATGTCGAATAGAAATGCCACGAAATGAATATCGACATAATTTGAGATCTAATTTACATAAATCGAAATGTTTAGCCTTTCCGAGCGCTTGGTCGACGCGGCACATGACCAAAATGCTAGGCGTTTATTTTGCCCAACGTATAAGCATTGCCATTCAAAAATGTTCTCGTTTGAATACAAATAGAAATTAATGGCTAAATAGTGTCCGATACCAATAAAATAATTGCGAACAAAAATATTTAGTCGGTAATATTTGCATTACAGTTTTGCACAGCCCACCATCTTGAAAAAGACTAAATATTAACCTTAAATACCGCGTCATTTATCAACGTTTTAAATAACTGCTTACGTACTGTTTTCACGACAACTTTTTGAAAATGATTAAATGCCAACTTTTGGGAAATTTCGCCACTGTACAGCGCTTTGACACCATCGAAGTCTAAATACCTAGTGCCAAGTCTCCACATAGCTCGGACAGTTTCGTCTGCTGAGTTTTTTTCGTTTAAAACTTTTGTTAGACCCACATTTAGAGCCGTCTAACAGCAAATTAGCATCTTGGCTCAGCAAATACTCGTAGATCACAGGGAGATGCGCTCACGCCGAAAATCCTCCTCATAAACGGCCTTCGCGAAGAATGTCATCGAATGGGACATGTTTCAGAAGATGGGTCACGGCCTGTGCTATTCAAACTGAGAGAAAAAAATTGGTCGAGCAAGTTAACTTAAGAACTCGGAAGTTACTCTGTCCGAGTTCTCAACAAGGACACGACATGACCTGTTCATGAAAGCTCGTCAGCGTTTCGGTATCACTAAATGCATGGATGAGGGAGGCAACATATACGTTGTTGGTTCAGACGGGGCTCATCATCGTGTGAATAGCATGGACGATCTCGCAGCAGTACAACCGGCAAAGATCCATCTGCGACCCCGCAGCATGCCGCTACGTCTTCCACTACCAGTAAGCAGTGTTGCCAACTGCACCGTAATTACGGTAAAAACACAGTAGTCAGCCTCGATCTAAACTAAACGAAACTTTTGTTAGACCCACATTTAGAGCCGTCTAACAGCAAATTAGCATCTTGGCTCAGCAAATACTCGTAGATCACAGGGAGATGCGCTCACGCCGAAAAATCCTCCTCATACACGGCTTTCGCGAAGAGCAGCATGAGAAAACTAATGCATTTGTGACCAAGGTGTTGTAGGAGCGACTGTAAATATCAAAATGCACTACAGCTGATATCACTAAATGTAATCGAATGGGACGTGTCTTAAGAAGATAGGTCACGGCCTGTGCTATTCAAACTGCTTCCCTTCGTGAAAAAATTTGGTCGAGCAAAGTTCACTTAAGAACTCGGGAGTTACTCTGTCCGAGTTCATAACGAAGACACGGCATTACCTGTTCATGAAGGCTCGTCAACGTTTGGGTATCGCTAAATGATGACGCAATGAAAATTGAGAATGTTCCCCATAACATTGAAATCAATAAAAAGTACATTTAATTTTAGCTATTATAAATTCGAGCCTCCTCCACATCCGCCAGGTTTTGGCCTTTACAGAGCGCATTGATTTAGAACTATAATAAATCATTTGAATGCTATGACGATTTGCATACTAAGATTCAAAATGGTCGTAAGAATATTATCCCACATGCCATAATCAATACTTGCGAATAATTTTACGTCTCTTGTTATATAAAAATAAAAGCATAAGATTACCAGATACATTTACTAAAGATAGTATGTCCAAGGTTATCAATCAAAGAATGAACTCTGGACGCGAACAGATAAAGCTTCAAGGGCTTCCCAATCAAAAGTGTACTTGCTCAATGCCTTGAACTCCCCACTGTTCACAGAAATTGACCGGAACGCATGTGTCATTGAACTTGACATAACAAACAGGTCCTATGGTACCACACCATCTGGCTCACAGCTGCTAGGGCTTGTAAAGCACTCCTGGATTTTACAATTTGTTTCAATACAAAGATTTATTGTCCTATGAGTCATACAGATCTATTTTTGTTAATAATTTCAATATTGGTTTTGGATATCCGAGGTCAGATACATGCGGAAATTGTGATGAATTTAAGGCTAAATTGAAGGGCTTAGAAGTAGATTTGAAGAGTGTATCTAACAGTGAAGAAAAGTATATTATTGAAAAGAAGATAAAAGATTTAGAAACTAAAAATAAAGTACACAAGATAAAGGCAGAGACATTTTATCGCAAAAAAAAAGCAGGCAGGGACATTTTATCGCACTTTTAATAATTTTGTCTGTAAATGATGCATGTATCCTGTTTTTAATATTTGTGATTTATGAATTTGAAATAAATTTTATGTTTGTTTTTCTTTCACAGTTTTGAAATATCCGCGCTCGCTGCCTGGTAATAAAGCAAAAATGAAAGCAAAGCCAATGATTGAATGTTAAAATGTCGAATAGAAATGCCACGAAATGAATATCGACATAATTTGAGATCTAATTTACATAAATCGAAATGTTTAGCCTTTCCGAGCGCTTGGTCGACGCGGCACATGACCAAAATGCTAGGCGTTTATTTTGCCCAACGTATAAGCATTGCCATTCAAAAATGTTCTCGTTTGAATACAAATAGAAATTAATGGCTAAATAGTGTCCGATACCAATAAAATAATTGCGAACAAAAATATTTAGTCGGTAATATTTGCATTACAGTTTTGCACAGCCCACCATCTTGAAAAAGACTAAATATTAACCTTAAATACCGCGTCATTTATCAACGTTTTAAATAACTGCTTACGTACTGTTTTCACGACAACTTTTGAAAATGATTAAATGCCAACTTTTGGGAAATTTCGCCACTGTACAGCGCTTTGACACCATCGAAGTCTAAATACCTAGTGCCAAGTCTCCACATAGCTCGGACAGTTTCGTCTGCTGAGTTTTTTTTTTTAAAACTTTTGTTAGACCCACATTTAGAGCCGTCTAACAGCAAATTAGCATCTTGGCTCAGCAAATACTCGTAGATCACAGGGAGATGCGCTCACGCCGAAAATCCTCCTCATAAACGGCCTTCGCGAAGAATGTCATCGAATGGGACATGTTTCAGAAGATGGGTCACGGCCTGTGCTATTCAAACTGAGAGAAAAAAATTGGTCGAGCAAGTTAACTTAAGAACTCGGAAGTTACTCTGTCCGAGTTCTTAACAAGGACACGACATGACCTGTTCATGAAAGCTCGTCAGCGTTTCGGTATCACTAAATGCATGGATGAGGGAGGCAACATATACGTTGTTGGTTCAGACGGGCTCATCATCGTGTGAATAGCATGGACGATCTCGCAGCAGTACAACCGGCAAAGATCCATCTGCGACCCCGCAGCATGCCGCTACGTCTTCCACTACCAGTAAGCAGTGTTGCCAACTGCACCGTAATTACGGTAAAAACACAGTAGTCAGCCTCGATCTAAACTAAACGAAACTTTTGTTAGACCCACATTTAGAGCCGTCTAACAGCAAATTAGCATCTTGGCTCAGCAAATACTCGTAGATCACAGGAGATGCGCTCACGCCGAAAAATCCTCCTCATACACGGCTTTCGCGAAGAGCAGCATGAGAAAACTAATGCATTTGTGGCCAAGGTGTTGTAGGAGCGACTGTAAATATCAAAATGCACTACAGCTGATATCACTAAATGTAATCGAATGGGACGTGTCTTAAGAAGATAGGTCACGGCCTGTGCTATTCAAACTGCTTCCTTCGTGAAAAAAAAATTTGGTCGAGCAAAGTTCACTTAAGAACTCGGGAGTTACTCTGTCCGAGTTCATAACGAAGACACGGCATTACCTGTTCATGAAGGCTCGTCAACGTTTGGGTATCGCTAAATGATGACGCAATGAAAATTGAGAATGTTCCCATAACATTGAAATCAATAAAAAGTACATTTAATTTTAGCTATTATAGAATTCGAGCCTCCTCCACATCCGCCAGGTTTTGGCCTTTACAGAGCGCATTGATTTAGAACTATAATAAATCATTTGAATGCTATGACGATTTGCATACTAAGATTCAAAATGGTCGTAAGAATATTATCCCACATGCCATAATCAATACTTGCGAATAATTTTACGTCTCTTGTTATATAAGAAATAAAAGCATAAGATTACCAGATACATTTACTAAAGATAGTATGTCCAAGGTTATCAATCAAAAGAATGAACTCTGGACGCGAACAGATAAAGCTTCAAGGGCTTCCCAATCAAAAGTGTACTTGCTCAATGCCTTGAACTCCCCACTGTTCACAGAAATTGACCGGAACGCATGTGTCATTGAACTTGACATAACAAACAGGTCCTATGAGTACCACACCATCTGGCTCACAGCTGCTAGGGCTTGTAAAGCACTCCTGGATTTTGCAATTTGTTTCAATACAAAGATTTATTGTCCTATGAGTCATACAGATCTATTTTTGTTAATAATTTCAATATTGGTTTTGGATATCCGAGGTCAGATACATGCGGAAATTGTGATGAATTTAAGGCTAAATTGAAGGGCTTAGAAGTAGATTTGAAGAGTGTATCTAACAGTGAAGAAAAGTATATTATTGAAAAGAAGATAAAAGATTTAGAAACTAAAAATAAAGTACACAAGATAAAGGCAGAGACATTTTATCGCAAAAAAGCAGGCAGGGACATTTTATCGCACTTTTAATAATTTTGTCTGTAAATGATGCATGTATCCTGTTTTTAATATTTGTGATTTATGAATTTGAAATAAATTTTATGTTTGTTTTTTCTTTCACAGTTTTGAAATATCCGCGCTCGCTGCCTGGTAATAAAGCAAAAATGAAAGCAAAGCCAATGATTGAATGTTAAAATGTCGAATAGAAATGCCACGAAATGAATATCGACATAATTTGAGATCTAATTTACATAAATCGAAATGTTTAGCCTTTCCGAGCGCTTGGTCGACGCGGCACATGACCAAAATGCTAGGCGTTTATTTTGCCCAACGTATAAGCATTGCCATTCAAAAATGTTCTCGTTTGAATACAAATAGAAATTAATGGCTAAATAGTGTCCGATACCAATAAAATAATTGCGAACAAAAATATTTAGTCGGTAATATTTGCATTACAGTTTTGCACAGCCCACCATCTTGAAAAAGACTAAATATTAACCTTAAATACCGCGTCATTTATCAACGTTTTAAATAACTGCTTACGTACTGTTTTCACGACAACTTTTTGAAAATGATTAAATGCCAACTTTTGGGAAATTTCGCCACTGTACAGCGCTTTGACACCATCGAAGTCTAAATACCTAGTGCCAAGTCTCCACATAGCTCGGACAGTTTCGTCTGCTGAGTTTTTTCGTTTAAAACTTTTGTTAGACCCACATTTAGAGCCGTCTAACAGCAAATTAGCATCTTGGCTCAGCAAATACTCGTAGATCACAGGGAGATGCGCTCACGCCGAAAATCCTCCTCATAAACGGCCTTCGCGAAGAATGTCATCGAATGGGACATGTTTCAGAAGATGGGTCACGGCCTGTGCTATTCAAACTGAGAGAAAAAAAATTGGTCGAGCAAGTTAACTTAAGAACTCGGAAGTTACTCTGTCCGAGTTCTTAACAAGGACACGACATGACCTGTTCATGAAAGCTCGTCAGCGTTTCGGTATCACTAAATGCATGGATGAGGGAGGCAACATATACGTTGTTGGTTCAGACGGGCTCATCATCGTGTGAATAGCATGGACGATCTCGCAGCAGTACAACCGGCAAAGATCCATCTGCGACCCCGCAGCATGCCGCTACGTCTTCCACTACCAGTAAGCAGTGTTGCCAACTGCACCGTAATTACGGTAAAAACACAGTAGTCAGCCTCGATCTAAACTAAACGAAACTTTTGTTAGACCCACATTTAGAGCCGTCTAACAGCAAATTAGCATCTTGGCTCAGCAAATACTCGTAGATCACAGGGAGATGCGCTCACGCCGAAAAATCCTCCTCATACACGGCTTTCGCGAAGAGCAGCATGAGAAAACTAATGCATTTGTGACCAAGGTGTTGTAGGAGCGACTGTAAATATCAAAATGCACTACAGCTGATATCACTAAATGTAATCGAATGGGACGTGTCTTAAGAAGATAGGTCACGGCCTGTGCTATTCAAACTGCTTCCTTCGTGAAAAAATTTGGTCGAGCAAAGTTCACTTAAGAACTCGGGAGTTACTCTGTCCGAGTTCATAACGAAGACACGGCATTACCTGTTCATGAAGGCTCGTCAACGTTTGGGTATCGCTAAATGATGACGCAATGAAAATTGAGAATGTTCCCCATAACATTGAAATCAATAAAAAAGTACATTTAATTTTAGCTATTATAGAATTCGAGCCTCCTCCACATCCGCCAGGTTTTGGCCTTTACAGAGCGCATTGATTTAGAACTATAATAAATCATTTGAATGCTATGACGATTTGCATACTAAGATTCAAAATGGTCGTAAGAATATTATCCCACATGCCATAATCAATACTTGCGAATAATTTTACGTCTCTTGTTATATAAGAAATAAAAGCATAAGATTACCAGATACATTTACTAAAGATAGTATGTCCAAGGTTATCAATCAAAAGAATGAACTCTGGACGCGAACAGATAAAGCTTCAAGGGCTTCCCAATCAAAAGTGTACTTGCTCAATGCCTTGAACTCCCACTGTTCACAGAAATTGACCGGAACGCATGTGTCATTGAACTTGACATAACAAACAGGTCCTATGAGTACCACACCATCTGGCTCACAGCTGCTAGGGCTTGTAAAGCACTCCTGGATTTTGCAATTTGTTTCAATACAAAGATTTATTGTCCTATGAGTCATACAGATCTATTTTTGTTAATAATTTCAATATTGGTTTTGGATATCCGAGGTCAGATACATGCGGAAATTGTGATGAATTTAAGGCTAAATTGAAGGGCTTAGAAGTAGATTTGAAGAGTGTATCTAACAGTGAAGAAAAGTATATTATTGAAAAGAAGATAAAAGATTTAGAAACTAAAATAAAAAGTACACAAGATAAAGGCAGAGACATTTTATCGCAAAAAAGCAGGCAGGACATTTTATCGCACTTTTAATAATTTTGTCTGTAAATGATGCATGTATCCTGTTTTTAATATTTGTGATTTATGAATTTGAAATAAATTTTATGTTTGTTTTTTCTTTCACAGTTTTGAAATATCCGCGCTCGCTGCCTGGTAATAAAGCAAAATGAAAGCAAAGCCAATGATTGAATGTTAAAATGTCGAATAGAAATGCCACGAAATGAATATCGACATAATTTGAGATCTAATTTACATAAATCGAAATGTTTAGCCTTTCCGAGCGCTTGGTCGACGCGGCACATGACCAAAATGCTAGGCGTTTATTTTGCCCAACGTATAAGCATTGCCATTCAAAAATGTTCTCGTTTGAATACAAATAGAAATTAATGGCTAAATAGTGTCCGATACCAATAAAATAATTGCGAACAAAAATATTTAGTCGGTAATATTTGCATTACAGTTTTGCACAGCCCACCATCTTGAAAAAGACTAAATATTAACCTTAAATACCGCGTCATTTATCAACGTTTTAAATAACTGCTTACGTACTGTTTTCACGACAACTTTTGAAAATGATTAAATGCCAACTTTTGGGAAATTTCGCCACTGTACAGCGCTTTGACACCATCGAAGTCTAAATACCTAGTGCCAAGTCTCCACATAGCTCGGACAGTTTCGTCTGCTGAGTTTTTTCGTTTAAAACTTTTGTTAGACCCACATTTAGAGCCGTCTAACAGCAAATTAGCATCTTGGCTCAGCAAATACTCGTAGATCACAGGAGATGCGCTCACGCCGAAAATCCTCCTCATAAACGGCCTTCGCGAAGAATGTCATCGAATGGGACATGTTTCAGAAGATGGGTCACGGCCTGTGCTATTCAAACTGAGAGAAAAAAATTGGTCGAGCAAGTTAACTTAAGAACTCGGAAGTTACTCTGTCCGAGTTCTTAACAAGGACACGACATGACCTGTTCATGAAAGCTCGTCAGCGTTTCGGTATCACTAAATGCATGGATGAGGGAGGCAACATATACGTTGTTGGTTCAGACGGGCTCATCATCGTGTGAATAGCATGGACGATCTCGCAGCAGTACAACCGGCAAAGATCCATCTGCGACCCCGCAGCATGCCGCTACGTCTTCCACTACCAGTAAGCAGTGTTGCCAACTGCACCGTAATTACGGTAAAAACACAGTAGTCAGCCTCGATCTAAACTAAACGAAACTTTTGTTAGACCCACATTTAGAGCCGTCTAACAGCAAATTAGCATCTTGGCTCAGCAAATACTCGTAGATCACAGGGAGATGCGCTCACGCCGAAAAATCCTCCTCATACACGGCTTTCGCGAAGAGCAGCATGAGAAAACTAATGCATTTGTGACCAAGGTGTTGTAGGAGCGACTGTAAATATCAAAATGCACTACAGCTGATATCACTAAATGTAATCGAATGGGACGTGTCTTAAGAAGATAGGTCACGGCCTGTGCTATTCAAACTGCTTCCTTCGTGAAAAAATTTGGTCGAGCAAAGTTCACTTAAGAACTCGGGAGTTACTCTGTCCGAGTTCATAACGAAGACACGGCATTACCTGTTCATGAAGGCTCGTCAACGTTTGGGTATCGCTAAATGATGACGCAATGAAAATTGAGAATGTTCCCCATAACATTGAAATCAATAAAAAAGTACATTTAATTTTAGCTATTATAGAATTCGAGCCTCCTCCACATCCGCCAGGTTTTGGCCTTTACAGAGCGCATTGATTTAGAACTATAATAAATCATTTGAATGCTATGACGATTTGCATACTAAGATTCAAAATGGTCGTAAGAATATTATCCCACATGCCATAATCAATACTTGCGAATAATTTTACGTCTCTTGTTATATAAGAAATAAAAGCATAAGATTACCAGATACATTTACTAAAGATAGTATGTCCAAGGTTATCAATCAAAAGAATGAACTCTGGACGCGAACAGATAAAGCTTCAAGGGCTTCCCAATCAAAAGTGTACTTGCTCAATGCCTTGAACTCCCACTGTTCACAGAAATTGACCGGAACGCATGTGTCATTGAACTTGACATAACAAACAGGTCCTATGAGTACCACACCATCTGGCTCACAGCTGCTAGGGCTTGTAAAGCACTCCTGGATTTTGCAATTTGTTTCAATACAAAGATTTATTGTCCTATGAGTCATACAGATCTATTTTTGTTAATAATTTCAATATTGGTTTTGGATATCCGAGGTCAGATACATGCGGAAATTGTGATGAATTTAAGGCTAAATTGAAGGGCTTAGAAGTAGATTTGAAGAGTGTATCTAACAGTGAAGAAAAGTATATTATTGAAAAGAAGATAAAAGATTTAGAAACTAAAAATAAAGTACACAAGATAAAGGCAGAGACATTTTATCGCAAAAAAAAGGCAGGGACATTTTATCGCACTTTTAATAATTTTGTCTGTAAATGATGCATGTATCCTGTTTTTAATATTTGTGATTTATGAATTTGAAATAAATTTTATGTTTGTTTTTTCTTTCACAGTTTTGAAATATCCGCGCTCGCTGCCTGGTAATAAAGCAAAAATGAAAGCAAAGCCAATGATTGAATGTTAAAATGTCGAATAGAAATGCCACGAAATGAATATCGACATAATTTGAGATCTAATTTACATAAATCGAAATGTTTAGCCTTTCCGAGCGCTTGGTCGACGCGGCACATGACCAAAATGCTAGGCGTTTATTTTGCCCAACGTATAAGCATTGCCATTCAAAAATGTTCTCGTTTGAATACAAATAGAAATTAATGGCTAAATAGTGTCCGATACCAATAAAATAATTGCGAACAAAAATATTTAGTCGGTAATATTTGCATTACAGTTTTGCACAGCCCACCATCTTGAAAAAGACTAAATATTAACCTTAAATACCGCGTCATTTATCAACGTTTTAAATAACTGCTTACGTACTGTTTTCACGACAACTTTTTGAAAATGATTAAATGCCAACTTTTTGGGAAATTTCGCCACTGTACAGCGCTTTGACACCATCGAAGTCTAAATACCTAGTGCCAAGTCTCCACATAGCTCGGACAGTTTCGTCTGCTGAGTTTTTTTCGTTTAAAACTTTTGTTAGACCCACATTTAGAGCCGTCTAACAGCAAATTAGCATCTTGGCTCAGCAAATACTCGTAGATCACAGGGAGATGCGCTCACGCCGAAAATCCTCCTCATAAACGGCCTTCGCGAAGAATGTCATCGAATGGGACATGTTTCAGAAGATGGGTCACGGCCTGTGCTATTCAAACTGAGAGAAAAAAATTGGTCGAGCAAGTTAACTTAAGAACTCGGAAGTTACTCTGTCCGAGTTCTTAACAAGGACACGACATGACCTGTTCATGAAAGCTCGTCAGCGTTTCGGTATCACTAAATGCATGGATGAGGGAGGCAACATATACGTTGTTGGTTCAGACGGGGCTCATCATCGTGTGAATAGCATGGACGATCTCGCAGCAGTACAACCGGCAAAGATCCATCTGCGACCCCGCAGCATGCCGCTACGTCTTCCACTACCAGTAAGCAGTGTTGCCAACTGCACCGTAATTACGGTAAAAACACAGTAGTCAGCCTCGATCTAAACTAAACGAAACTTTTGTTAGACCCACATTTAGAGCCGTCTAACAGCAAATTAGCATCTTGGCTCAGCAAATACTCGTAGATCACAGGGAGATGCGCTCACGCCGAAAAATCCTCCTCATACACGGCTTTCGCGAAGAGCAGCATGAGAAAACTAATGCATTTGTGACCAAGGTGTTGTAGGAGCGACTGTAAATATCAAAATGCACTACAGCTGATATCACTAAATGTAATCGAATGGGACGTGTCTTAAGAAGATAGGTCACGGCCTGTGCTATTCAAACTGCTTCCTTCGTGAAAAAATTTGGTCGAGCAAAAGTTCACTTAAGAACTCGGGAGTTACTCTGTCCGAGTTCATAACGAAGACACGGCATTACCTGTTCATGAAGGCTCGTCAACGTTTGGGTATCGCTAAATGATGACGCAATGAAAATTGAGAATGTTCCCCATAACATTGAAATCAATAAAAAAGTACATTTAATTTTAGCTATTATAGAATTCGAGCCTCCTCCACATCCGCCAGGTTTTGGCCTTTACAGAGCGCATTGATTTAGAACTATAATAAATCATTTGAATGCTATGACGATTTGCATACTAAGATTCAAAATGGTCGTAAGAATATTATCCCACATGCCATAATCAATACTTGCGAATAATTTTACGTCTCTTGTTATATAAGAAATAAAAGCATAAGATTACCAGATACATTTACTAAAGATAGTATGTCCAAGGTTATCAATCAAAAGAATGAACTCTGGACGCGAACAGATAAAGCTTCAAGGGCTTCCCAATCAAAAGTGTACTTGCTCAATGCCTTGAACTCCCCACTGTTCACAGAAATTGACCGGAACGCATGTGTCATTGAACTTGACATAACAAACAGGTCCTATGAGTACCACACCATCTGGCTCACAGCTGCTAGGGCTTGTAAAGCACTCCTGGATTTTGCAATTTGTTTCAATACAAAGATTTATTGTCCTATGAGTCATACAGATCTATTTTTGTTAATAATTTCAATATTGGTTTTGGATATCCGAGGTCAGATACATGCGGAAATTGTGATGAATTTAAGGCTAAATTGAAGGGCTTAGAAGTAGATTTGAAGAGTGTATCTAACAGTGAAGAAAAGTATATTATTGAAAAGAAGATAAAAGATTTAGAAACTAAAAATAAAGTACACAAGATAAAGGCAGAGACATTTTATCGCAAAAAAAAGCAGGCAGGGACATTTTATCGCACTTTTAATAATTTTGTCTGTAAATGATGCATGTATCCTGTTTTTAATATTTGTGATTTATGAATTTGAAATAAATTTTATGTTTGTTTTTTCTTTCACAGTTTTGAAATATCCGCGCTCGCTGCCTGGTAATAAAGCAAAAATGAAAGCAAAGCCAATGATTGAATGTTAAAATGTCGAATAGAAATGCCACGAAATGAATATCGACATAATTTGAGATCTAATTTACATAAATCGAAATGTTTAGCCTTTCCGAGCGCTTGGTCGACGCGGCACATGACCAAAATGCTAGGCGTTTATTTTGCCCAACGTATAAGCATTGCCATTCAAAAATGTTCTCGTTTGAATACAAATAGAAATTAATGGCTAAATAGTGTCCGATACCAATAAAATAATTGCGAACAAAAATATTTAGTCGGTAATATTTGCATTACAGTTTTGCACAGCCCACCATCTTGAAAAAGACTAAATATTAACCTTAAATACCGCGTCATTTATCAACGTTTTAAATAACTGCTTACGTACTGTTTTCACGACAACTTTTGAAAATGATTAAATGCCAACTTTTTGGGAAATTTCGCCACTGTACAGCGCTTTGACACCATCGAAGTCTAAATACCTAGTGCCAAGTCTCCACATAGCTCGGACAGTTTCGTCTGCTGAGTTTTTTCGTTTAAAACTTTTGTTAGACCCACATTTAGAGCCGTCTAACAGCAAATTAGCATCTTGGCTCAGCAAATACTCGTAGATCACAGGGAGATGCGCTCACGCCGAAAATCCTCCTCATAAACGGCCTTCGCGAAGAATGTCATCGAATGGGACATGTTTCAGAAGATGGGTCACGGCCTGTGCTATTCAAACTGAGAGAAAAAAATTGGTCGAGCAAGTTAACTTAAGAACTCGGAAGTTACTCTGTCCGAGTTCTTAACAAGGACACGACATGACCTGTTCATGAAAGCTCGTCAGCGTTTCGGTATCACTAAATGCATGGATGAGGGAGGCAACATATACGTTGTTGGTTCAGACGGGGCTCATCATCGTGTGAATAGCATGGACGATCTCGCAGCAGTACAACCGGCAAAGATCCATCTGCGACCCCGCAGCATGCCGCTACGTCTTCCACTACCAGTAAGCAGTGTTGCCAACTGCACCGTAATTACGGTAAAAACACAGTAGTCAGCCTCGATCTAAACTAAACGAAACTTTTGTTAGACCCACATTTAGAGCCGTCTAACAGCAAATTAGCATCTTGGCTCAGCAAATACTCGTAGATCACAGGGAGATGCGCTCACGCCGAAAAATCCTCCTCATACACGGCTTTCGCGAAGAGCAGCATGAGAAAACTAATGCATTTGTGACCAAGGTGTTGTAGGAGCGACTGTAAATATCAAAATGCACTACAGCTGATATCACTAAATGTAATCGAATGGGACGTGTCTTAAGAAGATAGGTCACGGCCTGTGCTATTCAAACTGCTTCCTTCGTGAAAAAATTTGGTCGAGCAAAGTTCACTTAAGAACTCGGGAGTTACTCTGTCCGAGTTCATAACGAAGACACGGCATTACCTGTTCATGAAGGCTCGTCAACGTTTGGGTATCGCTAAATGATGACGCAATGAAAATTGAGAATGTTCCCCATAACATTGAAATCAATAAAAAAGTACATTTAATTTTAGCTATTATAGAATTCGAGCCTCCTCCACATCCGCCAGGTTTTGGCCTTTACAGAGCGCATTGATTTAGAACTATAATAAATCATTTGAATGCTATGACGATTTGCATACTAAGATTCAAAATGGTCGTAAGAATATTATCCCACATGCCATAATCAATACTTGCGAATAATTTTACGTCTCTTGTTATATAAGAAATAAAAGCATAAGATTACCAGATACATTTACTAAAGATAGTATGTCCAAGGTTATCAATCAAAAGAATGAACTCTGGACGCGAACAGATAAAGCTTCAAGGGCTTCCCAATCAAAAGTGTACTTGCTCAATGCCTTGAACTCCCCACTGTTCACAGAAATTGACCGGAACGCATGTGTCATTGAACTTGACATAACAAACAGGTCCTATGAGTACCACACCATCTGGCTCACAGCTGCTAGGGCTTGTAAAGCACTCCTGGATTTTGCAATTTGTTTCAATACAAAGATTTATTGTCCTATGAGTCATACAGATCTATTTTTGTTAATAATTTCAATATTGGTTTTGGATATCCGAGGTCAGATACATGCGGAAATTGTGATGAATTTAAGGCTAAATTGAAGGGCTTAGAAGTAGATTTGAAGAGTGTATCTAACAGTGAAGAAAAGTATATTATTGAAAAGAAGATAAAAGATTTAGAAACTAAAAATAAAGTACACAAGATAAAGGCAGAGACATTTTATCGCAAAAAGCAGCAGGCAGGGACATTTTATCGCACTTTTAATAATTTTGTCTGTAAATGATGCATGTATCCTGTTTTTAATATTTGTGATTTATGAATTTGAAATAAATTTTATGTTTGTTTTTCTTTCACAGTTTTGAAATATCCGCGCTCGCTGCCTGGTAATAAAGCAAAAATGAAAGCAAAGCCAATGATTGAATGTTAAAATGTCGAATAGAAATGCCACGAAATGAATATCGACATAATTTGAGATCTAATTTACATAAATCGAAATGTTTAGCCTTTCCGAGCGCTTGGTCGACGCGGCACATGACCAAAATGCTAGGCGTTTATTTTGCCCAACGTATAAGCATTGCCATTCAAAAATGTTCTCGTTTGAATACAAATAGAAATTAATGGCTAAATAGTGTCCGATACCAATAAAATAATTGCGAACAAAAATATTTAGTCGGTAATATTTGCATTACAGTTTTGCACAGCCCACCATCTTGAAAAAGACTAAATATTAACCTTAAATACCGCGTCATTTATCAACGTTTTAAATAACTGCTTACGTACTGTTTTCACGACAACTTTTGAAAATGATTAAATGCCAACTTTTGGGAAATTTCGCCACTGTACAGCGCTTTGACACCATCGAAGTCTAAATACCTAGTGCCAAGTCTCCACATAGCTCGGACAGTTTCGTCTGCTGAGTTTTTTCGTTTAAAACTTTTGTTAGACCCACATTTAGAGCCGTCTAACAGCAAATTAGCATCTTGGCTCAGCAAATACTCGTAGATCACAGGGAGATGCGCTCACGCCGAAAATCCTCCTCATAAACGGCCTTCGCGAAGAATGTCATCGAATGGGACATGTTTCAGAAGATGGGTCACGGCCTGTGCTATTCAAACTGAGAGAAAAAATTGGTCGAGCAAGTTAACTTAAGAACTCGGAAGTTACTCTGTCCGAGTTCTTAACAAGGACACGACATGACCTGTTCATGAAAGCTCGTCAGCGTTTCGGTATCACTAAATGCATGGATGAGGGAGGCAACATATACGTTGTTGGTTCAGACGGGCTCATCATCGTGTGAATAGCATGGACGATCTCGCAGCAGTACAACCGGCAAAGATCCATCTGCGACCCCGCAGCATGCCGCTACGTCTTCCACTACCAGTAAGCAGTGTTGCCAACTGCACCGTAATTACGGTAAAAACACAGTAGTCAGCCTCGATCTAAACTAAACGAAACTTTTGTTAGACCCACATTTAGAGCCGTCTAACAGCAAATTAGCATCTTGGCTCAGCAAATACTCGTAGATCACAGGGAGATGCGCTCACGCCGAAAAATCCTCCTCATACACGGCTTTCGCGAAGAGCAGCATGAGAAAACTAATGCATTTGTGACCAAGGTGTTGTAGGAGCGACTGTAAATATCAAAATGCACTACAGCTGATATCACTAAATGTAATCGAATGGGACGTGTCTTAAGAAGATAGGTCACGGCCTGTGCTATTCAAACTGCTTCCTTCGTGAAAAAATTTGGTCGAGCAAAGTTCACTTAAGAACTCGGGAGTTACTCTGTCCGAGTTCATAACGAAGACACGGCATTACCTGTTCATGAAGGCTCGTCAACGTTTGGGTATCGCTAAATGATGACGCAATGAAAATTGAGAATGTTCCCATAACATTGAAATCAATAAAAAGTACATTTAATTTTAGCTATTATTGAATTCGAGCCTCCTCCACATCCGCCAGGTTTTGGCCTTTACAGAGCGCATTGATTTAGAACTATAATAAATCATTTGAATGCTATGACGATTTGCATACTAAGATTCAAAATGGTCGTAAGAATATTATCCCACATGCCATAATCAATACTTGCGAATAATTTTACGTCTCTTGTTATATAAGAAATAAAAGCATAAGATTACCAGATACATTTACTAAAGATAGTATGTCCAAGGTTATCAATCAAAAGAATGAACTCTGGACGCGAACAGATAAAGCTTCAAGGGCTTCCCAATCAAAAGTGTACTTGCTCAATGCCTTGAACTCCCCACTGTTCACAGAAATTGACCGGAACGCATGTGTCATTGAACTTAACATAACAAACAGGTCCTATGAGTACCACACCATCTGGCTCACAGCTGCTAGGGCTTGTAAAGCACTCCTGGATTTTGCAATTTGTTTCAATACAAAGATTTATTGTCCTATGAGTCATACAGATCTATTTTTGTTAATAATTTCAATATTGGTTTTGGATATCCGAGGTCAGATACATGCGGAAATTGTGATGAATTTAAGGCTAAATTGAAGGGCTTAGAAGTAGATTTGAAGAGTGTATCTACGAGGGGTGATCCAAAAGTAATGATAATCAGTTATTTCTAGTGCACACAAAAATACAAAAAAATTACAGTCACTTGCTCAATTACCCACTAGTTCAGGAAAAAAAATCATAAATAGGCCACGATTCCCGGAGCTACATTCATTTGAATACGGACTGTCAAGGAGTGAACATCAAAATGGAAAAACACAAAATCAGAGCTGTCATTAAATACCTCTGCTTGAAAAAAATGTCTACCAAAGACATACACAGCGACTTGGTGGAAACATTAGGGGACTGTTCTCCCATATTCCACAGTTGCACGCTGGGCTAAGGAGTTTAAGCTGGGAAGAACATCGACGGAAGACGAACACCGCGAAGGGCGCCCATCGACGTCCCTCACTGGAGAAAATGTGAAAAAGTTGAAGAAGTTGTATTGGAAGATCGAAGAGTGACTATCAGGCATGTAGCTGAGGTCACAGGGATCTCATATGGCAGCATTCAAAGAATCCTTGTGAACGAATTGCATATGAGAAAGGTCTCCGCGCGTGGGTACCGAAAATGTTAAACGACGAGCAAAAGAAGAAACGAGTCGACATGTCAAGAGCAAATCTGGAAAAGTTCCAGGCAGACAAGGATAATTTTTGTCACGTTTTGTGACCATGGACGAAACCTGGATCCACCATTTTGATCCTGAAACAAAACAACAATCGATGACATGGAAACGATCCGATGAACCGACGCCGAAGAAATTCAAAGTGTCAAGCTCAGCAGGGAAGATTATGGCGTCTGTTTTTTGGGACGCTGAAGGAATAATCATGGTGGACTACTTGGAAAAGGGGGCCACTATTACAGGCTCCTACTATGCAGAACAAATAAGAAGATTGCGGGAGGCTATTAAGGAGAAAAGGCGAGGCAAACTGCGGGCTGGAGTGCTGTTCCATCAAGACAACGCACCGGTTCACAAAGCTGCAATTGCCATGGCTGCCATTCAGGAAGCGGGCTTTGAGCTGGTGGAACACCCCCCCTATTCACCAGATCTAGCCCCCAGTGACTTCTATCTCTTTCCACGACTCAAGGAACACCTCCGGGGCAAGAAATTTGACGATGATAGCGACGTGATGGCCGCGGTTGAGGACTTTTTTGAGAGTCAAGATAAAGTTTTTTTTTTCTAAGGGAATTTTAGGTTTAGAAAAGAGATGGACTAAATGTATAGACTTGCTAGGAGACTATGTTGAGAAATAAATTTAGTTTTTGATTTTATTCATTGTGTTTATTATTGATTATCATTACTTTTGGATCACCCCTCGTAACAGTGAAGAAAAGTATATTATTGAAAAGAAGATAAAAGATTTAGAAACTAAAAATAAAGTACACAAGATAAAGGCAGAGACATTTTATCGCAAAAAAAGCAGCAGGGACATTTTATCGCACTTTTTAATAATTTTGTCTGTAAATGATGTATGTATCCTGTTTTTAATATTTGTGATTTATGAATTTGAAATAAATTTTATGTTTGTTTTTTCTTTCACAGTTTTGAAATATCCGCGCTCGCTGCCTGGTAATAAAGCAAAAATGAAAGCAAAGCCAATGATTGAATGTTAAAATGTCGAATAGAAATGCCACGAAATGAATATCGACATAATTTGAGATCTAATTTACATAAATCGAAATGTTTAGCCTTTCCGAGCGCTTGGTCGACGCGGCACATGACCAAAATGCTAGGCGTTTATTTTGCCCAACGTATAAGCATTGCCATTCAAAATGTTCGTTTGAATACAAATAGAAATTAATGGCTAAATAGTGTCCGATACCAATAAAATAATTGCGAACAAAAATATTTAGTCGGTAATATTTGCATTACAGTTTTGCACAGCCCACCATCTTGAAAAAGACTAAATATTAACCTTAAATACCGCGTCATTTATCAACGTTTTAAATAACTGCTTACGTACTGTTTTCACGACAACTTTTTGAAAATGATTAAATGCCAACTTTTGGGAAATTTCGCCACTGTACAGCGCTTTGACACCATCGAAGTCTAAATACCTAGTGCCAAGTCTCCACATAGCTCGGACAGTTTCGTCTGCTGAGTTTTTTCGTTTAAAACTTTTGTTAGACCCACATTTAGAGCCGTCTAACAGCAAATTAGCATCTTGGCTCAGCAAATACTCGTAGATCACAGGAGATGCGCTCACGCCGAAAATCCTCCTCATAAACGGCCTTCGCGAAGAATGTCATCGAATGGGACATGTTTCAGAAGATGGGTCAAGGCCTGTGCTATTCAAACTGAGAGAAAAAATTGGTCGAGCAAGTTAACTTAAGAACTCGGAAGTTACTCTGTCCGAGTTCTTAACAAGGACACGACATGACCTGTTCATGAAAGCTCGTCAGCGTTTCGGTATCACTAAATGCATGGATGAGGGAGGCAACATATACGTTGTTGGTTCAGACGGGGCTCATCATCGTGTGAATAGCATGGACGATCTCGCAGCAGTACAACCGGCAAAAGATCCATCTGCGACCCCGCAGCATGCCGCTACGTCTTCCACTACCAGTAAGCAGTGTTGCCAACTGCACCGTAATTACGGTAAAACACAGTAGTCAGCCTCGATCTAAACTAAACGAAACTTTTGTTAGACCCACATTTAGAGCCGTCTAACAGCAAATTAGCATCTTGGCTCAGCAAATACTCGTAGATCACAGGGAGATGCGCTCACGCCGAAAAATCCTCCTCATACACGGCTTTCGCGAAGAGCAGCATGAGAAAACTAATGCATTTGTGACCAAGGTGTTGTAGGAGCGACTGTAAATATCAAAATGCACTACAGCTGATATCACTAAATGTAATCGAATGGGACGTGTCTTAAGAAGATAGGTCACGGCCTGTGCTATTCAAACTGCTTCCTTCGTGAAAAAATTTGGTCGAGCAAAGTTCACTTAAGAACTCGGGAGTTACTCTGTCCGAGTTCATAACGAAGACACGGCATTACCTGTTCATGAAGGCTCGTCAACGTTTGGGTATCGCTAAATGATGACGCAATGAAAATTGAGAATGTTCCCCATAACATTGAAATCAATAAAAAAGTACATTTAATTTTAGCTATTATTGAATTCAAGCCTCCTCCACATCCGCCAGGTTTTGGCCTTTACAGAGCGCATTGATTTAGAACTATAATAAATCATTTGAATGCTATGACGATTTGCATACTAAGATTCAAAATGGTCGTAAGAATATTATCCCACATGCCATAATCAATACTTGCGAATAATTTTACGTCTCTTGTTATATAAGAAATAAAAGCATAAGATTACCAGATACATTTACTAAAGATAGTATGTCCAAGGTTATCAATCAAAAGAATGAACTCTGGACGCGAACAGATAAAGCTTCAAGGGCTTCCCAATCAAAAGTGTACTTGCTCAATGCCTTGAACTCCCCACTGTTCACAGAAATTGACCGGAACGCATGTGTCATTGAACTTGACATAACAAACAGGTCCTATGAGTACCACACCATCTGGCTCACAGCTGCTAGGGCTTGTAAAGCACTCCTGGATTTTGCAATTTGTTTCAATACAAAGATTTATTGTCCTATGAGTCATACAGATCTATTTTTGTTAATAATTTCAATATTGGTTTTGGATATCCGAGGTCAGATACATGCGGAAATTATGATGAATTTAAGGCTAAATTGAAGGGCTTAGAAGTAGATTTGAAGAGTGTATCTAACAGTGAAGAAAAGTATATTATTGAAAAGAAGATAAAAGATTTAGAAACTAAAAATAAAGTACACAAGATAAAGGCAGAGACATTTTATCGCAAAAAAGCAGGCAGGGACATTTTATCGCACTTTTAATAATTTTGTCTGTAAATGATGCATGTATCCTGTTTTTAATATTTGTGATTTATGAATTTGAAATAAATTTTATGTTTGTTTTTTCTTTCACAGTTTTGAAATATCCGCGCTCGCTGCCTGGTAATAAAGCAAAAATGAAAGCAAAGCCAATGATTGAATGTTAAAATGTCGAATAGAAATGCCACGAAATGAATATCGACATAATTTGAGATCTAATTTACATAAATCGAACTGTTTAGCCTTTCCGAGCGCTTGGTCGACGCGGCACATGACCAAAATGCTAGGCGTTTATTTTGCCCAACGTATAAGCATTGCCATTCAAAAATGTTCGTTTGAATACAAATAGAAATTAATGGCTAAATAGTGTCCGATACCAATAAAATAATTGCGAACAAAAATATTTAGTCGGTAATATTTGCATTACAGTTTTGCACAGCCCACCATCTTGAAAAAGACTAAATATTAACCTTAAATACCGCGTCATTTATCAACGTTTTAAATAACTGCTTACGTACTGTTTTCACGACAACTTTTTGAAAATGATTAAATGCCAACTTTTTTGGGAAATTTCGCCACTGTACAGCGCTTTGACACCATCGAAGTCTAAATACCTAGTGCCAAGTCTCCACATAGCTCGGACAGTTTCGTCTGCTGAGTTTTTTTCGTTTAAAACTTTTGTTAGACCCACATTTAGAGCCGTCTAACAGCAAATTAGCATCTTGGCTCAGCAAATACTCGTAGATCACAGGGAGATGCGCTCACGCCGAAAATCCTCCTCATAAACGGCCTTCGCGAAGAATGTCATCGAATGGGACATGTTTCAGAAGATGGGTCACGGCCTGTGCTATTCAAACTGAGAGAAAAATTGGTCGAGCAAGTTAACTTAAGAACTCGGAAGTTACTCTGTCCGAGTTCTTAACAAGGACACGACATGACCTGTTCATGAAAGCTCGTCAGCGTTTCGGTATCACTAAATGCATGGATGAGGGAGGCAACATATACGTTGTTGGTTCAGACGGGGCTCATCATCGTGTGAATAGCATGGACGATCTCGCAGCAGTACAACCGGCAAAAGATCCATCTGCGACCCCGCAGCATGCCGCTACGTCTTCCACTACCAGTAAGCAGTGTTGCCAACTGCACCGTAATTACGGTAAAAACACAGTAGTCAGCCTCGATCTAAACTAAACGAAACTTTTGTTAGACCCACATTTAGAGCCGTCTAACAGCAAATTAGCATCTTGGCTCAGCAAATACTCGTAGATCACAGGGAGATGCGCTCACGCCGAAAAATCCTCCTCATACACGGCTTTCGCGAAGAGCAGCATGAGAAAACTAATGCATTTGTGACCAAGGTGTTGTAGGAGCGACTGTAAATATCAAAATGCACTACAGCTGATATCACTAAATGTAATCGAATGGGACGTGTCTTAAGAAGATAGGTCACGGCCTGTGCTATTCAAACTGCTTCCTTCGTGAAAAAATTTGGTCGAGCAAAGTTCACTTAAGAACTCGGGAGTTACTCTGTCCGAGTTCATAACGAAGACACGGCATTACCTGTTCATGAAGGCTCGTCAACGTTTGGGTATCGCTAAATGATGACGCAATGAAAATTGAGAATGTTCCCCATAACATTGAAATCAATAAAAAAGTACATTTAATTTTAGCTATTATTGAATTCAAGCCTCCTCCACATCCGCCAGGTTTTGGCCTTTACAGAGCGCATTGATTTAGAACTATAATAAATCATTTGAATGCTATGACGATTTGCATACTAAGATTCAAAATGGTCGTAAGAATATTATCCCACATGCCATAATCAATACTTGCGAATAATTTTACGTCTCTTGTTATATAAGAAATAAAAGCATAAGATTACCAGATACATTTACTAAAGATAGTATGTCCAAGGTTATCAATCAAAAGAATGAACTCTGGACGCGAACAGATAAAGCTTCAAGGGCTTCCCAATCAAAAGTGTACTTGCTCAATGCCTTGAACTCCCCACTGTTCACAGAAATTGACCGGAACGCATGTGTCATTGAACTTGACATAACAAACAGGTCCTATGAGTACCACACCATCTGGCTCACAGCTGCTAGGGCTTGTAAAGCACTCCTGGATTTTGCAATTTGTTTCAATACAAAGATTTATTGTCCTATGAGTCATACAGATCTATTTTTGTTAATAATTTCAATATTGGTTTTGGATATCCGAGGTCAGATACATGCGGAAATTGTGATGAATTTAAGGCTAAATTGAAGGGCTTAGAAGTAGATTTGAAGAGTGTATCTAACAGTGAAGAAAAGTATATTATTGAAAAGAAGATAAAAGATTTAGAAACTAAAAATAAAGTACACAAGATAAAGGCAGAGACATTTTATCGCAAAAAAAAGCAGGCAGGGACATTTTATCGCACTTTTAATAATTTTGTCTGTAAATGATGCATGTATCCTGTTTTTAATATTTGTGATTTATGAATTTGAAATAAATTTTATGTTTGTTTTTTCTTTCACAGTTTTGAAATATCCGCGCTCGCTGCCTGGTAATAAAGCAAAATGAAAGCAAAGCCAATGATTGAATGTTAAAATGTCGAATAGAAATGCCACGAAATGAATATCGACATAATTTGAGATCTAATTTACATAAATCGAAATGTTTAGCCTTTCCGAGCGCTTGGTCGACGCGGCACATGACCAAAATGCTAGGCGTTTATTTTGCCCAACGTATAAGCATTGCCATTCAAAAATGTTCGTTTGAATACAAATAGAAATTAATGGCTAAATAGTGTCCGATACCAATAAAATAATTGCGAACAAAAATATTTAGTCGGTAATATTTGCATTACAGTTTTGCACAGCCCACCATCTTGAAAAAGACTAAATATTAACCTTAAATACCGCGTCATTTATCAACGTTTTAAATAACTGCTTACGTACTGTTTTCACGACAACTTTTTGAAAATGATTAAATGCCAACTTTTTGGGAAATTTCGCCACTGTACAGCGCTTTGACACCATCGAAGTCTAAATACCTAGTGCCAAGTCTCCACATAGCTCGGACAGTTTCGTCTGCTGAGTTTTTTTCGTTTAAAACTTTTGTTAGACCCACATTTAGAGCCGTCTAACAGCAAATTAGCATCTTGGCTCAGCAAATACTCGTAGATCACAGGGAGATGCGCTCACGCCGAAAATCCTCCTCATAAACGGCCTTCGCGAAGAATGTCATCGAATGGGACATGTTTCAGAAGATGGGTCACGGCCTGTGCTATTCAAACTGAGAGAAAAAAATTGGTCGAGCAAGTTAACTTAAGAACTCGGAAGTTACTCTGTCCGAGTTCTTAACAAGGACACGACATGACCTGTTCATGAAAGCTCGTCAGCGTTTCGGTATCACTAAATGCATGGATGAGGGAGGCAACATATACGTTGTTGGTTCAGACGGGGCTCATCATCGTGTGAATAGCATGGACGATCTCGCAGCAGTACAACCGGCAAAGATCCATCTGCGACCCGCAGCATGCCGCTACGTCTTCCACTACCAGTAAGCAGTGTTGCCAACTGCACCGTAATTACGGTAAAAACACAGTAGTCAGCCTCGATCTAAACTAAACGAAACTTTTGTTAGACCCACATTTAGAGCCGTCTAACAGCAAATTAGCATCTTGGCTCAGCAAATACTCGTAGATCACAGGAGATGCGCTCACGCCGAAAAATCCTCCTCATACACGGCTTTCGCGAAGAGCAGCATGAGAAAACTAATGCATTTGTGACCAAGGTGTTGTAGGAGCGACTGTAAATATCAAAATGCACTACAGCTGATATCACTAAATGTAATCGAATGGGACGTGTCTTAAGAAGATAGGTCACGGCCTGTGCTATTCAAACTGCTTCCCTTCGTGAAAAAATTTGGTCGAGCAAAGTTCACTTAAGAACTCGGGAGTTACTCTGTCCGAGTTCATAACGAAGACACGGCATTACCTGTTCATGAAGGCTCGTCAACGTTTGGGTATCGCTAAATGATGACGTAATGAAAATTGAGAATGTTCCCCATAACATTGAAATCAATAAAAAAGTACATTTAATTTTAGCTATTATTGAATTCGAGCCTCCTCCACATCCGCCAGGTTTTGGCCTTTACAGAGCGCATTGATTTAGAACTATAATAAATCATTTGAATGCTATGACGATTTGCATACTAAGATTCAAAATGGTCGTAAGAATATTATCCCACATGCCATAATCAATACTTGCGAATAATTTTACGTCTCTTGTTATATAAGAAATAAAAGCATAAGATTACCAGATACATTTACTAAAGATAGTATGTCCAAGGTTATCAATCAAAAGAATGAACTCTGGACGCGAACAGATAAAGCTTCAAGGGCTTCCCAATCAAAGTGTACTTGCTCAATGCCTTGAACTCCCCACTGTTCACAGAAATTGACCGGAACGCATGTGTCATTGAACTTGACATAACAAACAGGTCCTATGAGTACCACACCATCTGGCTCACAGCTGCTAAAGGCTTGTACAATTTTTTTGTTAATAATTTCAATATTGGTTTTGGTTTTGATATCCGAGGTCAGATACATGCGAAATTGTGATGAATTTAAGGCTAAATTGAAGGGCTTAGAAGTTTTGAAGAGTAACAAAATCAGGGCTTTGAAGTAGATTTGAAGATGTGTCTAACAGTGAAAAAAATGTCTATTAGGTTGCACGCTGGGCTAAGGAGTTTAAGCTGGGAAGAACATCGACGGAAGACGAACACCGCGAAGGGCGCCCATCGACGTCCCTCACTGGAAAATGTGAAAAAGTTTAAGAAGTTGTATTGGAAGATCGAAGAGTGACTATCAGGCATGTAGCTGAGGTCACAGGGATCTCATATGGCAGCATTCAAAGAATCCTTGTGAACGAATTGCATATGAGAAAGGTCTCCGCGTTGGGTACCGAAAATGTTAAACGACGAGCAAAAGAAGAAACGAGTCGACATGTCAAGAGCAAATCTGGAAAAGTTCCAGGCAGACAAGGATAATTTTTGTCACGTTTTGTGACCATGGACGAAACCTGGATCCACCATTTTGATCCTGAAACAAAACAACAATCGATGAGATTTATTGTCCTATGAGTCATACAGATCTATTTTTGTTAATAATTTCAATATTGGCTTTGGATATCCGAGGTCAGATACATGCGGAAATTGTGATGAATTTAAGGCTAAATTGAAGGGCTTAGATAAAGTAGATTTGAAGAGTGTATCTAACAGTGAAGAAAAGTATATTATTGAAAAGAAGATAAAAGATTTAGAAACTAAAAATAAAGTACACAAGATAAAGGCAGAGACATTTTATCGCAAAAAAGCAGGCAGGGACATTTTATCGCACTTTTAATAATTTTGTCTGTAAATGATGCATGTATCCTGTTTTTAATATTTGTGATTTATGAATTTGAAATAAATTTTATGTTTGTTTTTTCTTTCACAGTTTTGAAATATCCGCGCTCGCTGCCTGGTAATAAAGCAAAAATGAAAGCAAAGCCAATGATTGAATGTTAAAATGTCGAATAGAAATGCCACGAAATGAATATCGACATAATTTGAGATCTAATTTACATAAATCGAAATGTTTAGCCTTTCCGAGCGCTTGGTCGACGCGGCACATGACCAAAATGCTAGGCGTTTATTTTGCCCAACGTATAAGCATTGCCATTCAAAAATGTTCGTTTGAATACAAATAGAAATTAATGGCTAAATAGTGTCCGATACCAATAAAATAATTGCGAACAAAAATATTTAGTCGGTAATATTTGCATTACAGTTTTGCACAGCCCACCATCTTGAAAAAGACTAAATATTAACCTTAAATACCGCGTCATTTATCAACGTTTTAAATAACTGCTTACGTACTGTTTTCACGACAACTTTTTTGAAAATGATTAAATGCCAACTTTTTGGGAAATTTCGCCACTGTACAGCGCTTTGACACCATCGAAGTCTAAATACCTAGTGCCAAGTCTCCACATAGCTCGGACAGTTTCGTCTGCTGAGTTTTTTCGTTTAAAACTTTTGTTAGACCCACATTTAGAGCCGTCTAACAGCAAATTAGCATCTTGGCTCAGCAAATACTCGTAGATCACAGGGAGATGCGCTCACGCCGAAAATCCTCCTCATAAACGGCCTTCGCGAAGAATGTCATCGAATGGGACATGTTTCAGAAGATGGGTCACGGCCTGTGCTATTCAAACTGAGAGAAAAAATTGGTCGAGCAAGTTAACTTAAGAACTCGGAAGTTACTCTGTCCGAGTTCTTAACAAGGACACGACATGACCTGTTCATGAAAGCTCGTCAGCGTTTCGGTATCACTAAATGCATGGATGAGGGAGGCAACATATACGTTGTTGGTTCAGACGGGGCTCATCATCGTGTGAATAGCATGGACGATCTCGCAGCAGTACAACCGGCAAAGATCCATCTGCGACCCCGCAGCATGCCGCTACGTCTTCCACTACCAGTAAGCAGTGTTGCCAACTGCACCGTAATTACGGTAAAAACACAGTAGTCAGCCTCGATCTAAACTAAACGAAACTTTTGTTAGACCCACATTTAGAGCCGTCTAACAGCAAATTAGCATCTTGGCTCAGCAAATACTCGTAGATCACAGGGAGATGCGCTCACGCCGAAAAATCCTCCTCATACACGGCTTTCGCGAAGAGCAGCATGAGAAAACTAATGCATTTGTGGCCAAGGTGTTGTAGGAGCGACTGTAAATATCAAAATGCACTACAGCTGATATCACTAAATGTAATCGAATGGGACGTGTCTTAAGAAGATAGGTCACGGCCTGTGCTATTCAAACTGCTTCCTTCGTGAAAAAATTGGTCGAGCAAAAGTTCACTTAAGAACTCGGGAGTTACTCTGTCCGAGTTCATAACGAAGACACGGCATTACCTGTTCATGAAGGCTCGTCAACGTTTGGGTATCGCTAAATGATGACGCAATGAAAATTGAGAATGTTCCCCATAACATTGAAATCAATAAAAAAGTACATTTAATTTTAGCTATTATAGAATTCGAGCCTCCTCCACATCCGCCAGGTTTTGGCCTTTACAGAGCGCATTGATTTAGAACTATAATAAATCATTTGAATGCTATGACGATTTGCATACTAAGATTCAAAATGGTCGTAAGAATATTATCCCACATGCCATAATCAATACTTGCGAATAATTTTACGTCTCTTGTTATATAAGAAATAAAAGCATAAGATTACCAGATACATTTACTAAAGATAGTATGTCCAAGGTTATCAATCAAAAGAATGAACTCTGGACGCGAACAGATAAAGCTTCAAGGGCTTCCCAATCAAAAGTGTACTTGCTCAATGCCTTGAACTCCCCACTGTTCACAGAAATTGACCGGAACGCATGTGTCATTGAACTTGACATAACAAACAGGTCCTATGAGTACCACACCATCTGGCTCACAGCTGCTAGGGCTTGTAAAGCACTCCTGGATTTTGCAATTTGTTTCAATACAAAGATTTATTGTCCTATGAGTCATACAGATCTATTTTTGTTAATAATTTCAATATTGGTTTTGGATATCCGAGGTCAGATACATGCGGAAATTGTGATGAATTTAAGGCTAAATTGAAGGGCTTAGAAGTAGATTTGAAGAGTGTATCTAACAGTGAAGAAAAGTATATTATTGAAAAGAAGATAAAAGATTTAGAAACTAAAAATAAAGTACACAAGATAAAGGCAGAGACATTTTATCGCAACAGGCAGGGACATTTTATCGCACTTTTAATAATTTTGTCTGTAAATGATGCATGTATCCTGTTTTTAATATTTGTGATTTATGAATTTGAAATAAATTTTATGTTTGTTTTTCTTTCACAGTTTTGAAATATCCGCGCTCGCTGCCTGGTAATAAAGCAAAAATGAAAGCAAAGCCAATGATTGAATGTTAAAATGTCGAATAGAAATGCCACGAAATGAATATCGACATAATTTGAGATCTAATTTACATAAATCGAAATGTTTAGCCTTTCCGAGCGCTTGGTCGACGCGGCACATGACCAAAATGCTAGGCGTTTATTTTGCCCAACGTATAAGCATTGCCATTCAAAAATGTTCTCGTTTGAATACAAATAGAAATTAATGGCTAAATAGTGTCCGATACCAATAAAATAATTGCGAACAAAAATATTTAGTCGGTAATATTTGCATTACAGTTTTGCACAGCCCACCATCTTGAAAAAGACTAAATATTAACCTTAAATACCGCGTCATTTATCAACGTTTTAAATAACTGCTTACGTACTGTTTTCACGACAACTTTTGAAAATGATTAAATGCCAACTTTTGGGAAATTTCGCCACTGTACAGCGCTTTGACACCATCGAAGTCTAAATACCTAGTGCCAAGTCTCCACATAGCTCGGACAGTTTCGTCTGCTGAGTTTTTTCGTTTAAAACTTTTGTTAGACCCACATTTAGAGCCGTCTAACAGCAAATTAGCATCTTGGCTCAGCAAATACTCGTAGATCACAGGGAGATGCGCTCACGCCGAAAATCCTCCTCATAAACGGCCTTCGCGAAGAATGTCATCGAATGGGACATGTTTCAGAAGATGGGTCACGGCCTGTGCTATTCAAACTGAGAGAAAAAAATTGGTCGAGCAAGTTAACTTAAGAACTCGGAAGTTACTCTGTCCGAGTTCTTAACAAGGACACGACATGACCTGTTCATGAAAGCTCGTCAGCGTTTCGGTATCACTAAATGCATGGATGAGGGAGGCAACATATACGTTGTTGGTTCAGACGGGGCTCATCATCGTGTGAATAGCATGGACGATCTCGCAGCAGTACAACCGGCAAAAGATCCATCTGCGACCCCGCAGCATGCCGCTACGTCTTCCACTACCAGTAAGCAGTGTTGCCAACTGCACCGTAATTACGGTAAAAACACAGTAGTCAGCCTCGATCTAAACTAAACGAAACTTTTGTTAGACCCACATTTAGAGCCGTCTAACAGCAAATTAGCATCTTGGCTCAGCAAATACTCGTAGATCACAGGAGATGCGCTCACGCCGAAAAATCCTCCTCATACACGGCTTTCGCGAAGAGCAGCATGAGAAAACTAATGCATTTGTGACCAAGGTGTTGTAGGAGCGACTGTAAATATCAAAATGCACTACAGCTGATATCACTAAATGTAATCGAATGGGACGTGTCTTAAGAAGATAGGTCACGGCCTGTGCTATTCAAACTGCTTCCCTTCGTGAAAAAATTTGGTCGAGCAAAGTTCACTTAAGAACTCGGGAGTTACTCTGTCCGAGTTCATAACGAAGACACGGCATTACCTGTTCATGAAGGCTCGTCAACGTTTGGGTATCGCTAAATGATGACGTAATGAAAATTGAGAATGTTCCCCATAACATTGAAATCAATAAAAAAGTACATTTAATTTTAGCTATTATTGAATTCGAGCCTCCTCCACATCCGCCAGGTTTTGGCCTTTACAGAGCGCATTGATTTAGAACTATAATAAATCATTTGAATGCTATGACGATTTGCATACTAAGATTCAAAATGGTCGTAAGAATATTATCCCACATGCCATAATCAATACTTGCGAATAATTTTACGTCTCTTGTTATATAAGAAATAAAAGCATAAGATTACCAGATACATTTACTAAAGATAGTATGTCCAAGGTTATCAATCAAAAGAATGAACTCTGGACGCGAACAGATAAAGCTTCAAGGGCTTCCCAATCAAAAGTGTACTTGCTCAATGCCTTGAACTCCCCACTGTTCACAGAAATTGACCGGAACGCATGTGTCATTGAACTTGACATAACAAACAGGTCCTATGAGTACCACACCATCTGGCTCACAGCTGCTAGGGCTTGTAAAGCACTCCTGGATTTTGCAATTTGTTTCAATACAAAGATTTATTGTCCTATGAGTCATACAGATCTATTTTTGTTAATAATTTCAATATTGGTTTTGGATATCCGAGGTCAGATACATGCGGAAATTGTGATGAATTTAAGGCTAAATTGAAGGGCTTAGAAGTAGATTTGAAGAGTGTATCTAACAGTGAAGAAAAGTATATTATTGAAAAGAAGATAAAAGATTTAGAAACTAAAAATAAAGTACACAAGATAAAGGCAGAGACATTTTATCGCAAAAAGCAGGCAGGGACATTTTATCGCACTTTTAATAATTTTGTCTGTAAATGATGCATGTATCCTGTTTTTAATATTTGTGATTTATGAATTTGAAATAAATTTTATGTTTGTTTTTCTTTCACAGTTTTGAAATATCCGCGCTCGCTGCCTGGTAATAAAGCAAAATGAAAGCAAAGCCAATGATTGAATGTTAAAATGTCGAATAGAAATGCCACGAAATGAATATCGACATAATTTGAGATCTAATTTACATAAATCGAAATGTTTAGCCTTTCCGAGCGCTTGGTCGACGCGGCACATGACCAAAATGCTAGGCGTTTATTTTGCCCAACGTATAAGCATTGCCATTCAAAAATGTTCGTTTGAATACAAATAGAAATTAATGGCTAAATAGTGTCCGATACCAATACCAATAAAATAATTGCGAACAAAAATATTTAGTCGGTAATATTTGCATTACAGTTTTGCACAGCCCACCATCTTGAAAAAGACTAAATATTAACCTTAAATACCGCGTCATTTATCAACGTTTTAAATAACTGCTTACGTACTGTTTTCACGACAACTTTTGAAAATGATTAAATGCCAACTTTTTGGGAATTTCGCCACTGTACAGCGCTTTGACACCATCGAAGTCTAAATACCTAGTGCCAAGTCTCCACATAGCTCGGACAGTTTCGTCTGCTGAGTTTTTTCGTTTAAAACTTTTGTTAGACCCACATTTAGAGCCGTCTAACAGCAAATTATCATCTTGGCTCAGCAAATACTCGTAGATCACAGGGAGATGCGCTCACGCCGAAAATCCTCCTCATAAACGGCCTTCGCGAAGAATGTCATCGAATGGGACATGTTTCAGAAGATGGGTCACGGCCTGTGCTATTCAAACTGAGAGAAAAAAATTGGTCGAGCAAGTTAACTTAAGAACTCGGAAGTTACTCTGTCCGAGTTCTTAACAAGGACACGACATGACCTGTTCATGAAAGCTCGTCAGCGTTTCGGTATCACTAAATGCATGGATGAGGGAGGCAACATATACGTTGTTGGTTCAGACGGGGCTCATCATCGTGTGAATAGCATGGACGATCTCGCAGCAGTACAACCGGCAAAGATCCATCTGCGACCCCGCAGCATGCCGCTACGTCTTCCACTACCAGTAAGCAGTGTTGCCAACTGCACCGTAATTACGGTAAAAACACAGTAGTCAGCCTCGATCTAAACTAAACGAAACTTTTGTTAGACCCACATTTAGAGCCGTCTAACAGCAAATTAGCATCTTGGCTCAGCAAATACTCGTAGATCACAGGAGATGCGCTCACGCTGAAAAATCCTCCTCATACACGGCTTTCGCGAAGAGCAGCATGAGAAAACTAATGCATTTGTGGCCAAGGTGTTGTAGGAGCGACTGTAAATATCAAAATGCACTACAGCTGATATCACTAAATGTAATCGAATGGGACGTGTCTTAAGAAGATAGGTCACGGCCTGTGCTATGCAAACTGCTTCCTTCGTGAAAAAATTTGGTCGAGCAAAGTTCACTTAAGAACTCGGGAGTTACTCTGTCCGAGTTCATAACGAAGACACGGCATTACCTGTTCATGAAGGCTCGTCAACGTTTGGGTATCGCTAAATGATGACGCAATGAAAATTGAGAATGTTCCCCATAACATTGAAATCAATAAAAAAGTACATTTAATTTTAGCTATTATTGAATTCGAGCCTCCTCCACATCCGCCAGGTTTTGGCCTTTACAGAGCGCATTGATTTAGAACTATAATAAATCATTTGAATGCTATGACGATTTGCATACTAAGATTCAAAATGGTCGTAAGAATATTATCCCACATGCCATAATCAATACTTGCGAATAATTTTACGTCTCTTGTTATATAAGAAATAAAAGCATAAGATTACCAGATACATTTACTAAAGATAGTATGTCCAAGGTTATCAATCAAAAGAATGAACTCTGGACGCGAACAGATAAAGCTTCAAGGGCTTCCCAATCAAAAGTGTACTTGCTCAATGCCTTGAACTCCCCACTGTTCACAGAAATTGACCGGAACGCATGTGTCATTGAACTTGACATAACAAACAGGTCCTATGAGTACCACACCATCTGGCTCACAGCTGCTAGGGCTTGTAAAGCACTCCTGGATTTTGCAATTTGTTTCAATACAAAGATTTATTGTCCTATGAGTCATACAGATCTATTTTTGTTAATAATTTCAATATTGGTTTTGGATATCCGAGGTCAGATACATGCGGAAATTGTGATGAATTTAAGGCTAAATTGAAGGGCTTAGAAGTAGATTTGAAGAGTGTATCTAACAGTGAAGAAAAGTATATTATTGAAAAGAAGATAAAAGATTTAGAAACTAAAAATAAAGTACACAAGATAAAGGCAGAGACATTTTATCGCAAAAAAGCAGGCAGGGACATTTTATCGCACTTTTAATAATTTTGTCTGTAAATGATGTATGTATCCTGTTTTTAATATTTGTGATTTATGAATTTGAAATAAATTTTATGTTTGTTTTTCTTTCACAGTTTTGAAATATCCGCGCTCGCTGCCTGGTAATAAAGCAAAAATGAAAGCAAAGCCAATGATTGAATGTTAAAATGTCGAATAGAAATGCCACGAAATGAATATCGACATAATTTGAGATCTAATTTACATAAATCGAAATGTTTAGCCTTTCCGAGCGCTTGGTCGACGCGGCACATGACCAAAATGCTAGGCGTTTATTTTGCCCAACGTATAAGCATTGCCATTCAAAAAATGTTCGTTTGAATACAAATAGAAATTAATGGCTAAATAGTGTCCGATACCAATAAAATAATTGCGAACAAAAATATTTAGTCGGTAATATTTGCATTACAGTTTTGCACAGCCCACCATCTTGAAAAGACTAAATATTAACCTTAAATACCGCGTCATTTATCAACGTTTTAAATAACTGCTTACGTACTGTTTTCACGACAACTTTTGAAAATGATTAAATGCCAACTTTTGGGAAATTTCGCCACTGTACAGCGCTTTGACACCATCGAAGTCTAAATACCTAGTGCCAAGTCTCCACATAGCTCGGACAGTTTCGTCTGCTGAGTTTTTTCGTTTAAAACTTTTGTTAGACCCACATTTAGAGCCGTCTAACAGCAAATTAGCATCTTGGCTCAGCAAATACTCGTAGATCACAGGAGATGCGCTCACGCCGAAAATCCTCCTCATAAACGGCCTTCGCGAAGAATGTCATCGAATGGGACATGTTTCAGAAGATGGGTCAAGGCCTGTGCTATTCAAACTGAGAGAAAAAATTGGTCGAGCAAGTTAACTTAAGAACTCGGAAGTTACTCTGTCCGAGTTCTTAACAAGGACACGACATGACCTGTTCATGAAAGCTCGTCAGCGTTTCGGTATCACTAAATGCATGGATGAGGGAGGCAACATATACGTTGTTGGTTCAGACGGGGCTCATCATCGTGTGAATAGCATGGACGATCTCGCAGCAGTACAACCGGCAAAGATCCATCTGCGACCCCGCAGCATGCCGCTACGTCTTCCACTACCAGTAAGCAGTGTTGCCAACTGCACCGTAATTACGGTAAAACACAGTAGTCAGCCTCGATCTAAACTAAACGAAACTTTTGTTAGACCCACATTTAGAGCCGTCTAACAGCAAATTAGCATCTTGGCTCAGCAAATACTCGTAGATCACAGGGAGATGCGCTCACGCCGAAAAATCCTCCTCATACACGGCTTTCGCGAAGAGCAGCATGAGAAAACTAATGCATTTGTGACCAAGGTGTTGTAGGAGCGACTGTAAATATCAAAATGCACTACAGCTGATATCACTAAATGTAATCGAATGGGACGTGTCTTAAGAAGATAGGTCACGGCCTGTGCTATTCAAACTGCTTCCTTCGTGAAAAAATTTGGTCGAGCAAAGTTCACTTAAGAACTCGGGAGTTACTCTGTCCGAGTTCATAACGAAGACACGGCATTACCTGTTCATGAAGGCTCGTCAACGTTTGGGTATCGCTAAATGATGACGTAATGAAAATTGAGAATGTTCCCCATAACATTGAAATCAATAAAAAAGTACATTTAATTTTAGCTATTATTGAATTCGAGCCTCCTCCACATCCGCCAGGTTTTGGCCTTTACAGAGCGCATTGATTTAGAACTATAATAAATCATTTGAATGCTATGACGATTTGCATACTAAGATTCAAAATGGTCGTAAGAATATTATCCCACATGCCATAATCAATACTTGCGAATAATTTTACGTCTCTTGTTATATAAGAAATAAAAGCATAAGATTACCAGATACATTTACTAAAGATAGTATGTCCAAGGTTATCAATCAAAAGAATGAACTCTGGACGCGAACAGATAAAGCTTCAAGGGCTTCCCAATCAAAAGTGTACTTGCTCAATGCCTTGAACTCCCCACTGTTCACAGAAATTGACCGGAACGCATGTGTCATTGAACTTGACATAACAAACAGGTCCTATGAGTACCACACCATCTGGCTCACAGCTGCTAGGGCTTGTAAAGCACTCCTGGATTTTGCAATTTGTTTCAATACAAAGATTTATTGTCCTATGAGTCATACAGATCTATTTTTGTTAATAATTTCAATATTGGTTTTGGATATCCGAGGTCAGATACATGCGGAAATTGTGATGAATTTAAGGCTAAATTGAAGGGCTTAGAAGTAGATTTGAAGAGTGTATCTAACAGTGAAGAAAAGTATATTATTGAAAAGAAGATAAAAGATTTAGAAACTAAAAATAAAGTACACAAGATAAAGGCAGAGACATTTTATCGCAAAAAAGCAGGCAGGGACATTTTATCGCACTTTTAATAATTTTGTCTGTAAATGATGCATGTATCCTGTTTTTAATATTTGTGATTTATGAATTTGAAATAAATTTTATGTTTGTTTTTCTTTCACAGTTTTGAAATATCCGCGCTCGCTGCCTGGTAATAAAGCAAAAATGAAAGCAAAGCCAATGATTGAATGTTAAAATGTCGAATAGAAATGCCACGAAATGAATATCGACATAATTTGAGATCTAATTTACATAAATCGAAATGTTTAGCCTTTCCGAGCGCTTGGTCGACGCGGCACATGACCAAAATGCTAGGCGTTTATTTTGCCCAACGTATAAGCATTGCCATTCAAAAATGTTCGTTTGAATACAAATAGAAATTAATGGCTAAATAGTGTCCGATACCAATAAAATAATTGCGAACAAAAATATTTAGTCGGTAATATTTGCATTACAGTTTTGCACAGCCCACCATCTTGAAAAAGACTAAATATTAACCTTAAATACCGCGTCATTTATCAACGTTTTAAATAACTGCTTACGTACTGTTTTCACGACAACTTTTTGAAAATGATTAAATGCCAACTTTTTGGGAAATTTCGCCACTGTACAGCGCTTTGACACCATCGAAGTCTAAATACCTAGTGCCAAGTCTCCACATAGCTCGGACAGTTTCGTCTGCTGAGTTTTTTCGTTTAAAACTTTTGTTAGACCCACATTTAGAGCCGTCTAACAGCAAATTATCATCTTGGCTCAGCAAATACTCGTAGATCACAGGGAGATGCGCTCACGCCGAAAATCCTCCTCATAAACGGCCTTCGCGAAGAATGTCATCGAATGGGACATGTTTCAGAAGATGGGTCACGGCCTGTGCTATTCAAACTGAGAGAAAAAAATTGGTCGAGCAAGTTAACTTAAGAACTCGGAAGTTACTCTGTCCGAGTTCTTAACAAGGACACGACATGACCTGTTCATGAAAGCTCGTCAGCGTTTCGGTATCACTAAATGCATGGATGAGGGAGGCAACATATACGTTGTTGGTTCAGACGGGGCTCATCATCGTGTGAATAGCATGGACGATCTCGCAGCAGTACAACCGGCAAAAGATCCATCTGCGACCCCGCAGCATGCCGCTACGTCTTCCACTACCAGTAAGCAGTGTTGCCAACTGCACCGTAATTACGGTAAAACACAGTAGTCAGCCTCGATCTAAACTAAACGAAACTTTGTTAGACCCACATTTAGAGCCGTCTAACAGCAAATTAGCATCTTGGCTCAGCAAATACTCGTAGATCACAGGGAGATGCGCTCACGCTGAAAAATCCTCCTCATACACGGCTTTCGCGAAGAGCAGCATGAGAAAACTAATGCATTTGTGGCCAAGGTGTTGTAGGAGCGACTGTAAATATCAAAATGCACTACAGCTGATATCACTAAATGTAATCGAATGGGACGTGTCTTAAGAAGATAGGTCACGGCCTGTGCTATGCAAACTGCTTCCCTTCGTGAAAAAATTTGGTCGAGCAAAAGTTCACTTAAGAACTCGGGAGTTACTCTGTCCGAGTTCATAACGAAGACACGGCATTACCTGTTCATGAAGGCTCGTCAACGTTTGGGTATCGCTAAATGATGACGCAATGAAAATTGAGAATGTTCCCCATAACATTGAAATCAATAAAAAAGTACATTTAATTTTAGCTATTATTGAATTCGAGCCTCCTCCACATCCGCCAGGTTTTGGCCTTTACAGAGCGCATTGATTTAGAACTATAATAAATCATTTGAATGCTATGACGATTTGCATACTAAGATTCAAAATGGTCGTAAGAATATTATCCCACATGCCATAATCAATACTTGCGAATAATTTTACGTCTCTTGTTATATAAGAAATAAAAGCATAAGATTACCAGATACATTTACTAAAGATAGTATGTCCAAGGTTATCAATCAAAAGAATGAACTCTGGACGCGAACAGATAAAGCTTCAAGGGCTTCCCAATCAAAAGTGTACTTGCTCAATGCCTTGAACTCCCACTGTTCACAGAAATTGACCGGAACGCATGTGTCATTGAACTTGACATAACAAACAGGTCCTATGAGTACCACACCATCTGGCTCACAGCTGCTAGGGCTTGTAAAGCACTCCTGGATTTTGCAATTTGTTTCAATACAAAGATTTATTGTCCTATGAGTCATACAGATCTATTTTTGTTAATAATTTCAATATTGGTTTTGGATATCCGAGGTCAGATACATGCGGAAATTGTGATGAATTTAAGGCTAAATTGAAGGGCTTAGAAGTAGATTTGAAGAGTGTATCTAACAGTGAAGAAAAGTATATTATTGAAAAGAAGATAAAAGATTTAGAAACTAAAAATAAAGTACACAAGATAAAGGCAGAGACATTTTATCGCAAAAAAGCAGGCAGGGACATTTTATCGCACTTTTAATAATTTTGTCTGTAAATGATGCATGTATCCTGTTTTTAATATTTGTGATTTATGAATTTGAAATAAATTTTGTTTGTTTTTTCTTTCACAGTTTTGAAATATCCGCGCTCGCTGCCTGGTAATAAAGCAAAAATGAAAGCAAAGCCAATGATTGAATGTTAAAATGTCGAATAGAAATGCCACGAAATGAATATCGACATAATTTGAGATCTAATTTACATAAATCGAAATGTTTAGCCTTTCCGAGCGCTTGGTCGACGCGGCACATGACCAAAATGCTAGGCGTTTATTTTGCCCAACGTATAAGCATTGCCATTCAAAAATGTTCGTTTGAATACAAATAGAAATTAATGGCTAAATAGTGTCCGATACCAATAAAATAATTGCGAACAAAAATATTTAGTCGGTAATATTTGCATTACAGTTTTGCACAGCCCACCATCTTGAAAAAGACTAAATATTAACCTTAAATACCGCGTCATTTATCAACGTTTTAAATAACTGCTTACGTACTGTTTTCACGACAACTTTTGAAAATGATTAAATGCCAACTTTTTGGAAATTTCGCCACTGTACAGCGCTTTGACACCATCGAAGTCTAAATACCTAGTGCCAAGTCTCCACATAGCTCGGACAGTTTCGTCTGCTGAGTTTTTTCGTTTAAAACTTTTGTTAGACCCACATTTAGAGCCGTCTAACAGCAAATTAGCATCTTGGCTCAGCAAATACTCGTAGATCACAGGGAGATGCGCTCACGCCGAAAATCCTCCTCATAAACGGCCTTCGCGAAGAATGTCATCGAATGGGACATGTTTCAGAAGATGGGTCAAGGCCTGTGCTATTCAAACTGAGAGAAAAAAATTGGTCGAGCAAGTTAACTTAAGAACTCGGAAGTTACTCTGTCCGAGTTCTTAACAAGGACACGACATGACCTGTTCATGAAAGCTCGTCAGCGTTTCGGTATCACTAAATGCATGGATGAGGGAGGCAACATATACGTTGTTGGTTCAGACGGGGCTCATCATCGTGTGAATAGCATGGACGATCTCGCAGCAGTACAACCGGCAAAGATCCATCTGCGACCCCGCAGCATGCCGCTACGTCTTCCACTACCAGTAAGCAGTGTTGCCAACTGCACCGTAATTACGGTAAAAACACAGTAGTCAGCCTCGATCTAAACTAAACGAAACTTTTGTTAGACCCACATTTAGAGCCGTCTAACAGCAAATTAGCATCTTGGCTCAGCAAATACTCGTAGATCACAGGGAGATGCGCTCACGCCGAAAAATCCTCCTCATACACGGCTTTCGCGAAGAGCAGCATGAGAAAACTAATGCATTTGTGACCAAGGTGTTGTAGGAGCGACTGTAAATATCAAAATGCACTACAGCTGATATCACTAAATGTAATCGAATGGGACGTGTCTTAAGAAGATAGGTCACGGCCTGTGCTATTCAAACTGCTTCCTTCGTGAAAAAATTTGGTCGAGCAAAGTTCACTTAAGAACTCGGGAGTTACTCTGTCCGAGTTCATAACGAAGACACGGCATTACCTGTTCATGAAGGCTCGTCAACGTTTGGGTATCGCTAAATGATGACGCAATGAAAATTGAGAATGTTCCCCATAACATTGAAATCAATAAAAAAGTACATTTAATTTTAGCTATTATTGAATTCAAGCCTCCTCCACATCCGCCAGGTTTTGGCCTTTACAGAGCGCATTGATTTAGAACTATAATAAATCATTTGAATGCTATGACGATTTGCATACTAAGATTCAAAATGGTCGTAAGAATATTATCCCACATGCCATAATCAATACTTGCGAATAATTTTACGTCTCTTGTTATATAAGAAATAAAAGCATAAGATTACCAGATACATTTACTAAAGATAGTATGTCCAAGGTTATCAATCAAAAGAATGAACTCTGGACGCGAACAGATAAAGCTTCAAGGGCTTCCCAATCAAAAGTGTACTTGCTCAATGCCTTGAACTCCCACTGTTCACAGAAATTGACCGGAACGCATGTGTCATTGAACTTGACATAACAAACAGGTCCTATGAGTACCACACCATCTGGCTCACAGCTGCTAGGGCTTGTAAAGCACTCCTGGATTTTGCAATTTGTTTCAATACAAAGATTTATTGTCCTATGAGTCATACAGATCTATTTTTGTTAATAATTTCAATATTGGCTTTGGATATCCGAGGTCAGATACATGCGGAAATTGTGATGAATTTAAGGCTAAATTGAAGGGCTTAGAAGTAGATTTGAAGAGTGTATCTAACAGTGAAGAAAAGTATATTATTGAAAAGAAGATAAAAGATTTAGAAACTAAAAATAAAGTACACAAGATAAAGGCAGAGACATTTTATCGCAAAAAAGCAGGCAGGGACATTTTATCGCACTTTTAATAATTTTGTCTGTAAATGATGCATGTATCCTGTTTTTAATATTTGTGATTTATGAATTTGAAATAAATTTTATGTTTGTTTTTTTCTTTCACAGTTTTGAAATATCCGCGCTCGCTGCCTGGTAATAAAGCAAAATGAAAGCAAAGCCAATGATTGAATGTTAAAATGTCGAATAGAAATGCCACGAAATGAATATCGACATAATTTGAGATCTAATTTACATAAATCGAACTGTTTAGCCTTTCCGAGCGCTTGGTCGACGCGGCACATGACCAAAATGCTAGGCGTTTATTTTGCCCAACGTATAAGCATTGCCATTCAAAATGTTCGTTTGAATACAAATAGAAATTAATGGCTAAATAGTGTCCGATACCAATAAAATAATTGCGAACAAAAATATTTAGTCGGTAATATTTGCATTACAGTTTTGCACAGCCCACCATCTTGAAAAAGACTAAATATTAACCTTAAATACCGCGTCATTTATCAACGTTTTAAATAACTGCTTACGTACTGTTTTCACGACAACTTTTGAAAATGATTAAATGCCAACTTTTTGGGAAATTTCGCCACTGTACAGCGCTTTGACACCATCGAAGTCTAAATACCTAGTGCCAAGTCTCCACATAGCTCGGACAGTTTCGTCTGCTGAGTTTTTTCGTTTAAAACTTTGTTAGACCCACATTTAGAGCCGTCTAACAGCAAATTAGCATCTTGGCTCAGCAAATACTCGTAGATCACAGGAGATGCGCTCACGCCGAAAATCCTCCTCATAAACGGCCTTCGCGAAGAATGTCATCGAATGGGACATGTTTCAGAAGATGGGTCACGGCCTGTGCTATTCAAACTGAGAGAAAAAATTGGTCGAGCAAGTTAACTTAAGAACTCGGAAGTTACTCTGTCCGAGTTCTTAACAAGGACACGACATGACCTGTTCATGAAAGCTCGTCAGCGTTTCGGTATCACTAAATGCATGGATGAGGGAGGCAACATATACGTTGTTGGTTCAGACGGGGCTCATCATCGTGTGAATAGCATGGACGATCTCGCAGCAGTACAACCGGCAAAGATCCATCTGCGACCCCGCAGCATGCCGCTACGTCTTCCACTACCAGTAAGCAGTGTTGCCAACTGCACCGTAATTACGGTAAAACACAGTAGTCAGCCTCGATCTAAACTAAACGAAACTTTGTTAGACCCACATTTAGAGCCGTCTAACAGCAAATTAGCATCTTGGCTCAGCAAATACTCGTAGATCACAGGGAGATGCGCTCACGCCGAAAAATCTCCTCATACACGGCTTTCGCGAAGAGCAGCATGAGAAAACTAATGCATTTGTGACCAAGGTGTTGTAGGAGCGACTGTAAATATCAAAATGCACTACAGCTGATATCACTAAATGTAATCGAATGGGACGTGTCTTAAGAAGATAGGTCACGGCCTGTGCTATGCAAACTGCTTCCCTTCGTGAAAAAATTTGGTCGAGCAAAAGTTCACTTAAGAACTCGGGAGTTACTCTGTCCGAGTTCATAACGAAGACACGGCATTACCTGTTCATGAAGGCTCGTCAACGTTTGGGTATCGCTAAATGATGACGCAATGAAAATTGAGAATGTTCCCCATAACATTGAAATCAATAAAAAAGTACATTTAATTTTAGCTATTATTGAATTCAAGCCTCCTCCACATCCGCCAGGTTTTGGCCTTTACAGAGCGCATTGATTTAGAACTATAATAAATCATTTGAATGCTATGACGATTTACATACTAAGATTCAAAATGGTCGTAAGAATATTATCCCACATGCCATAATCAATACTTGCGAATAATTTTACGTCTCTTGTTATATAAGAAATAAAAGCATAAGATTACCAGATACATTTACTAAAGATAGTATGTCCAAGGTTATCAATCAAAAGAATGAACTCTGGACGCGAACAGATAAAGCTTCAAGGGCTTCCCAATCAAAAGTGTACTTGCTCAATGCCTTGAACTCCCCACTGTTCACAGAAATTGACCGGAACGCATGTGTCATTGAACTTGACATAACAAACAGGTCCTATGAGTACCACACCATCTGGCTCACAGCTGCTAGGGCTTGTAAAGCACTCCTGGATTTTGCAATTTGTTTCAATACAAAGATTTATTGTCCTATGAGTCATACAGATCTATTTTTGTTAATAATTTCAATATTGGTTTTGGATATCCGAGGTCAGATACATGCGGAAATTGTGATGAATTTAAGGCTAAATTGAAGGGCTTAGAAGTAGATTTGAAGAGTGTATCTAACAGTGAAGAAAAGTATATTATTGAAAAGAAGATAAAAGATTTAGAAACTAAAAATAAAGTACACAAGATAAAGGCAGAGACATTTTATCGCACTTTTAATAATTTTGTCTGTAAATGATGCATGTATCCTGTTTTTAATAATTGTGATTTATGAATTTGAAATAAATTTTATGTTTGTTTTTTCTTTCATAGTTTTGAAATATCCGCGCTCGCTGCCTGGTAATAAAGCAAAAATGAAAGCAAAGCCAATGATTGAATGTTAAAACGTCGAATAGAAATGCCACGAAATGAATATCGACATAATTTGAGATCTAATTTACATAAATCGAACTGTTTAGCCTTTCCGAGCGCTTGGTCGACGCGGCACATGACCAAAATGCTAGGCGTTTATTTTGCCCAACGTATAAGCATTGCCATTCAAAATGTTCGTTTGAATACAAATAGAAATTAATGGCTAAATAGTGTCCGATACCAATAAAATAATTGCGAACAAAAATATTTAGTCGGTAATATTTGCATTACAGTTTTGCACAGCCCACCATCTTGAAAAAGACTAAATATTAACCTTAAATACCGCGTCATTTATCAACGTTTTAAATAACTGCTTACGTACTGTTTTCACGACAACTTTTGAAAATGATTAAATGCCAACTTTTGGGAAATTTCGCCACTGTACAGCGCTTTGACACCATCGAAGTCTAAATACCTAGTGCCAAGTCTCCACATAGCTCGGACAGTTTCGTCTGCTGAGTTTTTTCGTTTAAAACTTTTGTTAGACCCACATTTAGAGCCGTCTAACAGCAAATTAGCATCTTGGCTCAGCAAATACTCGTAGATCACAGGGAGATGCGCTCACGCCGAAAATCCTCCTCATAAACGGCCTTCGCGAAGAATGTCATCGAATGGGACATGTTTCAGAAGATGGGTCACGGCCTGTGCTATTCAAACTGAGAGAAAAAAATTGGTCGAGCAAGTTAACTTAAGAACTCGGAAGTTACTCTGTCCGAGTTCTTAACAAGGACACGACATGACCTGTTCATGAAAGCTCGTCAGCGTTTCGGTATCACTAAATGCATGGATGAGGGAGGCAACATATACGTTGTTGGTTCAGACGGGGCAGATTTTTATTTTACAATAATCGATTTTTTTGTGTCGATTTTTAAAGTTACAAAAATCGATTTTTTATAAATCGATTAAAAAAATTACGTATTTAAATCGATTTTCGAAAAACATGAAAAAGTTGCTGAAAATTCTAGTTTTTGGGACAACGTAGTCGTTTAGTTATTTAATTCTCGTTTTAAGTATTTTATTTTAATACTAGTGAACTGTCACATAATTAACATTTATGGTTTTGTGGCATTAGTTATTTGTAATTTTACTGTTATCTAAACTTGAAGAATAACGAAAGAGTATTTTATATTACACTTTTTGAGACCATACTACTTACATAGTTGTTCAGGTTTTTTGAAGATCATTTTGAGTAGGTATGTTATTTTAATACTAACTAACTACTAATGTGATGTTAGTGGGTGGTAACTCTGCCTGCGAAGCTGAGGGTCGTGAGTTCGATTCCCACCTCGTGCAAATATTTCTGTGTTGAATACAAATATTTGTAATATGTATGGGTGTTTCTATGTATAATAAGTATGTTTTTACAACTACGAGTATATAAATATTATAAATTACGCTATTTGTATGCCATAGTTGCTAAATTACGACTGGTCTAGTCGGGAAAACGGTGTCTGCCGATTCGGAGACCCCAGGTTCAAAACCACGCACACCACTGTCTTTTCGAAGTCATGTGCGTAATGCCGCTAGCTTAAAACGGTGAAGGAAAACATCGTAAGGAAACCGACATGTACTTCCAAAGCCATGTGTCATCCACCAACCCGCACTGGGCCATCGTGGTAGATTATTGCCTTAACTCTCTCCTTGTGAGAGAAGGCCCAAGTCCCAGCAGTAGGAACATTTAGTGGGCTGTTGATGAATAGAATAGAATAGAATAGAATAGAATAGTTTTTATTAACATATATAAACATTCCATTAACATTATCCACATCAAAAATATTGTTAAACAATGATTAATAGTGCTTATAATATGTCTTGTCATATACAAAAATTAATACAATTTAAAATCTATATAATAAGTTTGCTGTAAAGGGGCAATTTTTAATTATTATTATTTTTTTTATTATTAGCGTCCAAGCAGAACATAAGAGGATAATAAATTAATTAATATTTTTTTTTACAAAGATCAGAACTATTAAAGGCAAAGTCATTTTAAAACATTAAGTTAGGATTTCATATTCATCATAATCACAATTTAAGTACTCCTTTATGCTGTACAGTGTTCTCTAATAGAAGTTGCTTCACTTTATTAACAAAAACGGTGTCACTGGTGGTAGCTTTAACGCTCTCGGGCAGTTTATTATATAAAACACGTCCCATCTGTAAAGGCGACTTTCTTGCTACGGCTAGTCTGCATGGTATTGGTAGCAAGACAGTCTTCTTCTGGCCTGATCTTCTATTTCTTGTTTCACCTCTATCAAATCTTTCCAAATTCTGCCTAGTATATTTAACAACTTCTAATATGTACAAAGCGACTGAAGTCAGAATATTAAACTTTTTGAAATGATCTCTACAAGTTTCATGAAACTTAGCATTGGCTAATACACGTATAGCTCTCTTTGCATTTTCAGGACTCTTTGGTAGTCTGTAGAGCAACCCCAGAAGATGATGCCGTAAGTCATTATGGAATGAACATAAGAATAATAGATATCCTTCAAATGTTCTGGAGATGTGACATGTTTGAGTTGCTTGAGAGCATATACGCCTTTTGCCATTTTTCGCGAAGTTGCATCTACGTGATTTTTCCATGAAAGTGCTACATCGAGCTCAAACCCTAATAGCTTTATTTTACTAGTAGTCAAAAGGTCTGTTCCGTCTAATAAGTTGACAGAAATTGGAGGTTGATTTGACGATTTTGTATTAAAGAACATTACATTGGTTTTCTCAGTGTTTAAATTAAGTCCATTATTACTAAACCAGGCATTGAATTTAGACATTGCTCTTTTTATTTTATCTTGTAACTCTGCTTGAGTTGTGGCCGATAGTACTATAGATGTGTCATCCGCATATTGGACAACCTTACCGTCTATTTCCAGCATTGACAAATCGTTTATAAAATAAAGAAAAAGTGTATTTCCCAATGAGGATCCTTGGGGAATTCCTGTATTTATGCATGTAGAGCTCGATCGCTGACGTTTATCATCAATTTTGATTTCCACTGTTTGTTCTCTATTTATTAAAAATGACTTTAAGAGCTCTAAACTCTCATTTTGGATTCCGTAAATCATGAGCTTTTTAATTAAAAGCTCATGATTTACAGAATCAAAAGCTTTCGATAAGTCTAGGAAAATAGCAGCTACTTTTTGTTTGCTAACCAAACCGCTTATGATGTTTTCCATGAAATCGTTAATAGCCGATATTGTAGACCGACCACCTCTGTATGCATGCTGGGCTTCTGACAAGATCTTGTTACAATTTAAGTGTGTCATAAGGTTTTCTGACATTACTGACTCAATAAGCTTTGAAAACGTAGGTACTATCATTATGGGTCTATAGTTTTTGACACAAGACGTTTCTCCTTTACCTTTGTAAAGTGGACTGAGTCTCGATTTCTTTAAAAAATCGGGATAGTGGTCTGATTGGAGTATGTTATTAATTAAGTAAGTAAAATGATCACACAGGTAATCCAACATACGATATACTAGTCTACCTGACATATCATATAGATCTTTGGTGTTTGATTTTTTTATTTTTTGCTTAGCCAATTTTATCACTTGTTCGGGAGTTACGGTTTTAAATTGAAATATGTATGATATTTTGTCATTTATTTTTTCTTCTAAGTATTGTAAGGCTTTTAAAGTATTAGGACGCGAATCTAAATAAATGGTGTTGGCTATAGACCCAAAGTGATTATTTATATATTCTGCTATTTTATCTTTAGGTATAATTATATTATCCTGGCTATGCGTGAGATTCCAGTTCCATTTCTTTAAATTTTTATTTGTTTCCTCCTTAATTATAGTCCACGCTTCTTTTTTTGGGTTTTTAGAATTAATTATTCTATTTTGGATGTAATCTTCCTTTTTTTTCTTAGTTTTTTTATCTCTAATATATACTTTTTTTTTAATAATTGAATCAGACAATTGTGGAAACTGACGCTGTATGTGGTGCAAATCGTGAATTTCTTGTTGTAGTTTAATTATTTCACTAGATATCCATGGACATCGTTTTCGAGGTTCAACTTAAGTTTTTAACAACGGAAAAAATACATCAAAATTCCAAAGAATTTTTTTAATAAAAATGCTGAAAGTATTGGAATCATATATCTTAAATATCTCATCCCAGTCATAGGACAACATTGCATTGCCAAATTCCATTAGTTTAGTGTCACTAAAAACGCGCCTTTCGACGTAACTATATTTTTCTACAGTGTGATTTTGACATTTAGTGTTGACGAGTTGTGCGTCGTGATCTGACACACCAGTCGCTAAAGGGACCACGTTTAACTCCGTACCTAGCACATTTGTGACCACACAATCTATCGATGTTGTACTATTATCTTGATATCTCGTGGGGAAATCAACGGCATTACGATACCCGCACGGTTGTATAATATCGTTCAGTTTTGTTTTTTGAGATGAATCAACCAAAAAATCTATATTCCAGTCGCCGATGATCATCATGATGATGATGATGTCTGCCATAGTACAAGCTTTGCCTAGTTTGGGGTCAGATGGTGATGTGTGTGAATTGTTCACCAGTATTTATCTATTTATATGTAATTTTAATATGAAAAGGATTTACTTTTGACTTATACACAAAATCGATTTTTTTCGCAAAAATCGATTATTTTTTAAAATACATAATATAATCGATTTTTAACAAATCGATTAATTTTGAATAAAGAAAAATCGATTTTTAATTAATCGATTATTTTCCATCAATTTAACATCCCTAGAGAAAACGCAAATACTGAGGGACAAGTTGGAGGAATTCGAAACCACGGGAGATAGAGGTAGCCTGGTTCGAGCTAGGGCACTAGCGATCCATTTGTCGTACAGGCTGTCCCGGCTTATAGTGGATGACGACGAGGTCCAAGCTTCCAGAACAAAATTGATGAATGCCGTTTCGCACTATTTGATAAAGATAGAGAGGAGTGGCGCAGCTTCAAGCATAATTCAACCATCCACCGTAATCGAGACCGAAGACCAACGCATTACACTTGCAACAACGTCAACGTTCGAGTGAAATATTACGGGAATGGCGTGGGCAAATGGGGCTTAAAGTTCGAAGGTACTACAGATGTGCGCTCTTTTTTGGAAAGACTGGAGGAGCTGGCGCGAGCAAATGACGTGTCGGTAAAAAAAATTTCGCCTCCACGTCAGAGTTATTTTCGCAACAAGGGTTACTTTGGTACAGAGGCGTGAAGGACCTGGTCAACTCGTGGCACCAGCTACGAGAGCTGTTGCTGGAGGAATTCGACCCCGTCGACTACGATTATCGCCTGATGGGGGAAATTAGAGCCAGGACGCAGGGCCCGGACGAGCAGGTGCATATCTATTTTTCAATTATGAGCTGTATGATTGCCAGATTGAAAACGCCACTCACTGAAGAGTCGAAACTAGAAATCTTGTTGCACAATATAAAACCGTCGTTTTCGGCGAGGCTTGCTTTGGTAGAAATAACATCAGTACAGGCATTGAAAGACTATTGCAGGAAGCTGGAGGCGGCTCGATAACGTTCCGAACTGTTCACGGAACCTCCGTCGTAATTATCACAATCACTGAACCCTGGTTAAAATTTCCTCGAGAGATACAAATCAGAACTGACCACTGGAAAAACACAAAATATAAAGAAAGTGAGCTGAAAAAACTGTAGGTGAATTTGAAGAATACTTTGAAAACTTGGGAGTCTGAAGGATGTTCCCATCACAAATATTGTAAACTTCGACGAAACTATTTTTTCGACAATCTTGGCAATGTTAAATGTGTATTCAAAAGAATTAAAATTAAAATTTCTTGAACGCATCATGAACTTCACCAACGGCGCGATATCTGTTATGTTTGCCGCCACTGCAAGTGGCGATTGTTTGCCTTCATACACAGTGTACAAGGCTGAAAATATGTGGAATTTGTGGAGACTGGAATTAATGGTTTGACTCTGTCACATTCCAAGATTGGTTCGAAACAGTTATATTGCCATGGGCCAAAGAACTTCCAAGACACTAAAGTTATGATTGGAGATAACTTATCAAGCCACGTCAATGTAGAAATATTTTAACGGTGCCATGAACATGACATAAAGTTTGTATTTTTACCTCCAAACTCGACTCACTTGATCATCGCAGCCATTAGATGTATCATTTTTAGGCCCTTGAAAAAATAATGGAGAAAAGTACTAGCTCAACACAAAATTGACTATCCGCAGAATACAGCTCTCAATAAAGCAGAATTTCTTGGAATTCTGAAAACTCTAATGGCACACCTTCAAGTATCTAACAAAGAAAATATTATGAGCGGCTTAAGAACAACAGGAATGGCACCTTTTAACCCTGCCAAAGTACTTAGAAAAATACCAGCATACAAAGAAAATAACAAGTGCCATAATATCGACGAAACGTTATTAAGCTATTTAAAAGCACAAAAAACACCGAAAACAACAGAAAAAAGAAGAAATCAGAAAATTGGACCAGGAAAATTTGTAGAAGTGCTAGATATAGAGGAAATAATACAAAACAAAAACACAAAAACGAGAAGAAAAATTGGCAAAGAAGCACCATGTATTCTGCGAATCAGCGGACCTTTCTACTGATTTGCAGAATACAGAGACACAATCAGAACCAAAACTACGAAAAAGAGAAGAAAATTGGACAAACAAGATGATAATAATCAAAACGAGGTAAAACTGACTGTTCAGGAATCGCATCAGATATGGATTGCATGTCTTATAATCTCGACAAGCCCTCAACTTCCACAACTCACAATGAAATGACAGAAAATAAAAAGAAAATAACCGTTATACAGGAAGAAGTACTCGAAAGAAGAACATTATATATGATTCTGGAAGATGTTAATATAATAGCATTAAAGCGCACGAAACCTATTGGTGTATACAATGACGATTCTGATACTGACGTTAGTGATAACGTCAGTGTATATGAATCCGAAGATAGCCCAATGGAAGATATGTGTGATAATGAAGAAGATAAGGAAGAAATAGAAATTCAAAAAACATATATGCACAGTATAATGACTGACAATTCTGAAAAAGTTGAAATATACTTCAAAAATGAAGAGCCTGGAAAAACAGATAAAGTAAAATAGATTGAAGATACATGCGAAGAAACAATTAGACTTGGATCTTTTCTGTTGGCGAAGTTTACAACCAAGAAATCCACGAAAATTTAGGTAGGAGAAGTGATTGTGTGACTAATTTTTTTTAGGAAGAAGACAAATTATACATTCGTTTGGCCAATAAAATACGATGTTGGATTTGTTCCTCAAAATTACATTGAATCTTTTTTACCTTCTCTACAACTTCTACGCCGGGGCATGTACAAGTTTAAGTGCAAATTTGACAAATAAATAAATAAATATTGGTGGACAATTCACACACAACACCATCTGACCCCAAACTAAGCAAAGCTTGTAATATGGTGGCCAGATAGCTGATATAATACACATATAGTTTTAGACCGATCACAATATGTGAAAAAAAATTAGTAGATAAAATATCAGTATTTATAAAAAAAAACGATAGATAATGGAAATAAGGTTCACTTAAACTTCTTCCCGCTGTATTACGATTACAATATTAATGCCTACTCTAATAACTATTGGTATTAATTTTATTTTATGTTATGGTAACATCGGAAATAGCTTTGTCGCTGTCAAGTGTCAAGTTCGTTGCTCCTGCGATTTTCGTGTCGGTAGATTTCGTATTTGAATATCTCATTATAATTATTGGACTTGGATTGTTTACCGGACTGATATTCCCATCGTTTTATGTGACTTGAGCGTGCCTAAAGGCACCTACATATTAATCTGGCAATCTTATTTGCTGTTAGATTAGTTATATTAGTTATGTAACAAAACAAGACCTCAGAAAAAGTAGTTTTCTTGTTGTGAGAACATGACGTCTCGACATACAATGTCAAACCAATGTCAAACCTACATAACCTAAAAAAAGTTTAAACCTAAATATCTTTTTTTCACGGCCCTGTCAAGACAAAAATCTTTCCATATATTACTCAGGAGCTGACGCTCAACATTTTAAGATATTTTTGATGTATAGACGCTATCATTTCGTCTCAACTATTTTAAAGTATGAAAGTCTGCCATTGTTCTTTAAGCATTTCAAGCGGTAAATATCCTGATGAATTAAAACTATCCATTAGAAGACCTATTTATAAACAAGGTCAACATTCTGATTTTACAAATTATAGACCAATAGCAATATTAAATAGTATTAATAAAATAACAGAGAAAGTAATTGTTTCCAAGATAACGAACTTTATTGAAAAAATGGTATATTATCGGATAATCAACATGGATTTCGAAGGAATAGAAGCACCACTTCAGCACTACAACGGTTCACAGATGATGTAAATAGCTATTTAAATGATAGAAATTTAGTAGTAGCTGTATTTATTGATTATAAAAAAGCATTTGATACTTTGGATCACGGCGGTCTGTTGCGAGCGATGGATGAATGCGGAATCAGGGGTTATGTTAAGGACTGGTTTCGAGAATATCTTAATGACAGACACTTGAAAGTAGTGATAGAAAAGAAGGAGAGCATCAAGTACGGCGTCCCGACTGGCTCTGTGTATGGGCCGATAGGGTATATTATGCATGTAAATAGTATAACAAACGTAGTATCACACTGCAAAAGCTATATGTACGCAGATGATATGTGTTTATTGTATGGTGGTAGAAACGTTAATGAAATAAGAGAGAAAATACAGGAGGACTTTAATAATACTACAAAGTGGTCACATGATAACGGACTCATTATAAATATAAATAAGACAAAAATGATACGTCTCTATTCACCATATAATGAAAACAGAAATGCGGACATACAAATTATCGGTCATTCTTATGAATGTTTGTATAGTAATGCGTTGCAATGTAATTGTTCATGTTTAGAAGAAACAATGCAAATTAAATATTTAGGTCTAACTATAGACAATAATTTTTCATGGAAAGTACATATTAATAATGTTTGTAACAAGCTTAGAATTATCTTGACAACATTTTATCATCTTCCAAGAATATTAAATCGAGGCACTTTGTACAATGTTTACTATGCACTAGTAGATTCAATCATCAGTTATGGGCTTAGTTGCTACGGACTCACTTTTCCAACATACTTGCAATTAGTGCAAAATCAGCAAATTAGAATTTTGAAAAGGCTCGTTAACAAAAAGACAAAAAATCAGTAAACAAGGAATATCATAGATTGTTTAAAATATGTAAGATATTGCCAGTCAAAACTAAAATAGAATATTTAATTATGCTGGAGCAATTTCAAAATCAATCTTATAAGCAATTAAATACATATTATAATAAACCACGAGCAGCTAGGCCTAGACTGAAAGTGTTGTATGAGCATAGGAACTACTATGGAACACGTACTAGGAAATTGATTGTACCTAGACTGTTTAATGATTAGCCTGCGGGGTTCGAGGACCAATTTAAAAATAAAGTATGTTTTAAAATAGCTTTGAAAAAGCTTATATTGGAGAGAATGAGCTGAGGGGATTGACTTTTTTCTAAATCACAATAGTTTTTAACATACCGCAGCCCCACAATGTAATAATGTATACCCTCAATATCCGTGTGTATAAGTACATACAATTACATTCTGAAATCAAAATGTTAGTATGCAAAGATAGATTTAATTTAAAAATGATCTGAGAGCATTGCTGCCTACAAACTGCCGTACAGTTTGGCAGACTTGTATTTAGGTAAATGTTATTGTATATTTTATGACTTGTAAAAAAAAATACATACTTATTATAAATAGAAACACCCAGACACAGTGCAAACATTTGAATTCATCACACAAATATTTGCACTGGGTGGGAATCGAACTCACGACCCTCGACTTCGCAGGCAGAGTTACTACCCACTAAGCCACGAGGTCAGTATATTATAACGTATGTTAATATTACAACGTGCTATTTTAATTTTATTCGAACATTTTATCTATCTGTATTTTATTCTATTTTTTTTTCTTTGACGCAGATATTTAAAAAAAATATATATATATAAATATTTTAGTGATTAGATTGTTCTAATTTAAGTATATTACGATTGCAATCACATTTAAATTGACTTGTTTCATAAATAAGTATGAAAATAGACAAAGAACCTGCACAGCACATATTGTGTATTAGCAATTGTAAAACTAAATTATTTCTCACATAAACATGTACCTGTAGTATGTACATTTAGTAGAAGGTGGAAGGTTGGTACTCCTATGGTGGTATCTACCTTCCATATATTTTATTAAGAAAATATAAACAGAGTACCTACTCATTTGAACAGGTCTAAGTACAAACATATCTTGTAAGTACATCAAATAAAATTTAATACCAAATTGTAATGTGACGAGTTTGTGTACTATGTACTTAATTTTTTAATTTTATATGTAAATGTTACTCCCATGACAATAAATAATATTATATTCTATTCTATCCCTCAGTACCTACCTACCTAAAGATATACATTATAGATAGACGGAGAGTGATATCTTGTTTTTGTGCCGTTTTATTGTATGACAAACCTACGCACTGCGTGCGTAAATGTATGGAATCTAAAATTATACTATAACTTCTATATAATTTTATTATATTTAATTGTAGTGTATGTAGTTCTCATTGTATTTTAGTTTTGTTAATAAAGGCTCTGCCCAGATAAAAAAAAATTATATAGAAATGTAGTGTCAACATTGCCTAAAACATAAGTGTGCAGTTCTGAAAACAGCTAATGAAATTTAAACCTTAAATTCATACTGTGTGTTCATGGATTGTACTTTTTTCGCTTGACGCTTGCTGCAAGCTGACATAAGGAATAAGTGACTTTGCCCACTATCTATAAGTCGACATAAAACTATATCTTGCTAGAAGTATTTTTTTTTATTACCACATTCATATTAGCATAACCTTTTATTGTATTACAGTTTCGAATAAAATATATAGCTCCTTTGATAAAATATACACATATGTTTGTGCGAGTTTAAGGTCTTGAAATTAGGCAAAGTTGCCAGCTGTTATGGTACAAAATTTCTTGGTCATCATTATGATCCATTAATTTTGTATTATAATAGAACACTATTTGTTATGTTTAGGAATTACGTTGCACTTGCTTGTTTTGTAATGTTTATTATATTGTACACCTTTTCATGATCTCAAGGTTACTCAGATAACCTACCTAAGTACATTGTCTACCAACAATAAATCAATTGAAAAAATATTATCTATATTGCTTTCTTATCTTCTTTCACCCAAATTGCTTTACTTACCTACTAAAAAACGAATGTACTGACAACGGCACATCAAGTTTGGATAGATATTTAGGTATTTATAATTTTTGTCCAAAACCATTCATTCCTATCAATTTAAAAAGGCCGCCGGTTTACAGTTGTCTACGGACAATTAATTTTTAACAATACATTACAAATTATAGTGCATTATTAAAACATTAACAAAAATAAAACATTCTGTTTTATTTACATGTAACATGTCCCTGATACAAAATGCTTTCCAACTTAACAATTCTGTACGCATCTGTACGAGTACTATTAAAATTTCATTACAACACCATTAAGTAAAGAAGGCTAGCATGAAGTGTCGTATTTCAATTAATTAATGCGAGTGTACACTAAAAGGCGCCCTTTTAGTGTTCACTCGAATTGGGTCGGTTAATCTTCTGAAAATATTATCATTATGTCTGACCTGACGGGTATACAAAGCTGATTTTTTTGCATACATATTCTGAAAATAGCGCACTAATTATTATTGAAGCTTGTAATAAGCCAGCTCACATAAAAGTTGTGTTTTCGTATTCTAAGCAATTTCATTCAAAATAACATCAATAAATAGACAAAATCGTTAATAACTCGCCAATGATACGTAGGTCGGCAAAACTTTACAGGATTGTGTTAATATATGATAGTACAGTGCGTTAGTACCAGTCGACACTAACGCGAAGTCCTTGGTCTTGTTCGTTTGAGAGCCAGTCTTTTTTCATTTTATAGGAAATATATTTATAACTCTTGAACTCTGCTAGTCGTGTTAATGAAAATTCTGGCACAAATGTGCACAAATTTACTGTACCTGTATAAAAAAAATCAGAACTGTGCGTCCAACCGTTTCAGATATATAGCAATCTCCAAAACGTTTGCCCAGCAAAAAACTAAATATCTTTGAAATCTTAAGAAGCACAAGTTTATACCCGTAAGCTATCTTTTTGCATATTTTAAATCCAGCTAAACCTAACACATTTTTTTTATCAAACTGTGGCAGCATTATATTGTACTTAAAACGTATATAGCAAATGAAACGAAAGCATTGAAAATAGATATGATAGTAAAACTAGAACTAATTTGAATACAAATAGTAGCGTCACATTATCAAAACAAAATCTAGGTGCAACTAGAACACAAAGAAAGTACCGCACCATATTTAATTTCTTTAAAAATAATTCACCGCTCATTAAAGCTTCTTCATTCATCAAGCACGGGAGCAAGTAACGTCCCAGTAAGGTCGAAAAAAACTAAGAAGCCCTCCTCCGCTAGCAGGCAATCTTTAGAAGGCAGCACTGCTGCCCCCGCCCATGACGCCATCAGGAAGACCTCTGCGAGAGATCTATTTTCGGGACTGACAGTGCGACGACAATGATTATGCTCAACAGATGAATCAGGGGAAAAAAGCACTTGCACTTACATAAATCGCATTTTGCCATAACAACGCCAAACGGTTTGTCACGACATAAAGATAATAAGCAAGGGTCATATTTCGTCGCATTGCAATAAATATTCAAAATGAACAAAGATCATAAAAAAACTTAAAAACTAGAACGCCGCCTGCAGCTGGGCAGAGCCCAAGCTAACGGCGGTTAAGACTGCAGAGAGAGGAACCTCCTGACTATGCGTGCCGTGTCCAAAACTACTGCCTTTTGTATCTGAGCCTTGACCTAATCGTCTAACGAAAGCCTCTTAAGATATTGGTCGAGGCTTTTCGCTATAAAACCGTTTAATGACACGACTATCGGGACTATGCTCGTCGAATCGACACTCCACATGGCAGTAACCTCGTGAGCTAAGTCAAGGTACTTGCTAAGCTTGTCCTTCTCGACTTTTACGAGGTTATCGTCATGTGGTATGGTGATATCGACGATCACAGCCCAAGCTGCCAAACGAACCGCACGTCCCATTTTTTCCTAAGCATATTTTATTTCATTTTATTGATATTTTACATTAAACAGTACTAAAAACAGTAAATATTTACAATATCTCTGTGAAAAACTATTATCATGATTTTAATTACGGAAAAATTACACGTTGAAGACTTTTATAACAACAAAGAACCAGTGAAACAATCAGTGAACATTTTGACATTTATACGTCAGAGTATAAATAATACGAAAATTCAAGAAAATATGGATAAATTATGCTGACGCGCGCGAAAACAAGAGCAGCTGATGGACTAAGCACACGCCTACCACCACCACGGCCGCCCTTTTCTTCTTCACCGTCCACAGACTCGTCGGGCGATGAGTTTGTTACTCCGCCTGAGACGGCCTCCAGTGCAGAGGAGAGAAACAGAAGGATAGGTCATTTCGCAACAATTGTGTTAGAGGATCAAAAAACAGTTTCTGCAGAATGGTACACTACCAATTGTTTGCCACTTGTCTTGGAAAAAGTTCGAGAGAAACGTCCTCGCAGTAGGATCCTCCTTCACCACGACAACGCCTCATCGCACACCGCCAAGCGAATGATCGACTATTTGGCGACATCAAACGTTGAATTACTGGGTCACCCGCCGTATAGCCCCGACCTCGCGCCTTGTGATTTTTATTTATTTTCAAAATTAAAGAAAAACTTAAAGGAAAACGGTTTATGAATGCTGAAGAAGCGGTGGCTGCGTATCGCGATGCCATTGAAGAGACCCCTAAGGACGAGTGGGCAAAGTGCTTTTCCCAGTGGTTCCATCGCATGCAGCGGTGTATTGACGTGAATGGACAATATTTTGAAAAGATATAATAAAACTAATAACTGGCTAATGTAATCAGTTTTTGATTTTCTAAGAACTTTCAGTTTGACCTTCGTACCTCTGTGGAGCTACTTCGAAAACCTTTAATGATCTATCGAAGAAAAATAGTATAAACCCTCAAGCTTTGGAATTCGGCTTGTCAGTACTACACGCCCGGATCCGCAATTTTGAAAGCATTATACACCTTTCGTATAAACTGCCAGTAAAAATACAGGGAAAGAAAAACTGAAGAAGACAAGGCATTAGAAGACCAAAAGAAGTTGGAAATTCAGGAGAGGTTTCGAAATGAAACCGGTTTGCTCATTGACATGCCAAAGGCCAACTTTGGCAACACCAATGATGGCAACACAAGCCGGATGTTTTTTGAAAACCCCGAATTGGCTTCAGAAATCACAGGTATTAACTTTGAACTTATTTACAGATTCAAGGTTATTTTTTTTTTTTTAACTTTTATAGGTTTACACTTGACCGCCATCTCGCCTGATGTTAAGCGACGATGCGGTCTACGATGGAGCGTGTTTACCTAGAAGAAACCGATTCACTCTCGATTTAAAGACACAAAGATTGTAACCATCGGGGAAAACCCACTCAGGCAACGTATTCCACAGCCTAGACGTTCTTATCACAAAAGTAGAGTCAAATCTCTTCGTTCGTGTCTTTGGAACTTCAACCATGAAACGATGTCGCTTTTTCGAGCTACGAGCATTCCGATAGAAAAAAGGGCAAGGTGGTATCAGATCATGCAAATCAGTCGCACACTCTCCAAAGTGTATCCGATAAAAAACCGATAGGCTGGCAATTTTTCGGCGATGACCAAGACTTTGTAGTCTTTTTCGCAGAAGAGAGTCATTGCCTATGAGCCTTTTGGCACGTCTCTCGATCGATTCCAGGGCCTCCAGCTGATACTTAGCTGATCCATCCCAAAGGTGCGAACAGTACTCCATACAAGAGCGAATCTGTGCTTGATACAATGTGAGCAACTGTTCAGAGTTGAAGTACCTTCGCACCTTTGAGAGGACACCTAGTTTTTTTGGCAGCTAATTTAGCCTTGGACTCAATATACGAGCCAAAGTTGAGCGTGGATGTCAAAGTAACGCCCAAAAGCTCAAGACGGTCAGAAACTGGCACGGATACACCACGAAAAGTAGGAGTCAGTTGGAATGGACTCCTTTTTTGCGGAGAACAGACACGCCTGCGTCTTACTCTCGTTGAACTTGGCCAGATTGGCATCACCCCATTCAGACACCGCCTCAAGGGTCAAGCTCAAACGTTCAATCAAACTCTCTCTCAGTACCTGGGTTTGCTGCCCACTGGCTCTCGCGCTAGATATGTAGCTCTCTACAACGGTGCTATCATCTGCGTACCCAAAGATACCGGGCTTCAACAGATCATTAATATGTAGCAGGAAAAGTGTCGCAGAGAGTACCGACCCTTGAGGGACTCCAGCATTGATAGCCATTTGATCCGACGAGCAGCCATCAATGACGACTCGTATGGATCGATCCTCAAGAAGTCCGATATCCACGCAATAAACCCAGGAGACAAACCATAACTTGAAAGCTTGCTTATAAGGCCATCATGCCAAACCCTGTCGAAAGCCTTCGAGATATCCAGGAGACTGCAAGTGCTTCCCGTGTTTCTCAATAGCTTCACTCCAGATGTGAGTGACGTACGCTAGAATATCCCCGGTGGACCGGTTTCGGCGAAATCCGTATTGCCGGTCACTGAGGAGGTCGTTTGATTCTAGGTACGTCAGGAGCCTGTGGTTTAAGACACGTTCCATAGTCTTGCAGAGTATGGACGTGACCGAGATTGGCCTGTAGTTGGCAGGGTCAGCACGACTACCCTTTTTGGGCACTGGTTGCACATTGGCAAGCTTCCAAGACTTCGGTACTAGCCCCGTTTGGAGAGAAAGTCTGAATAGGCGCGTCAGTATCGGGGACAACTCAGGCGCACAAGCCTTCAACACTAGGGCAGGAATACCATCTGGGCCACTGGCTTTATTCACATCCAGATTGCGTAGAGCCTTGCGAACCTCCATTTGGCGAATGTGTATCTCTGACATAAAAGTCGGACAGCCGGATGGAGTAGGAGGTGTCGCGCTACCAGCATCAAGACGCGAAGATTCCGCAAACTGAGATGCAAACATGTTTGCCTTCTCCATTGCAGTGTGAGCCAGTGTCCCATCAGGTTTCAGCATTGGAGGTAGTGAGGGGCGGCAGAAGTTCGATTCGACCGATTTAGCTAGGGTCCAAAACGCTTTGCTGCCCGCAGGGTACGAAGCAAGTTTGTTCCCTATTCGACTAATGTGGTCAAAACGAGCCCTCTGAAGAACCTTTTTGCATGCCTTAGCAGCCTTGTTGAACGCTTTCTTCTTCTGGTGTACATCCCTTGCCTTACGCTGTCGAGCATCAACCCAGGCTAGGTAGGTCTCATGTTTAAGTGCTTCAGCACCTTTACATTGAGAACTAAACCAAGGGCGAGCTTTGCTGGATAATGGGACGTCGGAGTACGGAATGAAATATTCCATAGCCATCCGTATTACATTAGTCACAGCATCCGCGCAGACTGAGGGATCACCAGAAGTGAAGCACAATGACTGCCATGGGTAAGATGCAAAGAAAGAGCGCATCTCATCCCAATCTGCTGACTTGTATCGCCACAACCGCCGGTTGCCTCTAGGGCTGGGATCAGGCGGATGGTAGACGGATACAGATTTCACCAGACAGTGGTCGGAGCTGCCTAATGGCGAAGATACCACCACGGAATAACGGTCTGGATCTGTTGTCAGCAGAAGGTCTAAACAATAAGGTGTATGCGACTCAACGTCGGGTACTCTTGTGGCCTCTTGGACCAGCTGGGTTAGGTCTAACGTTAAAGCTAACTTTCTCGTTTCCTGCCCTGTTTCGTTTTAGAAACTATGTCTAGTGGCCATAAAATTGATGCTGAAAAATATGATAAGTATGCATACGACACAGCAAAATTGTATGTAGAACAGTATGGTTGGCACCCAATGACGCCTACTATGCACAAGATATTGGTACATGGAAGCGAAATCATAAAAAGTTCACTGCTTCCAATTGGACAGCTATCGGAAGAAGCTGCTGAAACCCGGAACAAATATTTCCGATCGTACCGGCTAAACTTTGCCAGAAAGTTTTCTAGGGAAGAATGTAACTTAGATGTATATTATAGGCTTTTGTTGAGTTCAGATCCCTTCATTAGTTGCTTGAGACAAATAAGAAAACCTTCACGTAACGCATTTCTACCTGAAACGGTTAAACTTTTACTACCTGCTGACCCAAACACAGAGTTAGTAGAAACATCTGAACCTGAAGATGCCGATTTTTAATGTAATTTTATATTAAAAGAAAACTTGTAAATTCTGTTTCCATTCATTTGTATTTTTTAGTGAAGATAGCTCTGTTGTATATTACTTTTCTTTATAACCTGACAAATATATGTATGTTTTTATTAATATATACCTCTTCTTTATTTTAATTGAACTTAGAACTAAAATAACCCCAAAAATAATTTTGGCCGCCTAAATCATTAAAATCTATGTATGTGCGGCGTTCTATTACCCAAGTTATATATTTTAATATAAACACTTTTAACCGACGCCGTGTGGTTGCCATATAAAATGTTATCGTATTCTTTGTGCGTTAAGTACATGAATAATTTATGCCACGGTATCGTATGAATGTATGTTTTAATTGCAATTTTGCCGTTAACACTGTTTGCACTCGGTTCTTCTTTTAAATATTTACATAGGCTACTTTTAATGTGAAAGTTAAACATTTTTTTAAATCGAAAGTTTTTATATTCATTTCGTTGTTTATACCCGTCGCGACCATTTGTGTTAACATAGATGTTTGTGCTCCCTCCATTGTAATTGGTTCTTTTTTATTTCTTCGCTGTGCTCGAAATCTAGAGTATACAGTTCCTAATACTCGTTCTCCCAAATATTTTGTTCCTATTCCTGCTAGTGCTGCTGCTTTTGCTGCTGCGTCGTATGTAGAGTCTGGTGTGCATGCGTATGCTTGTGCTAAAAATTTCTCGTCAGCCTGTTTTATTTTTTTATAAGCCCACTCGTTTACTGATTTTTCACTTTCACCTTTTTGTATTTTTTCACTGTATAAATCTTGTACTTTGCTGTATGTTCTGTCGTGTGTCGTGTGTTCTTGTGCAATAGCGTCGAAATCGTTTGTCGAGTCACCCAAGTCTAGTTTGTTGCCCGGCCCGAGATATTTGTAGCCTGGTAGCGTATAACCAGTCTGTTGTTCGTGACCTTCGTCTGACTTTTCCATACTACTTTCAGTATAACGTGCGGGTTCTGTTTATAGACTTACTTGTTACGCTCTACTGGGTACGAAGTAAATAAATACGTTGGGCGAGTACCACAAACTATGTATATTATTTAATCCTACTGAATAATAATAAATAAATAAATAGTTTATTTTCTCTTACACAGAACTTTTAATTTTTTTAAATAACTTATTCAAAGTATACTTATCAATAGTAGATTATCTATGTGAGAGACAGGTGTCTGCACTAGGAAAACCTGTATGACAGATCACCAGCCTCTCCGACACTGGACAAGTGGTGAAAATGGGTAAGTACTATTTGAAAATAAAGATTTTAAATCTTAGGTGTAAGTGAGAGCACATAGTATAAGTAAGTATAGTGTGAGGGTGTGTACATATGTGAGTGAGTGTGATGGTGTGTGTGTGTGCGCGTGTGTGTGTGGGTGGGAGGGTGTGTGTGCGCGTGTGTGTGTGTGGGTGGGAGGGTGTGTGTGTGTGAAGGAGGAAAATTTATTGTTTTTTTTTATGAAGCAACTTATAACTATGTAAGTATAACGTATTTCTATTTTTAAATCTAGTTACATACAATTAATATTTTAATTATTATCAAACATGCAATATTTATATTTATTACTATTAGTCATTGCCTTCGTCTTCTGTTTCTAAGTCCGTTTCTGCGGTTGCCAAGTTGTCGTTGTTGTCTACCCATACTGCGTTTGTTTGCTTTTAACAAAATCTTTCCCAAATAAATGGGTTCAACTGAAATTAAGCTGTCAATGGAACCACTGAGGCTTGAAGGGTTTTAAGGACTCAGGAGTTACTCTGTCCGAGTTCATAACGAAGACACGGCATTACCTCTTCATGAAGGCTTGTCAGCGTTTCGGTATCGCTAAATGATGACGCAATATAGAGAATGGTCTCCATAACATTTAAATCAAACAATAAGTACATTTAATTTCAGCTATTATTGAATTTGTGCCTCCTACACATCCGGCAGGTTTTCGCCATAACAGAGTGCATTGATTTAGAACTACAAATAAATCATTTGAATGTTATGACGATTTGCATACTAAGATTCAAAATGATCGTAAGAATATTATGCCACATGCTATAATCTATACTTGCGAATAATTTTACGTCTCTTGTTACATAAGAAATAAAGGCATAACATTACCAGATACCTATACTAAAAATAATATGTTTAGTTGTTTACTAAGTTAGATCTTAAACTATTTAACGCGACTGACATAAACAACCTGTGATTATTTAGCCAGTAAATCTATTAAATAGGTATTTATTTAAATATAAAGCAAGTCTTTAATTTTTATATCGCTGAAATGCTGAATTTAACTGACACAATAAATATGTCAAATGTATTTGTGATTGAGTAAACGTATTTTTTTAATAGTAAGTACAAGATACGAAATGGTAAATCGTAAAAAAAATTATTTACATGTATCGAAGACCCATAAAACTGAGAGTAACGAATTGTGATTATTATAATACATCCTTTTCTTCTCTTATTTTTAGTAACAGTATACTGTTTTGTGACAGTATTTCACTGTGATTTTGAATTAATAAGAAATTGAATAGAATTAATGACTCAGAATGATATTGTGTACGCTGGAAACCCTCCTCATACACGGCCTTCGCGAAGAGCAGCATGAGAAAACTAATGCATTGGTGGCCAAGGTGTTGTCGGAGCGACTGAAAATAGCAAAATTCACTACAGCTGATATTACTAAATGTTATCGAATGGGACGTGTTTCAGAAGATAGGTCACGGCCTGTTCTATTCAAAAGATGCTTCTCTTCGTAAAAAAAATTGGTCGAGCAAAAGTTCACTCAAGAACTCGGGAATCACTCTGTCCGAGTTCTTAACAAAGACACGACATGATCTGTTCATGAAGGCTCGTCAGCGTTTCGGTATTGCTAAATGCTGGATAAAGGAGGCAACATATCCGTTATGGGTTCAGACGGGGCTCGTCATCGTGTGAATAGCATGGACGATCTCGCAGCAGTACAACCGGCAAAAGATCCATCTGCGACCCCGCAGCATGCCACTACGTCTTCCACTACCAGTAAGCCGTGTTGCCAACTGCACCGTAATTACGGTAAATACACCGTAGTCAGCCTCGATCTAAACTAAACTTTTGTTAGAGCCACATTTAGAGCCGTCTTACAGCAAATTATTATCTGGGCTCAGCGAATACTCGTTGATCACAGGGAGATGCGCTCACGCCGGAAAATCCTCCTCATACACGGCCTTCGCGAAGATCATCATGAGAAAACTAATGCATTGGTGGCCAAGATGTTGTCGGAGCGACTGAAAATAGCAAAATTCACTACAGCTGATATCACTCAATGTTATCGAATGGGACGTGTTTCAGAAGATAGGTCACGGCCTGTGCTATTCAAACTGAGAGATGCTTCTCTTCGTGAAAAAATTTGGTCGAGCAAAAGTTCACTTAAGAACTCGGGAATTACTCTGTCCGAGTTCTTAACAACGACACGACATGACCTGTTCATGAAGGCTCGTCATCGTTTCGGTATCGCTAAATGATGACGCAATATTAAGAATGTTCTCAATAACATTGAAATAAATAAAAAAGTACATTTAATTTTAGCTTATATTGAATTTGAGCCTCCTCCACATCCGGCAGGTTTTGGCCCTTACAGAACGAATTGATTTAGAACTATAAATAAATCACTTGAATGTTATGACGATTTGCATACGAAGATTCAAAATGGTCGTAAGAATATTATGCCACATGCTATCATCTATACTTGCGAATAATTTTACGTCTCTTGTTACATAAGAAATAAAGGCATAAGATTACCAGATACCAATACTAAAGATAGTATGTTTAGTTGTTTCCTAAGTTAGATCTTAAATTATTTAATTAAGATACAAGATTTACAACGTCACCACCATGATCTGAAAGGAAAAGGTGATGTGGAGGAAAACGGAAAAACAAAAACGGAAATAACAGATGTACCGCTTAAGAAAGCGGAGAGCAAGTCATCGACAACGATGACTTCTACAAGTATAACGTCTACAACAACAGCCTATCCATTGAGTGAAACATGTGAAAGATACAAAATTACGATTGAAAGTGTTATATTATGGGCTTATAATCAATTGGAGAAATTGAACAAGGGTGAAATTTTGGAAACAGGATGTCTCACTTAAGTACCTACAAGTTAGTAACAGCCGTTTCGATAAAAGTGTGGTAAGGAATGGTGATAAAATTATATTATAGTTATACTCGTATGTCACAAGGTCTGAATGATTAGGGAACCAAAGGAAGCGATGATAAGTCTGTGGTTACCTCTATTCAGATCAATATGTGAGCTAGAGTATTGAATCGTTCACAATGATAATTTTTAATTGTGGTCTGGGAAAATAGATGAGATATAGGACAAAGTGGAGGGGTGTTCATAATATAAAAAACCATCCAGAACATGAATTAATATTCATTTCATAGCTTCAATCAAAAACGATCAAGTGGACAAGTACTGAACCTACGGAAGCGACTTGTGTTTGAATCCACTCAAGACTTAAACAACGTAAGATATTTTTCTAAAAATGTCTGCTGAACAACTGCTTAAATTGAACCGTCTCGGTGGTAGTGTTTGGGTAAAAGTTTCCGATTTGGAAATCAATAAACCCTATAAAGTGATGGAGGTTAAGAGAGCATCTTCAAAATTTAACCAAACCAGAAAGCAAACGGTTGCATACCTTGAAAATGGGTACACTGTTTCTTTACCCGGAAAATTTGAAGATTTAGAAAAAGTATCGTTTGAAGCTTTACAAGGAGGAATGGTGTATTTAATTAATAGAGGATTACATGGTAAAACATGGAACATATCTTTTACAAATAACGTGGAGAAATAATCCGATTGTTTTACTTACAGCAGAAGATTAAATAGAGACAGAATGTCACATGAAACCTTTTTAAACATTTATAATTTAATGCAGAATGAGTATAAAAATGATTGGATAAAATACATTACAGAAAACAAGTTTGTACAAATATTTAATTATATAACGGGGACACTCACGTATATACGGTCGGTCAATCCGACTCGAGTTTATACGTGATACGTTATATGTGAGTGTCCCGTTATATAATTAAATATGTGTAACAACCACGTTAATTTTAATACTAAAGATTGTACAACTTTGGACAATTGCAATTCCTCTCAACAGACTAAATGAAGACTTCAATAGAACAATTCTACATTTGTACACAAAAAGTAATTTTAATGACGTTGAAATGTTTGCAGTACTACGAACTTGGGATGAGTCACGTTCTTACCAAGAAGACAATGGTGTGATGAACATCAACGTAACTCTTCAAGATTGGATAAACGTGTTATTTGAAACTCCCGCCGAACATTTCAATCACACCGTGTTCAACGAACGTTTGGGAGGAATTTTCATCAATATCCTGCTAACGTGTATTACCATAGGTGGTGGTATAGAAATTTAAACTCTTAAAAGTGTAAGTGTATTTTAATCTCGAGTCTTTATCTGTGCGTTTATCTAAAATTTTATATATCCGTTTTTACATTTGTATATCTGGGTGTGTGCAACTTGTGTCATCTTTTCGTTTAAATATATATAAAAACATTTTTTAACATAACAACCTGAAATGATGGAAATCAATGTAAAATTCATCATCGATATCGAAGGCTTTCTTATCTGTGCGTTTATCTAAAATTTTATATATCCGTTTTTACATTTGTATATCTGGGTGTGTGCAACTTGTGTCATCTTTTCGTTTAAATATATATAAAAACATTTTTTAACATAACAACCTGAAATGATGGAAATCAATGTAAAATTCATCATCGATATCGAAGGCTTTCAGGTTGGTAAAAAATGCTACTACAAAGAGGTAAACTTCGGTTTTCGCAGGGATCCCACGGTATGAAGCATATTGATTGACCTCACTAGCATATGAACGAGGTGAATCAGCTTATCGTGAACATGGTCCCACAACACGAGGAGTGTTGTGGTTTGCGTTATCTATAGAACTTATCGCAGGATGTTGTGGTGAAGTTATAGATGATAAGTTATATGTTAGGTGTAATGTTGTAACACTGTAACAGTTGATTGCATCACTCGACGGAGAGAGTGTTTTTTAACAAGTAAATAAAAATAAATAATTATTAAATATGAGTGGATACAACCCATTGCACCCATGCTTAAGCTCGACGGCGGCACGCCTAAGTACTTTTGTTGGCTGGCCTGACGACAAACGGCAGACAGCGGAAGAGATGGCGAGAGCTGGTTTCTTCTATACGGAAATTAAAGACAGAACAAAGTGTTTCTACTGCGGCGGTGGTTTGTGGCAATGGGAAGAGAACGATGACCCTTGGGAAGAGCATCGTCGTCTGTTTAGCCAGTGCCCGTTTATTTTTATGTATTACTACAACAAAAAGTGTTCCTACTATGTTATTGATAAGAGTATGTCTGACCGAGGGTTTGATGAATAAAACAATTATGTAAACAGATTTAAAAAATATTTTATTTAATCTTATATGACCCCACGCCAATGTGGCTATACCATCATCACAAATGTATCTCTTATCACCATTGCCAGAAATAACCTTTTTTCTAGAAATCCTTGTATAAACGTTATGCTTAACACTAGTAAATGTGTACATGTTATCATAGAGCGCATAGTCAAGGTCTAGAGCTTTTCGATAGTTTTCATAGTTGAGTTTTCTTACAATAGCTGCAGAAGTTGACTGCGCTTGACTGCGTTGAGCTGCAAGATCTACTAATGCAAGACCTTAGACCCTGGATGGATATATTGATCAAACTCAAAAACACAAGACAATATCCTGATGAAACACAAGATGTTGGCGAAATTGTGCTCACCAAACATTTATCTCACACAAATATATATCACAACCAAATAGAAGCCAGAAATTAATCTAAGATGAAGAATCAGATGTCATAAATAAAAACCAGAAATTAATAGAAGATGAGGAAGAAGAAGACTTTAATCAGCTGACTATTATTTAATTATTTTTTTTTATTTATAAATTACTAACAAATTGTCTTGCCAGACATATTGCATGCCTCTCGCAGAGGCCAGTTTGTATGGGGCAACTTTTAAAATGTTTTGTATCATCTTATCTTACCTACAAACAGCAATAAAGATTTTTGTATTTGTATTTTTGTATTTGTAAGTACCTTTATTTCTTTTAATTTGCAAGTCACCTTTTAGAATGTAGCTATATATTTTTGCTCGCAACCCTATAAACTCTTCGATGATTCGTCCATTGCTCTCATCTTTCATTACTCCGACAACTTTTTTTGTTGACCAACGGTAGATGAAAGATGTCATCTTTGGGAAGATCAGAGGTGTCAAATCGGGTTTGTAAATCGAATCGAATGTCTTCGTAAAAGTTTTGAGTTTTAATGTTGTAGATAAAAGAGTCGTGTCGTGTATAGTAATTGCAAATTGCTTTTGTATTTGGGTAACATGTAGGAATAGTGAAAGTCATACATGAAATACTTTGAGAGTTCTAATACTGTGAAGCCCACATAGATGGGTTTGTCATACATGATTTTTGTCTTATTCAATTGTATTGCTATTAAATCTTCCGAGAAAATAGTACAACTGTGAAAGTTTGGAAGAGACATATACCTAGCAGCTCCATATTTACATTTGGTTTTGCAGCATTCGTCATTCCAATTATTACACAGTTTAACATTGACTCTTTTATCGACGTTTTCTATGGTTTTCCCGAAAATAGAGTTGTTCATAAGTTTAAAAAAGTCTTTTTCAAATGAGTTTGCTGCAATTTGTCTTTTGGCGGTGTCTAAATCTATATAGGATCTGAGCCAAGGAGATTGATGGAAAGCTAATACTCTATGAATTTTTTTACATAATATAAGACCATTTTCAAGACATTGTTTCAACGTTATATAGTGGATAGTGTAATTTGTTTTATCTTCAAGAGAAGAAGTAGTTTCTTATCTTTACCATTAGGTGGAGTTTTTGTTTCAGGGCAAAAGGGGTAGTCATTGTGCTGATCGTGAAGGGTGTGTGGGTATTCAAGATCCACCTCCAAAATATAATCTTTATCTGAGTCGGGTTGTTGAGCTAATATAATATATCAAATGTACTAATTTCACTATCAGTCAACAAAACAAAGTTGTCTATTGATAGACTTTGACGCATTGCATGACCGTAAAGATTGTTGATATCCAAGTACATTATGAAATTGCTTTGCTGATTGACATCATAGTGTTCAGGATCCATAAAAACATTGTTGGCTTTAGCATCGTCGTTTTTGTTTAGTAATTCTCTAAATACGCGAAGCTCTTTATTATGGAGGACAGTCGTCCCAATTTTAACAACAACAACTCCAACCGGTCCGGCGGTAACCGCCGTGGGTTGCGAGATGCGCAACGCGCATATGACTAACGTAATGGTAGAGAATTAGTTAGAGAATGGAGTTTTCAACCTCCGCCGTTTGATCCCGCGCGAGCACAAATAGGCGCCAAACTAATAGATCATCTAACTTTAAAAAGAAGATAGAAGAAAAGAAGACTGAGAAGACTAATTCCTCAGCGTTAAAACCGTCAACCGAAGAGACGCCACCACGTGACGAGCCACTTTATGATATAGGTCCGCACTCAACGCTCATTCCCCTACAGGACATCCACGTGCAAAACTTTGATTTCGGAGAATTCATTCCCGTCATCGAAGAGACATACGAGAAGATAGGGGTGTAGATCCCCGCTTAGGCGAGCGGCTTCCGCTTAGCCTCTTCATCCATGTTAGCTGCAATAATTTAAATCTTCAGATTGCAGAAGTTGCAAGGCAAAATGGCCAGAACATATTTGGAGTCAGGACAGATCTACGCGAGGTACTACCATACTACCAATGTATGCCGCGTCCGATTACAGATTACATATCACAGTCAGTACACCCTGACCCAAACTGGCGTTGAACTTAAACTCAACTTGCCACCAATCGCCGTGCCTCAGGGACCAGCCGGTGATATACCGTCCGGTTCATTCGGACCAGTAAACGCGCAGACTCATAACGTGTACGAAGCTTATCCCAACCCGTTAGTTACGTCGAACCACGTGTTAGCAAGTCAAGCTAACCTGCCCAATTATCAACCTTTACCTGATGACTTAATTCCAGGCAACCTTTTACCTACAAGAAACCTTCTCGGATACGGACCGATAGATACGCAGAATGCAGGAGCCCGAAACGTCTTCAGGGCATTCAATTTCCAAATGATGACTCAATTGAGGGCAGATATCGAGTATCACACACCGCATGCAATAGAGTATATATAGTACTGTCTGAAATAAAAGACAGGTTCAAAATGACCGAATTCCGCCGCACAGAAAATAAAGATGGACTGAATAGTATGGAAAGGATAGTTCCAAAAATTGCTAGTTCCAATCTGACTTTCGTGGAGAGCGAGGGTCCTGCGAATCCACTAGTTACCGCACAGTTTGACAGAAATGTCAATATTTACTCAAATTCATCACAAGGCTCAGCTACCGCTAACTAGTCAAATCTGGAGGTTATGCACCGACGTCGCATCGTCACAGGAGCCCAGGCAGCAGTTGGACCGTGTTATTGCACGATAGCTGGCGCTACCCCAGGTGGATGGGCCGCCACAGCCAACGATCATTTTAATATGGATGGACTATTCGTACCAGTTATCCATTTCGATTTTGCAACAAAACTAAACGTATTTACAGATGTTTACATCCCGTGGCCCAGCCGGTACACGACGCAACGCCATCTCTAATATCATTGAGAGATATTATTATTTAAATAGAAAGTAGAGCATATTTACCGGATACCTGAAATACCACCTCTAATTCCAGATTGAATAAACTGAATCGTCTCATAGTCCGTAAGAAGTTGTAAGTTTACACGCGCGTTTCTCTCAACATGGCATCCCAAGAAAGGCTTGGGGCTGTGAGATATCTACAAGGGTCTAATTTATACGCATTCAAACTCCTTCCCAGCTTAAACTCCTTAGCCCAGCGTGCAACTGTGGAATATGGAGGAGAACAGTCCCCTAATGTTTCCACCAAGTCGCTGTGTATGTCTTTGGTAGACATTTTTTTCAAGCAGAGGTATTTAATGACAGCTCTGATTTCGTGTTTTTCCATTTTGATGTTCACTCCTTGACAGTCCGTATTCAAATGAATGTAGCTCCCGGGAATCGTGGCCTATTTATATGATTTTTTTTCCTGAACTAGTGGGTAATTGAGCAAGTGACTGTAATTTTTTTGTATTTTTGTGTGCACTAGAAATAACTGATTATCATTACTTTTGGATCACCCCTCGTATATCACAAACGGAAGTGAGAGTTGATGACTTACATTTTTGAATGTAAGATATTGTTTGTCTGGAGAAGAATCACTAAATGTTATCGAATAGGACATGTTTTAAGAAGATAGGTCACGGCCTGTTCTGTTTAAACTAAGAGACGCTTCTCGTCGTGAAAACATTGGTCGAGCCTCCCCGAGTTCTCTTAAGAACTCGGGAGTTACTCTGTCCAAGTTCATAACGAAGACACGGCATTACCTGTTCATGAAGGCTCGTCATCGTTTCGGTATCGCTAAATGATGACGCAATATTAAGAATGTTCTCAATAACATTGAAATCAATAAAAAAAAGTACATTTAATTTTAGCTTATATTGAATTTGAGCCTCCTCCACATCCGGCAGGTTTTGGCCATTACAGAGCGAATTGATTTAGAACTATAAATAAATCACTTGAATGTTATGACGATTTGCATACGAAGATTCAAAATGGTCGTAAGAATATTATGCCACATGCTATAATCTATACTTGCGAATAATTTTACGTCTCTTGTTACATAAGAAATAAAGGCATAAGATTACCAGATACCAATACTAAAGATAGTATGTTTAGTTGTTTCCTAAGTTAGATCTCAAATTATTTAACGCGACTGACATAAACAACCTGTGATTATTTAGCCAGTAAATCTTTTAATCGGTATTTATTTGAATATAAAGCAAATATTTAATTTTTATATCGCTGAAATGCTTAATTTACCTGACACAATAAATATGTCAAATGTGCCTATTTGTTATTGAGTAAAAGTATTTTTTTAATAGTAAGTACTAGAAACGAAATAGATAAATAAGTATACCTACTATTTTTATCATGCGCGATAGTAAATCGCAAAACAATGTATTTACATGTATCGAAGACCCATAAAACTGAAAGTAACGAATTGTGATTATTATAATATATCCTTTTCTACTCTTATTTTTAGTAACAGTACACTGATTTGTGATAGTATTTCACTATGATTTTGAATTAATAAGAAATTGAATAGAATTAATGACTTAGATGAATTAATGATATTGTGTACGCTGGAAAATCCTCCTCATACATGGCCTTCGCGAAGAGCAGCATGAGAAAACTAATGCATTGGTGGCCAAGGTGTTGTCGGAGCGACTGAAAATAGCAAAATTCACTACAGCTGATATCACTAAATGTCATCGAATGGGACGTGTTTCAGAAGATAGGTCTCGGCCTGTGCTATTCAAACTGAGAGATGATTCTCTTCGTGAAAAAAATTGGTCGAGCAAAAAGTTCACTCAAGAACTCGGGAATCACTCTGTCCGAGTTCTTAACAAAGACACGACACGTCCTGTTCATGAAGGCTCGTCAGCGTTTCGGTATTGCTAAATGCTGGATAAAGGAGGCAACATATACGTTATTGGTTCAGACGGGGCTCGTCATCGTGTGAATAGCATGGACGATCTCGCAGCAGTACAACCGGCAAGAGATCCATCTGCGACCCCGCAGCATGCCACTACGTCCACCACTACCAGTAAGCAGTGTTGCCAACTGCACCGTAATTACGGTAAAAACACCGTAGTCAGCCTCGATCTAAACTAAACGAAACTTTTGTTAGAGCCACATTTAGAGCCGTCCAACAGCAAATTAGCATCTGGGCTCAGCAAATACTCGTTGATCACAGGGAGATGCGCTCACGCCGGAAAATCCTCCTCATACACGGCCTTCTCAACCAACCAAGTTAAAAAAATCCGCGGGACATTGGTGTTTATTATTCCCAGCTCACTGCTCATATGTCAGCAAAATATTAAAGACGTAGCTCTCACGTCCAGTACACAAAACCCCATATAATAGGCTCGTGCATTATAAATATTGCACGGTCTTCACAGCCACAGACAAAAATGCATTATATATAATGCACGGACAGGCAACGTGATATACATATGTAAGTTATGCCCCGTAATTTCACTGAAAACATAATATACGCACATAATCGTAATGTGTAGATAATCACTATCTGAAATACCGTTTTGCGTCAGCTCGCTGTAGAAGGATTCTTTGTTGGGTAGCTGTTATCGTTGAGTTTAGACCAACAATCTAAGTATTCATAAGGAAATACACCTTTTCGAGTAAAGAGATTCATCTGTTCGAAATTTGAACAGAATTGCGGAAGTATTAGAAATTGATCAGGTGATACATTTTGATTAATTTATCCAAACTAGAAGACATACATTTTAAGGAGTCTACAAATCGCACGGTAATTTCTTTTCCAATAAATTGCAACTTTTGAAATGAAATGTACCTTTCTTTGTGTTGCGGTATACACTGAACGTTATCACCGTCTATGGCAGCCAACTGCTTAATAAACATGTGGCTATCGTATCCGCTCAAATTATGGAATAATATGGGAACATAGTTTGGTATTGTATATTTTAAATTGCACTCCTTATGAGCTAACCCTCTAATCTTCCCGGAACAATGACAATGATCAACGACCTTTACATCACCAGGTAGAAATCTACATTGCAAATGTGACATGATTTGACAGTTAGCATTGTTTCATGAGCTGGAGTTATAGGTTCGCAAGCTATTTTGTTTGAGATAATCTCAGCGATAATCGCCAAATCAGCGCAGATATTTTCCACAAATTTTGATAGTGAGTTGTCAGAATTACAGTGTATGTAATAACCATAACTACATGGTACATGTTCATGAGTAAAATATGTGTTTTTTCTGCTCACTTGGAGCTTTAACAAGTTTCAATATTGATTCAGAGTCTGCATATTATATCACAAACGGAAGTGAGAGTTGATGACTTACATTTTTGAATGTAAGATATTGTTTGTCTGGAGAAGAATCACTAAATGTTATCGAATAGGACATGTTTTAAGAAGATAGGTCACGGCCTGTTCTGTTTAAACTAAGAGACGCTTCTCGTCGTGAAAACATTGGTCGAGCCTCCCCGAGTTCTCTTAAGAACTCGGGAGTTACTCTGTCCAAGTTCATAACGAAGACACGGCATTACCTGTTCATGAAGGCTCGTCATCGTTTCGGTATCGCTAAATGATGACGCAATATTAAGAATGTTCTCAATAACATTGAAATCAATAAAAAAGTACATTTAATTTTAGCTTATATTGAATTTGAGCCTCCTCCACATCCGGCAGGTTTTGGCCATTACAGAGCGAATTGATTTAGAACTATAAATAAATCACTTGAATGTTATGACGATTTGCATACGAAGATTCAAAATGGTCGTAAGAATATTATGCCACATGCTATAATCTATACTTGCGAATAATTTTACGTCTCTTGTTACATAAGAAATAAAGGCATAAGATTACCAGATACCAATACTAAAGATAGTATGTTTAGTTGTTTCCTAAGTTAGATCTTAAATTATTTAACGCGACTGACATAAACAACCTGTGATTATTTAGCCAGTAAATCTTTTAATCGGTATTTATTTCAATATAAAGCAAATATTTAATTTTTATATCGCTGAAATGCTTAATTTACCTGACACAATAAATATGTCAAATGTACCTATTTGTTATTGAGTAAAAGTATTTTTTTAATAGTAAGTACTAGAAACGAAATAGATAAATAAGTATACCTACTATTTTTATCATGCGCGATAGTAAATCGCAAAACAATGTATTTACATGTATCGAAGACCCATAAAACTGAAAGTAACGAATTGTGATTATTATAATATATCCTTTTCTACTCTTATTTTTAGTAACAGTACACTGATTTGTGATAGTATTTCACTATGATTTTGAATTAATAAGAAATTGAATAGAATTAATGACTTAGATGAATTAATGATATTGTGTACGCTGGAAAATCCTCCTCATACATGGCCTTCGCGAAGAGCAGCATGAGAAAACTAATGCATTGGTGGCCAAGGTGTTGTCGGAGCGACTGAAAATAGCAAAATTCACTACAGCTGATATCACTAAATGTCATCGAATGGGACGTGTTTCAGAAGATAGGTCTCGCTCGGCCTGTGCTATTCAAACTGAGAGATGATGATTCTCTTCGTGAAAAAAATTGGTCGAGCAAAAGTTCACTCAAGAACTCGGGAATCACTCTGTCCGAGTTCTTAACAAAGGTACGACACGACCTGTTCATGAAGGCTCGTCAGCGTTTCGGTATTTCTAAATGCTGGATAAAGGAGGCAACATATACGTTATTGCTTCAGACGGTGCTCATCATCGTGTGAATAGCATGGACGATCTCGCAGCAGTACAACCGGCAAGAGATCCATCTGCGACCCCGCAGCATGTCACTACGTCCACCACTACCAGTAAGCAGTGTTGCCAACTGCACCGTAATTACGGTAAAAACACCGTAGTCAGCCTCGATCTAAACTAAACGAAACTTTTGTTAGAGCCACATTTAGAGCCGTCCAACAGCAAATTAGCATCTGGGCTCAGCAAATACTCGTTGATCACAGGGAGATGCGCTCACGCCGGAAAATCCTCCTCATACACGGCCTTCTCAACCAACCAAGTTAAAAAAATCCGCGGGACATTGGTGTTTATTATTCCCAGCTCACTGCTCATATGTCAGCAAAATATTAAAGACGTAGCTCTCACGTCCAGTATACAAAACCCCATATAATAGGCTCGTGCATTATAAATATTGCACGGTCTTCACAGCCACAGACAAAAAAATGCATTATGTATAATGCACGGACAGGCAACGTGATATACATATATGTTATGCCCCGTAATTTCACTGAAAACATAATATACGCACATAATCGTAATGTGTAGATAATCACTATCTGAAATACCGTTTTGCGTCAGCTCGCTGTAGAAGGATTCTTTGTTGGGTAAGCTGTTATCGTTGAGTTTAGACCAACAATCTAAGTATTCATAAGGAAATACACCTTTTCGAGTAAAGAGATTCATCTGTTCGAAATTTGAACAGAATTGCGGAAGTATTAGAAATTGATCAGGTGATACATTTTTGATTAATTTATCCAAACTAGAAGACATACATTTTAAGGAGTCTACAAATCGCACGGTAATTTCTTTTCCAATAAATTGCAACTTTTGAAATGAAATGTACCTTTCTTTGTGTTGCGGTATACACTGAACGTTATCACCGTCTATGGCAGCCAACTGCTTAATAAACATGTGGCTATCGTATCCGCTCAAATTATGGAATAATATGGGAACATAGTTTGGTATTGTATATTTTAAATTGCACTCCTTATGAGCTAACCCTCTAATCTTCCCGGAACAATGACAATGATCAACGACCTTTACATCACCAGGTAGGAAATCTACATTGCAAATGTGACATGATTTGACAGTTAGCATTGTTTCATGAGCTGGAGTTATAGGTTCGCAAGCTATTTTGTTTGAGATAATCTCAGCGATAATCGCCAAATCAGCGCAGATATTTTCCACAAATTTTGATAGTGAGTTGTCAGAATTACAGTGTATGTAATAACCATAACTACATGGTACATGTTCATGAGTAAAATATGTGTTTTTTCTGCTCACTTGGAGCTTTAACAAGTTTCAATATTGATTCAGAGTCTGCATATTATATCACAAACGGAAGTGAGAGTTGATGACTTACATTTTTGAATGTAAGATATTGTTTGTCTGGAGAAGAATCACTAAATGTTATCGAATAGGACATGTTTTAAGAAGATAGGTCACGGCCTGTTCTGTTTAAACTAAGAGACGCTTCTCGTCGTGAAAACATTGGTCGAGCCTCCCGAGTTCTCTTAAGAACTCGGGAGTTACTCTGTCCAAGTTCATAACGAAGACACGGCATTACCTGTTCATGAAGGCTCGTCATCGTTTCGGTATCGCTAAATGATGACGCAATATTAAGAATGTTCTCAATAACATTGAAATCAATAAAAAAGTACATTTAATTTTAGCTTATATTGAATTTGAGCCTCCTCCACATCCGGCAGGTTTTGGCCATTACAGAGCGAATTGATTTAGAACTATAAATAAATCACTTGAATGTTATGACGATTTGCATACGAAGATTCAAAATGGTCGTAAGAATATTATGCCACATGCTATAATCTATACTTGCGAATAATTTTACGTCTCTTGTTACATAAGAAATAAAGGCATAAGATTACCAGATACCAATACTAAAGATAGTATGTTTAGTTGTTTCCTAAGTTAGATCTTAAATTATTTAACGCGACTGACATAAACAACCTGTGATTATTTAGCCAGTAAATCTTTTAATCGGTATTTATTTGAATATAAAGCAAATATTTAATTTTATATCGCTGAAATGCTTAATTTACCTGACACAATAAATATGTCAAATGTACCTATTTGTTATTGAGTAAAAGTATTTTTTAATAGTAAGTACTAGAAACGAAATAGATAAATAAGTATACCTACTATTTTTATCATGCGCGATAGTAAATCGCAAAACAATGTATTTACATGTATCGAAGACCCATAAAACTGAAAGTAACGAATTGTGATTATTATAATATATCCTTTTCTACTCTTATTTTTAGTAACAGTACACTGATTTGTGATAGTATTTCACTATGATTTTGAATTAATAAGAAATTGAATAGAATTAATGACTTAGATGAATTAATGATATTGTGTACGCTGGAAAATCCTCCTCATACATGGCCTTCGCGAAGAGCAGCATGAGAAAACTAATGCATTGGTGGCCAAGGTGTTGTCGGAGCGACTGAAAATAGCAAAATTCACTACAGCTGATATCACTAAATGTCATCGAATGGGACGTGTTTCAGAAGATAGGTCTCGGCCTGTGCTATTCAAACTGAGAGATGATTCTCTCCGTGAAAAAATTGGTCGAGCAAAAGTTCACTCAAGAACTCGGGAATCACTCTGTCCGAGTTCTTAACAAAGGTACGACACGACCTGTTCATGAAGGCTCGTCAGCGTTTCGGTATTTCTAAATGCTGGATAAAGGAGGCAACATATACGTTATTTGCTTCAGACGGGGCTCATCATCGTGTGAATAGCATGGACGATCTCGCAGCAGTACAACCGGCAAGAGATCCATCTGCGACCCCAGCATGCCACTACGTCCACCACTACCAGTAAGCAGTGTTGCCAACTGCACCGTAATTACGGTAAAAACACCGTAGTCAGCCTCGATCTAAACTAAACGAAACTTTTGTTAGAGCCACATTTAGAGCCGTCCAACAGCAAATTAGCATCTGGGCTCAGCAAATACTCGTTGATCACAGGAGATGCGCTCACGCCGGAAAATCCTCCTCATACACGGCCTTCTCAACCAACCAAGTTAAAAAAAATCCGGGGACATTGGTGTTTATTATTCCCAGCTCACTGCTCATATGTCAGCAAAATATTAAAGACGTAGCTCTCACGTCCAGTATACAAAACCCCATATAATAGGCTCGTGCATTATAAATATTGCACGGTCTTCACAGCCACAGACAAAAATGCATTATGTATAATGCACGGACAGGCAACGTGATATACATATGTAAGTTATGCCCGTAATTTCACTGAAAACATAATATACGCACATAATCGTAATGTGTAGATAATCACTATCTGAAATACCGTTTTGCGTCAGCTCGCTGTAGAAGGATTCTTTGTTGGGTAAGCTGTTATCGTTGAGTTTAGACCAACAATCTAAGTATTCATAAGGAAATACACCTTTTCGAGTAAAGAGATTCATCTGTTCGAAATTTGAACAGAATTGCGGAAGTATTAGAAATTGATCAGGTGATACGATAGGTGATTTTGATTAATTTATCCAAACTAGAAGACATACATTTTAAGGAGTCTACAAATCGCACGGTAATTTCTTTTCCAATAAATTGCAACTTTTGAAATGAAATGTACCTTTCTTTGTGTTGCGGTATACACTGAACGTTATCACCGTCTATGGCAGCCAACTGCTTAATAAACATGTGGCTATCGTATCCGCTCAAATTATGGAATAATATGGGAACATAGTTTGGTATTGTATATTTTAAATTGCACTCCTTATGAGCTAACCCTCTAATCTTCCCGGAACAATGACAATGATCAACGACCTTTACATCACCAGGTAGGAAATCTACATTGCAAATGTGACATGATTTGACAGTTAGCATTGTTTCATGAGCTGGAGTTATAGGTTCGCAAGCTATTTTGTTTGAGATAATCTCAGCGATAATCGCCAAATCAGCGCAGATATTTTCCACAAATTTTGATAGTGAGTTGTCAGAATTACAGTGTATGTAATAACCATAACTACATGGTACATGTTCATGAGTAAAATATGTGTTTTTTCTGCTCACTTGGAGCTTTAACAAGTTTCAATATTGATTCAGAGTCTGCATATTATATCACAAACGGAAGTGAGAGTTGATGACTTACATTTTGAATGTAAGATATTGTTTGTCTGGAGAAGAATCACTAAATGTTATCGAATAGGACATGTTTTAAGAAGATAGGTCACGGCCTGTTCTGTTTAAACTAAGAGACGCTTCTCGTCGTGAAAACATTGGTCGAGCCTCCCCCGAGTTCTCTTAAGAACTCGGGAGTTACTCTGTCCAAGTTCATAACGAAGACACGGCATTACCTGTTCATGAAGGCTCGTCATCGTTTCGGTATCGCTAAATGATGACGCTATATTAAGAATGTTCTCAATAACATTGAAATCAATAAAAAAGTACATTTAATTTTAGCTTATATTGAATTTGAGCCTCCTCCACATCCGGCAGGTTTTGGCCATTACAGAGCGAATTGATTTAGAACTATAAATAAATCACTTGAATGTTATGACGATTTGCATACGAAGATTCAAAATGGTCGTAAGAATATTATGCCACATGCTATAATCTATACTTGCGAATAATTTTACGTCTCTTGTTACATAAGAAATAAAGGCATAAGATTACCAGATACCAATACTAAAGATAGTATGTTTAGTTGTTTCCTAAGTTAGATCTTAAATTATTTAACGCGACTGACATAAACAACCTGTGATTATTTAGCCAGTAAATCTTTTAATCGGTATTTATTTGAATATAAAGCAAATATTTAATTTTTATATCGCTGAAATGCTTAATTTACCTGACACAATAAATATGTCAAATGTACCTATTTGTTATTGAGTAAAAGTATTTTTTTAATAGTAAGTACTAGAAACGAAATAGATAAATAAGTATACCTACTATTTTTATCATGCGCGATAGTAAATTGCAAAACAATGTATTTACATGTATCGAAGACCCATAAAACTGAAAGTAACGAATTGTGATTATTATAATATATCCTTTTCTACTCTTATTTTTAGTAACAGTACACTGATTTGTGATAGTATTTCACTATGATTTTGAATTAATAAGAAATTGAATAGAATTAATGACTTAGATGAATTAATGATATTGTGTACGCTGGAAAATCCTCCTCATACATGGCCTTCGCGAAGAGCAGCATGAGAAAACTAATGCATTGGTGGCCAAGGTGTTGTCGGAGCGACTGAAAATAGCAAAATTCACTACAGCTGATATCACTAAATGTCATCGAATGGGACGTGTTTCAGAAGATAGGTCTCGGCCTGTGCTATTCAAACTGAGAGATGATTCTCCGTGAAAAAAATTGGTCGAGCAAAGTTCACTCAAGAACTCGGGAATCACTCTGTCCGAGTTCTTAACAAAGGTACGACACGACCTGTTCATGAAGGCTCGTCAGCGTTTCGGTATTTCTAAATGCTGGATAAAGGAGGCAACATATACGTTATTGCTTCAGACGGGGCTCATCATCGTGTGAATAGCATGGACGATCTCGCAGCAGTACAACCGGCAAGAGATCCATCTGCGACCCCGCAGCATGCCACTACGTCCACCACTACCAGTAAGCAGTGTTGCCAACTGCACCGTAATTACGGTAAAAACACCGTAGTCAGCCTCGATCTAAACTAAACGAAACTTTTGTTAGAGCCACATTTAGAGCCGTCCAACAGCAAATTAGCATCTGGGCTCAGCAAATACTCGTTGATCACAGGAGATGCGCTCACGCCGGAAAATCCTCCTCATACACGGCCTTCTCAACCAACCAAGTTAAAAAATCCGCGGGACATTGGTGTTTATTATTCCCAGCTCACTGCTCATATGTCAGCAAAATATTAAAGACGTAGCTCTCACGTCCAGTATACAAAACCCCATATAATAGGCTCGTGCATTATAAATATTGCACGGTCTTCACAGCCACAGACAAAAATGCATTATGTATAATGCACGGACAGGCAACGTGATATACATATGTAAGTTATGCCCCGTAATTTCACTGAAAACATAATATACGCACATAATCGTAATGTGTAGATAATCACTATCTGAAATACCGTTTTGCGTCAGCTCGCTGTAGAAGGATTCTTTGTTGGGTAAGCTGTTATCGTTGAGTTTAGACCAACAATCTAAGTATTCATAAGGAAATACACCTTTTCGAGTAAAGAGATTCATCTGTTCGAAATTTGAACAGAATTGCGGAAGTATTAGAAATTGATCAGGTGATACGATAGGTGATTTTGATTAATTTATCCAAACTAGAAGACATACATTTTAAGGAGTCTACAAATCGCACGGTAATTTCTTTTCCAATAAATTGCAACTTTTGAAATGAAATGTACCTTTCTTTGTGTTGCGGTATACACTGAACGTTATCACCGTCTATGGCAGCCAACTGCTTAATAAACATGTGGCTATCGTATCCGCTCAAATTATGGAATAATATGGGAACATAGTTTGGTATTGTATATTTTAAATTGCACTCCTTATGAGCTAACCCTCTAATCTTCCCGGAACAATGACAATGATCAACGACCTTTACATCACCAGGTAGGAAATCTACATTGCAAATGTGACATGATTTGACAGTTAGCATTGTTTCATGAGCTGGAGTTATAGGTTCGCAAGCTATTTTGTTTGAGATAATCTCAGCGATAATCGCCAAATCAGCGCAGATATTTTCCACAAATTTTGATAGTGAGTTGTCAGAATTACAGTGTATGTAATAACCATAACTACATGGTACATGTTCATGAGTAAAATATGTGTTTTTTCTGCTCACTTGGAGCTTTAACAAGTTTCAATATTGATTCAGAGTCTGCATATTATATCACAAACGGAAGTGAGAGTTGATGACTTACATTTTGAATGTAAGATATTGTTTGTCTGGAGAAGAATCACTAAATGTTATCGAATAGGACATGTTTTAAGAAGATAGGTCACGGCCTGTTCTGTTTAAACTAAGAGACGCTTCTCGTCGTGAAAACATTGGTCGAGCCTCCCGAGTTCTCTTAAGAACTCGGGAGTTACTCTGTCCAAGTTCATAACGAAGACACGGCATTACCTGTTCATGAAGGCTCGTCATCGTTTCGGTATCGCTAAATGATGACGCTATATTAAGAATGTTCTCAATAACATTGAAATCAATAAAAAGTACATTTAATTTTAGCTTATATTGAATTTGAGCCTCCTCCACATCCGGCAGTTTTGGCCATTACAGAGCGAATTGATTTAGAACTATAAATAAATCACTTGAATGTTATGACGATTTGCATACGAAGATTCAAAATGGTCGTAAGAATATTATGCCACATGCTATAATCTATACTTGCGAATAATTTTACGTCTCTTGTTACATAAGAAATAAAGGCATAAGATTACCAGATACCAATACTAAAGATAGTATGTTTAGTTGTTTCCTAAGTTAGATCTTAAATTATTTAACGCGACTGACATAAACAACCTGTGATTATTTAGCCAGTAAATCTTTTAATCGGTATTTATTTGAATATAAAGCAAATATTTAATTTTATATCGCTGAAATGCTTAATTTACCTGACACAATAAATATGTCAAATGTACCTATTTGTTATTGAGTAAAAGTATTTTTTTAATAGTAAGTACTAGAAACGAAATAGATAAATAAGTATACCTACTATTTTTATCATGCGCGATAGTAAATTGCAAAACAATGTATTTACATGTATCGAAGACCCATAAAACTGAAAGTAACGAATTGTGATTATTATAATATATCCTTTTCTACTCTTATTTTTAGTAACAGTACACTGATTTGTGATAGTATTTCACTATGATTTTGAATTAATAAGAAATTGAATAGAATTAATGACTTAGATGAATTAATGATATTGTGTACGCTGGAAAATCCTCCTCATACATGGCCTTCGCGAAGAGCAGCATGAGAAAACTAATGCATTGGTGGCCAAGGTGTTGTCGGAGCGACTGAAAATAGCAAAATTCACTACAGCTGATATCACTAAATGTCATCGAATGGGACGTGTTTCAGAAGATAGGTCTCGGCCTGTGCTATTCAAACTGAGAGATGATTCTCTCCGTGAAAAAATTGGTCGAGCAAAAGTTCACTCAAGAACTCGGGAATCACTCTGTCCGAGTTCTTAACAAAGGTACGACACGACCTGTTCATGAAGGCTCGTCAGCGTTTCGGTATTTCTAAATGCTGGATAAAGGAGGCAACATATACGTTATTGCTTCAGACGGGGCTCATCATCGTGTGAATAGCATGGACGATCTCGCAGCAGTACAACCGGCAAGAGATCCATCTGCGACCCCGCAGCATGCCACTACGTCCACCACTACCAGTAAGCAGTGTTGCCAACTGCACCGTAATTACGGTAAAAACACCGTAGTCAGCCTCGATCTAAACTAAACGAAACTTTTGTTAGAGCCACATTTAGAGCCGTCCAACAGCAAATTAGCATCTGGGCTCAGCAAATACTCGTTGATCACAGGAGATGCGCTCACGCCGGAAAATCCTCCTCATACACGGCCTTCTCAACCAACCAAGTTAAAAAAATCCGCGGGACATTGGTGTTTATTATTCCCAGCTCACTGCTCATATGTCAGCAAAATATTAAAGACGTAGCTCTCACGTCCAGTATACAAAACCCCATATAATAGGCTCGTGCATTATAAATATTGCACGGTCTTCACAGCCACAGACAAAATGCATTATGTATAATGCACGGACAGGCAACGTGATATACATATGTAAGTTATGCCCCGTAATTTCACTGAAAACATAATATACGCACATAATCGTAATGTGTAGATAATCACTATCTGAAATACCGTTTTGCGTCAGCTCGCTGTAGAAGGATTCTTTGTTGGGTAAGCTGTTATCGTTGAGTTTAGACCAACAATCTAAGTATTCATAAGGAAATACACCTTTTCGAGTAAAGAGATTCATCTGTTCGAAATTTGAACAGAATTGCGGAAGTATTAGAAATTGATCAGGTGATACATTTTTGATTAATTTATCCAAACTAGAAGACATACATTTTAAGGAGTCTACAAATCGCACGGTAATTTCTTTTCCAATAAATTGCAACTTTTGAAATGAAATGTACCTTTCTTTGTGTTGCGGTATACACTGAACGTTATCACCGTCTATGGCAGCCAACTGCTTAATAAACATGTGGCTATCGTATCCGCTCAAATTATGGAATAATATGGGAACATAGTTTGGTATTGTATATTTTAAATTGCACTCCTTATGAGCTAACCCTCTAATCTTCCCGGAACAATGACAATGATCAACGACCTTTACATCACCAGGTAGGAAATCTACATTGCAAATGTGACATGATTTGACAGTTAGCATTGTTTCATGAGCTGGAGTTATAGGTTCGCAAGCTATTTTGTTTGAGATAATCTCAGCGATAATCGCCAAATCAGCGCAGATATTTTCCACAAATTTTGATAGTGAGTTGTCAGAATTACAGTGTATGTAATAACCATAACTACATGGTACATGTTCATGAGTAAAATATGTGTTTTTTCTGCTCACTTGGAGCTTTAACAAGTTTCAATATTGATTCAGAGTCTGCATATTATATCACAAACGGAAGTGAGAGTTGATGACTTACATTTTGAATGTAAGATATTGTTTGTCTGGAGAAGAATCACTAAATGTTATCGAATAGGACATGTTTTAAGAAGATAGGTCACGGCCTGTTCTGTTTAAACTAAGAGACGCTTCTCGTCGTGAAAACATTGGTCGAGCCTCCCGAGTTCTCTTAAGAACTCGGGAGTTACTCTGTCCAAGTTCATAACGAAGACACGGCATTACCTGTTCATGAAGGCTCGTCATCGTTTCGGTATCGCTAAATGATGACGCTATATTAAGAATGTTCTCAATAACATTGAAATCAATAAAAAGTACATTTAATTTTAGCTTATATTGAATTTGAGCCTCCTCCACATCCGGCAGGTTTTGGCCATTACAGAGCGAATTGATTTAGAACTATAAATAAATCACTTGAATGTTATGACGATTTGCATACGAAGATTCAAAATGGTCGTAAGAATATTATGCCACATGCTATAATCTATACTTGCGAATAATTTTACGTCTCTTGTTACATAAGAAATAAAGGCATAAGATTACCAGATACCAATACTAAAGATAGTATGTTTAGTTGTTTCCTAAGTTAGATCTTAAATTATTTAACGCGACTGACATAAACAACCTGTGATTATTTAGCCAGTAAATCTTTTAATCGGTATTTATTTGAATATAAAGCAAATATTTAATTTTATATCGCTGAAATGCTTAATTTACCTGACACAATAAATATGTCAAATGTACCTATTTGTTATTGAGTAAAAGTATTTTTTTAATAGTAAGTACTAGAAACGAAATAGATAAATAAGTATACCTACTATTTTTATCATGCGCGATAGTAAATTGCAAAACAATGTATTTACATGTATCGAAGACCCATAAAACTGAAAGTAACGAATTGTGATTATTATAATATATCCTTTTCTACTCTTATTTTTAGTAACAGTACACTGATTTGTGATAGTATTTCACTATGATTTTGAATTAATAAGAAATTGAATAGAATTAATGACTTAGATGAATTAATGATATTGTGTACGCTGGAAAATCCTCCTCATACATGGCCTTCGCGAAGAGCAGCATGAGAAAACTAATGCATTGGTGGCCAAGGTGTTGTCGGAGCGACTGAAAATAGCAAAATTCACTACAGCTGATATCACTAAATGTCATCGAATGGGACGTGTTTCAGAAGATAGGTCTCGGCCTGTGCTATTCAAACTGAGAGATGATTCTCTCCGTGAAAAAAATTGGTCGAGCAAAAGTTCACTCAAGAACTCGGGAATCACTCTGTCCGAGTTCTTAACAAAGGTACGACACGACCTGTTCATGAAGGCTCGTCAGCGTTTCGGTATTTCTAAATGCTGGATAAAGGAGGCAACATATACGTTATTGCTTCAGACGGGGCTCATCATCGTGTGAATAGCATGGACGATCTCGCAGCAGTACAACCGGCAAGAGATCCATCTGCGACCCCGCAGCATGCCACTACGTCCACCACTACCAGTAAGCAGTGTTGCCAACTGCACCGTAATTACGGTAAAAACACCGTAGTCAGCCTCGATCTAAACTAAACGAAACTTTTGTTAGAGCCACATTTAGAGCCGTCCAACAGCAAATTAGCATCTGGGCTCAGCAAATACTCGTTGATCACAGGGAGATGCGCTCACGCCGGAAAATCCTCCTCATACACGGCCTTCTCAACCAACCAAGTTAAAAAAATCCGCGGGACATTGGTGTTTATTATTCCCAGCTCACTGCTCATATGTCAGCAAAATATTAAAGACGTAGCTCTCACGTCCAGTATACAAAACCCCATATAATAGGCTCGTGCATTATAAATATTGCACGGTCTTCACAGCCACAGACAAAAATGCATTATGTATAATGCACGGACAGGCAACGTGATATACATATGTAAGTTATGCCCCGTAATTTCACTGAAAACATAATATACGCACATAATCGTAATGTGTAGATAATCACTATCTGAAATACCGTTTTGCGTCAGCTCGCTGTAGAAGGATTCTTTGTTGGGTAAGCTGTTATCGTTGAGTTTAGACCAACAATCTAAGTATTCATAAGGAAATACACCTTTTCGAGTAAAGATTCATCTGTTCGAAATTTGAACAGAATTGCGGAAGTATTAGAAATTGATCAGGTGATACATTTTGATTAATTTATCCAAACTAGAAGACATACATTTTAAGGAGTCTACAAATCGCACGGTAATTTCTTTTCCAATAAATTGCAACTTTTGAAATGAAATGTACCTTTCTTTGTGTTGCGGTATACACTGAACGTTATCACCGTCTATGGCAGCCAACTGCTTAATAAACATGTGGCTATCGTATCCGCTCAAATTATGGAATAATATGGGAACATAGTTTGGTATTGTATATTTTAAATTGCACTCCTTATGAGCTAACCCTCTAATCTTCCCGGAACAATGACAATGATCAACGACCTTTACATCACCAGGTAGGAAATCTACATTGCAAATGTGACATGATTTGACAGTTAGCATTGTTTCATGAGCTGGAGTTATAGGTTCGCAAGCTATTTTGTTTGAGATAATCTCAGCGATAATCGCCAAATCAGCGCAGATATTTTCCACAAATTTTGATAGTGAGTTGTCAGAATTACAGTGTATGTAATAACCATAACTACATGGTACATGTTCATGAGTAAAATATGTGTTTTTCTGCTCACTTGGAGCTTTAACAAGTTTCAATATTGATTCAGAGTCTGCATATTATATCACAAACGGAAGTGAGAGTTGATGACTTACATTTTGAATGTAAGATATTGTTTGTCTGGAGAAGAATCACTAAATGTTATCGAATAGGACATGTTTTAAGAAGATAGGTCACGGCCTGTTCTGTTTAAACTAAGAGACGCTTCTCGTCGTGAAAACATTGGTCGAGCCTCCCCGAGTTCTCTTAAGAACTCGGGAGTTACTCTGTCCAAGTTCATAACGAAGACACGGCATTACCTGTTCATGAAGGCTCGTCATCGTTTCGGTATCGCTAAATGATGACGCAATATTAAGAATGTTCTCAATAACATTGAAATCAATAAAAAAAGTACATTTAATTTTAGCTTATATTGAATTTGAGCCTCCTCCACATCCGGCAGGTTTTGACCATTACAGAGCGAATTGATTTAGAACTATAAATAAATCACTTGAATGTTATGACGATTTGCATACGAAGATTCAAAATGGTCGTAAGAATATTATGCCACATGCTATAATCTATACTTGCGAATAATTTTACGTCTCTTGTTACATAAGAAATAAAGGCATAAGATTACCAGATACCAATACTAAAGATAGTATGTTTAGTTGTTTCCTAAGTTAGATCTTAAATTATTTAACGCGACTGACATAAACAACCTGTGATTATTTAGCCAGTAAATCTTTTAATCGGTATTTATTTGAATATAAAGCAAATATTTAATTTTTATATCGCTGAAATGCTTAATTTACCTGACACAATAAATATGTCAAATGTACCTATTTGTTATTGAGTAAAAGTATTTTTTAATAGTAAGTACTAGAAACGAAATAGATAAATAAGTATACCTACTATTTTTATCATGCGCGATAGTAAATCGCAAAACAATGTATTTACATGTATCGAAGACCCATAAAACTGAAAGTAACGAATTGTGATTATTATAATATATCCTTTTCTACTCTTATTTTTAGTAACAGTACACTGATTTGTGATAGTATTTCACTATGATTTTGAATTAATAAGAAATTGAATAGAATTAATGACTTAGATGAATTAATGATATTGTGTACGCTGGAAAATCCTCCTCATACATGGCCTTCGCGAAGAGCAGCATGAGAAAACTAATGCATTGGTGGCCAAGGTGTTGTCGGAGCGACTGAAAATAGCAAAATTCACTACAGCTGATATCACTAAATGTCATCGAATGGGACGTGTTTCAGAAGATAGGTCTCGGCCTGTGCTATTCAAACTGAGAGATGATTCTCTCCGTGAAAAAAAATTGGTCGAGCAAAGTTCACTCAAGAACTCGGGAATCACTCTGTCCGAGTTCTTAACAAAGGTACGACACGACCTGTTCATGAAGGCTCGTCAGCGTTTCGGTATTTCTAAATGCTGGATAAAGGAGGCAACATATACGTTATTGCTTCAGACGGGGCTCATCATCGTGTGAATAGCATGGACGATCTCGCAGCAGTACAACCGGCAAGAGATCCATCTGCGACCCCGCAGCATGCCACTACGTCCACCACTACCAGTAAGCAGTGTTGCCAACTGCACCGTAATTACGGTAAAACACCGTAGTCAGCCTCGATCTAAACTAAACGAAACTTTTGTTAGAGCCACATTTAGAGCCGTCCAACAGCAAATTAGCATCTGGGCTCAGCAAATACTCGTTGATCACAGGGAGATGCGCTCACGCCGGAAAATCCTCCTCATACACGGCCTTCTCAACCAACCAAGTTAAAAAAATCCGCGGGACATTGGTGTTTATTATTCCCAGCTCACTGCTCATATGTCAGCAAAATATTAAAGACGTAGCTCTCACGTCCAGTATACAAAACCCCATATAATAGGCTCGTGCATTATAAATATTGCACGGTCTTCACAGCCACAGACAAAAATGCATTATGTATAATGCACGGACAGGCAACGTGATATACATATGTAAGTTATGCCCCGTAATTTCACTGAAAACATAATATACGCACATAATCGTAATGTGTAGATAATCACTATCTGAAATACCGTTTTGCGTCAGCTCGCTGTAGAAGGATTCTTTGTTGGGTAAGCTGTTATCGTTGAGTTTAGACCAACAATCTAAGTATTCATAAGGAAATACACCTTTTCGAGTAAAGAGATTCATCTGTTCGAAATTTGAACAGAATTGCGGAAGTATTAGAAATTGATCAGGTGATACGATAGGTGATTTTGATTAATTTATCCAAACTAGAAGACATACATTTTAAGGAGTCTACAAATCGCACGGTAATTTCTTTTCCAATAAATTGCAACTTTTGAAATGAAATGTACCTTTCTTTGTGTTGCGGTATACACTGAACGTTATCACCGTCTATGGCAGCCAACTGCTTAATAAACATGTGGCTATCGTATCCGCTCAAATTATGGAATAATATGGGAACATAGTTTGGTATTGTATATTTTAAATTGCACTCCTTATGAGCTAACCTCTAATCTTCCCGGAACAATGACAATGATCAACGACCTTTACATCACCAGGTAGGAAATCTACATTGCAAATGTGACATGATTTGACAGTTAGCATTGTTTCATGAGCTGGAGTTATAGGTTCGCAAGCTATTTTGTTTGAGATAATCTCAGCGATAATCGCCAAATCAGCGCAGATATTTTCCACAAATTTTGATAGTGAGTTGTCAGAATTACAGTGTATGTAATAACCATAACTACATGGTACATGTTCATGAGTAAAATATGTGTTTTTCTGCTCACTTGGAGCTTTAACAAGTTTCAATATTGATTCAGAGTCTGCATATTATATCACAAACGGAAGTGAGAGTTGATGACTTACATTTTGAATGTAAGATATTGTTTGTCTGGAGAAGAATCACTAAATGTTATCGAATAGGACATGTTTTAAGAAGATAGGTCACGGCCTGTTCTGTTTAAACTAAGAGACGCTTCTCGTCGTGAAAACATTGGTCGAGCCTCCCGAGTTCTCTTAAGAACTCGGGAGTTACTCTGTCCAAGTTCATAACGAAGACACGGCATTACCTGTTCATGAAGGCTCGTCATCGTTTCGGTATCGCTAAATGATGACGCAATATTAAGAATGTTCTCAATAACATTGAAATCAATAAAAAGTACATTTAATTTTAGCTTATATTGAATTTGAGCCTCCTCCACATCCGGCAGGTTTTGGCCATTACAGAGCGAATTGATTTAGAACTATAAATAAATCACTTGAATGTTATGACGATTTGCATACGAAGATTCAAAATGGTCGTAAGAATATTATGCCACATGCTATAATCTATACTTGCGAATAATTTTACGTCTCTTGTTACATAAGAAATAAAGGCATAAGATTACCAGATACCAATACTAAAGATAGTATGTTTAGTTGTTTCCTAAGTTAGATCTTAAATTATTTAACGCGACTGACATAAACAACCTGTGATTATTTAGCCAGTAAATCTTTTAATCGGTATTTATTTGAATATAAAGCAAATATTTAATTTTTATATCGCTGAAATGCTTAATTTACCTGACACAATAAATATGTCAAATGTACCTATTTGTTATTGAGTAAAAGTATTTTTTTAATAGTAAGTACTAGAAACGAAATAGATAAATAAGTATACCTACTATTTTTATCATGCGCGATAGTAAATCGCAAAACAATGTATTTACATGTATCGAAGACCCATAAAACTGAAAGTAACGAATTGTGATTATTATAATATATCCTTTTCTACTCTTATTTTTAGTAACAGTACACTGATTTGTGATAGTATTTCACTATGATTTTGAATTAATAAGAAATTGAATAGAATTAATGACTTAGATGAATTAATGATATTGTGTACGCTGGAAAATCCTCCTCATACATGGCCTTCGCAAGAGCAGCATGAGAAAACTAATGCATTGGTGGCCAAGGTGTTGTCGGAGCGACTGAAAATAGCAAAATTCACTACAGCTGATATCACTAAATGTCATCGAATGGGACGTGTTTCAGAAGATAGGTCTCGCTCGGCCTGTGCTATTCAAACTGAGAGATGATGATTCTCTTCGTGAAAAAAATTGGTCGAGCAAAAGTTCACTCAAGAACTCGGGAATCACTCTGTCCGAGTTCTTAACAAAGGTACGACACGACCTGTTCATGAAGGCTCGTCAGCGTTTCGGTATTTCTAAATGCTGGATAAAGGAGGCAACATATACGTTATTGCTTCAGACGGGGCTCATCATCGTGTGAATAGCATGGACGATCTCGCAGCAGTACAACCGGCAAGAGATCCATCTGCGACCCCGCAGCATGCCACTACGTCCACCACTACCAGTAAGCAGTGTTGCCAACTGCACCGTAATTACGGTAAAAACACCGTAGTCAGCCTCGATCTAAACTAAACGAAACTTTTGTTAGAGCCACATTTAGAGCCGTCCAACAGCAAATTAGCATCTGGGCTCAGCAAATACTCGTTGATCACAGGGAGATGCGCTCACGCCGGAAAATCCTCCTCATACACGGCCTTCTCAACCAACCAAGTTAAAAAAATCCGCGGGACATTGGTGTTTATTATTCCCAGCTCACTGCTCATATGTCAGCAAAATATTAAAGACGTAGCTCTCACGTCCAGTATACAAAACCCCATATAATAGGCTCGTGCATTATAAATATTGCACGGTCTTCACAGCCACAGACAAAAATGCATTATGTATAATGCACGGACAGGCAACGTGATATATACATATGTAAGTTATGCCCCGTAATTTCACTGAAAACATAATATACGCACATAATCGTAATGTGTAGATAATCACTATCTGAAATACCGTTTTGCGTCAGCTCGCTGTAGAAGGATTCTTTGTTGGGTAAGCTGTTATCGTTGAGTTTAGACCAACAATCTAAGTATTCATAAGGAAATACACCTTTTCGAGTAAAGAGATTCATCTGTTCGAAATTTGAACAGAATTGCGGAAGTATTAGAAATTGATCAGGTGATACATTTTGATTAATTTATCCAAACTAGAAGACATACATTTTAAGGAGTCTACAAATCGCACGGTAATTTCTTTTCCAATAAATTGCAACTTTTGAAATGAAATGTACCTTTCTTTGTGTTGCGGTATACACTGAACGTTATCACCGTCTATGGCAGCCAACTGCTTAATAAACATGTGGCTATCGTATCCGCTCAAATTATGGAATAATATGGGAACATAGTTTGGTATTGTATATTTTAAATTGCACTCCTTATGAGCTAACCTCTAATCTTCCCGGAACAATGACAATGATCAACGACCTTTACATCACCAGGTAGGAAATCTACATTGCAAATGTGACATGATTTGACAGTTAGCATTGTTTCATGAGCTGGAGTTATAGGTTCGCAAGCTATTTTGTTTGAGATAATCTCAGCGATAATCGCCAAATCAGCGCAGATATTTTCCACAAATTTTGATAGTGAGTTGTCAGAATTACAGTGTATGTAATAACCATAACTACATGGTACATGTTCATGAGTAAAATATGTGTTTTTTCTGCTCACTTGGAGCTTTAACAAGTTTCAATATTGATTCAGAGTCTGCATATTATATCACAAACGGAAGTGAGAGTTGATGACTTACATTTTTGAATGTAAGATATTGTTTGTCTGGAGAAGAATCACTAAATGTTATCGAATAGGACATGTTTTAAGAAGATAGGTCACGGCCTGTTCTGTTTAAACTAAGAGACGCTTCTCGTCGTGAAAACATTGGTCGAGCCTCCCCGAGTTCTCTTAAGAACTCGGGAGTTACTCTGTCCAAGTTCATAACGAAGACACGGCATTACCTGTTCATGAAGGCTCGTCATCGTTTCGGTATCGCTAAATGATGACGCTATATTAAGAATGTTCTCAATAACATTGAAATCAATAAAAAAGTACATTTAATTTTAGCTTATATTGAATTTGAGCCTCCTCCACATCCGGCAGGTTTTGGCCATTACAGAGCGAATTGATTTAGAACTATAAATAAATCACTTGAATGTTATGACGATTTGCATACGAAGATTCAAAATGGTCGTAAGAATATTATGCCACATGCTATAATCTATACTTGCGAATAATTTTACGTCTCTTGTTACATAAGAAATAAAGGCATAAGATTACCAGATACCAATACTAAAGATAGTATGTTTAGTTGTTTCCTAAGTTAGATCTTAAATTATTTAACGCGACTGACATAAACAACCTGTGATTATTTAGCCAGTAAATCTTTTAATCGGTATTTATTTGAATATAAAGCAAATATTTAATTTTTATATCGCTGAAATGCTTAATTTACCTGACACAATAAATATGTCAAATGTACCTATTTGTTATTGAGTAAAAGTATTTTTTTAATAGTAAGTACTAGAAACGAAATAGATAAATAAGTATACCTACTATTTTTTTATCATGCGCGATAGTAAATTGCAAAACAATGTATTTACATGTATCGAAGACCCATAAAACTGAAAGTAACGAATTGTGATTATTATAATATATCCTTTTCTACTCTTATTTTTAGTAACAGTACACTGATTTGTGATAGTATTTCACTATGATTTTGAATTAATAAGAAATTGAATAGAATTAATGACTTAGATGAATTAATGATATTGTGTACGCTGGAAAATCCTCCTCATACATGGCCTTCGCGAAGAGCAGCATGAGAAAACTAATGCATTGGTGGCCAAGGTGTTGTCGGAGCGACTGAAAATAGCAAAATTCACTACAGCTGATATCACTAAATGTCATCGAATGGGACGTGTTTCAGAAGATAGGTCTCGGCCTGTGCTATTCAAACTGAGAGATGATTCTCCGTGAAAAAAATTGGTCGAGCAAAGTTCACTCAAGAACTCGGGAATCACTCTGTCCGAGTTCTTAACAAAGGTACGACACGACCTGTTCATGAAGGCTCGTCAGCGTTTCGGTATTTCTAAATGCTGGATAAAGGAGGCAACATATACGTTATTGCTTCAGACGGGGCTCATCATCGTGTGAATAGCATGGACGATCTCGCAGCAGTACAACCGGCAAGAGATCCATCTGCGACCCCGCAGCATGCCACTACGTCCACCACTACCAGTAAGCAGTGTTGCCAACTGCACCGTAATTACGGTAAAAACACCGTAGTCAGCCTCGATCTAAACTAAACGAAACTTTTGTTAGAGCCACATTTAGAGCCGTCCAACAGCAAATTAGCATCTGGGCTCAGCAAATACTCGTTGATCACAGGGAGATGCGCTCACGCCGGAAAATCCTCCTCATACACGGCCTTCTCAACCAACCAAGTTAAAAAAATCCGCGGGACATTGGTGTTTATTATTCCCAGCTCACTGCTCATATGTCAGCAAAATATTAAAGACGTAGCTCTCACGTCCAGTATACAAAACCCCATATAATAGGCTCGTGCATTATAAATATTGCACGGTCTTCACAGCCACAGACAAAAATGCATTATGTATAATGCACGGACAGGCAACGTGATATACATATGTAAGTTATGCCCCGTAATTTCACTGAAAACATAATATACGCACATAATCGTAATGTGTAGATAATCACTATCTGAAATACCGTTTTGCGTCAGCTCGCTGTAGAAGGATTCTTTGTTGGGTAAGCTGTTATCGTTGAGTTTAGACCAACAATCTAAGTATTCATAAGGAAATACACCTTTTCGAGTAAAGAGATTCATCTGTTCGAAATTTGAACAGAATTGCGGAAGTATTAGAAATTGATCAGGTGATACATTTTTGATTAATTTATCCAAACTAGAAGACATACATTTTAAGGAGTCTACAAATCGCACGGTAATTTCTTTTCCAATAAATTGCAACTTTTGAAATGAAATGTACCTTTCTTTGTGTTGCGGTATACACTGAACGTTATCACCGTCTATGGCAGCCAACTGCTTAATAAACATGTGGCTATCGTATCCGCTCAAATTATGGAATAATATGGGAACATAGTTTGGTATTGTATATTTTAAATTGCACTCCTTATGAGCTAACCTCTAATCTTCCCGGAACAATGACAATGATCAACGACCTTTACATCACCAGGTAGGAAATCTACATTGCAAATGTGACATGATTTGACAGTTAGCATTGTTTCATGAGCTGGAGTTATAGGTTCGCAAGCTATTTTGTTTGAGATAATCTCAGCGATAATCGCCAAATCAGCGCAGATATTTTCCACAAATTTTGATAGTGAGTTGTCAGAATTACAGTGTATGTAATAACCATAACTACATGGTACATGTTCATGAGTAAAATATGTGTTTTTCTGCTCACTTGGAGCTTTAACAAGTTTCAATATTGATTCAGAGTCTGCATATTATATCACAAACGGAAGTGAGAGTTGATGACTTACATTTTTGAATGTAAGATATTGTTTGTCTGGAGAAGAATCACTAAATGTTATCGAATAGGACATGTTTTAAGAAGATAGGTCACGGCCTGTTCTGTTTAAACTAAGAGACGCTTCTCGTCGTGAAAACATTGGTCGAGCCTCCCGAGTTCTCTTAAGAACTCGGGAGTTACTCTGTCCAAGTTCATAACGAAGACACGGCATTACCTGTTCATGAAGGCTCGTCATCGTTTCGGTATCGCTAAATGATGACGCAATATTAAGAATGTTCTCAATAACATTGAAATCAATAAAAAAGTACATTTAATTTTAGCTTATATTGAATTTGAGCCTCCTCCACATCCGGCAGGTTTTGGCCATTACAGAGCGAATTGATTTAGAACTATAAATAAATCACTTGAATGTTATGACGATTTGCATACGAAGATTCAAAATGGTCGTAAGAATATTATGCCACATGCTATAATCTATACTTGCGAATAATTTTACGTCTCTTGTTACATAAGAAATAAAGGCATAAGATTACCAGATACCAATACTAAAGATAGTATGTTTAGTTGTTTCCTAAGTTAGATCTTAAATTATTTAACGCGACTGACATAAACAACCTGTGATTATTTAGCCAGTAAATCTTTTAATCGGTATTTATTTGAATATAAAGCAAATATTTAATTTTTATATCGCTGAAATGCTTAATTTACCTGACACAATAAATATGTCAAATGTACCTATTTGTTATTGAGTAAAAGTATTTTTTAATAGTAAGTACTAGAAACGAAATAGATAAATAAGTATACCTACTATTTTTATCATGCGCGATAGTAAATCGCAAAACAATGTATTTACATGTATCGAAGACCCATAAAACTGAAAGTAACGAATTGTGATTATTATAATATATCCTTTTCTACTCTTATTTTTAGTAACAGTACACTGATTTGTGATAGTATTTCACTATGATTTTGAATTAATAAGAAATTGAATAGAATTAATGACTTAGATGAATTAATGATATTGTGTACGCTGGAAAATCCTCCTCATACATGGCCTTCGCGAAGAGCAGCATGAGAAAACTAATGCATTGGTGGCCAAGGTGTTGTCGGAGCGACTGAAAATAGCAAAATTCACTACAGCTGATATCACTAAATGTCATCGAATGGGACGTGTTTCAGAAGATAGGTCTCGCTCGGCCTGTGCTATTCAAACTGAGAGATGATGATTCTCTTCGTGAAAAAATTGGTCGAGCAAAGTTCACTCAAGAACTCGGGAATCACTCTGTCCGAGTTCTTAACAAAGGTACGACACGACCTGTTCATGAAGGCTCGTCAGCGTTTCGGTATTTCTAAATGCTGGATAAAGGAGGCAACATATACGTTATTGCTTCAGACGGGGCTCATCATCGTGTGAATAGCATGGACGATCTCGCAGCAGTACAACCGGCAAGAGATCCATCTGCGACCCCGCAGCATGCCACTACGTCCACCACTACCAGTAAGCAGTGTTGCCAACTGCACCGTAATTACGGTAAAAACACCGTAGTCAGCCTCGATCTAAACTAAACGAAACTTTTGTTAGAGCCACATTTAGAGCCGTCCAACAGCAAATTAGCATCTGGGCTCAGCAAATACTCGTTGATCACAGGGAGATGCGCTCACGCCGGAAAATCCTCCTCATACACGGCCTTCTCAACCAACCAAGTTAAAAAAATCCGCGGGACATTGGTGTTTATTATTCCCAGCTCACTGCTCATATGTCAGCAAAATATTAAAGACGTAGCTCTCACGTCCAGTATACAAAACCCCATATAATAGGCTCGTGCATTATAAATATTGCACGGTCTTCACAGCCACAGACAAAAAAATGCATTATGTATAATGCACGGACAGGCAACGTGATATACATATGTAAGTTATGCCCCGTAATTTCACTGAAAACATAATATACGCACATAATCGTAATGTGTAGATAATCACTATCTGAAATACCGTTTTGCGTCAGCTCGCTGTAGAAGGATTCTTTGTTGGGTAAGCTGTTATCGTTGAGTTTAGACCAACAATCTAAGTATTCATAAGGAAATACACCTTTTCGAGTAAAGAGATTCATCTGTTCGAAATTTGAACAGAATTGCGGAAGTATTAGAAATTGATCAGGTGATACATTTTTGATTAATTTATCCAAACTAGAAGACATACATTTTAAGGAGTCTACAAATCGCACGGTAATTTCTTTTCCAATAAATTGCAACTTTTGAAATGAAATGTACCTTTCTTTGTGTTGCGGTATACACTGAACGTTATCACCGTCTATGGCAGCCAACTGCTTAATAAACATGTGGCTATCGTATCCGCTCAAATTATGGAATAATATGGGAACATAGTTTGGTATTGTATATTTTAAATTGCACTCCTTATGAGCTAACCTCTAATCTTCCCGGAACAATGACAATGATCAACGACCTTTACATCACCAGGTAGGAAATCTACATTGCAAATGTGACATGATTTGACAGTTAGCATTGTTTCATGAGCTGGAGTTATAGGTTCGCAAGCTATTTTGTTTGAGATAATCTCAGCGATAATCGCCAAATCAGCGCAGATATTTTCCACAAATTTTGATAGTGAGTTGTCAGAATTACAGTGTATGTAATAACCATAACTACATGGTACATGTTCATGAGTAAAATATGTGTTTTTTCTGCTCACTTGGAGCTTTAACAAGTTTCAATATTGATTCAGAGTCTGCATATTATATCACAAACGGAAGTGAGAGTTGATGACTTACATTTTGAATGTAAGATATTGTTTGTCTGGAGAAGAATCACTAAATGTTATCGAATAGGACATGTTTTAAGAAGATAGGTCACGGCCTGTTCTGTTTAAACTAAGAGACGCTTCGTCGTGAAAACATTGGTCGAGCCTCCCGAGTTCTCTTAAGAACTCGGGAGTTACTCTGTCCAAGTTCATAACGAAGACACGGCATTACCTGTTCATGAAGGCTCGTCATCGTTTCGGTATCGCTAAATGATGACGCAATATTAAGAATGTTCTCAATAACATTGAAATCAATAAAAAGTACATTTAATTTTAGCTTATATTGAATTTGAGCCTCCTCCACATCCGGCAGGTTTTGGCCATTACAGAGCGAATTGATTTAGAACTATAAATAAATCACTTGAATGTTATGACGATTTGCATACGAAGATTCAAAATGGTCGTAAGAATATTATGCCACATGCTATAATCTATACTTGCGAATAATTTTACGTCTCTTGTTACATAAGAAATAAAGGCATAAGATTACCAGATACCAATACTAAAGATAGTATGTTTAGTTGTTTCCTAAGTTAGATCTTAAATTATTTAACGCGACTGACATAAACAACCTGTGATTATTTAGCCAGTAAATCTTTTAATCGGTATTTATTTGAATATAAAGCAAATATTTAATTTTATATCGCTGAAATGCTTAATTTACCTGACACAATAAATATGTCAAATGTACCTATTTGTTATTGAGTAAAAGTATTTTTTTAATAGTAAGTACTAGAAACGAAATAGATAAATAAGTATACCTACTATTTTTATCATGCGCGATAGTAAATCGCAAAACAATGTATTTACATGTATCGAAGACCCATAAAACTGAAAGTAACGAATTGTGATTATTATAATATATCCTTTTCTACTCTTATTTTTAGTAACAGTACACTGATTTGTGATAGTATTTCACTATGATTTTGAATTAATAAGAAATTGAATAGAATTAATGACTTAGATGAATTAATGATATTGTGTACGCTGGAAAATCCTCCTCATACATGGCCTTCGCGAAGAGCAGCATGAGAAAACTAATGCATTGGTGGCCAAGGTGTTGTCGGAGCGACTGAAAATAGCAAAATTCACTACAGCTGATATCACTAAATGTCATCGAATGGGACGTGTTTCAGAAGATAGGTCTCGCTCGGCCTGTGCTATTCAAACTGAGAGATGATGATTCTCTTCGTGAAAAAAATTGGTCGAGCAAAAGTTCACTCAAGAACTCGGGAATCACTCTGTCCGAGTTCTTAACAAAGGTACGACACGACCTGTTCATGAAGGCTCGTCAGCGTTTCGGTATTTCTAAATGCTGGATAAAGGAGGCAACATATACGTTATTGCTTCAGACGGGGCTCATCATCGTGTGAATAGCATGGACGATCTCGCAGCAGTACAACCGGCAAGAGATCCATCTGCGACCCCGCAGCATGCCACTACGTCCACCACTACCAGTAAGCAGTGTTGCCAACTGCACCGTAATTACGGTAAAAACACCGTAGTCAGCCTCGATCTAAACTAAACGAAACTTTTGTTAGAGCCACATTTAGAGCCGTCCAACAGCAAATTAGCATCTGGGCTCAGCAAATACTCGTTGATCACAGGGAGATGCGCTCACGCCGGAAAATCCTCCTCATACACGGCCTTCTCAACCAACCAAGTTAAAAAAATCGCGGGACATTGGTGTTTATTATTCCCAGCTCACTGCTCATATGTCAGCAAAATATTAAAGACGTAGCTCACGTCCAGTATACAAAACCCCATATAATAGGCTCGTGCATTATAAATATTGCACGGTCTTCACAGCCACAGACAAAAATGCATTATGTATAATGCACGGACAGGCAACGTGATATACATATGTAAGTTATGCCCCGTAATTTCACTGAAAACATAATATACGCACATAATCGTAATGTGTAGATAATCACTATCTGAAATACCGTTTTGCGTCAGCTCGCTGTAGAAGGATTCTTTGTTGGGTAAGCTGTTATCGTTGAGTTTAGACCAACAATCTAAGTATTCATAAGGAAATACACCTTTTCGAGTAAAGAGATTCATCTGTTCGAAATTTGAACAGAATTGCGGAAGTATTAGAAATTGATCAGGTGATACATTTTTGATTAATTTATCCAAACTAGAAGACATACATTTTAAGGAGTCTACAAATCGCACGGTAATTTCTTTTCCAATAAATTGCAACTTTTGAAATGAAATGTACCTTTCTTTGTGTTGCGGTATACACTGAACGTTATCACCGTCTATGGCAGCCAACTGCTTAATAAACATGTGGCTATCGTATCCGCTCAAATTATGGAATAATATGGGAACATAGTTTGGTATTGTATATTTTAAATTGCACTCCTTATGAGCTAACCCTCTAATCTTCCCGGAACAATGACAATGATCAACGACCTTTACATCACCAGGTAGGAAATCTACATTGCAAATGTGACATGATTTGACAGTTAGCATTGTTTCATGAGCTGGAGTTATAGGTTCGCAAGCTATTTTGTTTGAGATAATCTCAGCGATAATCGCCAAATCAGCGCAGATATTTTCCACAAATTTTGATAGTGAGTTGTCAGAATTACAGTGTATGTAATAACCATAACTACATGGTACATGTTCATGAGTAAAATATGTGTTTTTTCTGCTCACTTGGAGCTTTAACAAGTTTCAATATTGATTCAGAGTCTGCATATTATATCACAAACGGAAGTGAGAGTTGATGACTTACATTTTTGAATGTAAGATATTGTTTGTCTGGAGAAGAATCACTAAATGTTATCGAATAGGACATGTTTTAAGAAGATAGGTCACGGCCTGTTCTGTTTAAACTAAGAGACGCTTCTCGTCGTGAAAACATTGGTCGAGCCTCCCCGAGTTCTCTTAAGAACTCGGGAGTTACTCTGTCCAAGTTCATAACGAAGACACGGCATTACCTGTTCATGAAGGCTCGTCATCGTTTCGGTATCGCTAAATGATGACGCTATATTAAGAATGTTCTCAATAACATTGAAATCAATAAAAAAGTACATTTAATTTTAGCTTATATTGAATTTGAGCCTCCTCCACATCCGGCAGGTTTTGGCCATTACAGAGCGAATTGATTTAGAACTATAAATAAATCACTTGAATGTTATGACGATTTGCATACGAAGATTCAAAATGGTCGTAAGAATATTATGCCACATGCTATAATCTATACTTGCGAATAATTTTACGTCTCTTGTTACATAAGAAATAAAGGCATAAGATTACCAGATACCAATACTAAAGATAGTATGTTTAGTTGTTTCCTAAGTTAGATCTTAAATTATTTAACGCGACTGACATAAACAACCTGTGATTATTTAGCCAGTAAATCTTTTAATCGGTATTTATTTGAATATAAAGCAAATATTTAATTTTTATATCGCTGAAATGCTTAATTTACCTGACACAATAAATATGTCAAATGTACCTATTTGTTATTGAGTAAAAGTATTTTTTTAATAGTAAGTACTAGAAACGAAATAGATAAATAAGTATACCTACTATTTTTATCATGCGCGATAGTAAATTGCAAAACAATGTATTTACATGTATCGAAGACCCATAAAACTGAAAGTAACGAATTGTGATTATTATAATATATCCTTTTCTACTCTTATTTTTAGTAACAGTACACTGATTTGTGATAGTATTTCACTATGATTTTGAATTAATAAGAAATTGAATAGAATTAATGACTTAGATGAATTAATGATATTGTGTACGCTGGAAAATCCTCCTCATACATGGCCTTCGCGAAGAGCAGCATGAGAAAACTAATGCATTGGTGGCCAAGGTGTTGTCGGAGCGACTGAAAATAGCAAAATTCACTACAGCTGATATCACTAAATGTCATCGAATGGGACGTGTTTCAGAAGATAGGTCTCGGCCTGTGCTATTCAAACTGAGAGATGATTCTCTCCGTGAAAAAATTGGTCGAGCAAAGTTCACTCAAGAACTCGGGAATCACTCTGTCCGAGTTCTTAACAAAGGTACGACACGACCTGTTCATGAAGGCTCGTCAGCGTTTCGGTATTTCTAAATGCTGGATAAAGGAGGCAACATATACGTTATTGCTTCAGACGGGGCTCATCATCGTGTGAATAGCATGGACGATCTCGCAGCAGTACAACCGGCAAGAGATCCATCTGCGACCCCGCAGCATGCCACTACGTCCACCACTACCAGTAAGCAGTGTTGCCAACTGCACCGTAATTACGGTAAAACACCGTAGTCAGCCTCGATCTAAACTAAACGAAACTTTTGTTAGAGCCACATTTAGAGCCGTCCAACAGCAAATTAGCATCTGGGCTCAGCAAATACTCGTTGATCACAGGGAGATGCGCTCACGCCGGAAAATCCTCCTCATACACGGCCTTCTCAACCAACCAAGTTAAAAAATCCGCGGGACATTGGTGTTTATTATTCCCAGCTCACTGCTCATATGTCAGCAAAATATTAAAGACGTAGCTCTCACGTCCAGTATACAAAACCCCATATAATAGGCTCGTGCATTATAAATATTGCACGGTCTTCACAGCCACAGACAAAAATGCATTATGTATAATGCACGGACAGGCAACGTGATATACATATGTAAGTTATGCCCCGTAATTTCACTGAAAACATAATATACGCACATAATCGTAATGTGTAGATAATCACTATCTGAAATACCGTTTTGCGTCAGCTCGCTGTAGAAGGATTCTTTGTTGGGTAAGCTGTTATCGTTGAGTTTAGACCAACAATCTAAGTATTCATAAGGAAATACACCTTTTCGAGTAAAGAGATTCATCTGTTCGAAATTTGAACAGAATTGCGGAAGTATTAGAAATTGATCAGGTGATACATTTTTTTGATTAATTTATCCAAACTAGAAGACATACATTTTAAGGAGTTCTACAAATCGCACGGTAATTTCTTTTCCAATAAATTGCAACTTTTGAAATGAAATGTACCTTTCTTTGTGTTGCGGTATACACTGAACGTTATCACCGTCTATGGCAGCCAACTGCTTAATAAACATGTGGCTATCGTATCCGCTCAAATTATGGAATAATATGGGAACATAGTTTGGTATTGTATATTTTAAATTGCACTCCTTATGAGCTAACCTCTAATCTTCCCGGAACAATGACAATGATCAACGACCTTACATCACCAGGTAGGAAATCTACATTGCAAATGTGACATGATTTGACAGTTAGCATTGTTTCATGAGCTGGAGTTATAGGTTCGCAAGCTATTTTGTTTGAGATAATCTCAGCGATAATCGCCAAATCAGCGCAGATATTTTCCACAAATTTTGATAGTGAGTTGTCAGAATTACAGTGTATGTAATAACCATAACTACATGGTACATGTTCATGAGTAAAATATGTGTTTTTTCTGCTCACTTGGAGCTTTAACAAGTTTCAATATTGATTCAGAGTCTGCATATTATATCACAAACGGAAGTGAGAGTTGATGACTTACATTTTGAATGTAAGATATTGTTTGTCTGGAGAAGAATCACTAAATGTTATCGAATAGGACATGTTTTAAGAAGATAGGTCACGGCCTGTTCTGTTTAAACTAAGAGACGCTTCGTCGTGAAAACATTGGTCGAGCCTCCCGAGTTCTCTTAAGAACTCGGGAGTTACTCTGTCCAAGTTCATAACGAAGACACGGCATTACCTGTTCATGAAGGCTCGTCATCGTTTCGGTATCGCTAAATGATGACGCAATATTAAGAATGTTCTCAATAACATTGAAATCAATAAAAAAGTACATTTAATTTTAGCTTATATTGAATTTGAGCCTCCTCCACATCCGGCAGGTTTTGGCCATTACAGAGCGAATTGATTTAGAACTATAAATAAATCACTTGAATGTTATGACGATTTGCATACGAAGATTCAAAATGGTCGTAAGAATATTATGCCACATGCTATAATCTATACTTGCGAATAATTTTACGTCTCTTGTTACATAAGAAATAAAGGCATAAGATTACCAGATACCAATACTAAAGATAGTATGTTTAGTTGTTTCCTAAGTTAGATCTTAAATTATTTAACGCGACTGACATAAACAACCTGTGATTATTTAGCCAGTAAATCTTTTAATCGGTATTTATTTGAATATAAAGCAAATATTTAATTTTTATATCGCTGAAATGCTTAATTTACCTGACACAATAAATATGTCAAATGTACCTATTTGTTATTGAGTAAAAGTATTTTTTAATAGTAAGTACTAGAAACGAAATAGATAAATAAGTATACCTACTATTTTTATCATGCGCGATAGTAAATCGCAAAACAATGTATTTACATGTATCGAAGACCCATAAAACTGAAAGTAACGAATTGTGATTATTATAATATATCCTTTTCTACTCTTATTTTTAGTAACAGTACACTGATTTGTGATAGTATTTCACTATGATTTTGAATTAATAAGAAATTGAATAGAATTAATGACTTAGATGAATTAATGATATTGTGTACGCTGGAAAATCCTCCTCATACATGGCCTTCGCGAAGAGCAGCATGAGAAAACTAATGCATTGGTGGCCAAGGTGTTGTCGGAGCGACTGAAAATAGCAAAATTCACTACAGCTGATATCACTAAATGTCATCGAATGGGACGTGTTTCAGAAGATAGGTCTCGCTCGGCCTGTGCTATTCAAACTGAGAGATGATGATTCTCTCCGTGAAAAAATTGGTCGAGCAAAGTTCACTCAAGAACTCGGGAATCACTCTGTCCGAGTTCTTAACAAAGGTACGACACGACCTGTTCATGAAGGCTCGTCAGCGTTTCGGTATTTCTAAATGCTGGATAAAGGAGGCAACATATACGTTATTGCTTCAGACGGGGCTCATCATCGTGTGAATAGCATGGACGATCTCGCAGCAGTACAACCGGCAAGAGATCCATCTGCGACCCCGCAGCATGCCACTACGTCCACCACTACCAGTAAGCAGTGTTGCCAACTGCACCGTAATTACGGTAAAACACCGTAGTCAGCCTCGATCTAAACTAAACGAAACTTTTGTTAGAGCCACATTTAGAGCCGTCCAACAGCAAATTAGCATCTGGGCTCAGCAAATACTCGTTGATCACAGGAGATGCGCTCACGCCGGAAAATCCTCCTCATACACGGCCTTCTCAACCAACCAAGTTAAAAAAATCCGCGGGACATTGGTGTTTATTATTCCCAGCTCACTGCTCATATGTCAGCAAAATATTAAAGACGTAGCTCTCACGTCCAGTATACAAAACCCCATATAATAGGCTCGTGCATTATAAATATTGCACGGTCTTCACAGCCACAGACAAAAATGCATTATGTATAATGCACGGACAGGCAACGTGATATACATATGTGTTATGCCCCGTAATTTCACTGAAAACATAATATACGCACATAATCGTAATGTGTAGATAATCACTATCTGAAATACCGTTTTGCGTCAGCTCGCTGTAGAAGGATTCTTTGTTGGGTAAGCTGTTATCGTTGAGTTTAGACCAACAATCTAAGTATTCATAAGGAAATACACCTTTTCGAGTAAAGAGATTCATCTGTTCGAAATTTGAACAGAATTGCGGAAGTATTAGAAATTGATCAGGTGATACATTTTTGATTAATTTATCCAAACTAGAAGACATACATTTTAAGGAGTCTACAAATCGCACGGTAATTTTCTTTTCCAATAAATTGCAACTTTTGAAATGAAATGTACCTTTCTTTGTGTTGCGGTATACACTGAACGTTATCACCGTCTATGGCAGCCAACTGCTTAATAAACATGTGGCTATCGTATCCGCTCAAATTATGGAATAATATGGGAACATAGTTTGGTATTGTATATTTTAAATTGCACTCCTTATGAGCTAACCTCTAATCTTCCCGGAACAATGACAATGATCAACGACCTTTACATCACCAGGTAGGAAATCTACATTGCAAATGTGACATGATTTGACAGTTAGCATTGTTTCATGAGCTGGAGTTATAGGTTCGCAAGCTATTTTGTTTGAGATAATCTCAGCGATAATCGCCAAATCAGCGCAGATATTTTCCACAAATTTTGATAGTGAGTTGTCAGAATTACAGTGTATGTAATAACCATAACTACATGGTACATGTTCATGAGTAAAATATGTGTTTTTTCTGCTCACTTGGAGCTTTAACAAGTTTCAATATTGATTCAGAGTCTGCATATTATATCACAAACGGAAGTGAGAGTTGATGACTTACATTTTGAATGTAAGATATTGTTTGTCTGGAGAAGAATCACTAAATGTTATCGAATAGGACATGTTTTAAGAAGATAGGTCACGGCCTGTTCTGTTTAAACTAAGAGACGCTTCGTCGTGAAAACATTGGTCGAGCCTCCCGAGTTCTCTTAAGAACTCGGGAGTTACTCTGTCCAAGTTCATAACGAAGACACGGCATTACCTGTTCATGAAGGCTCGTCATCGTTTCGGTATCGCTAAATGATGACGCAATATTAAGAATGTTCTCAATAACATTGAAATCAATAAAAAAGTACATTTAATTTTAGCTTATATTGAATTTGAGCCTCCTCCACATCCGGCAGGTTTTGGCCATTACAGAGCGAATTGATTTAGAACTATAAATAAATCACTTGAATGTTATGACGATTTGCATACGAAGATTCAAAATGGTCGTAAGAATATTATGCCACATGCTATAATCTATACTTGCGAATAATTTTACGTCTCTTGTTACATAAGAAATAAAGGCATAAGATTACCAGATACCAATACTAAAGATAGTATGTTTAGTTGTTTCCTAAGTTAGATCTTAAATTATTTAACGCGACTGACATAAACAACCTGTGATTATTTAGCCAGTAAATCTTTTAATCGGTATTTATTTGAATATAAAGCAAATATTTAATTTTTATATCGCTGAAATGCTTAATTTACCTGACACAATAAATATGTCAAATGTACCTATTTGTTATTGAGTAAAAGTATTTTTTTAATAGTAAGTACTAGAAACGAAATAGATAAATAAGTATACCTACTATTTTTATCATGCGCGATAGTAAATCGCAAAACAATGTATTTACATGTATCGAAGACCCATAAAACTGAAAGTAACGAATTGTGATTATTATAATATATCCTTTTCTACTCTTATTTTTAGTAACAGTACACTGATTTGTGATAGTATTTCACTATGATTTTGAATTAATAAGAAATTGAATAGAATTAATGACTTAGATGAATTAATGATATTGTGTACGCTGGAAAATCCTCCTCATACATGGCCTTCGCGAAGAGCAGCATGAGAAAACTAATGCATTGGTGGCCAAGGTGTTGTCGGAGCGACTGAAAATAGCAAAATTCACTACAGCTGATATCACTAAATGTCATCGAATGGGACGTGTTTCAGAAGATAGGTCTCGCTCGGCCTGTGCTATTCAAACTGAGAGATGATGATTCTCTTCGTGAAAAAAATTGGTCGAGCAAAAGTTCACTCAAGAACTCGGGAATCACTCTGTCCGAGTTCTTAACAAAGGTACGACACGACCTGTTCATGAAGGCTCGTCAGCGTTTCGGTATTTCTAAATGCTGGATAAAGGAGGCAACATATACGTTATTGCTTCAGACGGGGCTCATCATCGTGTGAATAGCATGGACGATCTCGCAGCAGTACAACCGGCAAGAGATCCATCTGCGACCCCGCAGCATGCCACTACGTCCACCACTACCAGTAAGCAGTGTTGCCAACTGCACCGTAATTACGGTAAAAACACCGTAGTCAGCCTCGATCTAAACTAAACGAAACTTTTGTTAGAGCCACATTTAGAGCCGTCCAACAGCAAATTAGCATCTGGGCTCAGCAAATACTCGTTGATCACAGGGAGATGCGCTCACGCCGGAAAATCCTCCTCATACACGGCCTTCTCAACCAACCAAGTTAAAAAACCGCGGGACATTGGTGTTTATTATTCCCAGCTCACTGCTCATATGTCAGCAAAATATTAAAGACGTAGCTCTCACGTCCAGTATACAAAACCCCATATAATAGGCTCGTGCATTATAAATATTGCACGGTCTTCACAGCCACAGACAAAAATGCATTATGTATAATGCACGGACAGGCAACGTGATATACATATGTGTTATGCCCCGTAATTTCACTGAAAACATAATATACGCACATAATCGTAATGTGTAGATAATCACTATCTGAAATACCGTTTTGCGTCAGCTCGCTGTAGAAGGATTCTTTGTTGGGTAAGCTGTTATCGTTGAGTTTAGACCAACAATCTAAGTATTCATAAGGAAATACACCTTTTCGAGTAAAGAGATTCATCTGTTCGAAATTTGAACAGAATTGCGGAAGTATTAGAAATTGATCAGGTGATACATTTTTGATTAATTTATCCAAACTAGAAGACATACATTTTAAGGAGTCTACAAATCGCACGGTAATTTCTTTTCCAATAAATTGCAACTTTTGAAATGAAATGTACCTTTCTTTGTGTTGCGGTATACACTGAACGTTATCACCGTCTATGGCAGCCAACTGCTTAATAAACATGTGGCTATCGTATCCGCTCAAATTATGGAATAATATGGGAACATAGTTTGGTATTGTATATTTTAAATTGCACTCCTTATGAGCTAACCTCTAATCTTCCCGGAACAATGACAATGATCAACGACCTTTACATCACCAGGTAGGAAATCTACATTGCAAATGTGACATGATTTGACAGTTAGCATTGTTTCATGAGCTGGAGTTATAGGTTCGCAAGCTATTTTGTTTGAGATAATCTCAGCGATAATCGCCAAATCAGCGCAGATATTTTCCACAAATTTTGATAGTGAGTTGTCAGAATTACAGTGTATGTAATAACCATAACTACATGGTACATGTTCATGAGTAAAATATGTGTTTTTTCTGCTCACTTGGAGCTTTAACAAGTTTCAATATTGATTCAGAGTCTGCATATTATATCACAAACGGAAGTGAGAGTTGATGACTTACATTTTTGAATGTAAGATATTGTTTGTCTGGAGAAGAATCACTAAATGTTATCGAATAGGACATGTTTTAAGAAGATAGGTCACGGCCTGTTCTGTTTAAACTAAGAGACGCTTCTCGTCGTGAAAACATTGGTCGAGCCTCCCCGAGTTCTCTTAAGAACTCGGGAGTTACTCTGTCCAAGTTCATAACGAAGACACGGCATTACCTGTTCATGAAGGCTCGTCATCGTTTCGGTATCGCTAAATGATGACGCAATATTAAGAATGTTCTCAATAACATTGAAATCAATAAAAAAGTACATTTAATTTTAGCTTATATTGAATTTGAGCCTCCTCCACATCCGGCAGGTTTTGGCCATTACAGAGCGAATTGATTTAGAACTATAAATAAATCACTTGAATGTTATGACGATTTGCATACGAAGATTCAAAATGGTCGTAAGAATATTATGCCACATGCTATAATCTATACTTGCGAATAATTTTACGTCTCTTGTTACATAAGAAATAAAGGCATAAGATTACCAGATACCAATACTAAAGATAGTATGTTTAGTTGTTTCCTAAGTTAGATCTTAAATTATTTAACGCGACTGACATAAACAACCTGTGATTATTTAGCCAGTAAATCTTTTAATCGGTATTTATTTGAATATAAAGCAAATATTTAATTTTTATATCGCTGAAATGCTTAATTTACCTGACACAATAAATATGTCAAATGTACCTATTTGTTATTGAGTAAAAGTATTTTTTAATAGTAAGTACTAGAAACGAAATAGATAAATAAGTATACCTACTATTTTTATCATGCGCGATAGTAAATCGCAAAACAATGTATTTACATGTATCGAAGACCCATAAAACTGAAAGTAACGAATTGTGATTATTATAATATATCCTTTTCTACTCTTATTTTTAGTAACAGTACACTGATTTGTGATAGTATTTCACTATGATTTTGAATTAATAAGAAATTGAATAGAATTAATGACTTAGATGAATTAATGATATTGTGTACGCTGGAAAATCCTCCTCATACATGGCCTTCGCGAAGAGCAGCATGAGAAAACTAATGCATTGGTGGCCAAGGTGTTGTCGGAGCGACTGAAAATAGCAAAATTCACTACAGCTGATATCACTAAATGTCATCGAATGGGACGTGTTTCAGAAGATAGGCCTCGCTCGGCCTGTGCTATTCAAACTGAGAGATGATGATTCTCTTCGTGAAAAAAATTGGTCGAGCAAAAGTTCACTCAAGAACTCGGGAATCACTCTGTCCGAGTTCTTAACAAAGGTACGACACGACCTGTTCATGAAGGCTCGTCAGCGTTTCGGTATTTCTAAATGCTGGATAAAGGAGGCAACATATACGTTATTGCTTCAGACGGGGCTCATCATCGTGTGAATAGCATGGACGATCTCGCAGCAGTACAACCGGCAAGAGATCCATCTGCGACCCCGCAGCATGCCACTACGTCCACCACTACCAGTAAGCAGTGTTGCCAACTGCACCGTAATTACGGTAAAAACACCGTAGTCAGCCTCGATCTAAACTAAACGAAACTTTTGTTAGAGCCACATTTAGAGCCGTCCAACAGCAAATTAGCATCTGGGCTCAGCAAATACTCGTTGATCACAGGGAGATGCGCTCACGCCGGAAAATCCTCCTCATACACGGCCTTCTCAACCAACCAAGTTAAAAAATCCGCGGGACATTGGTGTTTATTATTCCCAGCTCACTGCTCATATGTCAGCAAAATATTAAAGACGTAGCTCTCACGTCCAGTATACAAAACCCCATATAATAGGCTCGTGCATTATAAATATTGCACGGTCTTCACAGCCACAGACAAAAATGCATTATGTATAATGCACGGACAGGCAACGTGATATACATATGTAAGTTATGCCCCGTAATTTCACTGAAAACATAATATACGCACATAATCGTAATGTGTAGATAATCACTATCTGAAATACCGTTTTGCGTCAGCTCGCTGTAGAAGGATTCTTTGTTGGGTAAGCTGTTATCGTTGAGTTTAGACCAACAATCTAAGTATTCATAAGGAAATACACCTTTTCGAGTAAAGAGATTCATCTGTTCGAAATTTGAACAGAATTGCGGAAGTATTAGAAATTGATCAGGTGATACATTTTTGATTAATTTATCCAAACTAGAAGACATACATTTTAAGGAGTCTACAAATCGCACGGTAATTTCTTTTCCAATAAATTGCAACTTTTGAAATGAAATGTACCTTTCTTTGTGTTGCGGTATACACTGAACGTTATCACTGTCTATGGCAGCCAACTGCTTAATAAACATGTGGCTATCGTATCCGCTCAAATTATGGAATAATATGGGAACATAGTTTGGTATTGTATATTTTAAATTGCACTCCTTATGAGCTAACCTCTAATCTTCCCGGAACAATGACAATGATCAACGACCTTTACATCACCAGGTAGGAAATCTACATTGCAAATGTGACATGATTTGACAGTTAGCATTGTTTCATGAGCTGGAGTTATAGGTTCGCAAGCTATTTTGTTTGAGATAATCTCAGCGATAATCGCCAAATCAGCGCAGATATTTTCCACAAATTTTGATAGTGAGTTGTCAGAATTACAGTGTATGTAATAACCATAACTACATGGTACATGTTCATGAGTAAAATATGTGTTTTTTCTGCTCACTTGGAGCTTTAACAAGTTTCAATATTGATTCAGAGTCTGCATATTATATCACAAACGGAAGTGAGAGTTGATGACTTACATTTTTGAATGTAAGATATTGTTTGTCTGGAGAAGAATCACTAAATGTTATCGAATAGGACATGTTTTAAGAAGATAGGTCACGGCCTGTTCTGTTTAAACTAAGAGACGCTTCTCGTCGTGAAAACATTGGTCGAGCCTCCCCGAGTTCTCTTAAGAACTCGGGAGTTACTCTGTCCAAGTTCATAACGAAGACACGGCATTACCTGTTCATGAAGGCTCGTCATCGTTTCGGTATCGCTAAATGATGACGCAATATTAAGAATGTTCTCAATAACATTGAAATCAATAAAAAAGTACATTTAATTTTAGCTTATATTGAATTTGAGCCTCCTCCACATCCGGCAGGTTTTGGCCATTACAGAGCGAATTGATTTAGAACTATAAATAAATCACTTGAATGTTATGACGATTTGCATACGAAGATTCAAAATGGTCGTAAGAATATTATGCCACATGCTATAATCTATACTTGCGAATAATTTTACGTCTCTTGTTACATAAGAAATAAAGGCATAAGATTACCAGATACCAATACTAAAGATAGTATGTTTAGTTGTTTCCTAAGTTAGATCTTAAATTATTTAACGCGACTGACATAAACAACCTGTGATTATTTAGCCAGTAAATCTTTTAATCGGTATTTATTTGAATATAAAGCAAATATTTAATTTTATATCGCTGAAATGCTTAATTTACCTGACACAATAAATATGTCAAATGTACCTATTTGTTATTGAGTAAAAGTATTTTTTAATAGTAAGTACTAGAAACGAAATAGATAAATAAGTATACCTACTATTTTTATCATGCGCGATAGTAAATCGCAAAACAATGTATTTACATGTATCGAAGACCCATAAAACTGAAAGTAACGAATTGTGATTATTATAATATATCCTTTTCTACTCTTATTTTAGTAACAGTACACTGATTTGTGATAGTATTTCACTATGATTTTGAATTAATAAGAAATTGAATAGAATTAATGACTTAGATGAATTAATGATATTGTGTACGCTGGAAAATCCTCCTCATACATGGCCTTCGCGAAGAGCAGCATGAGAAAACTAATGCATTGGTGGCCAAGGTGTTGTCGGAGCGACTGAAAATAGCAAAATTCACTACAGCTGATATCACTAAATGTCATCGAATGGGACGTGTTTCAGAAGATAGGTCTCGGCCTGTGCTATTCAAACTGAGAGATGATTCTCTCCGTGAAAAAAATTGGTCGAGCAAAGTTCACTCAAGAACTCGGGAATCACTCTGTCCGAGTTCTTAACAAAGGTACGACACGACCTGTTCATGAAGGCTCGTCAGCGTTTCGGTATTTCTAAATGCTGGATAAAGGAGGCAACATATACGTTATTGCTTCAGACGGGGCTCATCATCGTGTGAATAGCATGGACGATCTCGCAGCAGTACAACCGGCAAGAGATCCATCTGCGACCCCGCAGCATGCCACTACGTCCACCACTACCAGTAAGCAGTGTTGCCAACTGCACCGTAATTACGGTAAAACACCGTAGTCAGCCTCGATCTAAACTAAACGAAACTTTTGTTAGAGCCACATTTAGAGCCGTCCAACAGCAAATTAGCATCTGGGCTCAGCAAATACTGTTGATCACAGGAGATGCGCTCACGCCGGAAAATCCTCCTCATACACGGCCTTCTCAACCAACCAAGTTAAAAAACTCCGCGGGACATTGGTGTTTATTATTCCCAGCTCACTGCTCATATGTCAGCAAAATATTAAAGACGTAGCTCTCACGTCCAGTATACAAAACCCCATATAATAGGCTCGTGCATTATAAATATTGCACGGTCTTCACAGCCACAGACAAAAATGCATTATGTATAATGCACGGACAGGCAACGTGATATACATATGTGTTATATGCCCCGTAATTTCACTGAAAACATAATATACGCACATAATCGTAATGTGTAGATAATCACTATCTGAAATACCGTTTTGCGTCAGCTCGCTGTAGAAGGATTCTTTGTTGGGTAAGCTGTTATCGTTGAGTTTAGACCAACAATCTAAGTATTCATGGAAATACACCTTTTCGAGTAAAGAGATTCATCTGTTCGAAATTTGAACAGAATTGCGGAAGTATTAGAAATTGATCAGGTGATACATTTTTGATTAATTTATCCAAACTAGAAGACATACATTTTAAGGAGTCTACAAATCGCACGGTAATTTCTTTTCCAATAAATTGCAACTTTTGAAATGAAATGTACCTTTCTTTGTGTTGCGGTATACACTGAACGTTATCACCGTCTATGGCAGCCAACTGCTTAATAAACATGTGGCTATCGTATCCGCTCAAATTATGGAATAATATGGGAACATAGTTTGGTATTGTATATTTTAAATTGCACTCCTTATGAGCTAACCTCTAATCTTCCCGGAACAATGACAATGATCAACGACCTTTACATCACCAGGTAGGAAATCTACATTGCAAATGTGACATGATTTGACAGTTAGCATTGTTTCATGAGCTGGAGTTATAGGTTCGCAAGCTATTTTGTTTGAGATAATCTCAGCGATAATCGCCAAATCAGCGCAGATATTTTCCACAAATTTTGATAGTGAGTTGTCAGAATTACAGTGTATGTAATAACCATAACTACATGGTACATGTTCATGAGTAAAATATGTGTTTTTTCTGCTCACTTGGAGCTTTAACAAGTTTCAATATTGATTCAGAGTCTGCATATTATATCACAAACGGAAGTGAGAGTTGATGACTTACATTTTTGAATGTAAGATATTGTTTGTCTGGAGAAGAATCACTAAATGTTATCGAATAGGACATGTTTTAAGAAGATAGGTCACGGCCTGTTCTGTTTAAACTAAGAGACGCTTCTCGTCGTGAAAACATTGGTCGAGCCTCCCCGAGTTCTCTTAAGAACTCGGGAGTTACTCTGTCCAAGTTCATAACGAAGACACGGCATTACCTGTTCATGAAGGCTCGTCATCGTTTCGGTATCGCTAAATGATGACGCTATATTAAGAATGTTCTCAATAACATTGAAATCAATAAAAAAGTACATTTAATTTTAGCTTATATTGAATTTGAGCCTCCTCCACATCCGGCAGGTTTTGGCCATTACAGAGCGAATTGATTTAGAACTATAAATAAATCACTTGAATGTTATGACGATTTGCATACGAAGATTCAAAATGGTCGTAAGAATATTATGCCACATGCTATAATCTATACTTGCGAATAATTTTACGTCTCTTGTTACATAAGAAATAAAGGCATAAGATTACCAGATACCAATACTAAAGATAGTATGTTTAGTTGTTTCCTAAGTTAGATCTTAAATTATTTAACGCGACTGACATAAACAACCTGTGATTATTTAGCCAGTAAATCTTTTAATCGGTATTTATTTGAATATAAAGCAAATATTTAATTTTTATATCGCTGAAATGCTTAATTTACCTGACACAATAAATATGTCAAATGTACCTATTTGTTATTGAGTAAAAGTATTTTTTTAATAGTAAGTACTAGAAACGAAATAGATAAATAAGTATACCTACTATTTTTATCATGCGCGATAGTAAATTGCAAAACAATGTATTTACATGTATCGAAGACCCATAAAACTGAAAGTAACGAATTGTGATTATTATAATATATCCTTTTCTACTCTTATTTTTAGTAACAGTACACTGATTTGTGATAGTATTTCACTATGATTTTGAATTAATAAGAAATTGAATAGAATTAATGACTTAGATGAATTAATGATATTGTGTACGCTGGAAAATCCTCCTCATACATGGCCTTCGCGAAGAGCAGCATGAGAAAACTAATGCATTGGTGGCCAAGGTGTTGTCGGAGCGACTGAAAATAGCAAAATTCACTACAGCTGATATCACTAAATGTCATCGAATGGGACGTGTTTCAGAAGATAGGTCTCGGCCTGTGCTATTCAAACTGAGAGATGATTCTCCGTGAAAAAATTGGTCGAGCAAAGTTCACTCAAGAACTCGGGAATCACTCTGTCCGAGTTCTTAACAAAGGTACGACACGACCTGTTCATGAAGGCTCGTCAGCGTTTCGGTATTTCTAAATGCTGGATAAAGGAGGCAACATATACGTTATTGCTTCAGACGGGGCTCATCATCGTGTGAATAGCATGGACGATCTCGCAGCAGTACAACCGGCAAGAGATCCATCTGCGACCCCGCAGCATGCCACTACGTCCACCACTACCAGTAAGCAGTGTTGCCAACTGCACCGTAATTACGGTAAAACACCGTAGTCAGCCTCGATCTAAACTAAACGAAACTTTTGTTAGAGCCACATTTAGAGCCGTCCAACAGCAAATTAGCATCTGGGCTCAGCAAATACTCGTTGATCACAGGAGATGCGCTCACGCCGGAAAATCCTCCTCATACACGGCCTTCTCAACCAACCAAGTTAAAAAATCCGCGGGACATTGGTGTTTATTATTCCCAGCTCACTGCTCATATGTCAGCAAAATATTAAAGACGTAGCTCACGTCCAGTATACAAACCCCATATAATAGGCTCGTGCATTATAAATATTGCACGGTCTTCACAGCCACAGACAAAAATGCATTATGTATAATGCACGGACAGGCAACGTGATATACATATGTAAGTTATGCCCCGTAATTTCACTGAAAACATAATATACGCACATAATCGTAATGTGTAGATAATCACTATCTGAAATACCGTTTTGCGTCAGCTCGCTGTAGAAGGATTCTTTGTTGGGTAAGCTGTTATCGTTGAGTTTAGACCAACAATCTAAGTATTCATAAGGAAATACACCTTTTCGAGTAAAGAGATTCATCTGTTCGAAATTTGAACAGAATTGCGGAAGTATTAGAAATTGATCAGGTGATACATTTTTTGATTAATTTATCCAAACTAGAAGACATACATTTTAAGGAGTTCACAAATCGCACGGTAATTTCTTTTCCAATAAATTGCAACTTTTGAAATGAAATGTACCTTTCTTTGTGTTGCGGTATACACTGAACGTTATCACTGTCTATGGCAGCCAACTGCTTAATAAACATGTGGCTATCGTATCCGCTCAAATTATGGAATAATATGGGAACATAGTTTGGTATTGTATATTTTAAATTGCACTCCTTATGAGCTAACCTCTAATCTTCCCGGAACAATGACAATGATCAACGACCTTTACATCACCAGGTAGGAAATCTACATTGCAAATGTGACATGATTTGACAGTTAGCATTGTTTCATGAGCTGGAGTTATAGGTTCGCAAGCTATTTTGTTTGAGATAATCTCAGCGATAATCGCCAAATCAGCGCAGATATTTTCCACAAATTTTGATAGTGAGTTGTCAGAATTACAGTGTATGTAATAACCATAACTACATGGTACATGTTCATGAGTAAAATATGTGTTTTTTCTGCTCACTTGGAGCTTTAACAAGTTTCAATATTGATTCAGAGTCTGCATATTATATCACAAACGGAAGTGAGAGTTGATGACTTACATTTTGAATGTAAGATATTGTTTGTCTGGAGAAGAATCACTAAATGTTATCGAATAGGACATGTTTTAAGAAGATAGGTCACGGCCTGTTCTGTTTAAACTAAGAGACGCTTCGTCGTGAAAACATTGGTCGAGCCTCCCGAGTTCTCTTAAGAACTCGGGAGTTACTCTGTCCAAGTTCATAACGAAGACACGGCATTACCTGTTCATGAAGGCTCGTCATCGTTTCGGTATCGCTAAATGATGACGCAATATTAAGAATGTTCTCAATAACATTGAAATCAATAAAAAAGTACATTTAATTTTAGCTTATATTGAATTTGAGCCTCCTCCACATCCGGCAGGTTTTGGCCATTACAGAGCGAATTGATTTAGAACTATAAATAAATCACTTGAATGTTATGACGATTTGCATACGAAGATTCAAAATGGTCGTAAGAATATTATGCCACATGCTATAATCTATACTTGCGAATAATTTTACGTCTCTTGTTACATAAGAAATAAAGGCATAAGATTACCAGATACCAATACTAAAGATAGTATGTTTAGTTGTTTCCTAAGTTAGATCTTAAATTATTTAACGCGACTGACATAAACAACCTGTGATTATTTAGCCAGTAAATCTTTTAATCGGTATTTATTTGAATATAAAGCAAATATTTAATTTTTATATCGCTGAAATGCTTAATTTACCTGACACAATAAATATGTCAAATGTACCTATTTGTTATTGAGTAAAAGTATTTTTTTAATAGTAAGTACTAGAAACGAAATAGATAAATAAGTATACCTACTATTTTTATCATGCGCGATAGTAAATCGCAAAACAATGTATTTACATGTATCGAAGACCCATAAAACTGAAAGTAACGAATTGTGATTATTATAATATATCCTTTTCTACTCTTATTTTTAGTAACAGTACACTGATTTGTGATAGTATTTCACTATGATTTTGAATTAATAAGAAATTGAATAGAATTAATGACTTAGATGAATTAATGATATTGTGTACGCTGGAAAATCCTCCTCATACATGGCCTTCGCCAAGAGCAGCATGAGAAAACTAATGCATTGGTGGCCAAGGTGTTGTCGGAGCGACTGAAAATAGCAAAATTCACTACAGCTGATATCACTAAATGTCATCGAATGGGACGTGTTTCAGAAGATAGGTCTCGCTCGGCCTGTGCTATTCAAACTGAGAGATGATGATTCTCTTCGTGAAAAAATTGGTCGAGCAAAAGTTCACTCAAGAACTCGGGAATCACTCTGTCCGAGTTCTTAACAAAGGTACGACACGACCTGTTCATGAAGGCTCGTCAGCGTTTCGGTATTTCTAAATGCTGGATAAAGGAGGCAACATATACGTTATTGCTTCAGACGGGGCTCATCATCGTGTGAATAGCATGGACGATCTCGCAGCAGTACAACCGGCAAGAGATCCATCTGCGACCCCGCAGCATGCCACTACGTCCACCACTACCAGTAAGCAGTGTTGCCAACTGCACCGTAATTACGGTAAAACACCGTAGTCAGCCTCGATCTAAACTAAACGAAACTTTTGTTAGAGCCACATTTAGAGCCGTCCAACAGCAAATTAGCATCTGGGCTCAGCAAATACTCGTTGATCACAGGGAGATGCGCTCACGCCGGAAAATCCTCCTCATACACGGCCTTCTCAACCAACCAAGTTAAAAAAAATCCGCGGGACATTGGTGTTTATTATTCCCAGCTCACTGCTCATATGTCAGCAAAATATTAAAGACGTAGCTCTCACGTCCAGTATACAAAACCCCATATAATAGGCTCGTGCATTATAAATATTGCACGGTCTTCACAGCCACAGACAAAAATGCATTATGTATAATGCACGGACAGGCAACGTGATATACATATGTAAGTTATGCCCCGTAATTTCACTGAAAACATAATATACGCACATAATCGTAATGTGTAGATAATCACTATCTGAAATACCGTTTTGCGTCAGCTCGCTGTAGAAGGATTCTTTGTTGGGTAAGCTGTTATCGTTGAGTTTAGACCAACAATCTAAGTATTCATAAGGAAATACACCTTTTCGAGTAAAGAGATTCATCTGTTCGAAATTTGAACAGAATTGCGGAAGTATTAGAAATTGATCAGGTGATACATTTTTGATTAATTTATCCAAACTAGAAGACGTGGGGGAAATATGTGCCTAAAGCCCGATTGTTAACGTATGTTCAGAATTTATGTTATTTTAGAGCGTTGATTGAATGCTGTTAGCTCCTCAAATGTTACTATTGTCACTTATACATTTATTTCTTTTATTGCAGCCTGCTAAGAGACGAAAGATATTTTCTCTGATGAACCAAAAACACTGTGGTGAAATACATAAAATACTACAAAACATGACGTCCTCTGAAGAAGATGACGATGAAGACGAGGATTTCGGAGAAGAGTTGAATGATAGACTAGACTACAACCAAACTATAGTTACAGACCATGACTTGCAAAATATTATCAGGTATAAATCTAGTATAAGTACTATTATTTTTCAATGTAAGCATTATGTTATATTTTATAGATATTCTAACAGAATATTATTATTTTCCAGCTCCAGTTGATGATCAAACCTCTGCAGTGGATTCTGGTTCACATGGCAGTTCTCCTCCGAGTGATGTGCCAATGCCTGGCCACGGTGTTCAGTTACCTGCAAGTTCTACTCTGGTTGATATACCAATGCCTGCGCCTGATGGTCATTTACCTGCAAGTTCTTCGATTGATGTGCAAATGCCTGCCCCTGATAGTCACTTACCCGCAAGTTTTCCTCTGATTGGTAAACCGATGGATTACGGAAAAATAAAAATGTATATATTTCTTGATTTAGGATATGAGTGGAAAACTACTGAAGACAATCGTCAAGCTCAAGTTGAAAAACATGACGTGCAGTTGCTTCGCTATAAATATTTAAAACAATTGAAGAAATATTGAGAAGAAGGCAGAAATATTGTTATGCTGATGAAAGCTAAATTCATACCACACATGTACAAAATAATCATGGGGTACTAAACAAGGAAAAAAAATGTCTAAAGGATTACACATCACACATAGTCCACGCCGGTGGAAAAAATGGTTTTGTCCCCAATGCTTCTTTAATTTACAATTTACAAACAAAAAAAGTTTTTGCTAGTTCAAAGACGGGCGACTAACATGACAATTTGAACCATAATAACTACAAGAAGTGGTTCTTAGAATAACTACTGCCAAACATACAAGAAAATACTGTTATACCTATATTACAATATTTTTCGCTTTTGAGTGCCTATTTGTAGTGTTGAAGTCCGTTTAATTTTTTGTTACAAATAGTTTATTTTACCCTTTTTAGTGCAAAACAAGTTTTACTAATTCATTTACACAATTTCGTGTTGACAGGTTCGAATTTCATAACTTTGTGCATTCTACAAATTTTGTCGTCCAGACCAAATTGTATGCAAATTTTAGTTTTTTGTTCATATTTCAAAAAGACTAGACCGATATCGATCAATTTTATATGGGAATATTCGGGCGTTCTCGAGAAATCAGGTACCTAACATACATAAATAAAAGCGGCCAAGAGCAAGTCGGACTCGCGCACGAAGGGCAAAGATCAGCAAACAAACAGCGAAAACCTCTTTTATAGTATGGGAACCGCCTTAATTATTTATTTGGCGTGGGATGCCAAAGAGAAAACAACGTGAGAACTGGTAGTACCGACTTTATTACGATTTCCGTATACATAGACTATCCCAGTTTCTAGGTTTCTACAGATAGGATTTTATTCATTTAGTGTCACTAGGGAATCTACCTGATGGCAGACAAGAACAATTTTTTTTTTATTTACACTATATTTTCGCAATTTTTTTGTGGCGGCTATCTTGGATTTGAAATGTGTTATGACACATTGCATAGTGTTCTACTGGTCAAGATCTTTCATTTAATACCCTTATTCAGGTAGTGCTGAACAAAATTAATATAATTCGCCATTTGTGGTGGCAGCCGTCTTGAATTTGAAATTTGTTATTGTGTATAGTAAGGATGATGGGCGTTTGGGCCCCACGTCCAATCAAAATGAATTTACCATAGATGGATAGTTTTTTATCAAGAGAACAAAAGCTACTATGGCAGCAAGCCCGTATATGTTATCCGTTAAGAACTATCGTCCTCAGAAGATACCAGATATTTAATTCAAAATAGACTTTAAAAAATCATATTGCTGGTTTAACTTGAACGATTTTAATAATACTTGCTACTACTTATCTAAACATGGACACGTATTGTTGTCTCTCTCGCTCTCTAACGCAGCGCGGTTAGCACGGCCAAGGGAGAGAGGGTGGAGGCGTTAGGCAGGATGCGGCGTTTACGCATGCAAAGCACCAACATCGATGACTGTAAAATGGTAGTCCACATCGACCAGGGTTGGAAAAAAAACAGTTTTTTTTAAATTTCAGAAGACTAAAGCTTTTGAAATTTTATATGAGTCAGTATAAGAGTCAAGCAATGAGGATAATAGTCTTTTATATCCCATTTAGATTTAGTTCCCATAGCCGTGATAGCACTGGTTCAAGTGCTGGTACTTCACAAAGCACTATAAGAAATCGTCCTGGTTCTTCAGAAGACAGCTCACCTCGGCCTTACAAAAGAAATTCCAGAAGCTTAGATACTCCACCACAGCTTTCACCAACACACTCGTTATTGCAAGAGTATTTAGAAAAAAAATACAGTGCCAAGAAAAATAAATCAGACAAAATTTTCAAGAACTTGTGGGAAACTGTTTCAAATTTTCCGGAAGATGCACAAATTCGTGTAAAACGTGAAGTTTTTAAAATAGTTACCGATGCAGAGGAGTTGGTTTTCAAGGACAAGTCTAAACCACAATATGTATTAGAATTATCTCAAGAGAGGGCATTGCCCATGATCGTTATTAATTCAAACGATGTTGATGCGCAACCTCCAAACCAAATAATAACACCAACTTCAACAAACGTTGTGAATCCAATGATATTGACACACAGAAAGAGATTTGTCTTGATGATATCGAATTAAATGCTTTTTTAAATTCTATTCAACAAAAAAAAGATAACCAATGAATGATATTTGAGCGATGGGCTTATAAGAGACCAAACACAAAGAGAAATGGAAGATGTTGATTTTACTACTCTTTAAGTTAGAAAGATTTTTGTTCTGTGATTTTGTGATAATATAATTTTGACATTATGACTTCCGTTTTCTTTCTTTAAAATGAAAACATACCGTAACTAGCGCCGCTACTAACTATTAAAAAGACAAATACTGACGTACTTTTTTTCGAATTGGCTTACTTAAAGTTTATTTAATTGAAGCCTTGAACACATTCATGTACAAGTATTATGACAAAAAATTGCTAGCCTGATAAATATTTTTGACTTCGTGTATTTTAAGATTAAACTTTAAAAACGTAATAACTTAATTTATTTATATAAAAAAAATCTCGATTGGTGGCTTTAATGACGGTCTGTTTTCACCAAAACTACAAGATCCTAACGTACCACCTCACTAACAATTCAAGATACAATTTTCACAGGATTAAGTAGGAGGATAAAAGGATAACTATAAATCAATAGGTATGCTATAATTAAACTTACCACAAACACACCACAAGCCGCTCTTCTGGTCCGAAAGGCTCCCGAAAAGTTGTCGTTTTTTTATGCAGATCCCCCTTTATTATTTCAAGTAATTGAAAATATCGATCAGGAGTCATACGAAAATATCCCCAAAACTTGTCTTTGTCTCCTAAAAGATCGGGAAAAAGATGATGGTATTCCCCGTGTTCGGAATAGAATGACGTAACAATGTATTTTGCTAACTTGTAGAAACGGGTATTTATGGTCTATGGCCGGGCGCGGCCAACGTTTTAGATCTACCGACATATTCGTTTTAAGTTGACTACATCGCTCGGACGGCTCCGAGACAGTTGTGATTGTGCATTGAAAATTGTCGACAGCACAGGGCGCGAGCCCATTGTTTTAGTTGATTGTCGATTCGGAATTCGACAACGCGAGCGCGGACGCTTACATTTTGTTTTAATTGTCGCATACTGAATTGCACCGGGTGCACGCGATAATTGTGTTTTCGATGGTACGGACATCTTTGTGATATTTGCGGTGAAAGACGCCGGGCGTCGATAGTGAATTTTGGTCTGACGGGTTCGAGGACCGAACCTGACGTGGAACGAGCGAGGGCGCTTCCAGGCCCTATCAGGACGGTGCCAGCCTGGGCCACATCCACGGACCAATCTGACAAGTATCGTACATATATTTAAGTTTATATTACATACGTTAGATACACGGGGAACCTGGGGTAGATTCTAGGGAAGTATAGGTTTTACACACCCTATCCAGAAGGACTGGTTAGCCAAGGTACCGTGTACTAGTTATTTATAGTTTTAGTGTTAACAAAACGTTCCCAGGCGTACTGGGTGGTAGCAGAGACCTAGATTTATTCTGTTTACACTTGCAAACGAAGCAATTTGGCGAGGGCTTTTTTATCTTCTATTAATTTCTGGTTTTTATTTATGTCATCTGATTCTTCATCTTAGATTAATTTCTGGCTTCTATTTGGTTGTGATATATATTTGTGTGAGATAAATGTTTGGTGAGAGGAATAATTGGGATGAATTACCTCAAGCACCGTTCGCGGCACCGTGCTGCGGCGCGGCGCCGTGCCGTGTCACAGCGGCGGCGTCGGCGTCGTAACGTTGCACGGTGACGGTACCGCGCCGTGTATGATGGGGACGAGGCCTGAAGGTCACAGCTCATTACAGCCACCCGGCACCCACACCGCACTGCCTCGCCTCGTGCGGTTAATATTCTTGATATGGATTTGTATGGGTATGCGCACACTACATCAACTCCGGAGCGTCACCGAGTCGCCTCTGTCATAAACCCTTCACGAGCGGTTAGCGGGTGGACCACTCGGTGACAACTCGCTGCTCGCATGCTTGCCTTGCGCTGACAGCGCATCGCCAACGCGCAGGTCCGAACCGCCGCGCCGACCGCGCGCTGCCCGCGAATGATTTATGCGAAGACAATACGTTGGCAATGCGCCGCTCCCCACCCTCCCTTCATAACCAATCTTTCTTTCAATCAAGTTGGACGTATTTTTTCTTTCAAAATGAACAAAGAAAAACTTATTGAAGAAGTGCGTAAATATAATTTATTGTACGATTTGAGTGATTCAAAGTATAGTGACACTTTAAAAAAGGAAGAAGCGTGGAAGGAAGTCAGCAACACGTTAGCGGTACCAGGTAATATTTTTTTTTCAATTCAATTCATTTATTCATTCATTAAACATTACCACTACATTTTACAAAGAGAGTTTATAATTACTTCCTTATCAAATACTACACAGTTAACGTTGAGCCCCAAACTAGGTTGATTTTACATATTTATTACAAATACTAAAAAAAGATAGTACAATAGATTGGTACTTGGTACATAATTCGGTTTTCCCTTGTTTCGCATATAAAGTAGTATAGTATAATATAATATTCATTTACTCCAATGTTAAAATTAATTAATACTTAATTCACTTAATACAATGTATATCATAGATATACATAGATATATCATAGATATACATTGTAATAAGTGAATTAAGTATTCCATGGAAGCTGCCCAACCGATAATTTGAAATAAGCAGCAAACGAATCACGTACGTCAAAAGCGGTACTGTTTCAATGTGATGTAAATCACGGAATGCCTCCTGATGTAAGTTTTGATGCGCTGACTTGCGACTGGAGCAATACCGTTCGTTGCATTCGATATTATAAGCAGTGTTGCCGTTTTGGCATTTTTAATGCTAAATTTGGCATATTTTCCTCTCATTTAGCATGTTAATTTGGAACTTAGCATATTGCATTATTTTAGCATTTTTTCAACATTGTCTAGGGCAACACTTTAACCATCGTTCAGAAATACTTAAGGGGAAATCCCATCCATCGTTAAGAGATATCATTTCGTACGTTCGAGGTTCGGTGATGGTTCTGTTGGTTATGGTTCTGGTTTTCCCGATTAGTCGATTGTTTATGTTTTGCTCAAACATTCGTTCGGTCAGTGACAGACACATCACAAGTTATATAGGTAATACGTTACGCTTGCGGAAAACTAAAGTGATTGCGCGCAAAAACATTTTAAAATACAAGTTTGGTGAGAACAATGCCCCCCAAATATTCACAACATTATCGTGAAGAATGGGAACAGATGAGGGAGTTTAAGGATTGGCTATCACCGGTCAAAGATGATGCCACTAAAGCCTACTGCAAATATTGTAAGTGTAATATTATTGCAAAACTGTATTGTTTAAAACAACATATTTCTACAAGTAAACATGTGAAGTGTGCTGAGCCCATGAAAAGTCAAACAAAAATTAACTTTTCGAAAATTCAAACCCGCCTTGATACCCAGAAAGCGGAAGGCAATCTTGCACTTTTTATTTGCGAGCATACTGCAATTTTGACGGTGGATCACCTATCGGATTTGTGCAAAAGACATTTTCTGACAGTAGAAGTACAGAAAACATGAAGTTACATAGAACAAAATGTAGCAATATTATAAATAAAGTCTTGGCACCGCACTTTGTATCTGAATTGATAAAAGATGTTGGACATGCAAAGTTCAGCATATTAATAGATGAATCTACAGACATATCAGTCACAAAAGTTCTCGGTATGTCAATCCGATACTATAGCCAGACCAAAAAACAGATTATAACAACATTCTTAGGATTGGTTGAAATTGAGAACGGGACAGCCATTGCCATAGTCAATGGCATAAAGACCCTATTTACACTATTAAATTTAAATATAAACAATTTAATAGGGATTGGAACCGACAATGCTTCTTCTATGACTGGTGTCAACAACGGCGTGCACAGCCTTCTGAAATCTGAAACTGGCAATAATAATCTAGTATTAGTGCGGTGCCTATGTCATTCTTTACAGTTGGCTATTACTCATGCATCTGAAGAAACTCTACCACGAAACATCGAGTTCCTGATCCGAGAAACCCACAATTGGTTTAGCCATTCTTCTAATAGACAATTGTTCTACAAGGAACTTTATAAAACTATAAACTGTGGCAAAGAACCTCTAAAAATTACTCAAATGTGTAATACCAGGTGGTTGTCCATTGAACCTGCTGTCCGTAGAATAGTAGATCAATGGTTAGAACTGAAAACCCATTTTGAAATTATGAAACAAAAAGAAAACTGTTACATGGCAGAAATGCTTTACTCTATGTATAATGATCCCATCAATCATCTGCATCTACTATATTTGTTACCAATTTTAGATGAAGTACAAAAGTGAATAAGAATTTCGAAAGCAATGACAGAGACCCGACCAAACTTCTAAATGACTTGGTTGAATTGGTTGAGTCGGTGGCAAGGCGAATTTTGATGCCAACAGCATCAGCCATAGTAAATATTCTGACAGATAACATCACCAGTTACCTGGATCCATCTCCATACATGGGTTTCAGTGTAGAACGTCGAATTACGGAATACCAACTTTCATCAGAATCAGTTCAGAATCTACGACATCGCTGTAAACAATTTACATTGAAGCTCGTCCAGGAAATGCGATCAAGGTTGCCAGTAAATATTCAAACATTGAGAAAAATGAATATGTTTTCTGTACGGGAAACTTTGAAAGCAATTAAACCAGAAATTGTTGACATTGCTCAAGAGTTTGGTTGTAACGCAGTCGATATAGAGCGTATTGTGGTACAATGGAGAAACATTAGTCACATAGACTGGAAAACAAAAATTCGACGATAGAGTTCTGGTCAGAGGTATGTGAGTACAAAGACTGTGCCGATAACAATCCATTTCACGAGTTGGCATCTTTAGTGATGTCTATCCTTTGTCTTCCACACTCCAATGCAGAAGTGGAGAGAGTGTTTAGTCAAATGAATGTGGTGAAAACTAAACTGAGGAATCGGATGTCGTTGACGACACTAAACTCAATACTGTATGTCAGATATGGACTCCGAAGATCAGGAAAATGTTGCAATTCTTATAATATTCCTGATGACGTGCTGAAAAACATTAAGGGTATTAAAGAACATGCAGCGACTGATGATAGTGGCCCGTCAACGTCACAACAAGAAAAAGACGAACAAGTTGATGACCTTCAGATATTTTTCGAAATAGATGACTAAGATTTAGATATATGACTTATTAATACTTTACCATCAGGTATTGTTCAAAATAGAAGAGTCATATATTGTTTTTTGATGAATAAATACTTTAAATCAAATTGGCATTTTATTTAGCACTTTTTAAATTGTATTTAGCATTTTCTAGCATTATTCGGGCGAAAAGTTAGCATTTTTTTTAAATATAAAACGGCAACACTGATTATAAGTTCGCATTACGTTATGCAATATACATGTTGTCAAAAAAACATTATCAACAATATCTGGACATAAACGAATAATTCTGTTTTAAATTTCAAATTTTTGGTATAATATTCCGAATACTCCTACTTTGCGTGCGCGTGACAGGCGATTGTTAAATTCTTTTTGGTCCTGAGACGAGTGTTGAGAACGAGAATATGGCCTCATAAGTTTTTTTGTAATGGAAAAGCCTCATCCCCCACAAAAACATGTGGAAGTGTTACGTTGGTCTCGGGCAATGTTTTGTCGGAATATTGAACCTCGTATTTTGAATTCGTTTTCCAATTTTCGAAGATGCAAATATACCACCATCGCTGTTTTTGGCATAAGCACCGATGTCAACTGTAAATCTGTATTTATCACCAATTATGGCCAAGAGAACTATCGAAAAATGTTTTTTATAGTTGTAGTAGAGCGATCCGCTGTTGGGTGGAGCTATTTATGTTTATATGTTTGCCATCTATGGCACCAATGCAGTTTGGGAAATTCCACCTGTCATTAAACCCTTTGGCAATTTTTTCCAATCTTCAGCTGTAGGCGTTGGCATAAAAACTCCCATCATTTTGTCAATAATAGCTTTGCACACCTTAATTATTGGTCTAATAGTCGTTTCGCCTAATCTAAAGCTTGTAGATAAATTTCTGACAGAAGCGCCGCTTGTCAAATATTTGAAATAAAAAAGGTTTTTAATTTTAAGACTCTATTAAATAAACCGTGGATAATCCTGAAGGGACAGTGCTTAATTCGGTATTTCGATTTCAGAGAAGTGTCCGACAGAAGGCGACTTAAATGCGTGTGACCTAAAGGAAAAGAGGTCAGCAGCGGTGCATATCCAGCGAAGTGAAGCAGAAGGCCAAAACAGGGGCGGCCACTTCTCTGCACCATGTGGAGATCAGATCTGCATTTTTCATCAACATTGATCATCGCTTTCCATCATCTGGTAAATTGATCAAAACCTCAGGTGGGTGGTTTCAAACCGTATTTTTTTTGCAAGGGCTCGGTTCCCCGCGTTCCCGGCATCCCGAAACCACCGAAGGACGAAACGCGGACTGTGGCGTACCGCTCGTGACGTCACACAATTTCTTTCGTGAATTTAGACCTTTTTTATATACCCGGTTGACGTCCTGCTGCGTGAAAGTACCTTATTCTTATTTTTATTGTGAAAGAAGGGACATTGTATTTTCCCTAAAGACGAAGCACTGATATATCTTTAATCGTCAAATTGCTATTCGCGACAAGCGGGCTGTAGATGTAACGTGAACACTTGCAGTATTTAATTATTGAGCCCGTAGGAACCTTTTAGTGATGTGTAGATGCAAGGAAACTTAATACTTACTGTAGTTATCAGTTATCAATTTCTCCCATGTTAGCATTTTGAATATCGATATAAATCCAAAGTCGTGCCCTGAATACTTTAAAAAAGGAGACACCATTGAAACAGAGCCTCAGTGTAGCGTGAATGGTTTACAACTACCAATATACTTGACCCCTAGAATCGCTAGCGGCGAGGTCTGTCCTAACGATACCGTAATTCAGTGCGCTTGAAGTTTGGGAGGGCACATCCATTCATTCATATCGATGGTTGTAAATGCAAGTGTAAACTTTTCCATAAATAAATTCTGGAAATAAGCATCTGCTTTTGTGTATTAATAATTGGCATTTCGAGGAATGCATTAGCCGTGTTATCTGTTGTTTTAAATTTAACGTAATCTTTGCTATAAATAAATTCATATGCTAACAATATTTTAAGCTAGGTTTTAACCAACTGTAGCTGTAAGTTACACCGCTTTAATTTCCGTGTAATAAATGTGTGGTTCCGATGTATAAGCAGTAATAAACGTGTGAATTTGTTGAAGTGTATTGTTATTTTTATCCTGATTAGAAAAAAATAGAAATAAGAAACGTGGCTAGCCGGTTTGCATCTTACAATTTGATATCCATATTGAGGTAGGTTGTGAAGAAATATTTTGACCGCCATTTTGTGGAAGCAGCCACCTTGAATTGATATTAACCAAACATAGCTAAGAACATCCGCACAAAAATTAACCTTCAAATAAATAAAAACCGCATCGCAATCGGCCCATCCGTTTGAGTTCTACGGTCACAACGATGTCATCATCTGTGACAATTTCCACTGTCTATCTATAACCGTGCTTGAGATACCTACAGCCTCGTCACAGACGGATGAAGCAATCACTATGCCGTTGAGGTAAATTTTAGTTGTTTTTTTGTTCATATTTCGAAAACCACTTCACCGATTTCGATAAAATGTATATGGGACCACCTCTGAACTATGATCGACCAAACAAAACAAGAACCATCGAAATTGATTCACAATTGGCAGCGCTATCGAGCAACATACATACAAAGAAAAATACGTACGTGTCGAATTGATGACTTCCACTATTTTGGAAGTCGGTTAAAAAAATTTAGAAGTGGTTAATGCCGGTCACGCTGACCTGTTTTAGCCGCAGCATAATCGTTGTTTCCCCTTTTTATTATTTTTGTTCCATATTATTTTCCTTTGCAGGATGTCCAGAACTCGGAGAAGAAGTCAAGGATTGAAAGTGTAATGAAATCAAGATCGCCAGGACATTAAGCCTTCAAGATGAGGAATCCCATTTTCAACCCTCCAAGAAAGACTGAAAAATAAGAACTGTGGCATACCATCTATGGGTAGAAATCCGGTATTTACGAAGGAGCAAGAAGCCAAAATGGCATATCAGATAAAATTCCTTGGTAAGTATTTTATGGTTCCACAACAATTCAAATACGTAAAATGGCGTATTAATATGCTGCAGTCAAAACTAATTTCCGCTTGTTCTGGTTTATGTTAGAAGTCTCTGCAATAAATGCATGTTACATGTTACATGTTGACACATGCAAAAAATAGCAGTCATGTAGACTTCAGAGTACGACTTGGCAGAGGACTTATAAATAACTTCTCCATCAGCATACAATCGCCAATTACTTATAGAAATAAGTAAGGTGGGGTATTTGGAGGGCCTGCTGAAGTAACATTGGCAAGTGTGGGGCCGCACATGCCCTGCAAAGGTAAAAGAAGACTATGCAAATGTTGCAATACAATGAATGAGCAGCACTGTACAAATATGATGTGCAAAATGTGTAATATACCTCTATGTATAATCCATTGTATCGAAAATTTTCATGTAAAACAATACTATAAATAAAATACAATTTCCTTAATTTTGTATCATTATTGGATTCTTATACACTTTAACAATACTGCTGTAGGAAATGGTCATTTGGAGACCACATCTGCATAAAAAAAATATTTTTAGGGCAATGGTGCAATAGCGACCACATGGTTTAAAAAAAGCAACTAATAAATCGGGATTTTGCTTCCATGGCTTTATTTTAAATCCTTTTATGACCCTCCCTTTTTCCCCTTAACCCGCTGCCTGCACCGCCTCAAAAATAAAGCTGCAGAATTACTGGGACACCGAAAGTACCATGGTGTTGATGGAGCAATTCCTGAAACAAGTGAAAAACAATGCGCTTCAAACTCAAAATGCAGTAATACGTTGAACCAAATTATGAAGAACATCATTCTGGATATCTCCAAGCAAAAGCTGAATTTAACAAGATTTCATGGGACACATTCGAGAAATGATGAAGTGGGAGGACGAATTCAACAATCTCTTATTTCAAGAGCCAATTCCTGACTTATTCATTATGTATAATTTTTGACATTTGTAGCGTTTTTTTGACGTTTGTGGCGTTGATTTGACATACACGATACTATGCATTATTCCGTTGCTTTCGAGTTTTCGTTAATGTGCTCCTTTGGTTTTCTCTACGATTTTTCGAGGACTTGGCTTCTCTCTTAGACGACCTTGGCTTACTCGCTGGACACCGTTGGATCGCTACTTTGGACGACTTTTGCTGACTTACTGGACACCGATTGTTTTTGGCGAGCTATGGCTTCTAGAGCGGAACTCTCGGGCTCGGAACCCGTGCCGTTAACAAGTTCCGGGCTTACCGGGACGCAAGCTGAATCCGGACCCTCTGCTGAACGACATCTGTACACAGAAGAAATCATTAATATGTGGAATTTGGCTAAGGTTATTCGATGCTTAGGAACCACTGAACAGTGTATGCAAATCGCTGAAGAGAATAACATGATATCTGGTGAAAAACTGTGTGCACGAATCGCAAACCAATGCATGCATCTTGCTAAGTCATATCAACAAAAAATTTGGTTCTTGGGCCTGCACTAAAGGCCAATGTAAACAAAAATCAAAAGTGCCCAGAACCAGCGGCACCTTTTTTGAAAATATTCATATAAAATTGGTGCATGTTCATTATCTGATTTATGCGTTCGCCCATAAATGGAGCTAGAACATGGTTATAAATGAAGATCCATATAAACAGAAAAGAAAGCAAACAATGCCTTAGCCGAACCACCATCAGCGACGACTATAATTACTGTCGAGAAGCAGTAGTCTAGAAAAAAATGAAAATAAGGGAAAGATTGGAGCCCCTGGAAAAAATTTACAAATAGACGAGTCAAACTTTGGAGAGAGAAAATATAACAAAGGTAATTAATTAAGATATCACTAGGTTAAGGTTATTTTTTTTACCACCGAGAAACTGTTTTATTGAGTAGAAACTAACTATAGTTTCTACTCAATAAAACAGTTTTCTTAAAATAAAATAAAAACATTTTTTTTGTTATTGTAGCCGGACGCCGTATTGAGGGCCATTGGGTTTTAGGCATGATTGAGGATGGGTCAGAAGATCTGAAGTTAGAGGTTTGCCCTGAAAATTGCCGTTCGGCTGAGGTGTTGGTGCCTATTATCGAAAAAAAATATAGAAAAAGGCACCATTATACACACAGATTATTGGAGGGCCCATGACTGCCTAGCTGACCATGGGTACGTACATTCACAAGAAAGTCAACCATTCTGACCCAGAAAACCCATTTGTGACTCCAGATGGGCTCATAAAAAGAATTGAATCGCAATGGAGAGCAGTAAAACGGTTAAAAAAAATATAATTGTAATAAACCCCTGCGATTTTGGTGATGCTATAGTCGAGTATTTGTGGCGGCGACATGTCTTTCAACAAAAAAAGATCCTTTTTTAAAGATGATTGGTGTAATCAATTATGTATATAAATTAAAATACATAGTTTTATAAACTAAATACAGTACTCACATCATTTTCCTCCCTTCAATACTTAATTAATTACCCACCCAGAGATCAACTCTGACGCGTAATTTCATCTGCATTCGGTTTCATACAAAAATGCAGTTTGTACCACACGACGATGCAAAATGAGTTGTCTGCCCGTGCATAAACTCGACCGAATTTCTGTCGGGGCGAGCGAGGGGCGCTGCGGAGAAAAATGTCAAAAATGTCAGGGGAATAAAAAAAAATAAACATAGAAGAGTAAAAATGTGAGGATAACATTGTCCAGAAAGCAGCAATATTCTTGAAAACAAATATGTAAATTATGTCAAGAAAATTATAATAAAAAAACAGTGTAAAAAATATTTCATAACAATTATCTCACAAGAATGAAGATTCTACAAGCTGCAGATTCATAAATTCAGTCAAGGAATAAAAAGGATTATGTATGAAAAATTTCTTCAGTTTCCCTTTAAACTCATTGGCAGATAAATCTCTTACGTCAATAAGGGAGTTTGTTAAACATACAAATTTTGGCAAGTATAAATTTTGGCTTTCAGCGAGCAATTGGGAGATATTATAGTAAATATGCTGATAACGTGTGTTAGCATAAACGGTGGTATAGACATTTGAAACTCTTAAAAAGTGTAAGTGTTTTATTAATCTCACGTGTTATTTTATATATCTTTTTTTTTTTGATAATTGTATATTTGTGTGCGCAACTTATCTCATCTTTTACATTTTATTTTTATTTTTAACATACCAATCAGAAATAATGGAAATCAATATAAGATATATTATAGACATAGAAGGTTACCAAATAGGTAAAAAGTGTTATTTTAAGGAGGTAGCAATATTTGATATTTTTAATTTGCAACCGATGCTTTTTCACATACACATCCCTACGAGTGTATTGCAATCTGAACGACAAAACAAAGCCGTGCATTACACGGTAAACAATATTCATGGTATTGCGTTTACTAATTTTAAAGATGATATGAGATATGAAACCTTGTTAGATAAATTGATGAAATTAGACGTTAATCATGAATATAATATGTGGGGGTACAAGGGTGGTCACATTGAAAAAAAAATTGTTAACATCTCTAGGATTACAAAATTGTAACTTAGCTAGCAAATTCGATTTAGGAACTTTTAGCAATTGTTTGAGACATAGTAAATTTAAAAATAAAACACGTACATGTCATTAAAGTAAGGTGGAGGTGTACGCTTTTTATGTTTGGCTTAGCCGGGCCGCACACCAGGCATACATTTGTAACTCGATAATTGTAGCGCCACATTTGAAACGCGACACATTTAACGCCCCCATACATTTGTACGTGAGCACGCACACCGAGGAAACATTTGTGGCGGGCGCACTTTGTAGCGAGACGTTGTCCGCGCTACACGAATTCAAGATCGAACACGTTCGTTTTTTGTGTCGCGTTGGTTTGCAAAAATGAAAGACAACATTGAATTTTTCGTTGAATTTATTGCAGAGGTTGAAAAAAACCCTGTATTATACAATAACACGCTCAATGATTATAGTAACAGACGGATTACAGAAATTATTTGGACTAAGATTGGCGAAAAATTCAATGGAAAGAGTAAGTACCTACCTTTCTTTGTACTTTTAAAATCGTGCTACACTGTGTAATTATTTTGCCATGACACCAGCCCGTATGTATGGTTTTAAGAAGTAATTACACAAATAATTTCGATTTTCTGTAGCAACGTTATTCGGTCTCCCTTGATTTATATGATTGGTAGTGGGGCTAGGTATTTTTCCGTTTTCGGTTGGAGTTAAAATTATATTATCATTCTTTTTTATAAAGTTGTGTAAAATACAAGCAGCTTTAACAATTTTTACTGCTTTCTCGACTGAACATGAAATTGGAGTTTCAAAAATTCGAAATTTAGACACTAGCATACCAAAGGTGCACTCGACAATCTTTCGTCCACGGGATAGTCGATAGTTAAATATTCGGCGATCATTGTTTAAAAATCTACTATTGTACGGTCGCATTATATTAGTGGACAGGGGAAATGCTTCGTCAGCTGCAAAGTAATAAGGAAATGACCGTCCAAATTCTTCTTCACCTGGCAAGGGCCGTGGCGTAGGTATATTTAAAGTATTATTATTTAATGCTCGGCCTAATCCCGAATTTTTAAATCCTCCTGAATCATTATTCCTCCCATAATCACCCACATCGATACTCGTAAATAATCCGTCACCATCTGCACACGCCATAAGGTTAATAGAAAAAATATTCTTTATAATTAAAGTATGAAGATCCAGAGGTTATAGGCTTCTTCATTCTAACATGTTTTCCGTCAATGGCTCCAATGCAATGAGGTAAATTCCATCTTTCGAGAAATCTTTTTGAAATATCTAGCCAATCATTTGTTGTGGGTATTTTCATGTACATTGCTGTAAAACTGTCCATATGACATCACAAGTTTCATCGATAATTTTTCCAATAGTTGTTTCCCCTCTTTTAAATACGTATACGTATACGTCTATTAAATACGAGACATTGCTCGAAATGAGGATCCAGTTGCCAAGTACCTGAAACAATTCGTGTACTTTGATTGATTAGTTTAATTATTATTGATAATACTGATTTTTGCAGGTGATGATTGTAAGTCCAAATGGAAATCCATATGTTCAGCCTACATACGATCTCAGAATACAAAATCTAAAAGTGGGTCCGCTGCTGGGTCGAAAAAGGAGTACATAGCGCCATATTTGAAATTTCTAAACCCTTTTACAAAAAACCGACTACAAGAGGGTAATATACCAGTACAAAAAGATGAACAACGTTCTGAACATGAAACCCAATCTCATGAATCTCAATCCCAGATTGAGGGAAACTTCAAACAATGTTCCCGATTTCGCATCTGCCGAGAAAGATTCACTGAGAAATGAAACGCCTGTAGCTGGTTCGTCTGTAAGTCCCCATTCTTCGAGCTTATCAATACCTACAGACTCCTCAACCATCAAAATCTCGGAAACACATGAATGAAGCAGACAGATGTACTATTGAATATTTTACACTAAAAAAACAAAGACTGGAAAATAATCAACGATCTGAGAAACAACCAAAAGATCCATGTGAAATGTTTCTTTTAAGTTTAGTTCCACACATGACATCCATGTCCCAGCAACAGCAATTAAGCTTTCAAAGAGGGGTACTGGACTTAATAGATAACATTAAGTACAGACAGCTCCCACGTCGATCATTGGATACGAGTTCGTCAAATTCAAATTTTCAACATTTTATACAAATTTTTCTCAAGTTCTGAATGATGACCGTCCGTTGCAAAGATTGCAATTTGGTGAAAGATGGCAACCGAGATTGCTCAATCAGAAAACCAGTATGTGAGGCCTGTCCGTAAATCACGAGAGGTTTCCGCATATTACGACTGCACCGCGACGTTTGATATAGATACGTTCAATTGTGTCACTAGCCAGCTCATATTAATCGTGTGAGGGTGTGTATGAGTGTGTTCCGTGAGTGTAGGTTGTACAATGTACATAAAGTGACAAGAATGGCGTTTTATTTCATGGCCATGATATCTGGTTACTATCTAATAGATCTTTTGTCATCCTGCTGAACCGTTACCCCTATATAAGGGTGTAGAGACCAAAACTGAAACCAGTACTTCATCAGACACAAAGTGTATTGACAAGTAACGCCACGGTAGGTACAAACGTTTGTATTAATAACTAGCAGCACCCCGCGGTTTTACCCGCGTAGGGCCTACTTTGAAGGCGATAAAATAAATTTAGATGAATAATTTGTATTTTTTGTTTTATTGACAAATTCCCGATATTTATTCTGATTTATCGGAGTCGGAGCTCCGAAACATCCCTGGTACAAGCGACGGGTCTCGACAAGCGGCATGCACCAGTGCATCACTCCTACGCCGGTCGCCATTAGCTCGGAGCACGCGGTACCTATGTCCGTAAATCACGAGAGATTTCCGCATATTACGACTGCACCGCGACGTGTGATATAGATACGTTCAATTGTGTCACTAGCCAACTCATATTAATCGTGTGAGGGTGTGTATGAGTGTGTTCCGTGAGTGTAGGTTGTACAATGTACATAAAGTGACAAGAATGGCGTTTTATTTCATGGCCATGTCCATGTAACATATGTACATGCACATGCCTTACAGAAACCCCAAGCCAAACTAAGCGTACTGTTACAACCTTAAAACTGCTGATCCTGCAGGAAGTCAATTCCTCGATGTCGATATTGGCGATTCTGCAGTATTTTGCTATATAAAGTCGAATTGTCGAATAAATCTTCCAGTCAGTTCTCGAAAGGTTACTCTGCCTCTCAGCCTACGGACCTGGTTCATGCCCGCCGGACCTGAGACCTCAGATACCCCTAGAGAAGTGCCGCGCGCGTCTGTTTCTATTTCGGTTGGTCTAGGAAAGGCCCCTCACTAAATCCAAAAACTTGTGAAGTGTTTGTTTAAACTCAAATAAAAAGTGAATAAGTACAAATTGTTTTTTTATAGAATCAGTGATTTCCAGTCTAACATTATTGGTGTCAGAAGTGGGATCTATTATCCCTGGTCGCCTATTCCTATCACGCAACGCGCCGCGCCACTTCGGGTCTCTCAGTGACTCAACTGTTGGCTTGCTCCGCTCTGAGCTAGAGCCAGCCGCCAACCAGCCACTACTGTCTCCATCGCCGTAGAAGTACCGAGCCGTCAGCCGCTGTGCCGTATGTACACCGCACCGCCCTTCTGTTGACCACAGCTCGCCTCAAGGTAGAGAACCTTTGTGCAGCTCCACTGTGCCCTGGAACCCAGTGCACCGAGCCGCCCTGAACTGACTCCGGCCAGCTCCAGCTCCGAAACGGGCTTTCTGTCCGCCTCTTCCCGAGCTGCCTCGCCGTAACCTCACCAGCTCCACCTGCGACGCGGGCTTTCTGTCCGTCTGTTGCCGAGCTACCCTTTCACCGATACCTGCTTAACTGCGCAACCTCACTTGCGTATTGCACAACACGACAGCTGCCCGACTACGGAGAACCGCAACCCGACACCGCGCCGAATTCCAATGACAAGTGTCTTAATAATCGCCGCTCTGTAAGTTATTTAATAATTTAATTTTGTTTCTCTGTTTTGCTTTTCTTGTATTTGAATTTTTATAACAAAAGAAAATGGCTAAAGATATTAAAACCGACAAAAAAACAACTTCCACTAGCTCTCTATTGACGGTAGAGGAAGTAAACTTTACTGTTCTCACGAAATTTATAAAACCATTCGATGGTGATAAAAATAAATTATCCTCATTTTTGCGCAATTGCGAGAATGCGCTATCTTTAGCTACAAACAATCAACAAGACCTTTTGTTCAAATATATTTTATCACAACTAGAAGGCAAAGCTGATTCAGCATGCTCTCTAAAGGTATTTGATAACTGGCTAGAACTGAAACCGTTTTTAAGAGTTACCTTCGGGGAATCTAAGCACAGAGACCATCTATTTATAGATTTACAGCAGTGTAGGCAAAATATAACGAAAGCGTGACCCAATACAGTCTACGTTTGGAAACTTGCCTCACTCGCCTACAAACTGATATTACGCATTCTACTAAAGATCCTTCCGAATTAAAAGGTAGAATTGCCAACACGGAGGATCTCGCTCTCCATACATTTATATTAGGATTGCCAGGCCATATTTCCAATATTATAAGATGTCGGAATCCTTCCAATTTAAATGAAGCGGTCAACCTTGCTATACAAGAGGAAAAATTGTACAATTATGTTACACAAGCTAGAAAACATCCTGAGGAGAGACCAAAGTGTAAAAACTGTGGCAAAATCGGTCACTCTGAACGTAACTGCTACAACCGTACCCTCCTAACTACCGCGAGCGCTCAATAAATACAATAAACCCGTCACTATCTCCACCGCGACCCCTACGGTATCTCAAAACATTATAAAGACCTGTCGCTATTGTAAAAATATAGGTCATGAAATTCACGAATGTCGTAAAGACAATAATATAACAACTCTCGCCGCCAGCTTCCTAATTCTTCTAACCCTAAACAAATGCATCATCTTTCCCAAGATGAGGATGACAACACCATCCAGGAAATTGATTTTTATGATCAGTCGCATTTAAACTAAAATTGGTTCCGGTCCCGCGTCGTACGGAATCATCAACACAAACCGACGCCTTTGACATAAGTTTCTATTTCAATAACGACCTGCCGGTTAAGTCTAATAGGTCTCGTTCTAATCCGACTCAATCGTCTCAATCGTCTCAATCGTCGCAATCGTCTCAATCGTCTCAATCGTCTCAATCGTCTCAATCGTCTCAATCGTCTCAATCGTCTCAATCGTCTCAATCGTCTCAATTGTCTCAATCTCAATTGTCTCAATCGTCAATCGTCTCAATCGTCTCAATCGTCTCAATCGTCTCAATCGTCTCAATCGTCTCAATCGTCTCAATCGTCTCAATCGTCAATCGTCAATCGTCTCAAGCGACCCAATCGTCTCAATCGCCTCAATCGTCTCAATCTACCAAACCGACTCTCTCTACTAAGTCCAAACCTAATAAGAGTAAAACTGTTACATTTTCTAAATCTCTCAACTCTTCAGATCAATGCGAGGTAACTTATGAGATAAAAATAAATAATAAAACTCATCTGCCTCACATTTATGTTAAAAGCCAATACTCAGATAAAATTCTAGTATTTTTGGTCGACTCTGGCTCCTCTGTGTCTCTTATCAAAAATCATCTCTCAAACGCTACCTCTCGTAGACCCTGAGGTAATTAAATTCAAGGGTATCGACAATGACTCTGAATATTCAACTAGCTTGGGATATTGTCAACTAGATCTCCAAATTTCCAAGAAAGAAACACTATATGCCAAATTTCATCTAATATCAGACTCAGTCTTCATTAAATTTGATGGCATAATAGGTAATGACTTATTGAAACTCTATAACTGCAACATAGACTATAGAAAAGATCTCCTCACAGTTGGTAACTACAACATCAAACTTAATTTTACTAAGCCTCAGTATACCATTCCTGCACGCTCAGAAATGATGATCGAATGCGGTATACTTAACCCTGAAATTTCATGCGGACTAATAGAAAACAGGAAGTCCAAAGAGGTGTTTTTTGTCCAACTGCCTAGTCGAAGTCAAACCTAATAAACATGCCAATGTCTCTATTCTTAATACTACTAATGAAGATGTTATCATTCAAGCTCTATCTGTAGAAATTCACCCTTGCGATACCCTACATGACCTCCAAAAAAATGTGCAACCGATTCACACTGTCTCTTCTAACCCTTCTATTTCCAATTCATCTGTCCCAAGGAATCGTATTGATGAGGTAAAAGGTCAAATTAGAACCTCACATCTCAACACTGAAGAGTCCTGTAAGCTTCTAGATCTATGCACCGAATACTCTGATCTGTTCCATCTCGAAGGTGACACTCTCACCTGTACTAACACCCTAAAACATGAAATAAAAACTACTTCCTCGCAACCAATTCAAACTAAAACCTATCGATATCCTGAAATTCATAAATTAGAAGTCAACAAACAAATCCAGAAAATGCTAGATCAACAGATAATAAAGCCCTCTGATTCTCCATGGTCATCCCCTATATGGGTAGTCCCTAAAAACAGGATGCATCAGGCCAGAAAAATGGCGCATCGTTGTAGACTATAGAAAGCTCAATGATGTTACGATTGGTGATGCTTATCCTATTCCAAACATTGCTGATATTCTAGACCAACTAGGTCATAGTAAATACTTCTCAACTCTTGACTTGGCGTCTGGTTTCCACCAAATAAAGATGTGTGAAGCAGACGGACCCAAGACAGCTTTCTCTGTCCCTAATGGACATTTTGAATACACAAGAATGCCATTCGGTCTTAAAAATGCTCCTGCAACCTTTCAAAGATTAATGAACACTGTCCTTTCAGGCTTACAAGGCTTACACTGTTTTATCTATCTCGATGACGTCATCATATATTCCCATAATTTACCAGATCATATCCAAAAACTTAGTCTAGTATTCGATGCTCTCAGACGTCATAATCTTAAATTACAGCCTGATAAATGCGAGTTTTTAAAGAAAGAAGTCGCCTATCTTGGCCATGTCATCACTGACAAAGGCGTGTCTCCTAATCCCGAGAAGGTCAAAGCAGTACTTGCTTACCTGCTCTCCTAAGAATCCAAAACAAATCAAGAGTTTTCTTGGTTTAGTTGGATACTACCGAAAGTTTATCAAAGATTTTGCCAAGGTTACCAAACCTCTAACTTCTCTTCTCAGAAAAGATGCTGATTTCATATGGGAGAATCACAAGAAAACTCATTCAACTCACTCAAAAGTTTGCTTACTAATTCACCGATCCTACAATATCCAGATTTCTCTAAAGAATTTACACTCACTACCGATGCCTCTAATTACGCTATAGGTGCTGTTCTTTCTCAAGGCGAACCAAACAAAGATCTACCTATTGCTTATGCCTCTAGAACGCTTAATAGCGCAGAAGGTAATTATAGTACCACAGAAAAAGAACTCTTAGCCATTATCTTTGGAACAAAAACTTTTAGGCCTTATTTGTATGGCAGAACATTTAAAATAGTCACTGACCATCGCCCCTTAACTTGGCTCTTCAACTGTAAAGATCCCAGTAGTAAACTAGTACGCTGGAGACTAAAACTTGAAGAGTATGATTACAAAATTGAGTACAAGCCCGGCAGAATAAATTCAAACGCCGACGGTTTGTCACGTCCTCCTATTCACAATATTACAGACAACATCGAAACCGACACACTCACATACCAACAATTTATGAAATCTCGCTCTAGCCCAATTTTGAATGATACAATTATTCTAGAACATAACAAAAGTCTCCTAGATTCACATTGTTCAATTATCGCATACCCTACTTCCATCGATTTAGATTCTTCTAACCCTTTTTCTGAAAACATTCTTAATCTTCTTCAAGATAAAAATAAATTCGAAATGTCTGAAAAGGAACTCTATACCGTCAGAGCATCTCAAGTCAACAATAAAACATACTTCCACATGTTTACCAAAGTTCACCATTTTGAATCCGTCACATACCAAGAAATTTTCAAAGTCCTCAAAGATCTACGGAATAACCTTATTGTACTATATCCCGAAGTAAAATCGATTGCCATGTCTGACTTTACCAATCCTTCGACAAACTCAATTTCATTCTAATCCATGAAATGCTTTCTTTTCTATTTCATAACACTGGCATTCAAATTCACATTCATCATAACTTAATGAAGTATCCAAAACCAAATGAAGTGCCAACTATACTTCTCGAAAACCACGACTGTCCCACAGGTGGTCATATTAGCGCATCCAAAATGTATAACAAACTTAAGGACATATACTATTGGAAAGGAATGAAAGGTGAAATTGAGAGATATGTCCAGAATTGTTCCTCTTGTCAAAAGAACAAAGCTCTACGAGGAATCAACAAAGCTCCTATGGAGATTACCACTACATCCTCTGAACCCTTTCAAAAAATTTATACTGATATTGTTGGTCCTCTCCCAGACTCTGGTAGTGAAAATTTCAAATACATAGTCACATTCCAGGACGACTTAACGAAATATTCCATGGCTTATCCTATCACTGAATCTACAGCCGAAAAAACGACCCAATGTCTAATAAAATTTATAAGTCACTTTGGCATCCCAAAAAGTATCCTATCAGACCAAGGAGTACATTTCATTGCCGATGTATATAAACAAGTTGCTCAACTTTTTAAAATTAAACATCTTTTTTCAACTCCTTATCACCCACAAACAAACGGTGCTCTAGAAAGGAGTCATGCCACTCTCAAAGAATATTTGAAATCCTATGTCAATGAGAATCAAGATAACTGGCATAAGTTCCTCCCCACTGCCATTATATCGTATAATTCTTGTGTACACTCTTCCACTAATTTTTCACCACACGAACTTCTTTTTTGCTGCAAGCCTCATATACCTAGCTCTATTTATGATACTAACCCTACTGCAACTTATCCTGACTATATAAAACTCTCAAACAAAAGTTAATAAACACCAGAAATCTAGCTCGTGACAATATCCTCCGTAGCAAGGAAAGATCTAAAACCTATTATGACAAAAATACAAAGGACCAGTCTTATAATGTAGGAGATATGGTTTACCTTAAGCAACATCATAGATTGCGTAAGGCATTATCTTCAATATGGAAAGGTCCATATCGCGTCATCAAAGTTCATGGTAATAGCAATGTCACTCTTCAAGTTAATCGTAGATTTAAAAGGTACCATTTCAACGAAATCAAACATGCTCATGAACACCCTATTTCAGGGCCATCGCGCCAGGAGCCGTCTCAGCCTTCAACCTAACGACGCCGATTACTAATAGTCCCGGCGTTTACTACGATCCCTTAGGAACTCTAAGATTTTATAATGATCACTGGAACCTTATTACTTACTCTGATATTTCTTATTTTAAGCCTCACCTCGAAAATCTGTATTCTATTCTAGAAAACTCAAAAGTTATTTGCAAAACTTATCCTGTCATATACAATGATTGTACAAATGTTCTTAACCCTCTAGAAAGTCTCTACAATAATGTAAATTCCAACTATTTAGCACTGTCTCATCTCACAGATAATAATAACAAAAAAAGTAGCTTCAGAACTAAACGATCCTCGTGGTTTGGTGTAGGAGGTCCCATTCTAAAACAGCTTTTCGAACTCTAGATGAAGACGATGCCAAATCCTTCACTGACGCTATTAACGCAGTACAGGATGATCAACGTCACATGGCCTCTCTGATGAAGCAAAATATTCATATTTTGACCTCTTCTATTTCCTCTTTCAATAGTACTATTCAAAAATTAAATCATAATGAAATAGCGTTGAATGAGAATATGGTTAAACTCAACGTAATCTTAGAAACGATTTCTTCAAATGCCAACAAACTTGAAGTTAGTTCACATCTCGCAATGACGTTTAGTGCACTAGAAAGTTCTCTTATGATTCTCAACTTCCGTCTCAAAGATCTAATAGACTCAATTCTTTTCGGCAAACAAAATCTTGTTTATCCGTCTATCTTGAGCCCGTCTCAACTATACGATGAGCTAATCTCAAGAAATAATGAACTCGTAAGAACATTCCCAATTCCGTAAATCTTAACAACATCCACACTCTACTGGATGTGTCAGATGTCTCATCGTTTATTTCAGATAACAAATTAGTATTTGTAGTAAAATTTCCATTAGCTATTCTGACAGAATACAATCTCTACCATATTTATGCTCTACCAACTCCTCATAATATCCAAGAGCCAAATTCTTTTGCCCTAATTAATCCATCTGCAAGATATCTAGCAATAACAGAGGACAAATTAACTTATTCCGTGATAAACGATTTAAGTGAGTGCAAATCGATATCTAGATACAACAAACTGTGTCAATTGAAAAGTGTTCAATCCAGTGTGTCAAACCCAATCTGTGAAGTGCAACTATTTCGCGAACACGTCACTAGTATTCCACAATCTTGTAATGTTAAAATAATGTTTGGTGATATTGACATTTGGCAGAAACTCACCAATAATAGATGGATCTATGTCCAATCAGATCTAACAAAAGTTTCTGTGAAATGTAGTGATAGTCATATGACCGATCATGATGTAGTCGGAACTGGTATACTCTACCTTCCAAAAATTGTAAAGCCTATCACAAACTATTGCAATTTGTTCCACAGCACGAATACGATACAAATCTGTATATTCCGTCACCTAATTTTAATATTATTGACGATGACTGTTGTTCTAAATCTAAAGTAAACAAAAGTATTCCATATTTAACGCCGATAAAGCTTTCTGACATTAACTTAGACTCACTGCAATATGCAACACATAAGTTAAATCAATTTAACGATGATCTTACAAAATCGAAAACCAGCCCTATCACATTAAGTATGGATACTACTTCAGCTTCTTGACGACCCTGTTATCACTCTCTGTATTTTCTTATATGTTTTACAAATTATATTCATGCCTATGTCCAAAACGTAAACTGACTAACTCTAACTGCTGTGTACAAATATTTAACAAATGTTACTCAAGGCCTAATACTAATATTCGATCTAGAACGGCTATCGAACTAAATGAACGAGATATCACTGAATCTTCCAATTCTGATGATACTTCTTTATCAAATATTTCTATGTCTAGCCCAAGAAGAAACATTCAAATTTAAAAAGCTCGACTTTGTTATTTTTACTCTTTGAATCTTTTACATCATTTATTTTTCTAATATATTATTATCAAATTTTGCTTAATTATTGTTTACATAATTTAGTGCTAAGCCTTATTATCATGTCTAGTAATAACAATTTTACTGTGTTTTAGCCTTGTCCGTTCCAGTGTTACTAACTTAGTTTTCTATTTCCATTTTAAAAATTTTCTTGAGTATATTGTTTTGTGTAATCTTTCAATTAGTTTTATTTCCATTTCTAAACTTTAATTTAGTGCATTGTTTTGTGTAATTTTAACTATTTCCATTTTTAAACTTTAATTGAGTATATTGTTTTAATGTAATCTTTTAATTCGTTTTCTATTTTCATTTTAAAATTTTAATTGAATTTATTGTTTTGTGTAATCCTTAACTTAATTTTTCTAATTCTAAATCATGTGAACTTTGCTAGACCAAAATCCTACTCACATACTAACCGATTAGTATGTTCCGTCTTAAGGGGGGAGATGTTACAACCTTAAAACTGCTGATCCTGCAGGAAGTCAATTCCTCGATGTCGATATTGGCGATTCTGCAGTATTTTGCTATATAAAGTCGAATTGTCGAATAAATCTTCCAGTCAGTTCTCGAAAGGTTACTCTGCCTCTCAGCCTACGGACCTGGTTCATGCCCGCCGGACCTGAGACCTCAGATACCCCTAGAGAAGTGCCGCGCGCGTCTGTTTCTATTTCGGTTGGTCTAGGAAAGGCCCCTCACTAAATCCAAAAACTTGTGAAGTGTTTGTTTAAACTCAAATAAAAAGTGAATAAGTACAAATTGTTTTTTTTTATAGAATCAGTGATTTCCAGTCTAACAGTACGCTTATAATAAATGATTTGTTTATTTTCAATTAAGAGTAAGTACGAGTAGGTAGGTAGGAATTGCCCGTTCGGGACCACCATACGGTGAAAAGTTGGAACTAAAAAAGTGTATGTCTAAAGTATGGGAAACTTGCAGCAGTGGCGCCATGTGTAGTTTTACCAACCGCAAAAAGGGCCTTATCGGGACGTTAAGTTTGTAATTCTGAGCGCTGTCTGTTAAAATATATGTCTAAAGTATGGGAGAATGGGAGTAGTGGCGCCAATGTTAGTTTTACCAACCGCAAAAAGGGTAAAAAAGCGACGTTAAGTTTGTAATGAGTGTGACGTCACGTGTTCGTGGTCGTTAGTGTGGTGCTCCGGTTGGGGTAATTCGGGCTCCGGGGCAAGATGGGCCCCCGGCCGCGGAGCGCTCCGGCCCCGTAGGCGCCCCGTGTGCGCTCCGGCCCAGTAGGCGCCCCGTGAGCGCTCCGCCCCCGTGGGTGCTCCGCCCCGTGGGTCTGCGAGGGTACTTCGCCCCCGCACGGCTCCCGCGAGGTTCCCACGGTTTGAAGCATAATAGTAATATTCTTTATCATTTTCAGTTTCAATGTAAGCGTTTAGTAACGGAAATCAATATGATAAGACTATTTATGAAACAAAGGATGAATAGGAAATGTATGTATATTTTCTAGATTGGTAAATATATTGAGTGATATGAGTAATTGTAGAACAAAGGAATTGGCAGGAAGTATGGGTGTATATAGAATTGATCGGTAAGTATAATTCATGATAAGAGCGTAGGGGGGTTGATTCAATAGTGGCATTTAAGCTCATTGCGAGTGTGGTTGCGAGAAAGTGCAAGTGTATCTCTAGTGTATCCCAGTCTTGTATCTCTTGTAGGATACAAGACTGGGTAATTAAATTATACCTACACACCGATAATTCAAGTGAAAGTAATGTAATTCCACCTAGAAGACGCGTTGTAATTATAAAAAGCGATTTAAGAAAACTGCTTAACTTCTCCTTGTGTGGTACGAGTAGTAGAAGTAATCGATTGTTACTATATAAATTGAAAGTTTTACACTCTTTTAAATCACGTGTAAAACGAAGCGGTTCTTCGAATACACTACAACAGATATGGTCGTCTGACTCATTTGAACAAAAATATAGCGATGAGAAAGGTTTGGAGATAACTGTAAAACTCCCGAGAGGTTCAACCCGCGATGGTAAATCTCAACATCGTCTTAATCGAGGAGGAAAAGGTGATGTGAGGGAAGATGAAAAAACAACAATGGAAATAACAGATGCACCGCTTAAGAAAGAGGAGGTCAAACCAACAACATCAATTACTTCTACAAGTACGACGTCTACAACAACAACAACACCCTTTCCATTGAGTGAAGCATGTCAACGATATAAAATTACAATTTAAAGTGTTATATTCTGGGCTTATAATCAATTGGAGAAATTGAAGAAGGGAGAAATTTTGGAGACAGGATGTCTCACTAAAGTACCTACAACTTAATAACATTCGGTTCTATAAAAAAGTGTGTGGTAAGAAATGTTTGCAAAACAAAAAAAAATGGTTATCGTTAAATGTCGCAATGTTTGAATGATTATAGAATCAAAGGAAGCGATGATAACCCTGTGGTCAACCACTATTGTTAAATGTCGCAATGTTTGAATGATTATAGAATCAAAGGAAGCGATGATAACCCTGTGGTCAACCTACTATTGTTATATGTCGCAATGTTTGAATGACTAGAGAATTAAAGGAGGTGGTGATAACTCTGTGGTTAACCTCTGTTCATATCTATATGTAAAGTTGAACATTAAATAATTCGCAATGATAATTTGTAATTGTGGTTTGGGAAAAATAGATAGGATATGGGTCAAAGTGGAGGGGTGTTCATGATATAAAAACTGTGCAGAACATGTATCAGCATTCATTTCATATCTTCTATTAAAAAAGTGACTAATTGCCTGAGATCGACGAGTGTACCACTGAACTAATAAAAGTAAGAAAATAAATAAAATAAATGAAGATAATGGTGTGGTAAACTGTAATGTTAATATACAAGAGTGGATCAATATCTTAAAAAACACTCCCGCTGAATATTTCAACTGCAGCACACCTTTGATTTGATTTGATTTATTTATAGACCTTATAACATACAGTTACACTGGGCAAGTCACAGATACAATAAAGTTAACTTCATAATCGGTGAAAAAACAAACAAAATCAGTAGTTTTATTCAATTAGAAAAAAATATAAATGACAAACCACAACTTATCAATGTTACAACAGCAAAACTAAGTACACAGATATTTCAAATAAAGACAATGAAAATAAAATAATTAATTCCAGGTAAGAATAATCCAGATGTAAAAAAGAGCACAATCATAATATTAAACGAAAAAACCTTACAAATATTATTTCTATGAAAATTGTTGAACATCTCTTAATAAATTCCATGATATTACATGTCAAAAACAACACGATAAATGTCAGAGTAGCATAAATAAAAAATTAAAAATTGTATAAAATGTCAAAAATGTCAGGGGAATAAAAACAAATAAACATAGAAGAGTAAAAATGTGAGGATAACATTGTCCAGAAAGCAGCAATATTCTTGAAAACAAATATGTAAATTATGTCAAGAAAATTATAATAAAAAAAACTGTGTAAAAAATATTTTATAACAATTATCTCACAAGAATGAAGATTCTACAAGCTGCAGATTCATAAATTCAGTCAAGGAATAAAAAGGATTATGTCGGAAAAATTTCTTCAGTTTCCCTTTAAACTCATTGGCAGATAAATCTCTTACGTCAATAGGGAGTTTGTTAAACATACAAATTTTGGGTTTCAGCGAGCAATTGGGAGATTTTATAGTAAATATGCTGATAATGTGTGTTAGCATAAACGGTGGTATAGACATTTGAAACTCTTAAAAAGTGTGTGTTTTTTTAATCTCACGTGTTATTTTATATATCTTTTTTTTTGATAATTGTATATTTGTGTGCGCAACTTATCTCATCTTTTACATTTTTTTAAAATTTTTAACATACCAATCAGAAATAATGTAAATCAATATAAGATATATTATAGACATAGAAGGTTACCAAATAGGTAAAAAGTGCTATTTTAAGGAAGTAGCAATATTTGATATTTTTAATTTGCAACCGATGCTTTTTCACATACACATCCCTACGAGTCTATTGCAATCTGAACGAGAAAACAAAACCGTGCATTACACGGTAAACAATATTCATGGTATTGCGTTTACTAATTTTAAAGATGATATGAGATATGAAACCTTGTTAAATAAATTGATGAAATTAGACGTTAATCATGAATATAATATGTGAGGGTACAAGGGTGGTCACATTGAAAAAAAAATTGTTAACATCTCTAGGATTACAAAATTGTAACTTGGAAACCTATGGATGTCCCAAATATGAAATGATAGCTAGCGAATTCGATTTAGAGACTTTTAGCAATTGTTTGAGACATAGTAAATTTAAAAATAAAACACGTACATGTCATTAAAGTAAGGTGGAGGTGTACGCTTTTTATGTTTGGCTTAGCCGGGCCGCACACCAGGCATACATTTGTAACTCGATAATTGTAGCGCCACATTTGAAACGCGACACATTTAACGCCCCCATACATTTGTACGTGAGCACGCACACCGAGGAAACATTTGTGGCGGGCGCACTTTGTAGCGAGACGTTGTACGCGCTACACGAATTCAAGATCGAACACGTTCGTTTTTTGTGTCGCGTTGGTTTGCAAAAATGAAAGACAACATTGAATTTTACGTTGAATTTATTGCAGAGGTTGAAAAAACCCCTGTATTATACAATAACACGCGCAATGATTATAGTAACAGACGGATTACAGAAATTATTTGGACTAAGATTGGCGAAAAATTCAATGGAAAGGGTAAGTACCTACCTTTCTTTTGTGACATAATTTCGTCACATATGCAATTTTTTCGTTTTTAGGTCAAAAATATCTTAGAATTCTGACTCGGACGCTAGAATACGTATTTTGTCTCGGAACTGTGATTTGACGGGTGACGTTGACAACAGTAACTATTTCGGATGGATTGGAAATGTCACTGTCAGACTGGTTTGATCTATGGTAAAATTGATGAGTTCTGTCACTTGCCCGTCGGCGCTTGCGTCGACGGGGAGTCATTTTTTCACCCACTTGGAAGAAGTCGGTTTTGTGCTCTTAAATCCGGAGGTATCGGAATCAATCTATTGGATTTTCCCATAGTAATTTGGGAAAAGGAATTCCTATAAAAGTACGTGAGTTTATCGAACCCATATTTTAGATTTTTTTGGTGAAAGTGTGTTTTTGGATTTTTTCGAACAAATGTCGTTTTAATTGTTTCAGCAAGAAGCCCTTATTTCTAAAAAAGGCGAAGTCCTCACTGCTTTTAGGCAGGGTGGAACCCGCCGTCATTTTTTTCTCCAGGAAACGGTGAGTTTTCAAATTTTTGTAAAAAAAAAAGCACGCGTCCATGACGCCATATTTTTTTCCGATCAGAATGCTAAGGACAATTCTTGTTGTCCCCAGCCTAATATGAAAGGCGATTCCAGTCTGAGTTCCGGTCTGGATTCCTGACTGGCTTTCCTGTTTTCTTCCTGATTGAGATTCCTGCCTGGATTCCGGTCTGGGTTTGCAGTTTTTCCCGGTTCTTCTCGTCTTGTCTGCTGAGAACACGTACCGCGTGCAAAAATTTGCGTTTTATTTATACCGCGTGGAATAGTCCCGTAGGGTTTTATCCGTTTATTTTCCCCTATGTCGTATTTATTCACTTCTAATTACTACATAGATCATATTAATATTTTTTCTATGGACCTATATTAAAGGGCCATAAGTACTTATACTATGGTAATCTAATTACCAATTAGTTTTTTTGAACATATAAATTCAACACATATTTTCCTTCAGGAAGGATATTTTGGTGTTCACTTTAGTATCTAATATGACTTAATTCCACGGCCCCGCCCGCCTTCTTCAACTTTCTTCGTGATAGCGGCTGGCTTAAGGATGATAAAAGGTCAGATAAGAAACACTTTATGCTTCCAATAGGTAAATTTTAACCTATTGGATTAAGATAATTTTATCGCAACTTGAATTAATAGTTTGAATAGATAGATTACATTCTAATAATAACTAACATACTTATTAATTGAAATAAGAAATTACTTGTACAACTACATGGACTTTAGAAACTAAATTATTAATTAATTATAGTATAGCGTTAAGCGATAACACACCTTTGGCCATTACATATAATCTTTAACAATAAATATTATTAAAATTATATATGGTTTTACTTCATAGATTAATATAGCCTCCAAGGCCCCGATTAGAAGTTCAAACATTGCTCTCCAATTTTTATCTATCCGTAAGCAAATTTTTTTATTAGTAGAAGGAAGACTGGCGCTCGATAAACATATAAATTTGTTTTCCTAGAACATTTCTATACATGGTAAGTATTTCTCTTCGCCATTGGCATGTAACAACCACTTTTATTTTAACAATTATAAAACTACATTACAATTGGCGCCTTAGTAAAGGGACCTAAAAACCATTGTAATAATACATTACACTTTGTACTTTTAAAATCGTGCTACACTGTGTAATTATTTTGCCATGACACCAGCCCGTATGTATGGTTTTAAGAAGTAATTACACAAATAATTTCGATTTTCTGTAGCAACGTTATTCGGTCTCCCTTGATTTATATGATTTGTAGTGGGGCTAGGTATATTTCCGTTTTCGGTTGGAGTTAAAATTATATTATCATTCTTTTTTATAAAGTTGTGTAAAATACAAGCAGCTTTAACAATTTTTACTGCTTTCTCGACTGAACATGAAATTGGAGTTTCAAAAATTCAAAATCTCGGAAACACATGAATGAAGCAGACAGATGTACTATTGAATATTTTACACTAAAAAAAACAAAGACTGGAAAATAATCAACGATCTGAGAAACAACCAAAAGATCCATGTGAAATGTTTCTTTTAAGTTTAGTTCCACACATGACATCCATGTCCCAGCAACAGCAATTAAGCTTTCAAAGAGGGGTACTGGACTTAATAGATAACATTAAGTACAGACAACTCCCACGTCGATCATTGGATACGAGTTCGTCAAATTCAAATTTATCAACATTTTATACAAATTTTTCTCAAGTTCTGAATGATGACCGTCCGTTGCAAAGATTGCAATTTGATGAAAGATGGCAACCGAGATTGCTCAATCAGAAAACCAGTATGTGAGGCCTGTCCGTAAATCACGAGAGATTTCCGCATATTACGACTGCACCGCGACGTGTGATATATAGATACGTTCAATTGTGTCACTAGCCAGCTCATATTAATCGTGTGAGGGTTGTGTATGTGTGTGTTTGTTCCGTGAGTGTAAGTCGTACATAAAATGACAAGAATGGCGTTTCATTTCATGGGCATGTCCATGTAACATATGTACATACACATGCCTTACAGAAACCCCAAGCCAAACTAAGCGTACGCTTATAATTAATGATTTCTTTATTTTCAATTGAGAATAAGTACGAGTCGAGCTAAGATACAAGTTTAGTGAAAGTTAACTGATTTCCTTTCATCTGAGTATCGTGTTTTTTGTGAGATCATAATATAGGAATATGAAAACTAGACGTTTTATTGAAAATAAGGGGTGTATCGTAGGCTTGTGCACCGTTAATGTACAGAGATCGTTGATGTCAATGGCATTTAGAAATAGCACAATAGGATATTTGGTTACTATCTAATAGATCTTTTGTCATCCTGCTGAACCGTTACCCCTATATAAGGGTGTAGAGACCAAAACTGAAACCAGTACTTCATCAGACACAAAGTGTATTGACAAGTAACGCCACGGTAGGTACAAACGTTTGTATTAATAACTAGCAGCACCCCGCGGTTTTACCCGCGTAGGGCCTACTTTGAAGGCGATAAAATAAATTTAGATGAATGATTTGTATTTTTTGTTTTATTGACAAATTCCCGATATTTATTCTGATTTATCGGAGTCGGAGCTCCGAAACATCCCTGGTACAAGCGACGGGTCTCGACAAGCGGCATGCGCACCAGTGCATCACTCCTACGCCGGTCGCCATTAGCTCGGAGCACGCGGTACCTATGTCCGTAAATCACGAGAGATTTCCGCATATTACGACTGCACCGCGACGTGTGATATAGATACGTTCAATTGTGTCACTAGCCAACTCACATTAATCGTGTGAGGGTGTGTATGAGTGTGTTCCGTGAGTGTAGGTTGTACAATGTACATAAAGTGACAAGAATGGCGTTTTATTTCATGGCCATGTCCATGTAACATATGTACATGCACATGCCTTACAGAAACCCCAAGCCAAACTAAGCGTACGCTTATAATAAATGATTTGTTTATTTTCAATTAAGAGTAAGTACGAGTAGGTAGGTAGGAATTGCCCGTTCGGGACCACCATACGGTGAAAAGTTGGAACTAAAAAAGTGTATGTCTAAAGTATGGGAAACTTGCAGCAGTGGCGCCATGTGTAGTTTTACCAACCGCAAAAAGGGCCTTATCGGGACGTTAAGTTTGTAATTCTGAGCGCTGTCTGTTAAAATATATGTCTAAAGTATGGGAGAATGGGAGTAGTGGCGCCAATGTTAGTTTTACCAACCGCAAAAAGGGTAAAAAAGCGACGTTAAGTTTGTAATGAGTGTGACGTCACGTGTTCGTGGTCGTTAGTGTGGTGCTCCGGTTGGGGTAATTCGGGCTCCGGGGCATGATGGGCCCCCAACCGCGGAGCGCTCCGGCCCCATAGGCGCCCCGTGTGCGCACCGACCCAGTAAGCGCCCCGTGAGCGCTCCGCCCCCGTGGGTGCTCCGCCCCGTGGGTCTGCAAGGGTGCTTCGCCCCCGCGGGCGCTCCGCCCCCGTGGGCTCCCCGTGAGCGCTCCGCTCCCGCGGGCGCCCGCAACCGCTCCGCCCCCGCACGGCTCCCGCGGGGTTCCCACGGTTTAAAGCATAATAGTAATATTCTTTATCATTTTCAGTTACAATGTAACCGTTTAGTAACGGAAATCAATATGATAAGACTATTTATGAAACGAAGGATGAATAGGAAATGTATGTATATTTTCTAGATTGGTAAATATATTGTGTGATATGAGTAATTGTAGAACAAAGGAATTGGCAGGAAGTATGGGTGTATATAGAATTGATCGGTAAGTATAATTCATGATAAGAGCGTAGGGGGGTTGATTCAATAGTGGTATTTAAGCTCATTGCGAGTGTGGTTGCGAGAAAGTGCAAGTGTATCTCTAAAATGTTGTTTACCCATATTTTACCATGGGTAGTTATTTTCTACATGGGGGAACAAAACGGGGTTCATTTAATAAATAAAAATGTTTCACGTTCTCTTAATGAAGATTTATCTAGATTGTTGTGAACAGTAGCAGCAGTCGGTATTTGAAGAAGGTTGAGTTATTGGATAGCAACGAGGGACGTTTCCTACAAGACTGGGTAATTAAATTATACCTACACACCGATAATTCAAGTGAAAGTAATGTAATTCCACCTAGAAGACGCGTTGTAATTATAAAAAGCGATTTAAGAAAACTGCTTAACTTCTCCTTGTGTGGTACGAGTAGTAGAAGTAATCGATTGTTCTATATAAATTGAAAGTTTTACACTCTTTTAAATCACGTGTAAAACGAAGCGGTTCTTCGAATACACTACAACAGATATGGTCGTCTGACTCATTTGAATAAAAATATAGCGATGAGAAAGGTTTGGAGATAACTGTAAAACTCCCGAGAGGTTCAACCCGCGGTGGTAAATCTCAACATCGTCTTAATCGAGGAGGAAAAGGTGATGTGAGGGAAGATGAAAAAACAACAATGGAAATAACAGATGCACCGCTTAAGAAAAAGGAGGTCAAACCAACGACATCAATTACTTCTACAAGTACGACGTCTACAACAACAACAACACCCTTTCCATTGAGTGAAGCATGTCAACGATATAAAATTACGATTTAAAGTGTTATATTCTGGGCTTATAATCAATTGGAGAAATTGAAGAAGGGTGAAACTTTGGAGACAGGATGTCTCACTAAAGTACCTACAACTTAATAACATTCGGTTCTATAAAAAAGTGTGTGGTAAGAAATTTTTGCAAAACAAAAAAAAAATGGTTATCGTTAAATGTCGCAATGTTTGAATGATTATAGAATCAAAGGAAGCGATGATAACCCTGTGGTCAACCACTATTGTTATATGTCGCAATGTTTTTAATGACTAGAGAATTAAAGGAGGTGGTGATAACTCTGTGGTTAACCTCTGTTCATATCTGTATGTAAAGTTGAACATTAAATAATCCGCAATGATAATTTGTAATTGTGGTTTGGGAAAAATAGATAGGATATGGGTCAAAGTGGAGGGGTGTTCGTGATATAAAAACTGTGCAGAACATGTATCAGCATTCATTTCATATCTTCAATTAAAAAAGTGACTAATTGCCTGAGATCGACGAGTGTACCACTGAACTAATAAAAGTAAGAAAATTAAAAATAAATTTACACAAAGTAAGAAAATAAAAAAAAAAATATGTCTACTGTTTCACTTTATAAATTGAACAGAATTGGTGGTGGTGTTTGGGCTAAAATAAGTGAATTAGAATTAAAGAAACAATATAAAGTTTCGGAAGCAAAAAGAACACCCTCCAAATTCCATCAAAATAAAAAACAAACTGTGATATACCTAGACAATGGCTACACCATCGCTCTTCCCGCCAAGTTTGATGACTTAGACGAGGACCTCTTTAAAGCTTCACAAAGTGGAAATCTTTATGTCACAAACCATGGCATGAAAGGGAAGATATGGAATATATCATTTTCGTATAACGAGGAGGAGTAATGTAATTTTTTCGTTACAGCAGAAGACTAAAGAAATAAACACAGAATCTCAAGGAAGCTTTTTAAACCTTTACAATTTACTTGAAAATGAATGTAAAAATACATGGATACATCCAACATCAAAACCAAATAATTAATCTTTGGACGAATGCAATCCCCCTCAAAAATCTCAACGGGGATTGCAGCAGGATACTTCTAGATATACATAATAAATCTAATTTTACTGATAATAACATCTTTTCACTGATAACATTATGGGATGAATTACGCTCACACCAAGAAGATAATGGTGTGGTAAACTGTAATGTTAATATACAAGAGTGGATCAATATCTTAAAAAACACTCCCGCTGAATATTTCAACTGCACACCTTTGATTTGATTTGATTTATTTATAGACCTTATAACATACAGTTACACTGGGCAAGTCACAGATACAATAAAGTTAACTTCATAATCGGTGAAAAAACAAACAAAATAAGTAGTTTTATTCAATTAGAGAAAAACATAAATGACAAACCACAACTTATCAATGTTACAACAGCAAAACTAGGTACACAGATATTTCAAATAAAGACAATGAAAATAAAATAATTAATTCCAGGTAAGAATAATCCAGATGTAAAAAGAGCACAATCATAATATTAAATGAAAAAACTTTACAAATAGTATTTCTATGAAAATTGTTAAACATCTCTTAATAAATTCCATGATATTACATGTCAACAAGAACAAAATTAAAAATTTTGATTAACTCCCGACTACATCGGGATTGTTATCTGTACAACATTCTACTAGTCAAGCCCTTTGATTTGCTACCTATATTAAGGGAGTTTTGAAAAAAGAAATATATTTCGCCATTTTGTGGGAGCCGCCATCTTGGATTTGAAATTCGTCGTAGTGCAAAGTATTCTACTAGTCAAGTCCTTTCATTTGACACCCATATTGTGGTAGTAGCGAAAAAAAAAATATTATTCGCCATTTTGTGGTGGCGGCCATCTTGGATTTGAAATTTGTTATAGTGAATAGTATTCTACTAGTTAAGCCCTTTCATTTGATACCCATATTGAGGTAAGTTGTGAAGAAATATTTTGTCCGCCATTTTGTGGAGGCGGCCATTTTGAATCGATATTAACCAAACATGGCTAAGAACACCCGCACGGTAATTAACTTTCAAATAAAAAAAAACGCACTGAAATCGGCCCATCCGTTTGAGCTCTACGGTGCCACAGACAGACAGACAGACAGACAGACAGACAGACAGACAGACAGACAGACAGACAGACAGACAGACAGACAGACAGACAGACAGACAGACAGACAGACAGACAGACAGACAGACAGACAGACAGACAGACAGACAGACAGACAGACAGACAGATAGACAGACAGACAGACATCGACGTCAAACTTATAACACCCCTTTTTTTGGTCGGGGGTTAAAAACAACACGATAAATGTCAGTGTAGCATAAATAAAAAAGTAAAAATTGTATAAAATGTCAAAAATGTTAGGGGAATAAAAAAAAACATAGAGGAGTAAAAATGTGAGGATAACATTGTCAAGAAAGCAGCAATATTCTTGAAAACAAATATGTAAATTATGTCAAGAAAATTATAATAAAAAAACTATGTAAGTATAAAATATTTCATAACAATTATCTCACAAGAATGAAGATTCTACAAGCTGCAGATTCATAAATTCAGTCAAGGAATAAATAGGATTATGTATGAAAAATTTCTTTAGTTTCCCTTTAAACTCATTGGCAGATAAATCTCTTACGTCAATAAGGGAGTTTGTTAAACATACAAATTTTGGCAAGTATAAATTTTGGCTTTCAGCGAGCAATTGGGAGATATTATAGTAAATATGCTGATAATGTGTGTTAGCATAAACGGTGGTATAGACATTTGAAACTCTTAAAAAGTGTAAGTGTTTTTTTTAATCTCACGTGTTATTTTATACAGTCTGACTGGTGAGATACTATCGATATTTTAGGAATGTACTCGGTCCGCGATTCTGGTTCTAATTATGTAATAAAATAAGGTACTTAAATTTTGGCCAAATATCTCAAGAAATAAATAAAGTATGGACACGTTTTCGATATTGATAACGTGTAGCTTATTAACGTAACGCAGGCGGCTCGCATCAAAGTAGCACCCAGGCCAGCGGCGTCTCTTTGTCGCGGCGGCCAGTGGCCGGCGAGTGTTGCCGCCTAAAGCCCTCTCCCGCCCGCCCCCAACCCCGCTACCTGTTGCATAATACATTGTTCGTTAGTCCATGCGTAAGCGCTGTGAAGTGTGTATGTCCGCTTCCTGCTTCCGTGTCCGTCTCGCGATCGCGCCCTCGCTCCCGTGTCTTGTGAACATATTGTGAACTTTATCAATAATGACTTACCAATACACAAACTCTGAGTACTTAGATATGGTTCGTGCGTACGCGCGTGCTAATGATAGCCTGCCAGGTGCTATAAATTTGTATAGGGAGATGTTTCCCAACCGCCGAATACCTACAGCCAGCGTAATTTTGAACGCAAATCAAAGGTTACGAGATTTTGGGCAGTTCACTGTTCCAGTCCATGCTCAAGGACGAGGGGAGTGGCGTACCCGTCTCGCTACATGAAGACATTCTCGAGTACTTCGAGAACCATCCACAAGCAAGTACTCGAAATGCTGCACGAAGATTTGGCGTATCCCAGTGGACTGTGTGGAATCAACTCCACAGAGATGGTTCACACCCTTATCATTTCCGACCAGTCCAAGAGCTCGGTGTCAACGATTACGAGCCACGAATTAATTTTGTGTCGGTGGTTTTGCAAAATACCGATAAAACATATTATTTACAGACGAAGCCACGTTTACTAAACTCGGTATTTTTAACGTACACAACGAACATTGGTGGAGTCATTCGAATCCGTACGTTACGCGACAGGACGCTTTTCAACACAGATTTAGTGTAAATGTGTGGGGCCGGTGTACTAAATAATTGTTTATTAGGCCCGTATTTCATTGAAGAAAGACTTAATGGTGCGTCATACATAAACATTTTAAATAAAGTGATGGACGAAATGCTCGATGATGTACCCTTGAGTTACCTTCGAAACTTGTTTTACCAACACGACGGAGCGCCCGCCCATTATCAGACGCAAGTACGTACTTTCCTAAACACTCATTTCGGAGACTGCTGGATAGGTCGCGGAGGGCCTGTGCCATGGCCCGCTCGTTCTCCCGATCTCACCCCACTGGACTTTTATTTATGGGGTGAAGTAAAACGTTTAGTGTACGCTACTGAGTATGCTAACAGGGAAGAACTGAAGATGAAAATCAGTAGCGCTTTTGAAACTGTTAAAAGTGATCCGTTTGTCCTAAATCGTGTGAAAGACAATATGCGCAAACGTGCCGAACTTTGCATCACACGAGGAGGGGCACATTTTGAACAATTATTAAGGTTAGTGTAATTAGGTAGTTTAATTAAGTTCAATCATTGTTGTAAATAGGTAGTTTAATTAGGATCAATCATTGTAAATAAGTATGATCCATTTTTTAAATACGCCTAAAATACCTACGTAAGTATTTCATCTTGATTTAAGTAATTTACACTTAGCTATGTACAGAATACTTATTTCAGTCAACAAATATGTTGAATCATATCGCCACCTACTTAGGTATTTTTGCCTGTCCTAAGCCAGGATTAAAGTATGAAGGGAAAACGGATCATACTTCGTCCTCCAATATGTGCCTACTACCGTAAAGATAGAGCGAGGTTTTAACGTGCGTACTGTGCGTAGGTAAACAGAGCGCCATCGACCGTCATGACATTGAACCGTGCGTCCGAGAGATAACGCAGCACGGGCGCCCGCGCGGTGACCATGCGTTTTGAATTTAATAACTGAACTTTCGGTTAAGTTTACTGAGTACTCAGTAGTTATTTTTAGTCAAGACATATTTTTTTTTTCATATTTCATTGCCAAGTATCACATCCTCTATTATCAATAGTATCTCACCAGTCATACTGTATATCTTTTTTTTTTTGATAATTGTATATTTGTGTGCGCAACTTATCTCATCTTTTACATTTTTTTTTTAATTTTTAACATACCAATCAGAAATAATGGAAATCAATATAAGATATATTATAGACATAGAAGGTTACCAAATAGGTAAAAAGTGCTATTTTAAGGAGGTAGCAATATTTGATATTTTTAATTTGCAACCGATCCTTTTTCACATACACATCCCTACGAGTGTATTGCAATCTGAACGACAAAACAAAACCGTGCATTACACGGTAAACAATATTCATGGTATTGCGTTTACTAATTTTAAAGATGATACGAGATATGAAACCTTGTTAGATAAATTGATGAAATTAGACGTTAATCATGAATATAATATGTGGGGGGCACAAGGGTGGTCACATTGAAAAAAAAAATTGTTAACATCTCTAGGATTACAAAATTGTAACTTGGAAACCTATGGATGTCCCAAATATGAAATGATAGCTAGCGAATTCGATTTAGGAACTTTTAGCAATTGTTTGAGACATAGTAAATTTAAAAATAAAACACGTACATGTCATTAAAGTAAGGTGGAGGTGTACGCTTTTTATGTTTGGCTTAGCCGGGCCGCACACCAGGCATACATTTGTAACTCGATAATTGTAGCGCCACATTTGAAACGCGACACATTTAACGCCCCCATACATTTGTACGTGAGCACGCACACCGAGGAAACATTTGTGGCGGGCGCACTTTGTAGCGAGACGTTGTACGCGCTACACGAATTCAAGATCGAACACGTTCGTTTTTTGTGTCGCGTTGGTTTGCAAAAATGAAAGACAACATTGAATTTTTCGTTAAATTTATTGCAGAGGTTGAAAAAACCCCTGTATTATACAATAACACGCTCAATGATTATAGTAACAGACGGATTACAGAAATTATTTGGACTAAGATTGGCGAAAAATTCAATGGAAAGAGTAAGTACCCAACAAACATTTAATTGGTCACCACAACGTGCCGATTCTTACTTTTGGTTCTATACACTGGTCGCAAATACGTCGCTATCACGTTAAAAAAAACCGAAAATAGGCCCATTTTATACGAATCAGTGTCGTAATAGAGTTACGTAGCAGTCGTATAACTAGCTACATGGTCGTGTAGTGTTAGTATAGACGTCGTGAGACGTTCTTTTCGTCGGGTTATGATGGCAATTGCTGCTACTTTAGGGCATTTTATCGAATAACCAGCATCCACCAGGACTTTTACGGGATTTCGATGTAAAGTGATGGATAAAAAAGTTGTGTATTTAAACTAAAGCGACAATTTATTACAATAATCTGTGTTAATGGCTATTAATCCGCCATTTATACTTAAAAGGTAAACCATTTCGTCATAACTATTACATCTTTGAATCGTGTACAGAAAACTGTTGGGAAATTAATGTTATCGAGTGATTTGTGCTACTATTCTCAATATAGCTAACGCGCCTTACATATTCGTTAAAATAAGCAATATTTTTAACTATATTTTTAATGAACGTGCTACCAGCTACCTTTATACGGCTTCAAGTTTAAGACACAACCGTAATACAACATATAAACGACTTTCCATTCCGGGTCCCTCTTTCTGATCGGTGTATTGTCAGCCATATTAACGAAATTTTTAGGGTCCAGTAGAAGTAAATTTTGTGAAAAAAAAACCATTTTGTGTACACCAACCAACAAGTAAACCAGTGATTTATTTATAGGTATTTTAGGTTGGATTAAAAATGAAAACTTGAGAGGTGTCAAGGGACACCCGGATGGAACGAAGTTCCTTTCGATTAATTAGTGAAGGATTTTTTTTTATTATTTACAAAAAACCTGTATACACTCAACAAAAATAATCGTCGCGACACCACACTGTTCAATGCGAAATAGAAATGAAAATATCTGGCTTGCTTTCTATAAGAGAGAGAGAGAGAGACAGACAGAGAAACATGCGACGCCGCACAGCTTACAATAGCAAAAAGTGTCGTGACAACTTTTCGTAAGAATTTTTTCCGTCTAGCCCCCTTTCACAACGCGCGATAAGGAACTTCGTTCCATGAGGTAAATGTTGTAAATGATGATGTAAGGTGTGTGTGTGTATTTGATCTTAGGAATACGGCATAAAATTTATATAAGTGTAATTATTTTTGATCTACGTTTCATCAGACTTTTTCGCTTATTGGCCGATTCATTTCGTGCGCTAGGTCGGTCCCTCCTCTCCCCTCCGCCGAGCGGCGACCGGTGACATTCGACCGGCGCCGGCGGCGGCCGGCGCCCGGCTGGGCGGCTCAGTTTGTTTTCGATAGCTCAAGTGAGTGTTAGTGTACAACAAGAACAAAATTAAAAATTTTGGTTAACCCCCGACTACCTCGGATCTCGGATTTATAATCTGTACAACATTCTGCTAGTCAAGCCCTTTCATTTGATACCCATATTGTGGTAGTAGTGAAAAAAATAATGTAATTCGCCATTTTGTGGTGGCGGCCATCTTGGATTTGAAATTTATTATTATGTATTGTATTCTACTAGTCAAGCCCTTTCATTTGATACCCATATTGAGATAAGTTGTGAAGAAATATTTTGTCCGCCATTTTGTGGAGGCGGCCATCTTGAATCGATATTAACCAAACATAGCTAAGAACATCCGCACGGATATCAACCTTCGAATAAAAAAAACCGCATTGAAATCGGTCCATCCGTTTGAGCTCTACGGTGCCACAGACAGACACACACACAGACAGACAGACAGACAGACAGACAGACAGACAGACAGACAGACAGACAGACCGACAGACAGACAGACAGACAGACATCGACGTCAAACTTATAACACCCCTTTTTTTGGTCGGGGGTTAAAAAGAGCGGTCACGGTGCGGGTCAAGCACAACACTCATATTCCTATTTGTAAACGTTGTGTTCGCGGAGAGTCTCAGCGTTTCGCATGCTTGAATTTTTGGTGACAAATATTCTTTCTTTCATGTCATGTCCCTACTAGACCATACCTACATAACAATTCAATTATTTGCGTTTTGCCCCACCTGCTCTCCCCTTCCCTCCTGCATAGATTTTGCACTCCCGTTTTGCTGGCTAAACGAAAATAGGTATGCGTTTGTGAAAGACGCTCGCGGCTTCCGTCTCTTGCTTGTCATTATGTCGATTGACATAGAATTGACAGAATGCGTGCTGCAAATATCGTCAAAGAGGATGAACCAAAAATACTGAATATCGTAATCGATGTTTCGGTTCGAGTTATTTCACTACATCTTATACATCGATATAAATCAATAGATGGCCCTGAGCACCTCGAAATTGGTAATAAACTGCGTCTCTGTGTGTATCGCAAGTGGTTTACAAACAATCAATCTACTTGATTCCTATAAACGCTAGCGGCGATTTTGCTGTGGTTCTACTTATTTTGGTTGTTGACAACGAATAATGATAGGTAACAACGTCCAGCGTCCACCGCGTCCTGCAACCGACTAGAACGGAAAGAGTGAGCTCACTCTTCCCAACGTTGACATGATTGCGTGCGCCCTGAAGTTTGGGAGGGCCCATCTTGGGTTCCACGATATATGATCTTATACCTTTAAACGAGCAATTCTTGTATATAGGTATATTATATATACATATATAGGTATAGAATTTAAATCTCGGAAACGGCTGGAACGATTTACATGAAATTTTGTATGCAGGGGGGTTTCGGGGACGATAAATCGGTCTAGCTAGGTTTTTTTTAAATACCTAATTTATTGCGCGTTTTTAGACAATGAAAAACTGTCACATTAGTGTGCGAAGGTAAATTTCGCAGCGTGGTCACGAATTAGTAGATCCGGGTTCGAATCCAGACGACTTCTCATTTTTCTTCAAGTTTTCTTTTTTTATTTTGAGAAAATCTATTACTTGGACCCTTATATCTGTAGGTATCTAAGTATATTTAGTATTTAAGGTACTAGTAAGTATAAAACAGAGTCGCTTCCCGCTGTCTTTCTGTCGCTATGTGTACTTAAGTATCTTTAAAACTACGCAACAGATTTTTATGGGTATTTTTTTAATAGATGAGAAAAGTTTAAATGTATAATGCATGCATTATTTGATGGATAAGTACTGATAAGTAATTTTAGAGGTAATGTCGTAAATAAGAAACATATTTTTGAGCTTACTTTGCAAACGCTGGCTAAACCCTACGAGATAGATCAAAGTAAGATACTTACTTCAGTATTGTACGCCTTGAAAATGTATATTAAAAGCTCGCGATGGTACCCATATGTCTATCTCTGTCTTAAGAATAACCCACAGTAACTATCTATGTGTTATCTTTTACTTTAACGAGAAATAATGGCCTTAGTTAGTGATTTTGAGCAAAACAGCATTAACAGCCAAAGTTGGATTGTATTATTTAGACGTATTTGTGGTCTGGGAGTCAATGTAGACAGTAGGTAAATCAAAGGTGTTCACGTTGACTCTTGGATACGTATGGAGGGCGCGGTCACGAAATATTAAACAATTCTCGTAGAAATTTAAAATTACTAGTCATACTTTTGTTCCAGGCGATTAAGAAAAATGACATTTAAAATCATAGAGACCATAGAACGCGGAAGAAGATTAATAGCGACAGTTCCTTCATTATGGGAAAGAGATGGAAATTTATACTGGCCAAGGAAAAATGTTATTTCGTTGAAGAAAACAGAAAATTCTACACCTCAATCTGACTGGAAATGTATGCCTTGCATACTGTTACGGGATAATATCATAGATTACAACACTGCAGAAGAGGAGATTGCTCAGATGTCTGACGGCACCGACACAGACAACAAAGAAAACGAACATATAAAAAATAAAACTTCAGTTGCATTAAACTTAAATAATTTGGTAATGGAATGTATACAGGCAAACAAAGTAACTGACCCAATTAAAGATGGCGAAAAACTCATCTGTAAGCGTAGAAGCAGAAGAGACATCCCCAGATAAAGATTCTAGATCAATAATGGTAGTTAACTCTAATGCATTTATACCTACAGATGTAAATAATATCATAATACAAGACCTCTCGCAGGAAAATACTAGCCAACCTACTGTAGTTCCCGAAGTCCAAGATAACATGTTTATACATGATGTTGCTATACATAGTTTAAATGATTACGTGTGGATACCCTTTGATTGTATTTTTTCTAATTTATATTAACCAATACAATCTAATCTAAAGCAAAGAAAGATTTGATTGTTTGTAATAAATAAAACCAAACACGATTTTTATTTTTTATTTACACCCTTTACTATCTTATCTTACTTCAAAGAATGAATAAGTGGTACAAAATAATACTTAATTCTTTCGACATCAAAATTTAATTTTGTGCGGAACCATCTACAATTTGGTTACACTGACATGTCGTGTAGAAATATTTGATATGATCAAATCAGACATAAGAATAGAACATCTAGTCATTTAAAAGTAGTGTAAAAGTGTTCATATTTGCTTAAAGCCGTAAAGAATTGCAATTTATCACTCTAATACGATCGTCATGTAAAAGTAGTTCTCGCGACTCTAATACAATTAATGTCGGTGTAAAATCCGTATAAACGTTATTAAGGCGACGTACTGGTTAATACTACTGAAAGTTGTATAACAGTTTTGTAAAGCAGTCGTATAGAAGTTTATACGATGTCTATATACGACTAAGAGTTGTATAAAGATAAAAGGCACTAAGTCGTGTTACATGCTAAAATTACTTCAGTGCGATGTTTATAGCAGTTTGAATCGCGTTATAACCACTTATACGACTAAAATGTATGTTGGGTACCTACCTTTCTTTGTACTTTTAAAATCGTGCTACACTGTGTAATTATTTTGCCATGACACCAGCCCGTATGTATGGTTTTAAGAAGTATTTACACAAATAATTTCGATTTTCTGTAGCAACGTTATTCGGTCTCCCTTGATTTATATGATTGGTAGTGGGGCTAGGTATATTTCCGTTTTCGGTTGGAGTTAAAATTATATTATCATTCTTTTTTATAAAGTTGTGTAAAATACAAGCAGCTTTAACAATTTTTACTGCTTTCTCGACTGAACATGAAATTGGAGTTTCAAAAATTCAAAATCTTGGAAACACATGAATGAAGCAGACAGATGTACTATTGAATATTTTACACTAAAAAAACAAAGACTGGAAAATAATCAACGATCTGTGAAACAACCAAAAGATCCATGTGAAATGTTTCTTTTAAGTTTAGTTCCACACATGACATCCATGTCCCAGCAACAGCAATTAAGCTTTCAAAGAGGGGTACTGGACTTAATAGATAACATTAAGTACAGACAACTCCCACGTCGATCATTGGATACGAGTTCGTCAAATTCAAATTTATCAACATTTTATACAAATTTTTCTCAAGTTCTGAATGATGACCGTCCGTTGCAAAGATTGCAATTTGATGAAAGATGGCAACCGAGATTGCTCAATCAGAAAACCAGTATGTGAGGCCTGTCCGTAAATCACGAGAGATTTCCGCATATTACGACTGCACCGCGACGTGTGATATATAGATACGTTCAATTGTGTCACTAGCCAGCTCATATTAATCGTGTGAGGGTTGTGTATGTGTGTGTTTGTTCCGTGAGTGTAAGTCGTACATAAAATGACAAGAATGGCGTTTCATTTCATGGGCATGTCCATGTAACGTATGTACATACACATGCCTTACAGAAACCCCAAGCCAAACTAAGCGTACGCTTATAATTAATGATTTCTTTATTTTCAATTGAGAATAAGTACGAGTCGAGCTAAGATACAAGTTTAGTGAAAGTTAACTGATTTCCTTTCATCTGAGTATCGTGTTTTTGTGAGATCATAATATAGGAATATGAAAACTAGACGTTTTATTGAAAATAAGGGGTGTATCGTAGGCTTGTGCACCGTTAATGTACAGAGATCGTTGATGTCAATGGCATTTAGAAATAGCACAATAGGATATTTGGTTACTATCTAATAGATCTTTTGTCATCCTGCTGAACCGTTACCCCTATATAAGGGTGTAGAGACCAAAACTGAAACCAGTACTTCATCAGATACAAAGTGTATTGACAAGTAACGCCACGGTAGGTACAAACGTTTGTACTGGGTGGCCCAGAAAGACCGAAGTGGTGTGAATTCCTTATAACTTTTTTATTATAATTTTTTTTTTCTTTTCTTTTCAGTATTTTGTAAAGAAGACTTGGATAATTTATAATGGAGCAATACACAATTGAACAACGTGCCCAAATTGTTGAAATTTACTTTTCAAATCAACGGTCCATTGTGTTGACTCAGCGTGCATACCGTCGTCAATTTAATGTGCGGGTTGCACCCTCTCAGTCAACAATAAACCGTCTGGTTGCAAATTTTCGAGAACAAGGAGCAGTAAGGAACCTTCCTGGTCCCGGCAGACACCAAACTGTCCACACAGCTGACAATATTCAAGTGGTACAGGAGAGTATTCGGGAGGATCCAGAAACATCAACCAGGAGACGTTCGTCACAACTGGGCCTCTCAAGAACGTCGCTGCAGCGAATTTTGCACACCATAGGATTGTTTCCATACAAAATTCAACTTGTCCAAGAATTGAAACCAACAGATTACCAGCAACGACTTGACTATGCAATTTATTTCCAGCAAAAAGCACAAGAGAATCCAAATTTTATTCATAACTTAATAATGAGTGACGAAGCCCATTTTCAATTAAATGGGTTCGTTAACAAGCAAAACTGTAGGATATGGGCTACGGAAAACCCGAGAGTACTTCATCAACGACAATTGCACCCAGTTAAGTGTACCGTTTGGTGCGGTGTTTCTTCAGAAAGGATCATTGGCCCATTTTTTTTTGAAAATGAACAAGGTGTCGCCATTTCCGTCAATGGTGATCGATATCGGGCCATGTTGCAAAATTTTGTAAGGCCAGCCGTGGAAAACCATCCGCAAATATGGTTCCAACAGGATGGAGCCACAGCGCACACTGCGAGGGCCACAATGACTCTTTTACGCGACATCTTTGGTGAAAGAATAATTTCTCGTAACAGCAATTTTAATTGGCCTCCGCGTTCCCCGGATTTAACCGCTCCAGACTGTTTTCTTTGGGGCTATTTAAAAGGAAAAGTTTATGTTAATAAGCCTAGGACTATTGAGGAGTTAAAAACCAATATTCGAGAAGAAATTAACAACATACCACCGGAAGTTTTGCGAAAGGTCATGGAAAATGTGTTGGAAAGAGCACATTTGTGCGAAGCAGAATATGGCCACCACTTGCGGGATATCATTTTTCATAACTAATCCAAAAATATTCCCCATAAATTTAATGTATTTAAAAAAAAATAATTAAAAAAATATCTCTTAAATAAAAAGTTATAAGCAATTCACACCACTTCGGTCTTTCTGGGCCACCCTGTATTAATAACTAGCAGCACACCGCGGTTTTACCCGCGTAGTTCCCGTTCACCTTAGTCCTGTGTTCTTCCAGACTATAATCTAAATTATATTAAACGAATCCCACAGCGTAATATGTGTATAAATTAACAAAATGACAAATGCATATTATATTAACCTTCCTATACTCGCGCGTTGGTCTGTGAGACCGACGAAACACATTTTCGTAATTATTTTTATGCAGGTAAATCCTAAGAAGTTGAGTTCCTTGCTAGCTGCCGGATTTGTGGCTAACTTCGTTTTAGTGCACGCCGCGCGTTCAGGAAACACACGTGTTGTAGCACTCGTCACCAATCGGTCCACGAGACCGACGCGAGTATAGGTGTAACTTTTGTGTAAGTATTAATATAATTTATTTCGTGCATTTGTATATTTTTTGCGGACTTTGATTACTTTATAAAGTATATATAGTAAAATATATGTATGTATGTTGCTCTATATTATATTTTGACCAATTTTATCATTCTTTTTTAGGTTTTAATCCATATCAAAATGGACGATGATCACATAAGATTGTTGCTGGAAGAATTAAGTTCTAGCTCAAGCTATGAAGACGAAAATGACAGTGAGGTGGAAGATAACGTGGAGGTACAAGAAGAGACATATGATACCGAGCAAGACGATGACAATGACGAGATATCTGAGGAAGAACATAATGAACGATCCCATGATTTTTACTTAGGAAAAGATGGACAGACAAGGTGGAATAAATCTCCTGCCTCAAACCCAACTAGGCGACGTGCTAGAAATATAGTTACTCAACTTCCAGGCGCTAGAGGAGAAGCTAGAAATTTGAAGGAACCAGGTGAGCTGTGGCGGCTTTTTTTTTTTCGGAGGGCACTATCAGCCTGATAGTAAAGTACACTAATGAACAAATTAATCGCATGAAGCATAATTTCACAAGAGAGAGACTGCGCCGATACAGACAATATTGAAATTGAAGCTTTTTTAGGCCTTTTACTATTTGCTGGAGTCAGAAGGAACGCTCGTCTAAATGCCAAAGATTTTTTCAGAACTGACGGGTCATCCCCGGAGATATTTCGTTTGACTATGGGATTATCCAGGTTCTTTCTATTGATGCGTTGTCTCAGATTTGACAGTAAAGATACACGAGAAGAGAGAATACAACTGGATAAACTGGCACCTATTAGAGAGTTGTTTGATATAGTTGTGGGAACGTTCAAAAATATTACAGCGTGTCTCAGTATGTTACAATTGACGAGAAGTTAGAGGCTTTTAGAGGACGTTGTAACTTTCGCCAGTACATTCCATCAAAACCCAACAAATACGGAATCAAAATTTATGCGTTGACAGATGCCAAAATGTTTTATACCCATACCATGGAAGTTTATGTTGGGAAGCAACCAGACGGTCCATACCAAGTTGATAACTCCGCTTTGGCTTTGGTTTTGCGATTGAGTGAAAATATTCACAATACTGGGCGTAATATCACATGTGATAACTTCTTCACTAGTATTCCATTGATAGATAAGCTTGAGTCTCAACACAAATTGACAGTTATTGGGACAATTCGTAAAACAAACGAGAATTGCCTAAAAATTTCACGGAAATACGAGGAAGAGCCGAAAAATCTAGTTTATTCGGGCACCGTGGCAATTGCAGTCTTGTATCCTATGTACCAAAAAAAGGCAAAAATGTCCTTCTCGTATCCAGCATGCACGATGATGCCCAGATCAATGAAGATACAGGTAAACCGGAAATTATAATGGACTACAATAGAACCAAAGGTGGAGTAGATACCGTAGACAAAATGTGTGAGACTTACAACGTCGCACGTGGGACAAATAGATGGCCAATGGTGATATTTTATAGCCTAATGAATGTAGCGGGTATAAATACGTTTATAATATACCTGCAGAATAACCCTAACAAGAAAATTAGCCGTCGAGTCTTCCTTGAAGCCTTAGCATACGATTTGATCAATCCGCAACTTAGACGACGGGCTCTCATTTCATCCTTGCCGAGAAGCATAAGACTCAGGCTCACCGAAATATGCAAATTAGATGGACCCGAGTCTGCAGCAACATCTTACAATAATAAAGTAGGTCGTTGTGGATACTGCTCTTCGAAAAAAAACCGCAAGACACGTTACAACTGTGCCACCTGCAAAAAAATACTTTTGTTTGGAGCATGCTGTAACCGTATGCCCTGATTGCTATGGCGAGGCTCAAAATTAAGTCAAACATAGATAAATATGTTTATTGATATGTTTGTTGTTATTAATAAGAAGTTTAATTTGTTTTTAAAAAGAAGTTCAGATTTTATTTTAATTTTTTAGTACTTAAGAAAATAATCTCAAATTTTAAGACTGATTTGTGATAAAACTATAAGTTGGTAAAATAATTAATAAAATAACTTTTAGTTATACTGTTTTGTTTCATTACATCCTAAACTTTAAAATAATAGTAATACTTTATGTGTTTCTTGTTAAAAAAAATATGTTGTAGGGGGTACAAACTATCGGTCTGTGACACCGTGCGCGAGTATAGGTGTTACAAAAATTGGAGCGAGTATAGGAAGGTTAACAAAAGCTTTGAAACAAATTAATTTGTACTTTTACTTTCCACTACACCGAAGGTGTAATAATAATAATCGGAAGTTCTGACTTATCGGAGTCGGAGCTCAACATCCCTGGTACAAGCGACGGGTCTCGACAAGCGGCATGCACCAGTGCGTCACTCCTACGCCGGTCGCCATTAGCTCGGAGCACGCGGTACCTATGTCCGTAAATCACGAGAGATTTCCGCATATTACGACTGCACCGCAACGTGTGATATAGATACGTTCAATTGTGTCACTAGCCAGCTCATATTAATCGTGTGAGGGTTGTGTATGTGTGTGTTTGTTCCGTGAGTGTAAGTCGTACATAAAATGACAAGAATGGCGTTTCATTTCATGGGCATGTCCATGTAACATATCTACATACACATGCATTACAGAAACCCCAAGCCAAACTAAGCGTACGCTTATAATTAATGATTTCTTTATTTTCAATTGAGAATAAGTACGAGTCGAGCTAAGATACAAGTTTAATGAAAGTTAACTGATTTCCTTTCATCTGAGTATCGTGTTTTTGTGAGATCCTTTTATTGAGAGAGTTTTTATTAATAACTAGCAGCGCCCCGCGGTTTTACTCGCGTAGTTCCCGTTCACCTTAGTTTTTCGGGATAAAATATTTCCTGTGCTCTTCCAGACTATAATCTGTTTCAAATTTCAGCCCGATTCGTTCATACGTTACGACGTGATTCAGCAACAAACATCCAAACATTTGTTAAATTATTTTCATTGGCTGTATTGTCAAAGTTTAAACATTTGCTAAAATATAAAAATGGATACACAAATGGAAACCTTTTGGCAAAAAAATGAGAGAACAAATGGCCGCACAAACAAAGGAAATAACTGAAGCGGTTACTTAAAACGTAACGGAAAGCATCAATGGAAAGTTAACAGCTCTAGTAGCAGAAAATAAGATATTCATATCAGACGTCAATAAACCGCAAGAAAAAATGAAGCATTATTTAGTTTAACTATTTTTCATTTTGATTATAAAATAAAATACAAACAATTAACAAGTAAAAGTGGTCAAGTGCGAGTCGGGCTCGCCCATGAAGGCTTCCGTAGCAGCAAGTAACATAATACAAAAGTTCTTGTACTTCGTTGTTACTTTAATCAGTGTTTTAACAATAGTCAATTTATGACGTATTAAAATATGCTACATACTAGATATCATTCAACCCAATTTTCGTTGATAGTTTACATGGCAACGTACATCATACATTTTTATTTTATTTTTGTCATTCTCTTATTTTAGAAGTTACAGGGGGGCGGGCAAACTATTCAATTTAGAAAAAAAAATATGTTATATATATCTTTTTTGATGACCTATTCATAGACATATCCCACACGTATAACATTGATAATTTTTGTTTTTTGAGTTTCTGTTCTATTTATGGGTCCTCAGAGCCCTGAAGGACCTGGGATTCCCGGCTAGGTACCGCCGTCCCCTACTGAAAAGGCCTAAGGCCAAAAGACAAATATTCCACGTCCAACTAAACCAGATGCCGAGGGACCAGCTCGACGCTCTGTACTGCGTCACGGAGCTCGTCCATATGTCTGGAGTGACGATCGAGGCATGGAGGGGCTGCACCATCGTGCCGCAGTGTCACAGGTGCCAGCACTTTGGCCACGCGTCTGCCAACTGCCACCGCGCCCCGCGGTGTGTCAAGTATGGCGGACTACACGCCGGCACGGACTGCCCCCCGTGCTGAGGACGCTCCCCTGAGTTGTGCAAACTGCAGGGGCCACCACGCAAGCAACAGTCGCCGGTGCCGCATCTTTAGGGATGAGGCGCGCGGAAAATCCCCATTCCTGGCGAGCGCCCTCTCCCCCCGTCCGAGATAAAGGCGCCGGCGACGGACAAGAGTCATAGGCCCCCGGCATCACAGCCGGGCGGGAGGCCCCGGGGCCCTGCACCTAAGCGGGACACTGAAACGCACGAGGGCCGTCACCACGCCGCTCCTCGATATGACCTGGCGGGCTCGGTGCCCCCCCCCCCCCCAGGCCAGGGAGGACGCAGGCGCAAGAGAAAGAAGAAGAAAGCTACAAAAGGGACCTGTCCTACGGCGACACTCACGATTGCGCCGCAGTACGCTCCGGGCTGTGGGTGGGGGGAGGGGGGGGGGGTCATTCGAACAGCAACATTGTAAATTTGAGCCAGATAAAACAAACTGCCGAAATCATTAAGGCAGGAAACATAAAATTTAATAGTATAATCAGCGAATTAGGTAAAATCCAAAAACGGACAGCAGAGTCAACAAAAACGTCAATTGCAACGGTAAGAAACATCTCCAATCAAGCCAAAAGTTCTGATTTGATCACAGTGTTCAGAGCACCTGGCAAAAAAACGTTCCAGAACAAAACCGGTCACAAATATCGATAACTTCGACCAAGGAGTAATAAAGAGAACCATTCATAACTTTCACAAGACAAATAATGAACTTCCTTCCATCGGAAAGCTTAAAAAGCAGCTAGAAGATGACATAAATGTCAAAGGTTCAGAACGAAGTCTTCGGCGAATAGTTAAGAGTTTAGGACTTCGGTGGAAAAACACCGAAAACAACCGGAAAGTGCTGATTGAGACTTCTAATATACGTTGCAAACGTATCGTATCGAATATTTAAGGAAAATAAAGCAATATCGCCAAGAGGGAAAGCCTATTGTTTATACAGACGAATCTTACGTAGATTCATCGCACTCTTCTTCAAAAGCCTGGTCCGATGGTACTACTAAGGGGCTTAAGAAACCTATTTCGAAAGGACAGCGAGTTGTCATTGTCCACGCAGGGTCTGATACTGGGTTTATACCTAAAGCTAGATAAAGCTGATACAAAATCAGGCGACTACCACGACAATATGAATTTTGAAAACTACAAAAAATGGCTCCGAACCCAATTAATGCCCAACCTACAACCTAGTTCCGTCGTGGTAGTCGACAACGCGTCTATACCGTATATAAGCAGTGGGATCGCGCACCAACCTCTAATTCTAAAAAAGCTGACATGCAGGTGTTCCGTATAATCGGGCAACATTATATCGGGCCGGCGATTAGCGTGTCAGTGGTCGCCGGCTGTCATTTTTTTTTCATACCTTGTCTCTGGTAGCGGGAACGATAATGTTTAGTGATTTTTAGTTCGGCATAACGTAAAATAATAATTGCTACGGGAATACATTATTAAAATTCATTGTGATACTACTGGATTAGTGCTGCTATTATTGTGTAAAAGTGGGCTACTGGACGGGCCCTTTCTCCAACGCCGGAACGTTGAACGCCGGATCGTAGTGCCGGTGAACTACTGCTGGAACGGGAATTCGGGAGATCGCCTGGTTTGGTTTTTCCACATTCCCTTTTGATCCGTCCTTACATTCCTGTCGTACCAAACAGGGCTTTGGACAGCGCCAGGAACAATAGATAAATGTTTAATTCTATACTTATGGGGGAAGCTTGAAAATCGGTTATATCTGCTTAATTAATGTTTAAATCTCGCTGATGGGCCCCGAGACGATAGTTCTGTATAATTATCGAACAGCAGGCCTGGCTCACTGAAAAAGGTATACAGTACAAGGAAAAACATTTGAAACCTCAGTTATACAATTTAATAAAGATCAACAAAGATAAATTTAAAACATTTTCGATTGATCGAATCCTAGCTGAACGTGGTCATCAGGTACTGAGACTACCACCATACCACCCCGACCTAAATCCGATTGAAATGGCATGGTCGGATATTAAACAATATGTAGGCAGCAAAAATATAAAATGGAGTGTCAGTAAATGTATAGACTTAATACAAGAAAAGGTTTTACTAATGGGCACATGGGATTGGCAAAAGTTGTGTAAAAAAGGTGAAGGAGCAATAGAAGAGCAATATGCAAAGAGTGATCATGTCGTGGATTTGCTAACAGAACTTATTCATGTCGATGGAGACAGTTCCGAGGATAGCATTGGTGAGTTCAATGAAGATGACGCTAGTGCCGACGAACGAAGCAGTCCTGAGCCCGGGCCCTCAGTAAGCAAAAGGCCTTGTCGCGAGACCATTGAAGGCGTGATACCGTTCTGTGATTCAGATTAATAAAAGATTACAAATTAAAAGATAATGTTTTTATTTTTCTACATCCCATAAACTTGTTAAAATTATCTTAGGTCTTTTTTGGAAATACGTTCTATGTCCAGACACTTTTTCACTGTCTTTCGTTCGCCTCCGCCCCCGCCCCCGTCCTCGCCACTTCATGGCGCCTTGCCGGGTCTCAGGCGGCGACTCTAGTCGTATAGATAGGTAATATTACTTACATGCGCGACAGTAATCATGCGCAGCAGCTATCCTTCACATTTCGTTCAGCTTAATATCGTTATTTAGGTAATCATTAACCGAAGTGGCATATAATGTATTGCGTGCGCGACAGTACACATGCTCACCAATCCCCCTCCACGTATCGGCCAGCGCTAGACTTACGTGCCACTGCCTATACCTAAACTTCTTAAAAATACACTCTGAAATATCGTTAGATCTGCAGAAGGCATCGACAAAGCTCGCGCTAGGGTGGCCGAAGAATCTATTCGACTGTGGTTCCGCGAATTCGAAGTATTTTTAGCGCTAGAGGGACACTCAGATGTACTTACAGAACCCGAAAGGGCATTCAATGGTGATGAAAGCGGGTTTTCACTTTGTCCAAAAACAGGAAAAGTTCTGGGGGGCAAAGGTTATAGCAATCTATACGAAATTAAAGCCGGCAACGAAAAATATAACCTCACTGTACTAGCGACATTTAACGCTGCTGGTGAATTGTGTTTTGATTCATTGACAGTTTTCCCATATATCAGACCACCAAAATGTGTAACCGACAGCATGCCACAAGACTGGAGTTTTGGCAGAAGTGAATAAATCAGGATGAATATGAGTGATGTGAATGAATCAGATGAAGATGAGATGTATTCTTTGAATACATAACTAATGATACCAAGAACTGGATTACAGAAAATAATATCAAGACGCTCTTTCTATTGCTAGTCAATGGGCCTAAATCGCACATGTCTTTAATGTTAAGCACTATCTATGAAGAGCTTGGTATTATTATACACGCTCTTCCCCGGAACACAAAGCATATGCTACAGCCTGCCGACGTCAGTGTGTTTGCTCCTTCAAAAGCCGAGTGGAAGAGTCACATAAGAAAATTCCTGGCAAAGCCAGAAAACTTGTACAAAGCTTTTTTTTTTTAATGAGTAACGAGACGATCAAGCCATGTGCCTGATGGTAAGCAACATGCCTGACACATAACAGCACAGTGACACGCAGCTATTGCAACATGAAGAGTCCAAATCATTACCTAGCACTGCACTGCGCTCGTCACCCAGAGATCTAAGGTCTTTTATCTCTAAGCCCTGTAATTTCTCTGAAAACATTGCCCTTCAAACCGGAACACAGTAATGTTTGCACATTACTGCTTGGCGGTAGAATAACTGGCAAAGGTGTGGTACTTCCCCAGGCGGACTCTGCCAAGAGTCCTACCACTACTATAGGATAGCAAGATTACAAAATTTGGTGACCATAATACATCAGGAAACCTAATAGAATGTTTACCAGATCAAGCTAGAAATGAATTAGCCCTGACTATGGAAAGATAAAAAATAAGGCAGCGACTTGAGCAGAAGAACCTGTGTCTAAAATTTTTTCAGAATTGGTAAAACCGCTGTATGACCAAGGTTTGAATATATTAACAAAAATACCGTCATATACAAGTAGTAAAACTGCCATTTACTCAAAACGTAAATCTGTTTTAAACGTGAAAAAATTGATTTATAGCAATATTGATGAAGTTGAGATTCCCAAAAAATTTGAATCTTTAGTGCTAGGCGACTACATAACTGCCGAAAGAAGGATTATCGTATTTTGTTCGGCCGAGGGTATAAGACTTTTACGACAACTGGAAGAATTTTTTATTGACGGCACGTTTAAAAGCACCCCGCGTCCACTTTCACAACTGTTAACCTTGCACGGAGATTTGGGTAGTACATCTAATACCACAGATATTGTGCCACTTCTATACGCTTTAATGAGCGACAAGTCTGAAATATCTTACTCTATTTTATATGACATTATAAAGACTAAAGTCCCTGAATGGAATCCAAAAATTATACATGCAGATTTTGAGATGGGTATGACTAATCCTCTTCAGGATTTTTGCCCCAATGTTGTGGTTAAGAGATGTCATTATCATTTTATGAATGCTTTGCGTCGTAAAGCTCGAAATATGAATCTGAAATCGAAATTATATTACCGAATTATTAACTTATGTAACGCTCTTCCTTTACTACCTAGAGATGAGATTGAAGAAGGTTGGGCGTATATTAAATCTCAATGCAAGGAACTTGATGAGACCAAACTTAAAGCATTTATGAACTATATGTAAAGAAATTGGTTAAAAAGTGAAGAATGCATATCAGAATGGTGCATTTACGACCAACGTCATCGTACAAATAATTACGCCGAGGGTTGGCATTCCAAATTAAATAGGCAAATTACTAAAAATTACGTCACCATCACAAAATTATTAACAACTTTAAAAAATATATGGACGAAAATAAAATGACTGTAATAAACTTTAAGCATGGAGTACACAATAGTAAGAGGAGAAGAGTTCAGTCTGAAAGAGATGTATTAATTATAAACACTCAACTTCAACTCATCCATAAAGAAATAAGCGTTGGTCATTTCTTGGAAAAGTTACGCTAATTTAAGCTAATTATTTTTATCTGCGTTATTTGTTTTTTGTTAAAAGTCATTTTTTTTTAAGTGAAGTAAATAAATAAAGTACCTAAAGTTAAGTTAAAAAAGTCAAATTCTGTTTATACTTAATTTTGAGTTTTATTTAAACTTTCAGGCGGGGGAGCACAAGAGAATGCAAAAAAAATCTAGTTTTAATATCTCCCCTTACTGAGCGGAGACACTAGTACTAGGAAATCCTCCTCCTCCCCCCCCCCCAGGGGAACCAGCTAGGGGAGACGTGAGTCCGGAGTGATAAATTAGACCCTTGTAAATATCTCACAGTCCCAAGCCTATCGTGGGATGCCATGTTGAGAGAGACGCGTGTAAACTTGCAACTTCTCACCGACTATGAGATGGTTCAGTTTATTCAATCTGGGATTAGAGGTGGTATTAGTCAGGTATCTGGAATGTTTTTATGGATCCTGAACGCTATGATACCAATCAGCAAAACAATTTCATAATGTACTTGGATTGGAATCTTTACGGTCATGCAATGCGTCAAAATCTACCAATAGGTCACTTTGTTTGGTTGACTGATAGTGAAATTAATACATTTGACATATTAGCTCAACAACCCAACTCAGATAGAGGTTACATTTTGGAAGTGGATCTTGAATATCCACACACCCTTCACGATCAACACAATGACTACCCCTTTTGCGCTGAAACAAAAACTCCACCTAAAGGTAAAAGTAAGAAACTACTTCTTACTCTTGCAGATAAAACAAATTACACTATCCACTATTTAACGTTAAAACAATGTCTAGAAAATGGTCTTATATGTAAAAAAAATCATAGATAGCTTTCCAACAATCCCCGTGGCTCAGATCCTATATAGATTTGAACACCGTTAAACGACAAAATGCAGCAAACTCATTCGAAAAAGACTTTTTTAAACTTATGAACAACTCTATTTTCGGGAAAACCATAGAAAACGTTGATAAAAGAGTCAATGTTAAACTGTGTAACAGTTGGAATGATGAATACTACAAAACCAAATGTAAATATGGAGCTGCTAGGTACATGTCTCTTCCAAACTTTCACAGTTGTACTATTTTCTCGGAAGATTTAGTAGCAGTACAATTGAATAAGACGAAAATCATGTATTACAAACCCATCTATGTGGGCTTCACAGTATTAGAACTCTCAAAGTATTTCATGTATGACTTTCACTATTCCTACATGTTACCCAAATACAAAAACAACTTGCAATTACTGTACACAGACACCGACTCTTATCTACAACATTAAAACTCAAAACTTTTACGAATACATTCGATTTGATTTACAAACCCGATTTGACACCTCTGATCTTCCCCACGATAACATATTTCATCTACAGTTGGTCAACAAAAAAGTTGTTGGGGTAATGAAAGATGAGAGCAATGGACGAATAATCGAAGAGTTTATAGGGTTGCTAGGTTAGATAGCTACATTCTAAAAGGTGACTTGCAAATTAAAAAAAATAAAGGTACTTCTGCCAGCTATTGTAAGAAAACTCAACTTTGAAATTATCGAAAAGCTCTAGACCAGGGGTCGGCAAGTAGTTTTAGGCGGGGTCTTGATGAAGTGCAGAAATTTTAACGAGGTCCAGAAAAAAACTAGTGGTTATAAAAAATTATTCCTTAAACAGCCCACTAAATGTTCCTACTGCTGAACCTCGGGGTCGGGACCTTCCCTCGCAAGGAGGGAGTCAAGACCATAATCCACCACGCTGGCCCAGTCCGGATTGATGGATGACACATGACTTCGAAAGATTCTAGGTACATGTCGTTAGTAGTTAGCATCGGCGTTCTCCCGATTAGACCCGCCGTAACTTGGTAATAATTAAGTGCTTCTTATTTATTGTACGGTATCAAACTCAATTTGTAATTATAAAAAACACAAGACCTAAAATCAATGCGACAAATTACACCGATTCTCTTGAGCCAGCTCTTTATAATTTGGTCCTCGAGAAGAATAGCAAATTCGATGTGTGTATTCTACGAGTAATTGGGAGTCGGTTAATCTCGAAAATTATTTGTTTTTGAGAAAGATGACCCACATACGTAAGTCGAACCAAACATAGTAGTCAAATTGATAGCAAGTTTTTTTGCGATTCCCATATTTTTCTGGGATGTGGTTGGCCCAAAATTCTTCAGTGGATACAGTTTTATACATTTGCAAAGATGCATCTACTTGAATGTGAATTATTTTCATTTGAAGTGATGCCTTTGACAAATTGAACAATTTGGCAGTGTGTCAGCCACAATGGCTCCAAAATGGTTCATGAGAGCTTCGTCCATCATAAAGCAACTGAAACTGAAGGTGTTTAGTAAGGAACCCCTGAGCCAGGCAAATGATACTACATTTACCGGAGACATAAGACATAAATTTCGGTTTGCATCTTATTCAAATTTGGTTTATCCATCTAGTACTCCAATCTATCAAATCGCAACATGAACGCTGGAACTTCTTCTCAGGCTCCAGCCTCTTATGTACTAAACATAGTGCCAGTGTCGAGAATCGAGGAGTTGTACAAAAATATTCGAGAAGGGGCGGAACCAAAAAACCTATCGATATTTAACCCTTCGAGTAACTTTGACATTCAATGCAGCTAGGGTTCAAACCACACTGTTAGTAGTAAATGAAATAGGGATTAACGTAATAACAATATCTGAGGATCAGGCAAGAGGTTTTTCAGATAAGAATATAACCAATGCTGTTTGTTCGTCCTGCCCTGATTCTTCAATGTTATTAGGGACAAAGAACTTTTGGGAATTCAGCTCCCGTTTTCAGAGCAAGAAAAAGCGGCCATTTATATTCTCCTTACTAAGGAAGTAGCAGCTAGTGTCATACTCGCGTTCTTCAATGGTTATCAAGACCCCTTGGATCGAATTAATTTAATTCTCCGTAGGGATGGGGGGAGGGCAGAGGCGGGTATGATACTAGCGACATACTATTTGTGCTGTATAAAATACCTAACCGATATAGATATGATGGGCGAGTTGGGGAGTGAGATAAAGTACGAAGCAATGTTAGACGACACAATGCTTATAAGCAGCAAAACCCGACATACGTATCTAGGTCTAAAAGCCGAAAACCGGGAGACACCCAAAGAATTAGTAGCATTCCACGCGGTTTACGGGGCGTATGTGATGTGTCGTCCCGTTGCAACCAAAAAAAGTTTTAGAGATTGGGTTGGAAAGCGATATTCATCTTTCTTATCATCCATACAGTACACACCAGAGCCAAACATCAACCTAGCACTTCAAACCGGAGGAACTCAGGTTAATGAAGTCATTGTGGAGAGGGCATCAATCAGGAAGGTAATATACAAGCTAACAAAAATAACATCCAAGAATATAGTTGTTTCTGCAATTAAAAACCATGTAGGATTCCTGACATCCCTGTCGGAAATGACCACGGTCTCGTTGATTCAACAAGTACTCATCCACGGGGGCGCAGTTATAACCCTATCACCCCTAACCAAACAGATCGTTGATGTATGTAGACGAACGAGAAGCCATTGATCAGATGCTGATCAACGAGTCGATACCATCATTCGACATCGTATATCTGCATTTGATGAAGCCGCATATGCAGTGTTTCAAGTCCTCCGACTATCCAGACATAGTTCGCACAGCCCAAATTATAGATCAAATTCAAAACCCTGCTAGCAGAACTTTGGCAGAATATAAGGCCAAGACACAAGGTGCAACATGTGACGAGACAAAGATAAAACAATTCCTCAAAGCACAGAGTAGTATCTTCAATCTTGCAGTAGACGAGGGTGACAAAGAGAAAATACGAAAGTTATTCAAAAACTCGACCGATGCGATGTATGAGGAAGCACAAAAGATTGTAGACATCTTAAACAAACAATCAAGAAGTGGTATTTAAACTCCGATCCGCATCCCTAATCAGTCCGTCCAAGTGGTTTAGAAAAAAAAAAAATACAATATACAACAATTGAAGGTCCAGCACCACCAACACCACACTCAGCGTTGGGTAGGCGCCACAAACATGCGTGGAATGTAAAGGGGGGACCCTCCTAAAAAGCGTAAAGGACGTTGTGTAGAATGTTATAAAATGTATGGGAGAAAAGGCATAACTGTAGATGGCAAAGTCAAATTTTCAAAACAAACAAGCAAAATTTGCTCTGTTTGTAATACATTGCTTTGTGAGGAGTGTTTTGAGAAACTTCACTGATTATTAAAAAGTTATCAAAAGTGACACTTAATTGAATGTATTCAATAGTCCGTGGTGTCATCAGTACCATTTGTTTCTTTTGAATTATTATCAGCTCATAAAAATAATGAATAACCGTCCAATAATAATAAAATCGATATTCTCAAAAAAAACAACACTTTACGAAATTTGCCTGTCGAATATCATGGATCTCATGAAATTCAGCGTGGGCAATTGTTTGGAGGATTATTCAAAGTCAGATCTGGAAAATGTATGTACAGTGCAACCTTAATATAACGTACCTCAATATAACGACTTCCTCGATTTAACAAATTCTTCGTGAAATCAAACAAATCCCCTTGAATTGTCCATAAGAGTCAATATAAAATATACCTTTACATTGCGAACATTCTTTGCGTAAACATTCTTTATAACGAATTTTCAACTATCAAGAAAAAGTATTCATACATCTAATTAACGATTTTGCCAACCCAAAACCTTTATATAAAGTTTCCACCAATAATATAACTCTTAATCTTATAATGTGATTCATGTCTCGACATGTTTCAACACGCTATTGTTTGTAAAATCATTGTTGTTTTGATGGAAAGTAATGTAAACACCTCTGCTCGTCACTATTGTTAAAGATTTAAGTTAAAATGGCTCAGAAACGTAAAAGGTGTTCCTTATCGGTCGCAGAAAAGCGAAACATCATTAATTATGTTGACCGAAATCCCATGACGAAAAAATTCGACATAGCTAATAAGTTCGGGATTCCCGCAAGTACATTGGCTACAATTTTAAAATCTAAAGATAAGTTTTCAGAAGAAAGTGGTTTGAATGTAAACAGTAAAAGATTAAAATCATGCGAGTTCAAAGACGTAGAGGAATGTGTGTTAAAGTGGTTAAAAAAGTGCCAGACAAAAAAATCCCAATCGGAGGGCCTATTCTTCAGGAAAAGGCTCAGCGGTTTGCAGTAGAATTATAACATGAAGGGTTCCGTGCTAAAAACGGGTGGCTTCAAAATTTCAAAAAACGAAACGAGGTTGTTTTTCGAAAAATATGCGGTAAAAGTGGTAGTGTTAATGAACAAGTACGAGGGGAGGTCAATAAGTTCGCGGAATGAAGGGGTTGGTGGGTGTTGGTTTACTCGTCCAGGTAGTTACTTGTTAAGCACCTCATTAAAGGTATAAATACCAAGTTTGAACCAAATCGGGTCATTCAGTTTTGAGTTATCGACCTGCAAACAAGTAAATCGGGAAGAAGTCTGCGAATATGGAGAAAAAAACGAGCGTGTCAAGTGTTCTCGCCAGTTTTTGGAGCTCTGTGGAGACAGTAAGGGAGAAGCTATGGCCCGGATTGTTACTGGAGATGAAACCTGGGTTCACCACTATGAACCTGAGTCAAAGCAAGAGTCGATGCAGTGGCATAAAAAAAGGCACACCTCCTCCAAAGAAGTTTAAAGTGTCACAATCGGCCGGAAAGATCATGGCGACTGTCCTTTGGGATACAGAAGGCCATGTGTGTGTGGAGAACTAACTGATGCTGACATCGTCACATCTGTGTTGCCAGTTCCTAATGCAGAAGCGGATGAAGACGAGGAAGAAGAGGGTGAAATTGATGAGCATAACTTCGCAATAAAAGATGCTTATAATGCTTTGAATACAATAAAATCTGTGTTTCTCAAAAAGGGAGGTTTGAGTGACGATGTAGTGAAAGCCATCACGAAATTAAATTGCGCTTTGGATGTCATAACTCACCCTTCGGCCGTGTACGTAATTGTAGTTTCGTAATTGATTTCGAAGTAAGAATAATTATTCTTTGTACGAAACTGATTTCGAACAGAGAAGTATTTTTCCGTATTTGTAATCGCGGTTTCGTAGCAGGAAAAAACTTTTGCTGAAGTACATAATTTCGAAAGCGGAATTTCTATTCTTTACACGTAACTATATAGCGAAGTATGTACTTGTTGAAAAAGACTGAATGCTTGATATGAAACCTTCATGAAACACTTCAGTCAAATAGCCATTTAATGTATTAAATTGTCAGCTAGAGTGTTTTGTTTTCTCATTCTTACCAAATATATTGTACAAGGATTTTGTATTCTCTTTGATTCTGGCACTAGGTTGTCATCATAATTTATCAGATTTAATTTTAAAAACGTACGAGGGGTGATCCAAAAGTAATGATAATCAGTTATTTCTAGTGCACACAAAAATACAAAAAAATTACAGTCACTTGCTCAATTACCCACTAGTTCAGGAAAAAAAATCATATAAATAGGCCACGATTCCCGGGAGCTACATTCATTTGAATACGGACTGTCAAGGAGTGAACATCAAAATGGAAAAACACGAAATCAGAGCTGTCATTAAATACCTCTGCTTGAAAAAAATGTCTACCAAAGACATACACAGCGACTTGGTGGAAACATTAGGGGACTGTTCTCCTCCATATTCCACAGTTGCACGCTGGGCTAAGGAGTTTAAACTGGGAAGAACATCGACGGAAGACGAACACCGCGAAGGGCGCCCATCGACGTCCCTCACTGGAGAAAATTTGAAAAAAGTTGAAGAAGTTGTATTGGAAGATCGAAGAGTGACTATCAGGCATGTAGCTGAGGTCACAGGGATCTCATATGGCAGCATTCAAAGAATCCTTGTGAACGAATTGCATATGAGAAAGGTCTCCGCGCGTTGGGTACCGAAAATGTTAAACGACGAGCAAAAGAAGAAACGAGTCGACATGTCAAGAGCAAATCTCGAAAAGTTCTAGGCAGACAAGGATAATTTTTTTGTCACGTTTTGTGACCCTGGAACCTGGATCCACCATTTTGATCCTGAAACAAAACAACAATCGATGACATGGAAACGATCCGATGAACCGACGCCGAAGAAATTCAAAGTGTCAAGCTCAGCAGGGAAGGTTATGGCGTCTGTTTTTTGGGACGCTGAAGGAATAATCATGGTGGACTACTTGGAAAAGGGGGCCACTATTACAGGCTTCTACTATGCAGAACACATAAGAAGATTGCGGGAGGCTATTAAGGAGAAAAGGCGAGGCAAACTGCGGGCTGGAGTGCTGTTCCATCAAGACAACGCACCGGTTCACAAAGCTGCAATTGCCATGGCTGCCATTCAGGAAGCGGGCTTTGAGCTGGTGGAACACCCCCCCTATTCACCAGATCTAGCCCCCAGTGACTTCTATCTCTTTCCACGACTCAAGGAACACCTCCGGGGCAAGAAATTTGACGATGATAGCGACGTGATGGCCGCGGTTGAGGACTTTTTTTGAGAGTCAAGATAAAGATTTTTTTTCTAAGGGAATTTTATGTTTAGCAAAGAGATGGACTAAATGTATAGACTTGCTAGGAGACTATGTTGAGAAATAAATTTAGTTTTTGATTTTATTCATTGTGTTTATTATTGATTATCATTACTTTTGGATCAACCCTCGTAGTTATTATATGCTCTTTGAATTTGAAATTGATTTAATATTTGATTATTTTCCGAAAATGAGTGCGACGGAAATGGCTTTTGTAGATACTCGTCGTGGAGGGGTTTCTGTGTTGTGCGATGGTCGGCGATATCATCGAATAAATATTTATAAAAATAAAAATACATTTTGGATGTGCTACAATAATACCAGATGTGGTTGTAAAGGAAGTATTACATTAAACGAAAGAAATGTAATAGTGAAAAGCAAATCACACGATTCAACTTGCAAACAAGATTTTGCACAAAACAATATACTAAGGGAACTTGACTCTTTAAAAACCAAGACCAGTACCAACTTCGAATCTATCCAGAAGCAAAATGAAGCAATGGTTTTTAATCTTGAAAGTGTTGGTTTTAACTTCGTTCAACAAATTCCCCAATTTAACAATATAAAAACTGGCCTATATAATGCACGTAATAAAGTATTAGGTGCTCCAAAGCTACGATACACATCGGCATCTTCAGTTGTTATCCCTGGAAAGTTTCAAGATTTCCTTTTAGCTGATTTTAATGATGAAGAGAATGATACAAGAATAATTCTATTTTGCAACAAAAAGGCTAAAAAATTAGTAGCAGGATTCAAGCATATTTTATGCGATGGGACATTTTCGTCTTGCCCGTGTTCATTTAAACAATTGTATACAATTCACGGATTTGACGATACAACATCGGCAGTTTATCCCTTAATTTATTGTTTTCTACCCAATAAAAGTGCAAAAACTTATGAAACACTTTTTAGACTGATCACTTTTCCCGAAGTGGCGACCAGTAAAAGTGACTATAGATTTTGAGTTGGCTGCAATGAAAGGTATCAGAAGAGTTTTTCCGAACATTACCGTAAAAGGTTGTTTTTTTCATTACAACAGATGTCTAATACGAAAAGCAAAGTTAATAAAGATGAACACAACAGTAAAACGAAGGCACGTGGCAAGGTGTGCAGGATTAGCTCGATTACCTGAAGAATACGTTCAAAGAGGGTACAAGTGTATTATGAACAGAAGTCCTAATGGCAATAATATAAAAAAAATTAATAAGTATTTCACTGAACAGTGGATGGAAAAAACTGATTTTACAAAAGTATGTTGTTGCGAAAAAGAAAAAATCCGCACGACTAATAATCTTGAAGGCTGGCACAGGATCAACCGATTTGTTGGACGTAGAAATCCCACTTTAGCCCAGCTACTCGATACTTTGGTCAAAGAAACTAAAGTGATTGATATTTTCAAAAAGCAAACTAAAAGAAGTCAAAATTATTTAGAGATTGACTATGAAATTGATGGTGCCATTAAAGAATTAAAAGACAAAAAAATCACATTAGGGCATTGCCTAGAAATAATTTCCCCATTTTCATTTAAATTTAAATTTAATTTTAAGTTTGTATTTTAAGTTCAGAATAGGATTGTTTGTTTTATTTTGTAATTTTATTTTGTCTGTTATATTCAATTATAATTGACAAAACAACAGATTTTTTGTTTCTCTTAACGTCATCAGTTCAGGAAAATTTGAAATATTCGATTTCGTCCAAAGAATAATAATTATTACTTTGAAATCAATTACGAAACTAAAAAACTAAAAACCGCGATTACAAATACGGAATAATACTTCTCTGTTCGAAATCAGTTTCTTACAAAGAATAATTATTCTTACTTCGAAATCAATTACGAAACTACAATTACGTACACGGCCGAAGGGATAACACTCATACCGGTGGTAAACAGACAACTATCAATGACTTTTTTCTAATCAATGAGCAAAATTGAGATTAAGCTACTATAACCACATTGTTAATTGTTTTAGATTATTAAAGTAAGAAAAAAAAAACTATCTACCCAATCGTTTTTAAATACATAGCAAATACATTATAGTAATTTGATGAAAATTTGTTATCATTTATTAGTAGAAGTTGTTCGCTATAACAAGTACGTAATATTGAGGTGAATAAAACTATTCTTTTACCTCTTTATAACGAATTTTAGACCAATCTAACCTCAACATAACCACTCCGGACTCACGTCTCCCCTAGCTGGTTCCCCTGGGGGGGACGTTAGGATTTCCTAGTACTAGTGTGTCCCCTCGGTAAGGGGTGTCCTCCGCTGGGGGGGACGGTAAAACTTCCTTGTACTAGCGTCTCACCTTTGGTAAGAGAAAACATTACCCTTGACGCTTAGTGATAAACGCAAAATTTCTAGAAGTCCCATCACGAGATAACTCATACCTAACATAAACAGTTATTAATTATTAATCACTGGCCACTTGACTTTACATGTGTATGCTTTAAACTCAGAATAAAGACTCCTTGAGATTACTGATGTCTTTCAATGTCAAGTAGGTATGTCAAGTCGTGCATAGTATAACATTAATTCCATGAGTATAACATCTCAGGGGAATCAAATACATTTTACTGGATTTAATTTGCGTTCAAACATGGATGAAAATTTGGAAATTATAGAAAGAAACGGTGGAAAAATTTTGATTTATAACGGGTATCAATATACTAAACACAAAACTTATGTTAACGGCGCGGAAAGATGGGGTTGTGCTAACAAAAAAAAATACAAATGTACCGGAACTGTTACCATATATGTAAGTATCTGCATTACAATTTAAGTACAAACATTTTATTTTTGTATTTCCAATCAGCGGAAATGTGATCTATTTCTTTTTTATATTTATAGGATAGCAAGATTACAAAAGGATGATGGGCGTTTTGGGCCCCACGTCCAATCAAAATGAATTTACCATAGTTGGATAGTTTTTTATCAAGAGAACAAAAGCTACTATGGCAGCAAGCCCGTATATGTTGTCCGTTTAGAACTATCATCCTCAGAAAATACCATATATTTAATTCAAAATAGACTTTAAAAAATCATATTGCTTAACTTCAACGATTTTAATAATACTTGCACTTATTTAAACAATGGACAAGTATTGTTGTCTCTCTCGCTCTCCAACGCAGCGCGGTTAGCACGGCCAAGTAGTGGCGTTAGGCAGGATGCGGCGTTTACGCATGCCAGGTACGAGTAAGTGCCAGTCGTTCGCTGATAATTGTTGTGTGACTGCGTTATGCCGTACCTCATTGTTCACGTCGACTTTAGACCCTGGCTTTATTTTGGACTCTGTTACCCGTTTTATTTTTGAGTTTGGCTTTCTACTGGACTTGAGTGCTTAATGGAATTATTTGATTGCAATGGAACATTTTCGTAACTGTGTCATGTGCCGAAGAGGATTACACCGAGGCAGATATCAAGTGCGCGTTCTATCGGAAAACTTACCAAGAATGCGCTAACCTTGCTGCTTTTATTCGAGAAAATGCAGCATTGGAGGTGAGTAGTTATAGAACTTTCCTTTTGACAGTTTTATTTTATTGTTAATAATGCTATTGCTCGTTTCTGGTTTTTTTCCAATAAAAACAATGAAATAGTTCTTGAATGTTAATCTATTTGTATAATTATGTACCTATTTATACAAATAGATTAACATTCAAGAACTATTTCATTGTTTTGTTATTGTTGTTTTGATATAGTCAACAACATGGAATATAATTACGCAAAGTAATAAAAATAATGACCACTTCGATAAGTATGTACATATGCGTATATATGTGCGTTAGTCATTGCCTTAGCCTAGAACTAGCCATATTACTTTGAAATCTTCTTGCGTTAATAATATAAGTTACATAGCCTATGTGACGTTACTATAAAATCAATATGACGATGATATTAGTCATGTCAGCTACTTTGGTCAGCCTTCTAGATAATGATTTTGGAGCCATTTATTTCTTTTTATTAATAATATTTCTGATTTTTAGGTCGTGTTCGATGACACGCGAAGAGTATGTTACCGATGTTGAAAATGCGACTAGAACTCAACCCCAACCACAGCTTCAATTCGTGCAGATCCCAGAGCCGCAAGAACAAGTAGAGCCGCAAGAACAAGTAGAGCCGCAAGAACAAGCAGAACCGCAACAAGAAGTGCTGCACGTGCCCGAATGTATGAGAGCGCCAAATACATCGAGGCATTGTATATTTCGTGGATGCAATAATACAACTCGTTATCGAATCCCAAACGTTGTTAAAATCTACGTATTTACTCAACATAATATCTACATTCCCGATGCTACCAGAGTATGCCGAGATCACCTAAATGGGAATAATTGGGATGAATTACCTCAAGCATGCAATATTTCCCATGACTATACAGCCGCTCACTTCAGTGACATTTGTGACCTACTAAGAAATGCCTTAAACATGCCCAGATTGTGTTTTAGTGAACCAGGAAGAATGAGCGAAGAAGAAATGCACTTTTGGACTGGACGTACTACGGAACAATTTAACGCTATCTTAGAGCAAACCCCTTCATTGAGTGATGCAAGTACAAATCCCAGAACCACATTAGGCATTTTACTGACAAAACTACGCACAGGAGATTCCAACGAAAGACTTGCGACGTTGTTTAGTATATCACGAAGAAAACTCCAACGCCAGTTGGCCATTGCACGTGACTGCCTTAGTACTGAGTATGTGAGTCTTCACCTGGGTCTGGATCACATAAGTAGAGACGATGTGCTGGAGAGAAACTTGAAGATTCCAAAAGCGTTGTATGGAAATGCAGACAACTCTAAAGCTATTATTATTTGCGATGGAACGTATATTTATATTCACAAGAGCTCCAACTTTTTGTTCCAGAGGCAATCTTATAGCTTGCACAAGTTCCAGAACTTATTAAAGCCATTTTTAATTGTAACCACCGACGGATACATTATAGATGTAAAAGGTCCATACGCTGCAACTAAAATCGATGCCCAGATTATGAAAGATTTAATGAACGACGAAGAAAACCCCTTGCATATATTGCTCCATCCCAATGATGTATTTATTTTAGATCGTGGATTTAGAGACAGTTTAGGAGATATTGAAGCATGTGGCTACGAATATCACGTTCCTCCGACAAAGAACCCGAATCTGCCGCAGCTTACTACTTCTCAAGCGAACGATTCCCGACTAGTTACAATATGCCGATGGGTAGTGGAAGTGGTTAATGGGCGGTTTAAAAGAGATTTCAAGCTATTACGGCAAAGATATTTTAATAATACAATGCCTAATATGTTTGTGGACTTTAAGATTGCGGCAGCAATTACAAATCACTTCCACGCGCCCATCGTAGATAGCCAGTACGCAGAAGCTTTTCTACAAAGAATAACTGAAAAAATACAAACCAATAACGTGTTGTACAATTATGTGGAAGAAAAACGATTAAATAACCGAAGAGCTAATTTCCAGAGAATGGACGCCAATCATGTGAGTGATTTTCCGCGATTGAGTGAAGAGGACGTGATATACCTGTCTTTAGGGACATATCAGTTGAAACTCGCGAAATCTTATTGCAGCGAGCATTTAAACAACGGCTTGTATCTCATTGAAATATATAGAGAAGCTGCTTTGGAGCACTTTACTGACTATGGAATTGATGAAGATGCGTGGCTTTTGCGTGCACGCATACAGTCCCGCCACGTGAGAGCAAAACAATACTTTTGTTACATATTGTTAAGTAGAAATGAAAATATAGTATTACACCATTATTGCACATGTTTGACAGGACGCCGTACGGTAGGTTCCTGTGCTCATACAATATCAATTGTCTGGTATTTAGGTTATGCTAGACACGTGGGCTTTACTGAGCCAGCATTGTTTTTAAATAGCATCATTGTAGATAGCAATGAATAATATGATGTAAGTGTAAAAACACATTTTTACACTAACTTGAAATAAATGATAAAACATACTTCAAACCTGTTTTATTGATTAGCTAGATATTGTAAAATATTAATAACTAGTTCTGCGGCCATGGCTTCGCTCGCCCCATCCCGGGGAACTTTTTCTGAGTACAAATGTTGCTTGGTTTACTCTACGATTTCTCTAGTATATTTTTGCAAAAACAATACTAAGCCTCTGCGTTTCCACGTAAAAAATATCGAATATCGAAAAAAATATAGAATTACTAAACCCCGGATATGTTGACGAAGATAATGGTCATGATGATATTACCAGTTTTGTAATGTACACATTATGTCCTTTTCTTTGATACCTCATTTGAGTATATTTGAAAACATTCCGTTGTTCATTCCCTATTTAACTCCCCCTATCTTGTAATCCGCTGAACCGATTTCGATAAAACATAGCTAAACCCACACCAAGGAAACTGGTTTTCGAATGAAAAAAACCGCATCGAACTCGGTTCTTCGGTTTGCGAGCTACGATGCCACAGACAGACACTTACACACAGGCACTCTCTCTCTCACACACACACACACACATACAGACATCGACGTCAAACTTATAACACCCCTCTTCGGAGGTTAAAAATGATAACACTACCATGCCAAATTCAAGAAAAATGTTAATAAAAGTGTTTGCAGAACGTAATAAAAAAAATTAAAAAACTAGGATCGGACAGCAAATCGAGCTTAGCGCCATAGTTATTCATAATCCACACAAAAATATCTATCCAACGGTATATCATTCATTCCGATTGGAGCTGGGACCAGAATCCATACATTTGTGCCCATCGTCCTTTGGTGACCATAATACATCAGGAAACCTAATAGAGTGTTTACCAGATCAAGCTAGAAATGAAGTAGCCCTGACTATGGACAAGATAAAAAATAAGGCAGCGACTTGTGCAGAAGAACCTGTGTCAAAATTTTTTTCAGAATTGGTAAAACCGCTGTATGACCAAGGTTTGGATATATTAACAAAAATACCGTCATATACAAGTAGTAAAACTGCCATTTACTCAAAACGTAAATCTGTTTTAAACGTGAAAAAATTGATTTATAGCAATATTGATGAAGTTGAGATTCCCAAAAAATTTGAATCTTTAGTGCTAGGCGACTACATAACTGCCGAAAGAAGGATTATCGTATTTTGTTCGGCCGAGGGTATAAGACTTTTACGACAACTGGAAGAATTTTTTATTGACGGCACGTTTAAAAGCACCCCGCGTCCACTTTCACAACTGTTAACCTTGCACGGAGATTTGGGTAGTACATCTAATACCACAGATCTGCCCTCCTAATGAAGAACAGCGCATTCGACAATTTTAGCGAAATTGAGTTGTATACATATTCGGGATTCTCCGTAACGGGTTCTATTAGGATCAATCACCCGTTTTTTTGTATGTTTGATAGTAAAGAAAAAATTGAAAGCATATAACAACGTAAGTGCAATATTTTGACATCTTTCCTAAGAATTAACAGCGTATGGTTCATTACTTGCAAAAATTAAGTGATAAATACTAGTCATACGTATCATATGTGCAGATGCGATATTAATCGCTAGAAATACTAGATTGCGATCTAAACACTTGCTAAGCTTAAGCAACCTATTCGCCGCCTACGATGTTTATGACTGGTAATTAAGAAACATTTATTATAAAGATACTAGAAATAAAACCGCAATGCTTCTTACTGTTTTTATATCAATAGTAAACTTTTTGAAAAATATAGCCATCCTAAGCGTAACTAACGCATGTAATACACATGCGATGCTTATAATTAGTAGGAAGCTTCAGTGCTGGGCTAACGGGGTAAGCGCGGGGGGGATTCGAGCGCGGATCTTTGTCATTCGCGCTCAGTCATTCTAGGCGGACCCACGTCGCGTCGCATCACGCGAGAATTTTGGCGCGGAACAAAATTATGGTAAGTCTACTTTTCATGTATTGGCGCTTACGTACTTTTGAGTACTAACTACTTGCGTTAGTAGAGTATTCTGCGTACGCGCGCTATTTTTTACCTATTGATTTAAGTATAATGATTGTTAGGTTAAACATGTCATGCGAATATGTAGGTACATCATGAATGTTCATGTCTTACCCCATAACACCATAATATAAAAAAGGTATCGTTGTTGGAAGCATAGATAAGTAAGTTCTACATATAAAATGTTACCGAAAAAATGAATCGTGTTTGGTATCAAATAAATTCGTGTTAAGAGTGTAGCTACCCCATGCAATATTTCAATATGCAAAGAAATGCACTATTTATTGAATATTTTACTTATATAAGTTGATACCATCTGTAGTTAGACAGGCGTCATGGCTCAGTCGGTAGTAGTGCTGTGGGTCGTGGGCTCGATTTCCACCGAGAGAAAAGATTTGTGTGTGGCAAACATAGATGTTTGTTCTGTGTCTGGGTGTTACTATGTATCATAAGTATGTGTTTACAAAAAAAAACCTATATAAATGTATTTATTTATTTATTTATAATTGTATTCTATCAGCAATCAAGTTTCCATTGCTTTGCTTAGTTTGGAACTAGAGAGTGTTGTGTGATATACATGTCCAAGAGTATTTATTTATTTAGTTTAAGCAGGTTTATGTGTAATAATTATTAATCCTCTATTTTACAGAAAATGGCTGGGAGGCGTAACTTACTAATTTTAGGGATGGCCAAGCAGACACAAGACCATAAAAAACTAATATACAACAACTATGGACCAGACCACACGATTTTAAAGATCATGAAGTGATTTTTAATCATCAGTACCGCAATGAATATGACAATTCCTTCAGATTTGTACAGTCTTGCGATCTTAATAAACTTAAAACAGATTTACTCTATCAAAAAGAACCCGATATAACCTCACTGTTATGCACGGAAGAATTACCTCCTTCCGATACAGAAAAGATCCGTCTGATATATGGCATAATTCAGACGATAGCTGTGTAGACAAAGATTACATCCCCGATTCCTATGAAAGCAGTTCAGAAGAAGAAAATGTAGAGAACGGTACAACTAAAACACTACTAATGAATAAAAGTGAAAATCAGCTACAAGAAGTACAAAACAAACTCACAAGAGAGCAAACCCCGATTTACCAACGGAAACTGGAAGTAATTTAACTGAAGAGCAGTGTTCTGACTTACCGCAGGAAACCGAAAACGATCTCACGAATGAACCGAACAATAACGTAGCCAGACCCATAGAAAAAAATTTGCTAGAGGAACAGGATAATAACATGTTAGAAACAGACAACGCACTTGTTCAAACAGCAGTTATTAACCATAATCCAGTGGTTCTTGGTTTAACCAAATCAGGAAATCCTAGAAAAGGAGAAAATTTGAAGAAAGTCTGAAAGAAAGACAAGCCAAGAAAAGGAAAGAACAAGATGAAAGAACATTGCTAAAGGATCCATGCAATATGTCAATATGCAAAAAAATGCACTATGAATATAACTGATGATCAAAGAAGAGAAATTCATGATAAATACACAAGTTTGAATTTTGAAGCAAAAGGCCTATTTATCAAATGTCTTATTGACGAAAAACCAGTGCTGAGAAGATTAGAAACAAGCAATAAAAAGAACAATTACTTATAAGTACTATCTTAAAGCCAGTAGTTTAGAGAGAACTGAAGTATGTAAAATCTTTTTTTTTTGACTACTCTTGGATACGACCCTAAAATGATAGTAAAATCAGAAACGTGATGAAAAAGAGATTGATGAACAAAAAAATTGTCGCGGAAACTACGTAAGAACTAACAAAATCGACAAAGACATTATAAAAAACCACATCCAAACGTATAATCCTTGTATTTCCCATTATAGACGAGAACACGCACCAAACCGCTTATACCTTCCGAGTGACCTTTCAGTTTCTGAAATGCATAGGCAATTTTATGAACAAATGCCAGGTACCAAAGTGTCTTTGGAGTTTTATAGATTGGTTGTTAAAAATGATATGAATATATCATTCGCCCACTTGGGCCATGAAGAATGCGAGACATGTGCCATATTTGATAAACATGATATCAATCATAAAGATGACCCAGACATAGCATGCGACACTTGCAATACTTACATATCTCACAAAAAGAGGTATGAAGAAACTCGTTTATCCTACAAACATGACGCTAAGATTGCAGAAGAAAATAAAGCTAATGTTTTTTACTCAGCTGATTTACAAAAGGTTATAATGTTGCCTAGGATAGATCAGTTTAAAGCCGCAATATTTTGCCCACGCATCGTTGCATTTAACGAGAGTTTCGTTCCTCTCGGCAAGACAACTGCTGAGCATGTACCTTTGCGGCTCTATGGAATGAAACTGTTTCGGGAAGAAATCAAGAAGACATAATATCAAGTTTAAGATCGTTTCTTCTCTACAAACGAGACTATGAAAACATAACTCTTTGGCTGGACAATTGTGCCGCTCAGAATAAAAATTGGGCCCTTTTATCTTTTTTGGTGACCATTGTTAACAGTGAGCATATAAACGCTAAAGTAATAACACTCAAATATTTTGAGCCTGGACATAGTTTCATGTCTGCCGATGCGTTTCACCACCAGGTAGAAAAGTCGTTGAAGAAAAGGAACAAAGTCTACGACTTTTCTGATTTCGTAGATTGTGTTGGGTTGGCCAATTCTGGGAAGAATTCTGTGAAAGTCATGGCTTTCACAGACTTTTTTAAATACCAGGATTTGTCATCCCAGCACAAGCTTCGAAAGATGGAGCCGCGCGTATATTTGAAAGACGTCGTATCCGTACAAGTTGTAAGGGGATGCTTTTACTGAAATACAAAACAAGCCACGTACAAGAAGGTTATGAGTCATTGGATTTTCTGCAATTGAAAATATTGAAGTCTCAAGAGTTCCCAGAACCAAAACAACGAACTGAGCCTCGAGGCATTGATCATGAGCGCAAAGCGGCTATCGTCTCGAAACTCGTGCCTCTCATGCCGGCCAACAGGAGAGAATTCTGGTACAATTTGCCTGTTTCATCTGACTGTGACGACTAAAGGCTCTTTAGTTATTACGAGTGAAACAAGCATATTGCACCAGGAATCTCTACTCTAAATTACTGGTTCAATAATTATAACATGTTTTTTTCTAGGTCAGTAAGTACCTACGTTGATTTGGAAGTCAATTTTTTGTTTTGTTTTCATTGTTGTAGTTTAACATTTGTTTTGTAATAATTAATGTTTAAGGAAACCTGATTTGGATCTCAAAACTAGATAGTAATGTAATTTTTATTATTGTGGCATTGAGACTGATTATGAGTAATATAAATGACACACAGTGCATTATTATGTTATATAGTAAATAAAGTTAATTTTATAAAATTCACTTGAATTTTCTTTTAATTATACTCAGTAAAATAATTATATATTAAAATATTATATCGCATTTACATGCATTCCATGGCACAGATACTAGTCATAACCAGCTTAAGTTCTCATTTGAAATTGTAATAAGTAGGAAAATGATGACGCGATATAGTCATATTACTAGCTATTAGCATCATAATAACGCTTACCTAGGCATATGCAACGCATTTGCTGCACATGCGTTGTATGTGCTTAGTAAAGTCCAGAAATTTAATTCAAGTTTCTTAGTCATAAATATTTTTTGATTCGTCATTAAATCAATAAGAAGTATACACGTCTCTATGTTACACGATATGAAAATAAATATCCTTGGTCATATATTCCAAATTTTTTTTTTTTAAATTTCATAATAAAACTTTTTTTACAACAAAAAATTGAAAAAAAAAATTTGCGCGCGTTTTTCTCAATTGTTGCCGCCAGGCAGATGCGTTGTTTATGGTTAGGTGGGCAGAGATATTGTGCCACTTCTATACGCTTTAATGAGCGACAAGTCTGAAATATCTTACTCTATTTTATATGACATTATAAAGACTAAAGTCCCTGAATGGAATCCAAAAATTATACATGCACCTGAATGTGACGTGTTTGCGGATGATTGGAAGAGTATATTGTCCGAGTGTTTGCAGTACTGTGAGATGAGGGCGCGCAAGATTAGTGAGGACGATGAACTCTAATTTAGACAAGCTTTCTAGCTTAGATATTATGTACCTATCTAAATATTGACATTATTGAACTATTATTGTAATTATTTTTTACATTATTGTATCTTTGACATATTATTAATCTAATTAATTTTATATTGTTTTATTTTTTACTATAATTTTGACTGGACCAAACAATTCAGAATCACTTGACATTAATTTATTCAATAAATGTGTTTGTTAGTCTCAACATTGTATATTGTAAAGTCTCTTTTTGATAACATATTGTATCAAAGCCTGTCAACTAATGTAATTGGTTTTTTGTAAATCGTTTTAGTTGTGAAATAAATAAATAAATACATGCAGATTTTGAGATTGGTATGACTAATCCTCTTCAGGATTTTTGCCCCAATGTTGTGGTTAAGAGATGTCATTATCATTTTATGAATGCTTTGCGTCGTAAAGCTCGAAATATGAATCTGAAATCGAAATTATATTACCGAATTATTAACTTATGTAACGCTCTTCCTTTACTACCTAGAGATGAGATTGAAGAAGGTTGGGCGTATATTAAATCTCAATGCAAGGAACTTGATGAGACCAAACTTAAAGCATTTATGAACAATATGGAAAGAAATTGGTTAAAAAGTGAAGAATGCATATCAGAATGGTGCATTTACGACCAACGTCATCGTACAAATAATTACGCCGAGGGTTGGCATTCCAAATTAAATAGGCAACTTAATAAAAATTACGTCACCATCACAAAATTATTAACAACTTTAAAAAAAGATATGGACGAAAATAAAATGACTGTAATAAACTTTGAGCATAGAGTACACAATAGTAAGAGGAGAAGAGTTCAGTCTGAAAGAGATGTATTAATTATAAACACTCAACTTCAACTCATCCATAAAGAAATAAGCGTTGGTAATTTCTTGGAAAAGTTACGCTAATTTCAGCTAATTATTTTTATCTGCGTTATTTGTTTTTTGTTAAAAGTCAATTTTTTTTAAAGCGAAATAAATAAATAAAGTACCTAAAGTTAAGTTAAAAAAAGTCAAATTCTGTTTATACTTAATTTGGAGTTTTATTTAAACTTTCAGGCGGGGGAGCACAAGAGAATGCAAAAAATAAATAAAATCTAGTTTTAATATCTCCCCTTACCGAGGGGAGACACTAGTACTAGGAAATCCTAACGTCCCCCCCCAGGGGAACCAGCTAGGGGAGATGTCAGTCCGGAGTGGTTTTGTCAATGTTACACAAGAACAAAGAAGAAAAGAGTTCGAACTTAGATCCTTTTTGCGAAATTGAAAGCTACACTCCATAATGTAAAAACCAATTAAGGAGAAACGACTCAACCCCATATTTTTCTCAATAACTCAAAAAGTGCATAAGTCTATGTACTACAACTAAACACATAAAAATATTAGTATGTGCCCATATGTGACAATAATTTTAATATGTTTCGAGTACACCATCATTGCAGAATTATCATCTAAACGTAAAACTTCAATTACTCACAAACAAATATTTGTGGATTAGGGCGTTTCTGCTAAACTACGTCCGAATATGGGTTAAAAATTTACAAACTTTGTACGTCCGAAGGGTATACATGGAGTTATTTGATTTATTCCGGCGGAAGTTAAAAACTTTTCAATCTTGATGTTTCAGGGAGCATTGTAGTAAAATTAAGCGATGATCTCCTGGATGATGGTCGTCTTATAATAACTGATAATTTTTACACTAGTATTCCCTTGGCGATGTACATGAAGAGCCAAGGCACAGATTTGTGTGGAACAATAAGGACGAACAGAAAAGGTCTTCCTAAAGACGTAATGGCTGCAGCACTCAAACAAGGTGAAATTGCTGCACAACAAAAAGGAAATATTACAGTTTTAAAATGGAAAGACAAACGAAACGTGCATATGTTGTCTACCTGCCATAATCACAATGTAGCAATAACGCCTGGTCGAACCACTCATGATACTGGACTACAATAAGGGCAAAAAGGGAATCTATTATACGCCCATAAGAAAAACAATCATCTGGTATAAAAAAATAGCAGCTGATCTTCTCTGTATTTCGATTATAAATTCCGTGCTAATTTACAATGAGTTTCGTGAGGACAGTAACAAACTATCAATTCTTTCGGGTCAAGAACAAATTGTCAAAGAATTATTGCAAATATCTACGTCATCGTCATCACTAATGAAAACAGCAAATCCGTCCACAAGTCATTTTTTTACTACTATGCCACGACAGCGTAATAATAAAATAAAAAGAAAACGTTGCAGTGGATGTTATGCAAAGAAACGCAATGAAAATTTATCATCCAAAGATGCTGGAAAAAAGGCTAAAATGGTATCAACTGAGTGTTCAATATGTAACATTTCATATTGTATGCAATGTTTTAAAGAAAAATATACATGAGGGAATATAATTGCAGGTCTACAATCGCCATTTCGGTTTTGATGATAATAGGCTAGTTTCCTAATTATTGTTGGCAACCCTAGTTCAAAGGGTCTCACAATAATAGTAACATCGGTGAAAGAATAATTTTGTGTTTGAATATGGTTAATGTAAATTTTTAAGTGAAATTAATTTTTTGTTTAAGTTCAACAATAAATTGATTGGTAGAATGTGGTTGTAGTATAATTTACTAATGCTACAAATAATATAATTTAAAAAAATCATCGATAGATCGATTGCATTATCTACATCATTGGCCATGAGGCACAACTCATGGACGCACCAGTGCAATTACCCATGAGGCACATGTGCCTCATTGGACAGCTAACCAGTTAATAAGTCAAAACATAAAAGTACTAGAAAGTATGTATACTGAAGAGTGCTAGTTGATTAAAAAAATACTGTTTTTATTTTCTATGGTATTCAAAAAGATTGTCCATTGAATTAGGCCACTATGGTTCTCATAGCCTCAACTCATCATTGCAGAATTATGCGTTAGGGCGTTTCTGCTAAACTACGTCCATTTGATCCACGACCAGTTGAATTAGACCAGAAAGAACCAGAAAACAGAAAGACGGTAGCAAGAAACAAATATATTGTCCACTGTCGATCCAAAAATATACAGAGTTCATGGATGGCATTGATCATTTCAAACACTTTAGAATATCATACCCACTAGGACGAAAATCTCGGGAGAATTTTCTTTCTGATGAAAGAAATCTTTTTGGGCTCTGGTCGGAGGCAGCTTCCTTCAATTCTTATGTCATTTATATGGCATCACATTCGGTAAGGAGGAACACCCATAAAGAATTCAGGTTGCGATAGGGCACAGGACTCAACAACAATTTTTCGTCAAGAAAAATCCTAACACTGGTGTTCAAAAACCAAAAAGACATAATTTCAGTACCACAAGAGATTAGAAAATCAGACATACAATCCCACATGCCTGAATTGGGCATATTTCGAAGACACAGAATGTGTAGTAAATGTGAAAAGGAGCAAAGCAGCAAATACATGTGTAAAGTTTGCAAGGTATCTTTATGTGCTGCTTGTTTTAATTTACTTCAATTTCTTTTCTGTCTACATTTATCCAAGTCTGACTAACAGTTCCTTATGTGACATGTATGTGTGAAACATATTTCCCAGGAATCACCAAAGGTTACAATAAAGGCCCAACAGGAATTATTTTCCCCACATGGTATTTTTAAACTCAAAAAACATTAAAAAAATACTGACATGAAATCGGAGATTGTCGGCGGGCCGAACTCATATAAGCGCCGCGCCGCCTGAGTGAACACCGCTGTAATTTATAGGCCGAACCCATATGGGATATGGGTTCCCTGCCGCTTTATGGGTAAATTACATACCTACTACTTAGCTTTGAAACTTTTACAAAAATCCAGTTTAGCCATTAAACTCAACTAAAACTCAAGGTTAAACTCAAGGTTAAACTCAAGGAGACCCTGGAGACCTGACACAAAAGCTTCATGAATACTTAGCACATTAGGCATTACACTATATTGAAACACAATAATCTGAGAATCACCTAACAGCAACAGCACTTATTTTAATTGTAGTGTAAGCTTCACCCTTTTACAAGACAATCAATTCAATACCGACAACACAACAGAATGCTCATTAAAATGAAAGTGAATGTTAAGTGAAGGTTAATTAAACTCAAAGATAATAAACCGAGCGACTGAGCACTGAGCCTTCAAGCCTTCAAAATAGGTACCTAGGTACCTAAGTAGGTTTTCTACAACAGAATCATGAAGATGTTAGAACAAATCAATAATACACAAAAACAACCCATAAATTAACACAAATCACAAGTCGAAGAAGAATCGGAGATCGGATAAAATATAAAATTAAAATACACAGAGAATGTAAGACTTTAGCTCGAGGCGAATGGGCGAATGACCGCACAGAGGCCACAGAGGAAGTAATCACTACATGACCGAATGACGAATTGACGAATGACACCGGACACCGAATGGCGGCGGATTGCGATTGCGAGATTGCGACTTGCGACCAGTGTTGTCAGAAGCCCATCTCAATTTTCCCCCAAAATGTTCTCGAAATCACCCCCAAAAAGCGGATTAACTGGAAAAAACCCCAAAGTAAATTATACATTCGTTTACCCCTATAACATAATTCAATGCTGATAACCACCTCAATTTCTCTCCAAAATGTTCCCGAAATCCCCCCAAAACCCGGGTGTCATGTTTCCTACTCATATACATATTATGTGGCGATGTATACTTCAAATAATGAAATAAATAAAACAAATTCAAGAAAAAAACACCCCCAAAATAGATAAACATTTACTAACTCTTAAAACACGTTAAACGCAATTTCAGAAATAGCTTCCATTACTACATAAAGTGTTTCGACAAGTTCCAATACGAAAAAGCGATTCAATTTTTGTTCTAAGTTCACTTGGGTAAGTGCCGTATTCGCTAAAAAACTGTAGAACTTGGCAATGAAAACCCCAATTTCCCCCACAAACATTTTTTCCCCCCGTAAATCACCCCAAACATTTTGTCCCCCCAAATTTCCCTCCATGGCTCTTAAAAACCCCCAAATTTGGGGGGAATCCCCCAATCTGGCAAGAATGCTTGCGACTTTGTGACTTGCATAGGCAGTGTCTCCACTTAAATCATTTCCTTTCCCCTCGCCTCAATTAAGATTTCCCCATTTTTCCCTCAAAATTTATTCTTGTTTAGTTTTGGCACCCATGGAGAGATTCATTTCCTCAATATGACGAAGTTTTTGTATTTGTTTGATTAGGCAAGATTTCCCCTTTACATCTCTTTCCCCTTTTTATTCCCCTCTGGACCCTAATTTCCCCTCAAAAAGGGAAGTTCCCCTCATTGTGGAAGCACTGTGCTTAGGTACTTGCAACTTTGCGACCACAGAATACATAATAAGAAAGCGGGGAATAGGGATTAAAACGATACATCGATGTTTACAAACATCGATCTATCGTTCATAAACATCGATGTTTTAACATCGATTTGGCTATATCTGGCAACTAAATGAACGGGCTTAGTCACTAAGTTCCAAACTTAGTAGCTCAACAATTTGGCCCCAGATTTAGCAACTTTTAAATATAAACCATAGGATCCCAAAGTGGTCCAGATGGACCCCCAGGGGTCCATAAGGACGGATCTGAATGTGGATATATATATAGCTCATTAAATGTTAAGTTTACTAACAAGTCAGTCATTCCACATACAGAATAAAAATTGGTTGCCTGTAAAGTCGGTATACGGGCGAAAGTTTTACGTGACAACCGACTTTGAGTGGTAAAATAATTTTACGGAAGGGACGCGTGCCTTTCACTTTTTATGTCTGTCTCTCTCGCTCTTAGGCGGGCTAACCATGCCCGAGTGGAAGGGACGCGTGCCTCTCACTCGCTCTCGTTGTGAGCGCATAACGTGAGCGGAGCGTAACGCAGTTTCTTGAAGTGTCACCCGGCAAACCAATTTATAAGACGTTGTCACGTCAAAAATAAAGAATTTAATTGCTACTCAACAAAACAAAGATGTACTTAATAATTAATATTAATAAAAAACTGTTTATTTGTTACTATTGTGTTCCATGAACCAACCACCTAAGTTGTTTCTGTAATAATATTTTAAACTTATACTTATAATTATAAATTAATAGAAATAAAACAAATGGTTGGAAAATGACAAGAAGGATGTATTTAACCTTTTTAATCTGGGCAGAGCCTTTATTAACAAAACTAAAATACAATGAGAACTACACTACACTACAAACCTACCTAACTAACTACTTACACTAAGCACACCTGAATTATCCATTGACCACTGTAGGTCTACAGACAATCAAGATGTTCAAGCCGACTACCAATCGGAAGCGTAGCCAGCATGCTGGCGGCATTACCACGCTGAATGGCAATGCTTATGCGTTGGGCCAAATAAACGCCAGCATTTTGGTCACGCGTCGCGTCGACTAAGCGCTAAGGACTAAGCACGATAGGCTTTTGAAAATGAGGTGAGCTCCCGGCCCCCACGGTCCCAATGTCTCAACCCCAAAGGGCTCAAATATGATACTTTCGAGGGTCGCATATTTGCGCCGTTTGAGTCGCTCAGCTGAATTAGCCGCTGCACCGGCCCTACTATGTGTCTCTGGAAGATGTGATGGTGCCAGAGTGTCGACGCAAGTTGCGTCCCACACCAGGGGCCGACCCAACTTCCAAGGCGCAACAGTCATGCCGTCAGGTCTTTTGCCATCGTCACGCGCAAGACCACTCGGTTCGAGTATGGCTGGGACATTGGCGGTGGAAAAAACCCGGCGTATGATGTCGTTCAGGCTGACGTGGCGGCCAATACGACCCGCGCTTTTTGAGCAAGAGAGACCGTGGTGACCGAGTTGGTCGACGGCAGTACCACAATGACAGCGATGGGCTTTATAGCACCTCGCACCCAAGCGCAAGCTAACAGCTAGACGAAATGCAGTTGATCGAATAGGCTACCGGTATTGAAAGATGGCAAAACTTGTAACCAAAGGCCCGATTCCCACACAGACACAGCAAGAATACGAGCACGATCCGCGATACTAGGACACGTATCGAGAAGAGAGTTCCGTAATAGATCGCAGATCGGTCGATCCCACTGTCTCTGAGATGGCAGACATCTGGGGAAATCGTTGTTTGGACAAGCCAGCCTCCAAGCATTCTTAGCCTCGCACACATTAGCTACTACTACATCCGAATGGCCTAATGAGGGTGCGAGAATTTTTTCGATTAGATTTTGAGTACTATGAACTGAGTACAAGAATGCCGGTAAAGCTACACTTGAAATTTGGCGGACCCCTAGGCCTCCCAACCTTATGGGTAGTGAGGCTTGTGACCATGCCCTCCCACTCAGGTCCACATTCAATACCGATATTAAAGATTCCTTTACGACATTGTCTAAGCTCCAAAGGAGCTCACCATGTTTCCACAGTGGACTACATCGTAAAGCGTACATAAATTTCGGAACAAAGAGACAATGCCGAATAATTGTAAACGCCATATGGGCGTTTACTTAAGTAGCCTATCGGAGGCTCTCGTAAAATTTTGAATTTTTTCCTCGACAAAAGGTGTAAACGACTCATCTAATATCGGTGAACCCAGGAGGCGCAAGGAATATTTGTCAACTGATTTGATGTTGGGGGCCAGATCATTAAATTTCTGTATTATCGAATCTTTAGCTGGACATGTGTCGCAAACGAAAAGTTCGCATTTTGAGAAATTTAGTTCCAAACCAATGAGACGAAAACCGCCTATAAGTTTTTGTAAATCAGTTAAAACAGTATTCACATCGCCCCCCAACGTTCCGTCGTCCAAGTACCAAACGTTTAGTTTGGACTGCAGACGTTGAATGATAGGGTGAATGGCCAGGGCAAAGGTCGCAGGGCCGAAGGGATTACCCTGTTGACAGCCAACGGAGGATAGCATATGATTGTTTTGATAAGTCAATTTTGTGGGCTCGCTCGCAAATAACATTGCCAAAGAAAATTGTACAGATCAGGAATTTTATCCTTCACTTGGGCCAAAAGGGCTCCTCGATCAACCGAATTAAAAGCGTTTTTGACGTCGACCTTTAACAGCACCTCTCCCCAATTTTGGTGACGGAAGGTCCGGACAGAATGAACGGTAGCCTCACATCCACCCCGCGAACCAAAGCCGAGTTGTATTGGTTGGAAAAGGGAGCTCAAAAGAGCTACCTTTTTCCCACAACCCACCTTGGCAGCAAGGGGACGATATGTGGTGCCAACAGCGATTGGCCTTATCCCACCATCTTTTTTGGAAAGTGCGCACAGATTAGCGCCGTACAAAACTTCGACAATGACTTCAAAACTACTGACTCGACCAGATAACATGAGATTAACTAAAGAGGTTAGATCTCTCAAGAGGGACTCTCCGACCTCACCAGAGCTAAAAGATAGAAGATCTTTTAGATGTTGAGGTGTCAGAAGGCCATCTAGGCCTCCGGCTGAGCCAAAAAAGATGTAATCGCATACCGTCACCTCCTGCGATGTGGCCTCAATAGTGACGTCATCTAATTGTGGTGGATCAGGGAGGTGGAGATTAGCTGTCGCAGGTGGATGTTTGTCACGAAGTGACTGAATGGTGTGTGCTGTATTTGGCGCAATAGTGTCACTGGAAAACCGAATACGTGCAGTGCCTTTGATGTCGCCATCGCTAATTTTGTTCTCTACTATCTTAATTATAGCCGAATAATCACTTTTTTTAGAATTTTGGTTATTCCGCTGCTTAGGCGGAATAAAACTACTCAAACCTAAAGGGTTTTCCACTGATGCAGTGTACTTAATGCAATTTTCCTTTACCTTAGTGGTAAGGGACTTTTTGTTCGACTTTTTGTTCTTTTAAAATATTTAACCTTGTTATGTGATGAAAATCTAAAAGGGTAAGCATAGAAGCTTACAATGAACTATCTTGTAAAACAAAGGTTGAGAAATGCTGATCTGACATGTTGAGAGTGGCATTGATTTGTTTACATTTTCTTCACCTCTATTTGGAACGAAGTATACTTGAACGATTTATAATTTTTTTCCATAAATATCTCTAAAATTGGCGACATTGATGCCTTGCTTTTCTTTCGCAGAACGAACCTTCGTTTTATAACAGGGACTCCTCCCCCGAATGGATAGTTATCGACGTGATGAGTTGGATGTAGTTGTGAAATGTACATCTATTAAAATGGTTTAACACACACGTCGATAACTATCCATTCGGGGGAGGAGTCCCTGTTATAAAACGAAGGTTCGTTCTGCGAAAGAAAAGCAAGGCATCAATGTCGCCAATTTTAGAGATATTTATGGAAAAAATTATATATTTATGTGAAATTTTACTCTCCCAAATAGCCCAGAGCTCGCCATTGATTATGAAATACTTATTATTTTGTAGGTATTTCAGAATTTGAAAATGCAATACATTCACGATGGTATTGTATTAAAGATCCAAACTTAGAATATCCTTACATAAATAAATGGCTATGCATGTATGTTTGCAAATTTGTCCACGTTGTAGCTGCTTACATTATTCGAACATATAATAGTACAAATAAACTAAGTTTCGTCAAATTTTAGTTAATAATGATGCATATAACCCCCTTGACAGCTTGACACACTTTGGGAACCATATTACACCGAATGACGAAAATTTACAAAATTAACTTTGTGGTCGGGCTTTTGCCGGGGAAAAATATTTTTTGGTATTTTATTTAATAAAACGCGGCACTTCATATGCCGAAGTGTAAACAAACGCATGAAACGCTGAATTAGTTCGATGGACACCGAAGGGTTATAACATGTAATTTTGTGTACCTATACCTTTTCAAAGTTTTAATTAATTTCATAGAATATTATTCAATAGCCATGTTCCCTTCTTTTTTGAAGAGTGGGATTAGATATTGCCTTAATTATATGTAATACTAGATGTCCGCCCCGGCGTTGCCCGTGGTACATTATTTAGTACTCATCAGGATCCCATACATATACAACGGTGAAAGAAAGACTGAAATCGGTTCAGTCATTCCTAAGAATATCGCTTTCAAACAAAACACCTCTTCAGCTACCTGCTACGCCACCTGTTGGAAATTGGTTGTACCAACACAGATTTAGAAAAAAAAAATAGATTAGCAAACGTTTTATATTCATGAGGTATGTAATCTGTGATATTCAATGACGCAATCTTAGACACATGCTGTCATGTCATGTCAAAGCACGAAACGTTCGAAAACTCTCAAAATGGAATATTTTTTCCCGATTTTGTTACATTCTTGATTCATGCTCCGCATCCATTAATAGTAGCGTTATTTTCTATAGCCCATAGGCTTCCTCGATAAATGGACTATCCAATAGAAAAAGAACCTTTCAATCCGGACCAGTACTTCCCGAGATCCTAGCGTTCAAACAAACAAACAAACTCTTCAGCTTTATAATATTAGTATAGATTGAGATACTCTTAATAGGTTTAGCTTCCCAGATGTTACTAAGCAGTAACGTATTGTTTCCACACCTTATCAAACTGTGTTAGAAGGTAATTGGAGTTCACAATAATTTAAACAAGCCAGTTAAAAAATGGGAGATGCACCAGAAACCATTGGAGATTTTCTTTTTAGCGGACACGCTGCCAAGCGGGTAAATGCTGTATATTTGCGTAGCAATTTAACGTTAGCTGGTCTAATAATTTACATATAGTCTTCAAAACCTTTTTACATGTATCTACATGCATGTCCAAAGAGTATCGGTCACAAACTGTTGGTACATGTGTGTTCCAGCGTAATGAGAAACGTTATTTGGAACTGCACTAGAAGGAAGTCTTTCAGTAAACTGGCACGACCCTTCGAACGCAAGGTCTCTGCGACCAGGCGTGGATGACAGAATTTTTTTCGATACATTGGTCAAAAACATACATTAAGTATCAGGCAAAACTCGCATTACTGAGGCAGCTGCTCAATTTTGTTAAAATGCATATATAAATGAATGAAGACTGACCTGCATGTATAAGGCCTTCAGCGACAAAGCAAGTCAATCTCAAGACCTGCGAAATCATCATGCAGTCCTATAGGCTACGAAGTGAAAGCCTCTAAAAGCGAAACTCGAGGAGGCTGAAGCAGCCATTTACAATAATGTCACTTCCCGGGGTCATCACGGGAACCATGACCGGACAGTATATGGCAGCCTAGAGTGCAGAAAATGGCTTCGTGACCCTGAACGAGAAGGAGTTTTCCTCTTCTCCTTATCCAAGAAATGTGTAAAAAAAAAAGATTATTGTAATGACAACGGACCCCGGAGTCTGTGGAGTGGATAATTTAATTTAATTTAATTTTTAATTTGAGATGGCCAAATCCATCGAAGGGAACTCAAACGTCAAAGCGTATTGGTAAAACTGGGAGGTACCAAGAATACAGTGGGTCAACGGAGTTCCAGGATGTGGACAGACAAAATGGGTGATTAGACACTTCGATGTGGACAAGGACGCTATCGTCACCACAACAACTGAGGCAGCAAAAAGATCTAAGAGAGAAGCACCGCATCGCAAACCTGGTCAAAACCAGGGTGCGAACTATGGCTTCTGCTCTGGTAAATGGTTTCGGAAAAGAGAAATTCAGCCACCTCATGGTGGATGAGGCTCTCATGAACCATTGCGGAGCCATTGTGATGGTCTCACGGATGTCTAGTGTAGGCGTAGGCCTTACATCGATAGGGAAAATCTCTTCAAAATGAGGTATCACCACCCGAACCTGGTAACAAAGATCAGCCAGGAGTTGCTCTGCACAAATCGCAATCCGATGGATGTCGCATATGCGCTGAGAAAAATATACTCAGGTATGTACTCATCAGCACCCCGTATAAAGTCTTTAGAGCAGAGAAGGTTTAAGTGAGCGCAAATACCCGGCACCCAATCCAACACCCTCTTCTTAGTGTATACTCAAGAGGAGAAGGAGACCCTGACAAACCAGGGTTACAGGTCGGGCACCGGGTCACGCATCCTTCCATCCATGAAGCTCAGGGATTGACATACGAGTCGGTCATCGTAATTAAAACTAAGGTAAACGTGAACCTGCACGAGAGCGTGCCCCATGCGGTTGTTGTAATCTCAAGGCACACGGGGACCTTCACATACTACGCTGACGACACCGACGACGCCATCGGTCGGTTCGTACGGCGAGCGTTAGCTGCATCACCAAATACCATCCGAGAGTTCAACCTACAGATGGCCATAAAAGACAGAAACGCGGCTGTAGTGGAAGCTCTGCGCCGGGAGGAGGCGGCTTAAGCAAAAGACGATGTCGAGTCGATTACTATCGGAATCCCAACCGGTAGTGATCGGCTCAACAGACGAAATCGGACTAGTACTAGAATGAAATGTTCACAACACCCCCCTATTTTCCTTTTCTTCTCCTTATCCAAGAATATTGTAAAAAAATATAATTGTAATGACAAAGGTCACGGACCCCAGAGTCTGTGGAGCGGCCAAATAATAACAAAAAAAAAAGGCCTTGACTCTGGGATCGGTCAATCTCACCTTTTACCACGCAGAGGATTTACCATTTTTCTTTGATGGATGAATTATCCGCTGCACTCACGGGTACTTCACAAATTTCAATCCGTTGAGATTTCAGTAAAATTTCGTGTAATATATAAACACACAAATTAAAATATTTTTCAATAGTTATGAATGATGATATGATATAATAGTTATGACGAAATTAAATATTTTTTTATAATTTATACGAAAGTGGCGAAAGTATACCTGTATACAAAGATTTTGAACTCAAGATCGGCCCTGAACATCGGTAAGAAACTGCGTCTGTGTGGGTAGCGTGAGTGGTTTACACTAGGCATGAGACCAATATATCGAAACGAATGAAATCCTATTTTAGTCAGAAATCGTATCGATATTCCAACTAATTTCAGTTTCAATTTCAATTTCAAATCAGTTTGATAAACTGATTTTAGAAAACGTAAAAACAATACCACTGTAATAAAGCAAATGACGTGGTTTCGGAACAATTCGGATTCGACAATCCGAACCAAATCGTGCAAGAGCAACCACTATGATAGTTTTGCAAACTAAACTAAAACTGTGGTGAACGCATACCTAATATATTTTTGCCAGTTTTCAATTTTTATATTCGTTCGTTATCTTTACCACTCTGCCAAAAGACTACTTCATTAGAGTGAAAGAGATCGAATCACATTGAAATTTGCTTTCTTTCATTCCAACTCATCGATTAGTCGACGGAGTCCAAAAGATAAAACGAATCGACACGAAGCAGTTCGTTTTGAAATTTGGCGGTTCTTAAGAATTGCAGATGGAAACAAAAAATTAAACTATAAATCTCTATTTATAAGTTAGCTGCATTGCATTGCAGCTAACATGCTCAGTAGTTAATGATAGTAAGTTACTTGTTTTCTGTTGTTTTATTTTTGGAGGTATTGATTTACGAATTTTAAGATTGATGTTCAGTGTACACTTGACCATGGAGATGGTGACAAGTACAGTGCGTGCTTATTAATAATAATATTTTGTTTTCATGAAACGTTTTAATTTAATGACTTTACTTTAATGTCACGTGTGATTGATTTTAATAGTTTTATTGTTAGGACTGTGCATTGTGTAATATAAACAATTAGTGTAGTTCCTAGTTGGAGACTTTAACTTTGAAGTTTTTTAACAATCAGTGTTTTAATGTAGTTTTCTTTTTTTCAACATGTCGCGCAATCTAAGCGAGTCATTTTCTGAAGGTATGTTCACATAAACCAACACGGATAGAAATCTTTTTTTGCAAGACTACCATTAAAACTGTCCATATACCCCTGACTATCACGATTTTGTAATTTGCACATAATTCTACTAGTACCCTTTCATTTGACACCCATATTGTAAAAAATTGCAATTTTCCATTTTGTGGAGACGGTCATCTTGAATCCATATTAACCAAACATAGCTAAGAATCACCGCACGGATATTAATCTTCAAATAAAAAAAACAGCATCGAAATCGGTTCATACCTTTGAGTTCTACGGTGACATAGACAGATAATAATCATAATCATAATAATCATCGAGACATCGACGCTTATAACACCCCTTTTTTGGGCGGGAGTTAAAAATTTGATATTGAAATCGATTACTAAATATCAAATCGGATTTGTATCGGTTTACGTAAAAATCTGAAAGCGTCCATCTCTAGTTTATATCCCACGCGCACGACTGCACGACTCTACACGCGGAAAGTACCGTCAGCATACTCAATAATTTTAGAAAAAATACGTTTAGTTCAGTTGGGTTAGAATTAACCTGGAATTAATTACAGCAAGAAAAAATACCAGACTCAAAGTAGGAAATTTAATGATCTGCACTTTCATTCAAATTTTTTTTGCTAGATTCGATAATAATCAAGATACAGTAAAATTATACCTTTGAATTGTTTTTGCAGTTATTTCCATAAATATTGACTGTACGAAAATATTAGGACCGAAGTTATAAAAAATCAAATTTGCAAAAACTTTTAATGAAAAATAATAGTATTTTACTCGTCAAGTCTTTTTATTTGACACCCATATTGAGGAAGTAGGGAAAAAAGAAATGTATTTCGCCATTTTGTGGTGGCGGCCATATTGGATTTGAAATTTGTCATAGTGCATAGTATTCTACTGGTCAAGCTCTTTCATTAAATTTGATACCCATATTGAGGTAGATTTAAGAAGAAATATTTAGTCCACCATTTTGTGGAGGCGGCCATCTTGAATCGATATTAACCAAACATAGCTAAGAACAAATGCACAAAACTTAACCTTTAAATAAAAATGAAATTATATTAGTAATCAGATTTTTGAAATGCAAGAATAATTTATCGTAACGTAACGGGACAACGAACGTAACGGGACAATAAGTCATCAATTTTCGTGCACGCAGCCAGCGTTCATCGATTTAGTAGACGTTGTCACGTCAGAAAATCTCATCAAAATTTTTAGTACACTGCCGTTACGGCTCAAGATCGTTCTGTCCGCCTAAACGGTCGAGCTGAATCGAACGGACGCACGCTGACAATATTGCAGGATTTTACCTAAAGTTGAGTTCTGTCGTTTCGTCAGAGGGCTCTTAAACGCACAATTTTTTTATGCGTTAATGATTTGGCTGTGGGAGTATGATCGGTACAGGTATGTTTTGTATGTAATAGTGCGGCTTTGCGCTAGGGTGCAACTTTCCCCTCCCGCAAGAAATTACAGAAAGATTTGAACAATATTTTTAGCTAAGGCTACTCCCTTCCGTGCTTGCGCGGAAGAACGAGTTGCTCGATGGTCCTGTGAGTGAATCGAGTCGATTTGCGAGTCTTGCGGACGCGTGTGCCTTTCTGACTACCAATTAGTAACTACTAACTGTTAAAATCGAGATATTATTTAGAGACATTCTCATAATCGAATTATTTAATTAGTATATCTCGTAAACTCTGTTATCACCCACCTCTACTCTAGTAAACTCTAGACCAGCGTTGCCGATTTGTGGGGAATTCCCCAAATTGCGGGGAAGTCGAACTCGATTGGGGAATAGTGTGGGGATTGGTTCTGTGTGGGGAAAACGTGGAGAATTTCAATTTCGTATTGATGCTTGTACTGCACTACCAATTTATGATACTTCAGTCACTTTATCAGTAAATTAGTACTCATGTCACCGAAAATAGCTACAATAAAGCACGGCTCTAGTTTGTGTATTGTAAATCTGACACCACCATGCTCAGCTTGTAAATTTATTTATGCATTAAGAATAGTTTTGAGTACTTAGAATTTTTGATTGGATTGGGCTAAATGCAAAAAAGTTTAAAAAACCCGCTGATTTCAAGCTAAATAATTAATCTAATTTGATTGAATGAGTAGGTAGAATCTTTTTGAAGTGAAAACTTCTTTTGACGTAATACCACAGACAGATTTTTCGTGGCTGTGAATGAAGTTTAGCGTTAATGAAAGACAAATACGGATGAATGGATACGGATACTTGGTTAAATAAGAAGACTTAGTAAAAAATAAACAGAAAAGTTTTTTAAAGGTATTGTTTCAAAAGTAGATTTTTGGTTTTTGAAACTGCGTTTATTTTCGATTTGTGTGTGACTTTTAACATCAGTAACAGTAATGCTTGGAGCAGACACTTTACCATAAGTCAAAATTCTTGAATTTTTAAAAGAAAAGTAATTCTTGTTCTATTGTTTACTTGGCCATGTTCTAGTTTTTAGATTGTTTTCATTCCTTTTAAAGTATAAATTACACATTAACCACAGTGACATTTATTTGACACTGGGAAAAGTAAAAAATACTCAAACATTAAAAATACAGAACGGTATTGTTAAGTTTTTATCACTCAAAACAATGTTTAACTGTAAGATACGGCAAATGCCCCAATAAATATGAATAAATACTAAATTTTCCGTTTAGTTAATTATGTGGGGAATTTGTGGGAAATCGGCATAAGTTTCTCCCCGAATTGGGGGAATTTTCCTTAAAATTTTGGGGAATTAGCAAATCGGGCATCGGCAACGCTGCTCTAAACTCTAGTAACTCTACAGGTCTACTACGAAAACAACCTTCGATTAATCGAACTCGACCGACAGATGTTCGAATAATCGGTTTGTAGCTTACCACGAAAAACAATCGAATCGATACATCTCGATCGAAAGTCATAGATATAGGTCGGATGAGGATCGGATCGAATGATTTGAAGCACTAGTGACGTCCTTACCAAAAATATTTATCGGTTTTTAATTTTTTTATTTTAATTGTAATATATCTATCGAATTATCAATTATAAAGACAATATAAACAAAGGAAACCGTATATTTACTTCAGTTTTTGTATTTTATTTCTTAAAAGTCACTTAACTTGCATGATTTCAATATTTCAACTGTACCATGGCAAATACAAAAAAGACTAAGTGCCACTACGTCAAAAAAAAAACAAATAGATGTACCTTATGGTCAAACAAAACAAACAATGAATCGGTTTGTTTTTGTTATTTTCTCACCTCAAGAGCAAGGTCCAAAACGGTAATTCTCATTTTTTTGCGTAAATTTGTTCAAGTGTTAGAACTATACAAGCACAGTCTAATAGTTTTTCTTTATGCTGTAATACAAGTGTGTATTTTCGAGTTGTTGTTAAAATAACCTACGCGACCAACAAAAGTGAAATGTTTAGTAGAAATTGCACGTTGGATTCAATATTACGATTATAATAGTGCTTAAGTGCTTTTTGAGTTTACGAGAGCACCCTGGGAGTTTTGGGAGTTTCGAAATATGACTTCATGAATGACGTCTACACCGACAACCGCGCAAATTGAAGTTCTCATGGACTTCCTGGAGGAGCACCGAAACTTGGCTCGACGAATGCTAAGAAATGTAGAGGGTCGTGCGCATTCCCATCAGTTATGGAAAACATATGCACCACGCTCAATTCCATGGGCGGGTGTATGATTGAAAACCACAAAACAGTGGGGAAAAGTAAGTAACTCATGTATTAAATATTTGTATAATATATTTTTACTCACTTCACACATATTGAATAATTATGAGTGAAGTGAGTAAAATATATTATAAGTTAGCCATAACTATTACAATTATTTGCTTAAAAACTATATCTTTATTAATCATTATTTTTACTTAAGTATCTAACCAGCTGTATTTTCTTTGTTTTCTTTAGTATTTCACTTAAAAATAAATATTGATGTAATTTATCTTAATTTTACATAAATCTCTTTTTGTTTTAAATGTTAATGTTCATGAAATAGAAACGTACTCTACTTAAGATTAATCTAATTTTAGGTCTGGACATACAAAGAGTAAATAGTCAAAAAACAGCAGTGGCTGCACGGCGCTTTGCATCAGCTACAGGTGGAGGACGTTCTACAGCTCGACAACTTTCCCATTGGGAATCACAAGTGATATCCACAAAGGGAGATAGTTTTGGTGAACCACAAACATCAGCATGGTTGGCAACCTTTCAGAGGTAATTATAAGATAATGAATACATAATTTAAACTCACTATGTGCCCAGACGTTGAGAAATATCCATTAGGGGCTATATGTGTTTACTTGTTACTTTAGTACTAATAACCTATAGTCATTTCTGTTGATTTAAAATATCTGTTCCAAAAATCACTACATAGCATAAAACAAAGTCACTTCCCACTACCTCTCTGTCCATATAATTATATGCTAAAAGCTTTAAATCTACCAAACAGATCTTAATGTGGGTGTTAATAGATAGAGTAATAAAAGAAGGTTTATATGTACAATTTGTGCATAAAACACTAGAGAAACACTGATGATTTTAAAGATTTCTAATGTGATGTCATAAATAAATATTTTAGTGCTAACATTGCAAACGCTTGCCGAAACCTACAAGATAGATCATAGTAATGTACTGCTGTATCGTACCTACCCCTTGAAAAGGTCTACAAAAAAGTCAGAGGACAATATATATATCTCTCAGATATAGTTATCTCTCAGAGGGCATGAATTATAGACTCAACTCTCTCTTTGTGATGATACAGCAACCCAAGGTTTGCTGTGGAAATATAAAGTAGGCTATCTTAATTCTTTATGAATTTCAGCATAATTTCATAAGGTTTATTGAGAATCGTGATTCTTTGATGGATTTTTATTTCATAAAATTTTAAGCATCCAACTATGACAAGTTTAATCTATGATAGTAATATAAATTTCATATGGAGGAAAAATAAGAATTTTTCTCTTTTAAAATTTATTAATTCCAGTACTTTTTCCAACAGACCAACATTTGTCTTTTCGACAGACGCTGGGCAGCCTAGCCGAGTGCCAGCTCTACATGGTGATACTCTTCAGAACATACTTTTTCACATCCATAGGCTTTGATGGTGAAGAAAAATATCACGAGGAAACCGAAATGTAAAAGGAAATGCTTCTCTCAAGACCATGTGTCCAAGGCCGACACTTGCTTAACCAAAATGGATTAGTCATCATCATCACCATCATCATTTCAGCCTTGACTCTGTCCTTGTAAGACTAGGCCAGTAAGATACTAGTAGATACAGATAGTAGTAGGACTCCTAGCAGAGTCCGCCTGGGGAAGTACTTGCCAGTTATTCTGCCGCCAAGAAGTAATGTGTAAACATTGCCGTTTTCCGGCTTGAAGGGCAATGTTTCCAGAGAAATTACAGAGCTTAGAGATATAACATCTTAGATTTATGGGTGACAAGTGCAGTGCTAGGTAATGATTTAGACTCTTCATGTTCCAATAGCTACGTGCCACTATGCTGTTATGTAGCAGGCATGTTGCTTACAATCAGGCACATATCTTGATCCTATCGTAGCTCTTTAAAAAAAAAAAAAACAGCAGTAGGAACAAAAGCTGCCCTACTTATTCCGAACACCATAGACTGACCTACAATAAAATGTGTAAATTTAAAAGTAATATTTGATTTAATTACAATGATTGCCCTTTAAATATTCCTTGCAAATTTAATTATTGTTGTCCTGTTACAGGTACGCACCAGCCCAGAGAACGTCGGCGGCAGCCTTCATGCCTATTAGCTGATCATACGTCAATACAAGAAAGGCTGTTCTGTTTAGAACAAGCTCGTATGGAACTGTACCGGTAAAGGAATAAGGAGCTGAGTGGCATCAAGTCAGAGGTGGCGGGCATAAAGCAGATTATGATATAATTATGTGGGATTCAGCATTAAAAAAAATACAAGGAATTAAGCTAATATAGGTATACATTATTAATCATTAAAGATCTACTTTAATGTGATTAGATAATTTCAATTTCTTCAGATATTTAATCATGGTGTCTCTACTGACTCAGAGTGAATCGGTTTTTTCTGGGTTAAGACTAGGTTAAGATTTCTAGGATGTATACATACAACTACAGATACTGTTAAAGAAGACGGAATAAAATACTGTTTTACAGATTTTTATATTTTTCAATACGATTGTTAGGTGTATTTTAAAGAAATGTTGTTTAGTTATTATTAAAATGGCGCCATTGAAGTAATTACTTGTGATATTATTGAAATAATAAGCTTACTAATTAATTAAAATTGTCGGTTTTATAATTATGTTAATGTTAGCAATTTGTTGCATAGTTTTGTAAAGTGGTTTAATGATACAAAATTAAGATTAGTTTAAGTGTTATAACAGTACTGCTCCAGTTCCTTTCATTGAATATTTTGTTGAGTGTTTAATTATTTATTATAGAAGAGCCTATTTTTTGTTTAATTTATGTGAATTTTGTGATCAAAATTAGCTTAGAATCGTGTATTAACATGAATTCATTTCTTTTGTTTGGTCATAGCTTGTTTACTTTATTATTTTGAATGAAAGTTATTATGTAGAAATATTATATCTGTGAAAAAATTGCATTTTGTGACTTTGTAATATGCTCTTTAACAATTAAAAATAATCACATAATTTAATTTTATTATTGAAAACTAAAAATTCCTCATATCAACTTAGCCCACTAAGTTTATGAACTAGATTTTTTTATAACTTATTTTTGTCTTTCTGTTAATTTTTGACTCTTATCACCTATCACAGGAGACACAGATTTCTTTTTCTTCATATACTTAGCATACCAAATAAAAAAACAAAATCAAAGTGCTAAAAGTTTTATCCTTTTTTTTTCAATCCTATGATTACAGTACCAGTTTAATGAGAATAATCAGAGAAATAATAAATGTAATGAAAAACAATGAAAAATATGATTCACTAATGGTGGAGTTATTGAGCACCATACACACAGAAACATACAACGGAATTGAGAACTGTCTGAGAAGTTTCTGAGGATGAAGTAGAGTCGTGATGGATATGAACTTGCCGGGGATTCTCTGCTTGAACGTCATCTTCTGATAATTAAGGTGCACTTACTCCAGCCCTTATGCACATGTTGTGTAAGGCGCAACAAGCAAAAATATTTTTTCCTGCTTTTTTGGGCTGGTAATGAAGCTCCCTTGCTGTCAAAAGACATCTCCATCTAGCCTTTAAAATTCCTTTAAAATTTTTAAATTTTCTTTTGGAATAGTCTCTTCTGCCCAAAACATGTCCAGTGAAATTTAATAGCTTTGATTTCCTTTTCTTTCTCAAACAAAACTCATCTTTAGTCAATTTTAAAAAATACAAGCTTCACACGATAGTTACACGACGAGTAATTTGCTGTCGTGAATTTCAATGATAAAACACTTGTCAAACTCAAATGATCGGTCGAATTATATGCTTTCGGAGTAAGGTAAAACTGTCAAATCTACGTCGGTCGGAATGAACGATAAGCCCGATACGATCAACCGACCGATTGGGTTTCGTGGTTGGAAATGACTGATATTTGGCCGATATATCGAATATCGTGACTTCGTAGTAGACCTGCTAGTTTGTTGGTTGTTGCTTTGTTAGTTTGTTTTTGTTATTTGTTTTTGTTAGCCTCTGTTTATTGTTTTTCCTTTGTCCTTTGTTCCGCTTTCTATCGTTGTTCGTTTTCTCCATTGTCGTTAAAGTTTGTGTTTGTGAATTTCTGTGGCGGTGTGGCGTGGTTTTGGCGATAAATCAAGGTACCTAAATACATGTTTCAATACGATAACCTGTATACATGGTATTGTTTCAGGATTATTAATAATGCTATTTCGTAGTAGCCAAATAATGCCGCCACAAAAAGCTGATGCGCGCGTCACGCGTCAGCCCGACTTGACGTGCTTTTCAATGTTTTCATAGCACTACAAAATCCCAGAGGATGTGGGTGTTTCGTCATCCAGACCGGCGTTTTCCTTTTCTCTAGAGCTACGAAACGCATAGTCTTTGTAGAACTTACCGTACCGTGGGAAACTAATATACCTAAAGACCACGCGATGAAACAAAATAAGTATTACGACCTCCTAAACGAATTAACAAAAAAACGGCTATGTAGTTAGTTTATACGCTGTAGAAAAGGGAGCGAGAGGTATACCAGCAAAATCTCTCTATAACCTGCTGTAAGACGTTGGCTTATCCAGAAGTGCAGTAAGTTCTATATTAGAACAAGTATCTAAAGCGGTCTACACACCAAAGCCGCTGACCCGGCGGCACAGCCCGGCGGCTTAGTGCCGGCGGGTTAACCCGGCGGCTTCAGAATGTCCAAGCCGAACGCCTTTGCCGGCGGCAATGCCGGCGGCACGACAGCCACGGCATGTGGTGTTCTAGTAATTGCCAAATAGTCGTAGAGATTGGACGTGTGTGTTTAGAATAATTCAGAAGTAGTATTTTCAGTACCTAATTGACATGGAGGAGGACGATAACAGTGATTTAATAATAGCAGTTTGTGGAGTTATTATCGGTGGATCCCTCAACACACGAAAGTGTTGGGTTAGGCCAAGTTTAATGAGTCGCAATAAATACAGTACTTGTCAAAGATTAAGTGATTTAAAGAAAGACGACTTGGTTCTATACAAACCCATTTCTTTTAAGACTTTCCTGTCATTAACCAGTACCGACTTTGAATATTTACTGAATATTGTTGGACACAAAATAGCTAAACAAGACACAAATTACAGAAAAGCAGTTTCACCAGTGGAAAGATTGTCAATAACGTTAAAATATCTAAGCTCAGGAAATTCTTTTAGTAGCCTGTGCGACGTCTTTAAAGTATCTCCTCAACTAATTTCAAGCATTATTCCTGAAGTATGTGATGCTGTAGTTGAAGGACTTTCAGATTATGTGAAAATTCCAAGGAGTCAGGAAAGATGGAGAGAAATTGCAGATGAATATTTAAAAAAGATGGCAAATACCCAATTGTCTTGGGTCAATGGATGGGAAACACATAAAACTTCAATGTCCCCCAAAAAGTGGAAGTGATTATATAAACTATAAAAAATATTTCAGTATTGTGCTCTTTGCTTTAGTAGATGCTGATTACAACTTTTTGTACGCTAATGTGGGATGTCAGGGTCGGATTTCAGATGGTGGGGTTTTTAATAATTCAGCATTATGTCGATTGTTAAATGATAATGAATTGAATATACCACATAAAACCCCTTTACCCGGAAGGAATCTACCAGTAAGTACTGTATTTTTTTTTTGGGTGATGACGCGTTTCCTCTGCAACCCCATATTATAAAGGCTTATGATGGTAATCACACAATGGGATCATCTAAGAGGGTTTTAACTATCGCGTATGTCGAGGGCGAAGAGTAGTTGAAAACGTGTTTGGGCAGTTAACACACAAATTTAAGATTTTTCATAGACCTATTCAGCTAATCCCAGAAAAAGCTACTACTGTAACTTTGGCGTGTATACATTTATTTAATTATATCAAACGAACCGCTGCAACTCAGCAAAACGAATACGATACTGAAAAGAATCAAGGAGAAGTCTTTCCGGTGAATGGCGTAGACATCTTGAAAACGACAGTTGCTTAGATAATATGTCAGGAGAAGGCAATCAAACCTCGGATACTACAGTGACTGCTGAGGATACAAGAGTGGAGTTGACTCATTATTTTCTTTCTAGTGTCGGAGGATTAGAATGGCAATATAACCAATAAACGCCCATTAGTCGAATAAAATTAAAACTATTATATATATAATCAATATTATTTTAATCATTAAGTAGTTCCATGTATTATCCATTAAATCTAAAATCGTAAATTACACATAGTGAGATACACTTTTATTGTGATTCGTATAATAAAGTTTTAAACAAAATAAGAAATGTGTTTTGTAATCCAATAACATGATATTCACTATTGGTAACAGTAGAAGTGTCACTAAACTAAAATTAAAACCTTGCTATTCCTTTCGCACATATGTCAAGCTCTACTCGTGTAAAGGTAATAGTCAACAATAATTTTAAATTTAACTTTAATGGGGCTACCTATAGCTACCTTTATTATACTTACCAAAAAGAAAATTAAATAATTATAACATATTTTGAAGATTACTTTAAAACACTATCAGAAGGATTTAGAGCTAGGTATTCTTCAGCAAATGTTTCTAGTGACGAAGGTTGAATTGTTTGTGGATCTGGGTTTGTTTGGGCAGAGTATTCAGAAGAAGTTAAGTTATTTGTAGAAGGGCTTACAACTGCTGCTGTATAGTATCCTGGATGACTGTGTGAACTAGAAACACTACTTGGTCTTGCAAAATCCGTAAATGTATCGGATCTATATCCAGTTTCGGCTTCAAATATAATACTGTTGATCCGATGTCTCACAATAGCTTTCATTTGTCGATCCATTAGTCTTAACTGACCCGCAATATAGTCTCCAAATAAACCATTTGGTCGTTGGGAGACATTCTTCATAATATTCAATGCTTCGGATATCAACTCTTTATTAGGGTTGATTTTAGGACGTTTATTTCGTTGCCAAGTTGTATTTTCTGGCGACATCTGTGGTAAATCATTTTGATTTGATTGTGAATCTCGTTGTGAATCGTGGCTCGTCGACGGTGTGTCCTGCGAAAAAAGACGAAAAAGACTGCCCGTTTAGCCGTTTTACTTTTATTTAATAAAAAATAAATAAGTATATCTAGTCAAAATCAACATTTATTGTGTATTTTTTTTAAATGGATTTTATTAAAGGCACTGAATAAGTCTTCAACATTTCAATAAATTTTTTTTTCAAACACATTTTTTTTACCTGAGTGGCAACTATTTTGCCAATGCCCGGGAAAGGGTTAAAATGTAAATACAAAGATACACTAATAAATAAACTAATATAATTATATGTCTATGGGGCCCTAGTTGCCTGATTATAAATAAAAAATAATTAAATCTTTACTTACAGTATCGGTGGTTCCAGTAGGCACATTTTGTTCTGTAGAAAATTTAGTGATTTGTAGGCAAACCATTTACTATGATAAATATCATCAGTACCCGCACCAGACTTATTTGAATTATCTTCTTTTTTTTCTCTCGGTAATAATGACTCGTTAAATTTTTTATCTTTCTCTCGATTTCCGGAACATCAGTAGCAAATTCACTGGCAATTTCTTTAAATGCGTCGTAACGCTTTGGCCGGCTTTTGTAGTCAAGGTTTTTTGGGTTCCATAATATTTCTTTTAAATGATAGAGGTCTATTAGTTTTATAACTGTTGCATCGTCCCACTCCATATTGGTTAGTTGATAAAAAATAAAAGTGCCGACACTTCACAACAACAGAGAATGAATAAGTGATACGTCACTACTCTATGAAAGCCGGCGGGCAACTGACTGAGTGAGTGGAGAGGGATGCCGTCGGCATCGGCATGCTGCCCCGCCGGCTTGCCCGCGCGGGCGCAAGCCGGCGGCATGATTGTACAAAATAAGGCCGGCGGGTTGGGCCGGCGATCCGTGCCGCCGGGTCAGCGGCTTTGGTGTGTAGACCGCTTAAAGCTGCACTAGTAAGCTCATATCAGATTTGGCTGGGCAGGGAGAGAAAAACGAATAGTTAAAGTGAGTGTTGATGTATGTCAGAAAGGGGCCCCTTAAACCTACGCCCGATTCACGAGTTTTCTCTCTCTGCCACACGATGGACCCGGCACCCGCACGGAGAATGCTAAGAAGATTGTCTCTTTAAATCTAAGTGTGAAATTTAAATTATTGTAAATTAATTTCATCAAAAAAGGCTTAATAAAAAATACCTATTTGCATCTCCAGTCAAGGACACATTTATTTTACATTGATCATTAATAATAATATGATTAATATAAAATGCATCAGTTTACGTCATCATTTCACATTTTCAAATATTGACTGGCCTTGTGGCTTAGTGGGTGGTAGCTCTGCCTGCGAACCCGTGGGTTGTGGGTTCAATTCCCACCCATTGCAAATATTTGTGTGATGAATTCAAATAATTGTACTGTGTCTGGGTGTGTTCTATGTATGATAAGTATGTATTTAAAACTAATAAAGTATTATATCAGCTATCTAGCTTCCATAGTACAAGCTTTGCTTAGTTTGGGGTCAGATTGTGATGTGTGTTATTGTCCACCAATATTTATTATTTTAGATGTCAAATCAAGATTCTGGAGAAGCTCCTCCTAACTTTTTGAGCTCCTAAGCTCTATATGGGGACCTCAGCGATGAAGACGAAGGAGAGGATGTCGAATTTTTTGAAGATGGCTGTGAAGAGGTATTTACTAATGATATACTTCAATGTTGTTTTTAAATTGACTTCAAAAAAGAGAAGACTTTCTCAATTTTGACCACATATTCCTATTTTGATTACTTCTATAGCCTTTATATAATTTTTAATTGAATATTGACATAAAACAATCTTTAATATGTATTTTTTATGGATTGTAGTCTAAATTAAATGGTTAAATAAAAAAAATTTGTTGCCTAAAACCCCCAATGTTCTTAAAACATATTCTTAATATATTAAAATCTAGTAGCATCATGATTGTTCCCAGTGAACTCTTATCCGAGTCAACTGATATTCACTAAAGTTGACATTTATTTGTAATAGGGTCCAACTTGAGAGATAGGATAGTTTTTTATTTTGATTAGACTGATTTATACTAGATTTATAATTTACTAGATTGTTGCGCACCACGCTTTATGTTTCAAATGTTTCTGTCCAGCCCAAGGTTGCCTGAAAGAAATTGCGTTTAGCAATAAGGCCGCCAGTTGTCTCACTAGTTTTACTGTTTTCCAAAATTGTATGAATCTTTTATGGTGTGATAAATAAAGAATTTTCATTCATTCATTCAGATTAATTATTATTTGTTTATGACAATACCTGAACAAAGCCGGAAAGGGCTAAAGTTTGTTTATAATTATTTCTCTATAAATATGAACTTATACATATTAAATGCTTATAAACCTACATTTATAAGCATTGATATAAACCATTTGACATGCCCTCCCAAACTTCAGGCGCACAGAATTATGTCATCAATGGGAACAGTGAGCTCACTCTTTCCATTCTAGTTGGCAGGATGTGATGAATGCTGGAAATTTTTACCTGTTACTGATTTTGATCATTATTTACATAAATATAAAAAAATATGCCTTCCTGAGCCTTCAGAAAGTGTTCTTTAAGTGTTAAAAAAACACAAATAATGATTTATATAAAAATATAATTTATCCAATCCATTTCATGTATAAGTAATGCATTTAAAATTATTTTTGAATATTTTCTAATTAGGCATTAAAATTTAAAAATTTCAAGCAATAGTGTGACAGAGAGTGAATAGTTACAATTATAACCTGCGAGAGCAAGATAGATGTCTTGTACTTTCGTAATTAACAAGGAATTGTTGGTCTGGGCTAACAACCAAAATAAGTAGATCCATAGCATATCTCGCCACTAGCGATTCTAGGGGTCAAGTAGATTGGTGCTGTGTGAACCACCCATGTTTTACACACAGACACAGTTTGTTAACGACTTCATGGTGCTTAGGAGAGAGTTTGATATTTTAACACAATGAATTTAATTTTTCTTATTAAGTGTTTTGCATTAAAATAAAATGAAATGATTAAAAAAAATGTGTGCGCTTAAGACCGCATGGCAGAATTAAAAACTAAAATAAGAAATACTTATATTTAAAGACCACTAAATAATTTTAATAGTTAAAAATATAAGCTATTTAGAAATATTAGAATATAACTAGTAATCACAGCAACACGAGAATAACATGTGGCTGAATGACTAGCTTTTATGGCTAAGAATAAATTTAAAAAAAAAATACGCAGGTCGGAAATAGCCTTTGTCTAGCAATTTTTTTGTATATTTGCTATTTATTTATTTTATAGGTACACAGATACATTGTATTATCTATCTCGCTCTGACGCGCTTTTTCACTGTATTTTGTTTCTCGCTCTAGCATCCCAATTTTACCCAAAAAGCTATTATCATACCCGAGCGTGACGCTAGATTTCAATTCACAGCCCACTAAAATTCTGTCTAGGCGCGCCAAAAGAAGTTATCACTTCAAAAACATGCGTAGTTTAAAATTGTGGGCATTACTTTCCAAGAAATATGACATAGTGCTGACTCTAATCCCCTTCGGCATTTCCAGCAGATACATTCGTCCTACTAATCAGTGCACCGCGGTATTACCCTCGTAATTCCCATTATTTTCACTGGGTTAAAAAGTAGGCTATGTGTTCTTCCAGACTTTAAGCTAACTGTAATCAAAATTTCAGCCCGATCCATTGTTACGGTACGACGTGACTGAGCAACTTCAACTTCTTGATGAATGGCGCGCGCTGTGACTTTTAACTGTCACATCTCTGCCAAAAAAATATCCAAACGTCCATACATTGACATTTATAATATTAGTAGGATGTCAAATATTGTTTTTAAACTTTCGCGATTTTACCATTTCCATCGAACGTCATTACTTCGCAAAAATAGTTCGGGAAGCCTTAGAAATTAAAAAACATCGTAATTTCAACCTAGAGGATGGTTTTCGGTTATCGGCGTCGTGGAATCCAGTCATAAACAAATGTACGCATCGCGGAGTGAGTTCGGAGAAGCCTGGTGATACGGTTAGTGTTGTGTGTCGTGGTGGTAACCCTGCGATTTTTTAAGACCAAATGACGGTACATCTAGATCCCCTCATTTCGCAATGAGACGACCCGCAATCTCTTCAGTCTTCTCGTGACCACGGCGGTTGTAACGCTGCCGAAACGTCGAGGTATTTAAACAATGAATTAAATCGTGATTAAGTCCTGTACATTATAAACATTATATAGTAGGATGTCAATGTTTGCTAACTATTGCTCAATCACGTGACGTCTGAAGGCATCGGGCTGAAATTTGGAACATGATAGATAATAGTCTGGAAGAACACAGGTTTTATTCTGGGAAAATGAATTGGATCTACGCGGGTAAAACCGCAGGGTACTGCTAATAAGAACATTTTAAATACGTTTTTTTTCTAGGAAGATGCTGCTAGCCGAGACTCCTCAGCGCCGCTTCCTCCTACATACTCACCTTTAACAATACGGGGGTCATCTCCAGCGGAGCCGTAAGTAAATATTTTTTTTAAAGTGATAACTGCTTTTGTCGCACTAAACATAGATTTTTCGTGGCCTCTTAGTTGAGCTCAAGCGTTACGCTAGTGAATGAAAGAAATCTTCGGGTGAACTCGGGACTCTAGACATCTAGAAATGTGTAAGATTTTCTAGATAGTCATGGTATGTTACTGTGGTTACCATTACACATCTAACCATGGCCATCTAGTCTAGATGGAAATTGGATTTGCATTGAAGATTTATTCCAGGCTAGCAGCGCCCTCCGGTTTAACCTGCGTAGTTTCCAAAGTGTGCTATCAAATTCTAATCAATACCGATAGAAGTAAACACTTGTAACTATACAAGTGTTTACTTCTATCGGTAGTCCCTATGACTGCCAATTTTTGTTTGTTTTTTCAAGAAGTGGTGACTAAGACTAACTATATATTTATTTCACATACAGATTAAGGGTTGGCAGAGACCGGTCTCGCTCCCCAATCGGCACACCCAGCTCGTCAAGCGACGAGCTAGATGCGTAAGTTTTATTTTTGTTAAATGTGGGTCATTTAAAAAGTTCTTAGCCTAACATATTTAATGAAACCACACGATTTTGAGTTGTTTTTAATTTTTCAACATACTCTCCTCCGAGCTCAAAACACTTTTTCTATCAACCCGGTAAGGCTTCGATACCCGTTTTAAAAAAATCGTCGTCTAACTCCTCTAAATAGGCGTCCACAGTGGCTATGACCTCTTTATTTGTAAAAAAATGTTTACCACAAAAAGTTTCCAGCTTTGGGAACAGATAAAAGTCGGACGGTGCTAAATCCGGTGAATATGGGGGATGAGGTAACAATTCGAAACCACATTGATGGATTTCTGCCATGGATTGCACAGAGGTGTGAACGCGCGCATTGTCCTGATGAAACAAGACTTTTCTTCTCAATAAACCTGGACGTTTTTCTTTGATTTCTTCTCTCAAACGACGCAACAGGTTGCAGTAGTAGTCGGAGTTTATTGTTTCACCCTTTTTTGATAATCCACGAGAATTATACCCTTTGCATCCCAAAAAACGGATGCCATGACTTTGCCCGCCGATAAAACCACCTTTGCCTTCTTTGGGGTGGGCGATCCCGCTCTTTTCCATTGTTTCGACTGTTCTTTTGTCTCGCGTGTAATGTGGTGATCCCAGGTTTCATCCATGGTTATAAATCTTTCAACAAATTCTATTGGGTCAGCTTCATATAACGCTAAACAGTCGCGAGAAGTTGTGAGTCGGTTGCGTTTTTGTTGCACTGAAAGCAGTCGCACCACTGCGCAGACACCTTAGAGAATCCAAGTTCTGTAGTAATTATATGATGTGTTTGCTCAGATGAGATGATGGTAAGACTGTATTACCTATCTCCTCGACAGCCAATCTTCGATCAGATAAAATTAAATCACAATTTTTTTCTTTGTTTTGATCAGTGAAAGCAGTCGAAGGCCGGCCATTACTGGGCTCATTTTGAATGGTCTCACGACCACGTTTAAACTCTAACACCTAGTTTTTAACAGTCGCATACGAAAGAGCGGACTCACCCAAAGTAGCAGACATGTCTCCATGTATAGCTTTCAGAGTTAAACCTTTCAAATTCAGGTATTTTAACGCTCCACGATTTTCAATTTTATCCATTTTCAAAAATAGCTCTGACTTGACTTACGGTATCACGTGGAAACGAACAATGAATTACTGTGAATAAACTAAACTGTGCATACTTGTTGCTAAATAATGTAACTACAAAATGAGGGTAGTTATAAAAAAACCATGTTTACATTACAAGTACCATGTTAGGCTAAGAACTTTTCAAATAACCCTCGTAAATAAAGTGTCGAGACGAGCAGTACATGTACTTGATAGTAAGCAACACGTCTGTTTACAACAGCACAGTGTTACGCAGCTATCTGTTATTATCTTCAATATCCGTCGCATATCCCGTATTCTACAATTCTTGAATTGAAATCTTGTTACAATGTTTTACTTAATTTAATTTTTTGTGTTCAATAAAGTCTATCTATCTTTCAATTTAGTGGATTACGAAGAGCCCAAATCATTACCTATCACCACAATACGCTCGTCACTCAGAGATATAAGATGAGTTATCCCCATGCCCTGTAATTTTTCTGGAAATAATGTTCTTCAAACCAGAACACAGTGTCGTTTGCGCATTACTGCTTGGCGGTAGAATAACTGGCAAAGATGTGGTATTTATCCAGTTCAGTGAAGAAGTAACGATTATTACAAGCGCAGAGATCAGTCCTAAAAGTAATGTTGCAGAAACCATTTCGATATTCAACTTTTAGCCTGTACAAAGAAGCTGGTGTGCTTAGTGTAAGCCAACAAACAATTTATTTTAAATATTACGCTCAGGGCACATAAATCGTTCTTGGCTTCACCTGATTATGAATCTCTGACTGCCCGTAAAGTTTATAAAATGACACCAGTTAACACTAGCTTCGCGTAAAGATTTGGGGAGTTTGTAAGTGTCTTCGTCTACAACGTGGTTATTAAATTCTGTGACATCACAAGCAAAAAAGTTTACGAATCTAAGCATATCATCCGAAGTTGGCCCAAAACACTAAATTATAATGAAACAGAAGCTATACTAAAAAGGGGTTTTTAAATTTATTTAAGTTTTGTGTAAGTCTGTTGTACCTATCTAGTACCCATCTATTTAGTGCAATAATGTAATAATCATCCATTTAGTTTAACCTGTCAAATGTTGTCTGTCTTGAATGCGAGACTTGGCCTAGTTGTTATTGTTTCCTCTGTATTTTGTTTTTCCCGATACAGGCTTGCCTAGTGGGAAACTAACGGATATTACTAAATTATTTTAATTATTGTGTACAAAAATTCCAAAATCGATATGATTGTTCTACTTTTGTCTTGTATATTGGTAATTTTTGTGGTAATAATTTTTTTTCATTTTTTATTTTTTCATTTTAATTTTTCATTACTAATGTTGTTGCGTTTCTTGCAGGCTAGCTGTTGTACGAGCAATTTATGATGAAGGTGGCGAGTTATTGCAAGATTTCTTTGTCCCGGACTCGCATGCTCTGTATGAAAGTGGGGATAGTGCTGAGCGTCACAGTCTGGATGTGAGTAGTTCAGGTGTGACTGAGAGGGGCAACAGTCGTGGAAGAAGCCTGAGTGGGAGAGCGCGGGGAGGTAGACACGGAGAGCATGCGGGAAGCCGTGGGCTAAGTCGAGGCCGCAGAGACGGACGTCGGAGTCGCCAGCCATCCAGCTGGGAGCCTGGGCAACCGCTCCAAGAAATCTGGCTCACAGACGACGATGTCCCATTCGAACTGCGTGAAATGGTGAGGGATGTATTAAGGCGACGACAGGCGAGAGTGGCAGAAAATGAAGCAAGGAGAAATGGTAGAAGAATTAACAAATCTGAAATAAATGAAGAGGATAATAGCTTGCGGAAAAATGGTGACGTTTTTGAAGACGCTACTGGTGGAAGAGGTAATACGCTATTGGAAGGTGTGGATCTCCATTTCGAATGGTCGCCTATGGAGACTTTTCGAGGTGTCGAGGAGACTTTTGCTCCAGAGCGCACAGGGTCTGTTTCTTCCTACAATAGTCCGTATGATGCGTTTCGTTCCTACTGGGACGACGGCATCCTACAGACTATAGTGGAAGAAACGAACCGGTATGCTAGCCGGCTTCAGTCGGCGCCCTTCCAATCAGAGTGGTATCCTACAAATGCTCATGAGATTTTGTGTCTTTTTGCATTTTGGATGATGACGGGAATCATCAGAATGCCAACAATTAGTAGTTATTTTTCAAACAGCTCGTTGTTGAAAACCGAGGTTTTTTCCAGAATCACCACACTCAAAAGGTACACTCATCTCCACAGGGCTCTCCATTTTGTGGATACCAATCTTAACGACCCTGCGAACCCAACCAAAAGTGAAGCTGCTAGCTTCGAACCATTGCACCGTTTGAAACCTATTATTGAACACTTAAATAGCAAATTTAAATCTAATTATGTCTTGTCGAAAGACATTTGCATCGACAAAAGTTTAACTCTTTGGAAAGGTAGACTAAAATTTAAACAGTACATTCGGTCTCAAGGCTCTCAAGGTCGGAAGGCTGCAAAGTTTGGGATCAAAACTTTTGAACTCTGCGAGAGCGCTACCGGTTATCTCTGGTCTTTCTTGGTTTACACAGGAAACCAGAATAAATTCGATCTTGGCATAGCAAAAAGTACCGCAGTAGTTCTTAGGTTGATCGAGCCCGTACTTAACAAAGGATATCGATTGTTTATGGACAACTGGTTCAATTCTCCTATGCTTGCTCGCATACTCAAACGTAACAAATCGGATTGCGTTGGTACGTTAGGTGAGTCTCATGTTCCAAGCTTGCTTACACATGCTCCGCTCAAGCAAGGTCAACTAGTAGCGAGACATTCAGGGGACGTCTGTGTCTTATCATGGCTGGACAAAAAGAGGGTAAACATGATATCCACATGTCATGGATCAGCCACTGCATTACCACATGTTTCATCTCGCCCAAATTCTCGTCCTGAACCGTTTAAGCCACAGTCGATCCTTGACTATAATCGGTCCATGGGCGGTGTTGACATTAAAGATCAAATGCTCGAACCTTACTTGCTGGAACGGAAGCGGTGTGCTAAGTGGTACCTCAAGCTTTTCAAATGCCTCCTCAACATATCCATCCAAAATTCCTGCATTCTGTTAGAGTCTTCTTTGAACGCGAGACAGGATAACTTTGAATTCCGTTTAGAATTAGTGCATGCTATTCTTTGTCGTCATCTTTCATTTATTCCTCTAGCTCGGAGAGCTGAAGCACCACATTCTAGAACGGCGGTTTACTCACACATAGTCCACCACACACACTGGCCCGTCCGCGTTCCTCTAAGCGATAAAGACCGGATTTCTAAACGCAACAGCAGACAAAAGTGCGCCGTATGTCTCCGAGAAGGGCGGAAGACACAGAGGACGCCATACATGTGCGAGGATTGCCAAGTGCCTCTGTGTGTGGAGGACTGCTTCAAAACATATCATACATCCGTTTAATTTCACTCTTTGCTTTTGTAGTTTTCATCATTTGCTTGGCTTTTGACCGTTTTCTGACCGTTGTATATTTGTAATCAATGGATTGAAAGGAGTGAATGTTTTTCATGTGTGCCGTATGATTGCTATGTTTATGAATGATGTGTGCATAAGTATGAACTGGGAACTGGGCATTGTATTTGGGTGAACTAATTTTAGAAAACCAATAGTATTTTTCTTAAGCTGTTTTGTAGAGAATCGCTATCCCATGATAGAAATCTATTGATTATCTATCTATTTATTATATTCTGGCAAATTAAGAAATTACTAGTAGGTCTCCATGCCTCATGATTTTTATTCCTAAAATGGTATTGACTGATTTTATGGTCACCCTGATATTCTTTCATATGTTAAGTACTCTCCTCATTGTGGTCATTTGTACCAACAGTTTTTTTGTGAAGTTTGTATATGAAAATTTCAATATTTGAATATTAATATTATTTCATTGTGACTTTAAATAAACAACCATAGCGGGTTTTTGTAACTTATTTGTCATAGTGTATAATATTCTACTAGTCAAGCTTTTTTATGCATTACCCATTTTGAGGGAGTTGTGAAAAAAATGTAATTCGCAATATATGATGGCAACTTTGAATGATGAATGATATTCGAATTAAATTATTAATCACAGTGAAGTATTTTACTTATCACGTCGTTTCGTTTGATACTCAATTTGAGAGAGTTGTATATAATAAATACTTAATAATAAATGTTGGTAGACAACTTACACACAACACCATCTGCAAATGAAGCAACACCAAACTAAGCAAAGCTTGTACTTTGACAGCCAGATACCTGATATAACTCATATAGTTTTATATACATACTTATAAACATACATAGACACATTCTGACACAGTATAAATATTTGAATACAGCTACAATATGTAAATGGTAGTAACTCTGCCTGCGAAGCCAAGGGTTCGATTTCCATCCAGTGCAAATATTTTGTGTGATGAATTCAAATATTTGTACTGTGTTTGGGTGTTTATGTATGTGTTTACAACTATATAAGTAAATCAACTAACATATTACAAGCTCTTCATAGTTTGGGTTCAGATGGTGTACGAGATTAAAAAAAAATGGCAGTCATAGGAACTGCCGATAGAAGTGAAAACTTATAACTTACTTTGGAAACTACGCGGGTGAAACCAGAAGGCGTGGCCATGAGATGCCATCTAGAAATGCGTCCATAATTAATGGGCCAATGGGAAATGCTGACGCCTTTCTAGATGGCCAATGGCCATGGTACCGAGTTTACCCGAAGATTTCTTATCATTCCCGAGCGTGACGCTAGAATTCAATTCACATCCCACGAAAAATCTGTCTGTGGCGCGCCAAGAGAAGTTTCCACTTCAAAAATTTTAGAATTTCTGAGTTAATTACGAAAATTGCTTACCATGAAACCTGTAGCCTGCCATATTTAAACTTACATTAATAACACTAATATGTTCGAAATACGTTCTCTTCGGTAGTGCGAGTAGTACTAACTAATAAGCTCAATTAAGACGAAATTTGTATGTATTGCGCCTATAAACAGTGGCAGTGAACACGCCTGGGATGTATGTACATGTAATTTCATTGTGCAGTGCCGAGAGTACGCCTGACTATATCGAGTTCGCACCTTTGGGATGGATCGGCTAAGTATCAGCTGGAGGCTCTGGAATCGATTATTTTTCCAAACCCGTGTCTAAAACGAGATACGATTCCTCAAATCCAAATTTTGTAGTGGTAAGACTGCTAGCAGAGTCCGCCTGGGGGAAGTACTACACCTTTGGCAGTTATTCTACCGCCAAGCAGTAATGTGAAAACATTACTGTGATCCGGTTCGAAGGGCAATGTTTCCAGGGAAATTACAGGGCTTAGAGACATAACATCTTAGATCTCTGGGTGATGAGCGCAGTGCAGTGCTAGGTAATGATTTGGACTCTTCATGTTCCAATAGCTGCGTGTGCTACTGTGCTGTTATGTGGCAGGCATGTTGCCATCAGGCATATGTCCTGCTCGTCTCGTCACTTCTTGTAAAAAAAAACGGATTTGAAGCGCAAACTGTTCTAAAAAGTCTTTTTTCAACACGAGGCATGGAGCTATATATAAATAGAATATAAATTTACTAGCTGTACCCTGCCACGCTTCGTTGTGGCACATTGTGATGCAAAAATTAGATAAAAACAATCCTTGATGCAATTATATATCATTCTAAAATTTCAGCTCGATCGGTGCAGAACTTTTTGAGTTTTTTAAGCGTACACAAACCAACATAACGTTTTTATAGATAGAGATTTGTTGCCAAAATGAAATTTGGTAACAAATATTTTGGAAGTATCATACCCGTGCGCGTTTCGAGACAGTGCTAGCTCCTACTGCTCCTGCTATACCTCTTACCTACACGGGAAAGGAAACACGCCACCAAGAACAGCACAGGCAGGTAGGTTATTGACTGGCCTCGTGCCTTAGTGGGTAGTTGCTCTGCCTGCGAAGCGGAGGTTCGATTCACGCCCAGTGCAATTATTTGTGTGATGAATTCAAATGTTTGTACTGTGTCTGGGTGTGTTCTATGTATATATCAGCTTTCTTCTAAGTATTATATCAGCTATCTGGCCGCCATGGTACAAGCCCTGCTTAGTTTGGGGTCAGATGGTGTTGTGTGTGAATTGTCCACCAATATTTATTTATTTGATGTGTCATTTTAATGACACTTGTTATTTTATTAATTAAATACAAATAAAACTTGAATTATGTTTCATTTTAAGTTTTATAATAATTCCGTTGACTTCTAATGAATAAACAAAGATAATCTATTGAACAGATATTGAGTTACAAAAAACATTTTGCGGCTCTGCCTTCTGCATTAGTGTAAATACTGTGGAACAAAAGGCAGCGACTTCCATTATTACACTTAACTATGATGTTCAACAACCTGTTAAACCTTGAAGTTTACAGTAACTTATAGAAAATTTAGAGAAAATAAATATACCCTTATACTTATTAATCTATTTTAAAATATAGTAAAAAAATATAATTACTATAGTAAAACATATGATAAATAACAATAATAAAAATAAAATGTATAAATAATAATACCTAATAACATTTTGTCATTATGTAGTTTGTAGGCATTTGTCACACCAGACACAAGCTTGTACTATGGGAGCCAGATGGGTGGTATAAGACTACGAGTATTATAATACTTATGTAATTGTAAATATTTTTTACATATAAAACACCTAGATAAACAACAAATATTTTTATGTATCACACAAATATTTGCACATAGTGGGATACGAGAAACGAATCCGTAATCTGCGACATCGCAGGCAGACTTATTACCACTAGGTTAGCCAAACAATTACTTAATAATAACTTTAATTTAAAAAACCTGACTGCAAAAATCAACAGGTAAAAAAAGGTACAATATACTATCTAAGAACACTTGGGTGATTGAGAGGAATCTAATGATATCTTAATTGTCAAAATCCATCCAGCCGTTTGGAAGATGATGATGATACAATTCTTTATTGGCCTGTGAAGACTAGGTTAGTTACAGATATTTGGGTTTGCACACAGTTAGGATCTCTAGCTTCTGCCGTACTTGGCATACAGACATGGTATTACAAAATTGAAATTAGTTACCTTTTGCTAATTTATCATCAAGTCAACATTTAGTATACACAAAAACATTCCACCAATCATTATCATTTAAGTATACACAAAAACAATCACCGTGGGAACACGTACACACTGATACGTGGGAATAAAGAAATTTACAAACATACAAAGATCTGCGCGAAAAACAAGCCTTCTTTCAGTCGGGTAAAAATGGCAAGTAAACAAACTGACAAGGTAACCCAACATTCATCTCTGTGTAAATGTGGTCTGGAATATCGAACCGAGAACCGACCTTCAAGGGTCCAAGGTCAATCTCCCAGCCTTACCTTGTTATCAAGGTTGCAACGTTTTCAAAAGCTGTTACATCGCCAGACAAGGATGATCTTATTACATTGAATAAAACGTTTATATCCTTCAATGTAAAAAAAGCTGTGTCACGCTTCAATGCTTCATTAGTCAAACCGATGATCTCTATAATTGTTCAGTATTTGCAACAATGCATCTATCTAGTCTACATCCCGCAAGAGGCTTTCGACCTATAAGATATATCAGACGATTTCAAAGTATCTACGAATATCCTCTATTATGCGTGGCAGACATACTCTTCAACTCGGTCGCCTTCTCGTCTATAAAGCCTTCACCTCACCGCCGTCAAAGTGAATGCACGGTAACGATCAAAACCGAAAATGTACGATCCTCCACCGAGGTTATAAATACCACCCTCTCGGAAAATCGACCTTCAGTTGCTTTCAGTTCGCGAGAGGGAACGTTGCTCCCTCGCCCAGTCAATAACATTTACGTGAATAGCGGAACAAACAGTGAAATGCCGACTGACATCATGCCGAGCGCGTATCGCGAACACTATGGCTTCCGCAGGACCAGCGCCACAGAAATAAAATCTGGATTTTTAGTGTTTTTGAGACCAGGCGGTATGCGGCAGGACGTGAGAGTGGTCGTGTATAAGACGAGCTTGGAGCACTTCGCTGTGATCTACCCGCGGAAAAGGGTTGCGAAGCCAATCGGTGTGGTCAACTTACGGAATACGACGGTAGACCAAATGGAGAACTGTGGCTTCGTGGTGAGGCAGAAAGGTTACGACAACACGGTTTCTGCCAAGTTTATATGTTCGGAGAGAGATGTGGGGGCTTGGATGGCGGCTTTCACGGCGCGCGAGACGCCCGGTGCGCCGGCTGCACCCTGCTTACCGGTGTTGGTGGAAGCCGAGGAGAGCTAAGCACCCAATCGACGGCCGATAGCGTCGGACGTGAAATGAAGTGATATCTCGTCGCAAACGCGATTACTCGGTACGCCCTCGAATCTGGGTTATGTTTGTTTTGTGGGATGCAAAAAGTGAAAGTATTTTTTGCACGTCGCACGAAAGTGCTTCGGCGTAATGATTGTGTACCGAAATATAATGAGGAGCTGGTTTGTGGAGATTGTACAGACAGCAATTAAGAAGCAGCAACTCTGAAAAAAATAGCATTTGCATTTTGCGTCAATTACTTAGTTCATACTTAAAGGTGATAAATTAAACTGTACCTACATCAGAAACCATAGCATAGTATTTCTAAGTAGTTAGATACAATATTTTGCTTTAATTTATTTTTGTCTTGTTTTCAATAAAACAAAACAAAAATGAACCATTTGGAAGATCAATTAACTCGAAAGAACATAAGCAGATATATTTTTTTTTTAAATATCATCTTATGATAAGTAGGTACTTACATGTGGAGAGTCACAAACACAAACATTGTGTTCTGAACATCAGACATGAAATAAGATTTGGAAGATCAATTAATTCGAAAGAACATAAGCAGATATTAATTGTAAAAAAGGTGATTGTAAAATTTATTTTTTGAAATATCATCATAGATAGTACACGTGGAGAGCGACAGACACAGACATTGTGTTCTGAACTTCAGACATGGAATAAGATTCTTTCAAAGTAACAATTAAGAAACAAAATCGAGCAAAAGTATAGAGTAATGTGATAAAACAATAATTAAGTAATTCAGAAAGAATTAAGTAAGAAGTAATTAAGAATTCAGTTTAATTTTTTTATCGTAAAATAAATCAACAGTTTCTGTCGTGACAGTACCTACCTACTTATTAATTAATTATTAGTGTTAAGTGTAACATCCAGTAACTCATGTGTCACATACATCCAGACAACGCACGAAACTATAGTCTTCGTTAAACGCTAGAAAATAAATATTCGGGGAACTAAAGCAGATGTAAAAAAGATATAAATGTTTTTAAGCTTTCGCGTGCTAACTTCACGACAAAAAATTGGTTCTAACTTCTAACCCATAATTTAAATACATATGATACATGATACACACAAATACATACCACGCAAGAACCGTATTTTCCAAGCTTTGCTAAGTTTGGGGTCAGATGGTGTTGTGTGTGAATTGTCCACCAATATTTATTATTATTTACTTACTAGCGTATAAAAATGATAGTGATCGTACTCCTGCAGTTATAAGTTCGTCACTCGATTACCCATGTCAATAGGTCCGTTAATAAATAGATACTCTTAAATAATTACAAATTTACAATAATTATTTAACTATTGATATATTATGTACTTAATAATATTAAAAAAAATGTAGTTTTAATAACATGTTCGATTTATATACCTATGTATCTATACCTGTTTCTACGGATAGTATTCTGACGACCGACCTGAAATTCTTATGGCATTTAGATCGAGACGTGTTGACAGACGAGACAAAATATTAGTTCCATGTCACGTAAAATTAGGCGAGGATTAAATATCTCTCCCAATTTTACGTGGGTGGGAACGACGAATAAAGGCCTTAATTATTTGATGATCGTCAAATAGAGTAAAACATATCTCAAACCTGTGTCTCAAACAAAGGGTATTCTTTTGAAAATTTACATTTGTAAAAACAAGATTCTCAAAAGTTTACCAGGCCGACAAATTTCACTACAACCCAAAAAACGATGTGTGGCTATTGTTAACCAACACCGGTTTATTTGTTTGATCAGTAAGTATGCATAGTTTTTTTATAATGGCTTAATTTATTTCATTCGTAACTATGGAACTCAAGATTCGACGTCATCTATCCGTAAGTAATTGTTTTTGAATCAATGTTTTGTGTCGTCTGATTTTTATTTGAGACTAAAGTAGCTGTAGTATTCGATATAGCTTTCGAAATATTCGAAAGCGATGCCTACCTACTTGAATTTAACTTAGAATTATACCTCAATTTGAAATCATAAAGTCATTGAACTCTACTTATTCGAAGCAAGAGAAATCTTAATTTGAAATATTCGACGTAGCCTAGAGATAGACTGTTATTTTTTTAGAAAGGATGTAGGTAATGGCAGTTGCCTCGAACTGACCTCTAAAAAACCTTTTACTTCCTATCGAATTTTGGGCTAGCGCAAATCACAATGGCCTATTCAACCTAAACTTAGGACATAACTGTACTTATGTACCTACATACCTACTTAGAGTAAACCTACTAAAAGTAGAGACAAAGTTTCTTCTCCTAATCCTAGATATAATATATCTTTTTTTTACATATCTCTATATATAAAAATGTTATGTTGGTTTGTGTACGCTTCAAAAACTTGAAAATTTCTGCACTGATCGAGCTGAAATTTTAGAATGATATATAATCCTCATCAAGGATTGTTTTTATCTAATGTTTGCATCAGCCACGGCGAAGCGTGGTAGGGTACAGCTAGTTATGTATAAATAATAACCCAAATGATAAATAATAGGTACCTACATTTAAAAAAGTAGATATGATAAAATAAAAGAAGATGAATCGTTCTCAACATTATTCCTAATAGTTCTGATTTTGTTGCCCTTTCTACGAATTGCTAATGCACAGCTTAAGAATGTATTCATGGAAGTATTGAGACTGGTCTAGTTGTTTGAAGACATTTAGTAAAATATTGGTCTATCACAAAAAAAACAAAGCAAATCCACTCTCTGTATCGTAAGCAGGAGTATGTACCTTACCCGTACCGTCTACATATGTTCTATGTACACAGTACAATGAAGACATTCCCATCGTTTATCCAAAATCAATGTTTATACCTATAACATAAAAGCAATGTTCATAATATATCTTCTATCCATCGATATAAACCATTAGATGTACCCTGAGCACCATGAAGTCGGTAATAAACTGCTTTTATGTGTGTAGCGTAAGTGGTATACACACCACCAATTTACTTGACCCCTAGAATCGCTAGCGGCGAGGTATGCTGTGGTTCTACTTATTTTGGTTGTTGACAACGAATAGTGATAGGTACCTAAAAACGTATGGCGTTCACCGCTTCCTGCAACCGACTAGAACGGAAAGAGGGAGCTCACTTTTCCCAACGATGACATAATTCCGTGCGCCTTAAGTTTGGGAGGGCACATCCAATGGTTTATGTCGATGCTTCTATCAATCTCAATACTTCCATGAATACATTCTTAAGCTGTGCATTTGCAATTCGTAGAAATGACAAGGATTTGAACAATGTTTTTTAGCTAAGGCTACTTACCTACTCCCTTCCGTGCTTGCGCGGAAGATCGAGTTGCTCGATGGTTCAAATCGATAAAAACACAAATGGCTTTAATAAGTCTATTAGAAAGAAAATTGTGTTCATTCCAATGATTATAATTAGAATGTTAAAGTTATATACATATATTGTCGTTCCTAGTTTGTCGGTATTATTCGTGGAAGGAGTAGGCAACTGTATTCCGAAGAAACTGCGACCTATAACTAAGTATTCCAAGATAAAACTTTTTCGAAGACATGTGACATCGGGGTGACTAGCCTAGCGATTCTGAATCCAGCCGGATTGATCCGACGGAATCTCATCTCTCTATCTTATCGGTTTAGAATGACAGAGACAAGGATTATCATTCCGAATTTGAGCCGTTGGGAGCTTAAATCACTACCCCAGGACTCTCTTTCTACGAAAAACGTTATTTCGAAATAAACTCCGACTTTCCTATTTCCCACTCTGATTGTACTTTGATCCGTCGTTTCGTCTCTTTAAATTTTCTAAACCTACTCTAATTAGAGTAGGCTTAGAACATTTAAACGTGAAATAATGTTCGATCAGACGAAACAAAGTAGAAGCGGAGTAGGAATGTTTCGAGTTTATGTGAGTGTGATCAAGCTCGATTTAAATTCAGTTGCGATTCCGTGTCGGATCAATCCCACTGGATTCAGAATCGCTAGACAGATGGCCCTTGGCCTGCGTGTTATATTATGGTCTTTACTCTTTCCTTTCAAGGCAGGGACTTACTAACTCCCCTAGATCCAACAACGGGAAGTTGAAGTGTAAAGTGGGCTGTTTATGTTATATCACTGTAATAGTTACCAATTACTTCCATGATACCTTTAATTATTATTATTACATGTAAAGTAAATGTTTTTACCATGAAATTTGTATTTTTATTTGTTTTTACTTACGTAGAACAAACAGTAGGTACGCTCTATATTGGACTGTTTGTAAAGTCCTGGGAAAATTCCACACCTTTGCCAGTTATTCTACCGCTGAGTAATGCTAATGTTTCTAATACTGGGCAATGTTTCCAGAGAAATTACAGGGCTAAGAGGTAAATCATCATATGTCTCCGGGTGACGAGCGCAGTCCGCTGGAGTGTGAGACTCTTCAGGTTCAAACAGGTGTTATAGGCAGGCGTTGTGCTCACCATGGGGCCACATGTCTTGTTAACTTTGTCACTCTATAGGTACTCTAAAAGAAAAAAGAAAACTTGTGGTGATTATTATAAGTTCGAAAATTATCTATTTTATGACCTAGCCCGTTGCACCGCACTCTCGGTTATGTGTTTTGGTAATTCCGTTCATTTAGTACAGGCTTTCCCAAAGTGGGCGATAACACTCCCTTGTGAGCGCTGCTGGCCTAAAGCCTGGGCGGTAAAAGACCCAGAAAAAAAAAGGAGGCGTTGTGCAGAGGCTTGGAGTACATTGTGTACTACATACTGGGCTCAGATATCAAGTTAACTCTGGCGGGTTATAGTAAAAATCTCGTTTAGAATGAATGTTTAATCTCTGCTCGGAGGTACCTATAGTTGCCGGCAAACAAGTTGACCCAATGAAGTTAGCTGCGCAGAAACATTTTTGGTCTCTTTGGTGGAAGTGCACATGCGCGAACTTTTCCCTTCCACGTCACTTTTGGGTCAACTTGTTTGCCGGACACTATATAGCTTACATTAATCTATTTAAGTTGAAGTTATAATTGTTTTTATGTAACTATGTGGTTAAATGAGGGCGCTAAAAATAACTTCATTATTCATTGGCGTTTATTGGCGGTGCGCAACTTAGTAGTCTTGTCTAACATCTGAAAGTTTGTAAAGAGTTGCGTGCACTTTAATTTTAATTACTTGGTATGATGACTGGGTCAAATTCTAATTAAACCATGATCAGTAGATAATGGAAAAATATGAGACACGTATTTTTGCAATAATTTAATTATTCAAAATTGACAACTTTACCTTAACTTAAATTGATTATTATCAAACTTTAGGGGTGTTGTGACGTCACGGCTTCGTAAAAATCACATAATGAAGTGACGTTACTCGAAAATTCTAAGCACTCAGCACTCATTCATTTGTTATTTGTGAAACAAAAGAAAAAATACATGTACAATGTTTTTTTAATAAACTGACGTAATTAGATTTTTTGTCATAGTTCTATATTTCACAGTGTCAGTGTCACGCAGACACTGAAATCAACTAAAACTAAAAGATATTGAAACAAGAATACTGCAAATAGCTACCCAGCGCTTACACTAGGTACTCTAAATAATATTACGCTACTTGGTATTGAGATAGACTCACAGTTCAATTTCAAAGCTCACATTCAAAAATTAAAAACAAAGTTATCACAATTCATATACGCTTTAGCAGTATTAAAAATCAATACAAACCAGAAAACAGCTTTTAGTGCTTACTATGCCTACGCCTATGCTTGGCTCAAATACAGCATTATCATTTGGGGAAATCGGACAGAGGCTCATGATCTTTTTGTGTTACAAAAAAAATGTATCCGTATTCTAGGAAACCTCCGCATACAAGTCCGCTATCCAACAGTTGCAAGCCTTACTTTACCAAACTAGAAACGCTAACATTACCTAGCATGTACATACTAGAAGCCGCTATGTTTGTTAAAAAACACCCTGACTTATTCTCTTTCAATACAAGAACAAAATTAAAAATTTTGATTAACCCCCGACTACCTTAGATTTGTTATCTGTAGAACATTCTACTAGTCAAGCCCTTTCATTTGATACCTATATTAAGGGAATTGTGAAAAAGGAAATGTAATTCGCCATTTTGTGGTAGCGGCCATCTTGGATTTGAAATTTGTCATAGTGCAAAGTATTCTACTAATCAAGCCCTTTCATTTGATACCCATATTGAGGCAGTAGTGAAAAATATTATATAATTCGCCATTTTGTGGTGGCGGCCATCTTGGATTTGAAATTTGTTATAGTGTTTAGTACTCTACTAGTCAAGCCCTTTCATTTGATACCCATATTGAGGTAGGTTGTGAAGAAATATTTTGTCCGCCATTTTGTGGAGGCGGCCATTTTGAATCGATATTAACCAAACATAGCTAAGAACACCCGCACGGATATTAACTTTCAAATAAAAAAAACCGCATCGAAATCGGCCCATCCGTTTGAGCTCTACGGTGCCACAGACAGACACACACACAGACAGACAGACAGACATACAGACAGACAGACCGACAGACAGACAGACATCGACGTCAAACTTATAACACCCCTTTTTTTTGTCGGGGGTTAAAAAGTACTCGACGCCAAACTCAACTTGTGGCACCAGAGCCAAAGCTAGAATTTGTAAAAAAAGGCCTCGAATACATGATAACAAAAAATATATAACACCTTGCCTAATGATATTAAAAACGAACCCGACCAAAATAGATTTTATAAAAAGTTAAAATCGCTATTAATACAAAAAAGTTACTATAGTATAACTGAATACCTAGATGACTTTAGATATATCCCACGCTCACGGCATTAGTATTAAAAATACATTAGTGTAATATCTGTATATAGATATTATGTAATACTATCTACTTATACTAAGATTGTAACTGTACAATTTTAATATTGCTATGCCCTAACAGGGTAAATGCTTAGCCTATTTTGTCAGCTTTGTATTATTATGCAATAAATGATTGATTGATTGGTTACCCTGAGATTTGAGATGATCTCTGCGTTCTGATGCCTCTATGATTAAGGTGTTTAACTCTAAAGGTGCGATATTAAAAGTGGGTACCTGTACCTGTACAACCGTACCTACCTGTATAACAACTTAAGCCTAAGAAATAATACATTCAAATGAACACAAATGTGCATAATTTAGATAAACTATCAGGCTGTTGTCATCTTACGAGCAGTGACCTATACCTTCTCAACATCCATTTATGAAACTGCAACTATGTCGTCAAACGCAAATTACTTAACCAAATCGTAAGGAAGCAGTTACTAAATATTTCAAAACGCTCGATTAAAATCCAGTTGTTTGCATGCACGCATACACCTCGTAATATTTGTTATAGCACCGATAAAACTTTAACAGTAAATCCGGCAGCCACATTGCAACACGTCAGGCTTACAACCTCACTAACAGGCCATAAAAGTGATTAGTTAAAAATTAATTACAATGTGTTACAGTATACTACGATCGCTCGATACAATGCCGCTGCTTTCAAGATTCACAAAAATCTTAGTTTTTCTCGTATTTGTTTCCGCTGCGTATCTAGTCGTCTCGTTCAAACCGTTGACAAAAGAGGAACAGATAAAAGGTTTCAACACGATGCAGGAGAGCGTTGAACCGTTTCGGCGGAATTTATCAGAATGCGCGATGCAAGTGAAAGCTTCTATGGAGGACATTCAGCATTTCCTGAAACAAGTCCCTCCAATTACCATGGAGGGAAAATGCTTAGTCGCGTGCATTCTGAAGCGGAATGCGATTATAACTAAGAATAAAGTTAATCCGGAGATCATTCTAGAAGCAAATAGAGCTGTTTATGAAGAGGATAGTGAGGTCGGGATTCGCCTCAAAAAGGCGATTAGCGAGTGCATTACTGCTGTTGATAATATTTTTGAGATTTGCGAGTATGCGTCGGTGTTCAACGACTGCATGCATATGAAGATGGAACATGTCTTAGATAAAGCCACTTTGGAGCGGCGGATGGAGGCTATGGGACAGATGACGTCAGAGCCCGACTACTGGAACGATGATGATGATGAACTGATGCAACTCGTCAGAGACGAACTTTAAAACATGGACATTTACTTTGACCCAGACGTACCAATACAGGGTGTCGACAAGATCTAATGTGTAACACGCTTGACCAGAAGATATCTATCTATTCACTACCTATTCGTTTAAAATATCCAAGACTGTAGGAGTGCGGAAACATTGCTATTGGCATTGTTTGGCAACTGAGCTATTTGGATAAAGAAAGAGCTTTTGGCGCTTTACTAATGCGTGAAACATGGCTCAGTGATACTGAAAATGTACATTTTCAAAATGTCACATGTGTGCAAAAACCGTTTAAGTTTTCAATAAGTATGGCGTTTTCAGGATGCTATTGGTATAGTATTAATTGAGTAGTGGTACGACTCTTTGCAGAGTCCGTCTGGGGAAATACCACACCTTTGCCAGTTATTCTACCGCCAAGCAGGAATGTGAAAACATACTGTGTTCCGGTTTGAGGGGCAATGTTTCCAGTGAAATTACAGGGCATAGAGAAAAAAGATGTTATATCTCTGGGTGACGAGCGTAGTGCACTGTTAGGTAGTGATTTGGACTCTTCATGTTCCAATAGCTGCGTGTCACTGTATTGTTATGTGGTAGGCACGTTGCTTACCATCAGGCACATGTCCTGCTCGTCTCGTCACTCTAAATTGTAATAAAAATAGATCTGTCAACGATGGATAGCAATTCTACCAACTGTAGCGCTAGTGTTTCATTTCGTAAAATGTATTTACCGAAATGAAACATTGGCGAAATTGAGACCTATGTTTTGCACACACTCAGTATGAGCGTTACTGGGCTACCCCCATTTATTAATGAATATTGCTAAAAAAATTAATATTATGTGCTGTTGTGTTAAATGTAGATAGAGCCTGAATTCCCACGACACTTCATCCTATAGTAGGATGCAGTGTTAACCAACTTAAAACACTTTATGCCCTTTTGTTTTAGATTATTCAGATTTGTCGGCGAGTATTCTAGATTAGGTTATTATTTGCAAATAAAAGTATATCTCTTTTATTTCTTTCTATTGTTCTCTCTATTATTAAATATTTGTACTGTGCCTGGGTATTTATGTATAATAATTATGTATTCAAAAATTTATAAGTTTTCTATCATCAGCTATCTGGATTCCATAGTACAAGCTTTGCTTAGTTTGGGGTCAGATGGTCTTGTGTGTAAAATGTCCACCTATATTTATTTACTTATTATTTTATATCTTTGATAGGAGTCCTGTCAAAGATAAATAAAGTTTATTTGCAAATAAAAACCTAATTGCATCTTGAAATCACTTGCTACTCAATCATTGCGACACAGGTGACGTTAGTTTCATTTGGTGAGAGAGAAAGGTAATCATTTGGAAATGTTTTGACGTACTTATTTGTAACACATCTGTAAATTGTGTAGGTACCTACCGCCTCGTAAAACATTCTTATAAAGATGCGTACAAGAACTAAAGTTGTTTACCTACTAATAACCAATTTGAATTACTATTTTTAATACTAAATAAGACTGCGTTTGTTTCTAATTTCTAGAACTATGAATAGGAAAGAACTTTCCTATTAATATTATAATATTATGAATAGGAAAGAACTTTCCTATTCATTATCATCAGCGCACTAAATGTTGCACTGCCGGGACTCCGGTCTTCTCTCGCAAGGAGAGAGTTAAGGCCATAATCCACCATGCTGGCCCAGTGCGGGTTGGTTGATGACACATGACTTCGAAAGGTTCTAGGTACATGTCGGTTTCCTCACGATGTTTTCCTTTAGCGTTTTAATTTAGCGGCATTACGCACATGACTTCGAAGACAGTGGTGCGTGTGGGGTTTGAACCCGAGTTCTCCGGATCGGTAGGCGCCGTTCTCCGACTAAACCAGCCGGACTTCCTATAGGTTCATATTGTATAGCGGTAAAACTCACTATTACGTTAGTATTATTTCATTCTCTAACAATATTTCTATGATGTCTGAACGGACCTTTTATTTCTTGAAAAGTTTAGTAGTGCCATGGGTAATGAGGTAATCCACGGGAAACTTACAGTATGCGTTTAATCAGCCAATAAGAGCAGTAGTGCCACGGGAAATAAAATTTCCCGTCACACTACCACACTACCAGTACGCCAGTAGTGCCATGCGGTAGTGTCAAAGGATATAAACGTTGTTCAAGAAATACAACAAAATACAGGTGACAGCACCCTGGGGTTTACACGTGCCGTTCCCGTTCCTGTTATTCCCCCGTGGTAATAACTTTTGTGTTCCAGACAATACTGTGTGTTCCAAATTTCAACCCAGTTCGTTCAGACGTCCGACGTGGTTGAGCAACAAACATCCAAATTTTCGCATTTATAATATTAGTTTACTGTAGTATTGCCGTCGGCGTCATCACATTATCCGCAGCACAATCTGTAATACACCCAAAAATCAAAGTTATATCTGTGAAAACCAGCGAGCAACACGGAAGGGAGTAGGCATACCGTTTCCTCTCTGCCAAAGTACAAGTCCGCATGGACCATGGAGTTTGATAACATATTGTGGCGTGAGGGCGGGGCTAGATTAGTGAAGGGTGCTTTATTTTATATGTGTTAGGGTCAGCTCACACCGAGACGCGACGCGACGCGACGATACTCAAAGAGGCCGTTAGAGGCCAATGATTTCGCGCTACGCCGCGCGTCGTCGCGAGAAGCATCGCAACGTCGCGAGGCGCATCTTAAAATCGTAGCAGGACGACGCCTCGCTGCGCAGCGAGGCGCAGCGGAACGTATCTACTAGCCGCGGGCGCCGCGCGGCCCCGCCCGCGCCTGTGTGATGTCTTCTTTTTAATTTTATTTTTGTAAACTTCTTCCTCTTCCTCTTCTGCAAGAAGTCCGATTATAACAAGATCCCAGTCTATCATTATATTTTCAATCGAGCACTCGACCGAACTGCATCAATTCTAAACGAAGTCTGAACGGAAATAGTAGAGAAGTCGCCACAGCGGCCTCAGGCTGCGCCTCGCGGCGTCGCGCGGCACCGTGAGACGCAGCACCGCTCTTGCACGCCGCGCGTACCGGCGATGCACCGCTGCGTCACGATACGTCGCGCTACGCCGCGAGGCACCTCGAGGCGCAGTGCTGCGTGGTGCAACGTAATCTGAATTCTCACAATGTAATGTGTATCTTTTCGTGTAGTGAATAAAGTATATTTTGAGTCTATCTCGCTCTATGAAAAATGTGCGCGCAGCGTCGCGCCGCGTCGCGTCTCGGTGTGAGCTGACCCTTAGTGATTTGGCTGTGTGAGTATGATCAGCAATGGATCGGTACAGGTATGTTTTGTAGATATGTAATAGTGCGGCTTTGCGCTAGTGTGCAACTTTCCCCTCCCGCAAGAAATGGCAGAAAGATTTGAACAATATTTTTTCAATATTTTTTGCTTGTGCGGAAGATCGAGTTGCTCGATGGTTTAAAGCCTTTCGTTCAAATTATGTCTTAACCTAAAAGGTATTCAAATAAAACACCAATAAAATTTAGAAGAAATGTTTATTTCTCTCAGAAGTTCTAATTCTTTTCGATATGACTCCAATTTACACTAGACATAGTGAAACAAACGATTAACACTAATTTGAACGCAATACTTGCCGAACAAAAACAGACTTTACCGACAACTAAATAAGGATTATACTTTGTGTGGGTATTATTTTTTCTTAACAAACATTTACAATGGATATCTAAAGTACAAAAGTCTATACAATGACATATTAGGCTTTAGAGAGCGACTGACGATCACTAAGCAGACCTGAGGGTCTGAAATGGCAACTTTTAGTTCCAACCATTGTTTTTTTTTAAATAAAATACGTTCAAAAATTACATAAATGGCAGTCGTAGACGGAGGCGAATTACTATATATGACAGTTCAACATTTTTCAATGGCAACACTGTTAACAACGCTCCTTTTTTATATTAACTGTCGATTTTCAAACTAATTTATTAATTAAAATAAATCCTCATCTATTCACATCGTAGAATAGGACATCGGAGTGTAAGCTACAGCAACACACCTCCATTAAATTTTTTTTATATTATTTACTTAATGAGGTAAAATTCAGATATAATTATTTAGTAAGTGGACTAACTCGTCAGTCGCTAAGGCTTAAATTCCTGATACACTGATATAGGTCTCGCATGAAAAAAACGGGTTAGTAAAGTTTTACGACGCACTGCAAAACCGACCTTAAACCAAATCCAGATTCCAGTCGATGGTAAAATGCACGAGTAGGTATCTAGCTCTGCGAAGTACTTATACGAAGACCAGAGAAAATGATTATAACTCTTTCTATTGACGACTAATACGGTTTGTACAATAGAGGACGAGTCTTTAACAAAAAACTAGGGACTATCGATAGAACTGAAAACTAATAACTGGAAACTACGCGGGTGAAACCGGAGGGCGTGGCCATGACCATCTAGATTATTCGAGTTCTATTTTTTTTTTAATTCGACGGAAGTTACATGACTCCACTTTCATTTTACGTACAACCACCAAGGGATTACGCTGCCGAGTGGATATTTTTAATATACATATGTATATATAATGGTAATATTATACACACCGTTATATTACGAGTACAATCTCACAAGCGAGAGTCGAAATATGGCGAACAGTCACAAACGTATTGTTTACAATTTAAAGGATTATTTTTTTGATAGATTATAATCTGTCGAAATGAAACTACAGAACAGACACATCTCTCATATCATCTTCAAAAAATGATAAGGCGTTGAACCAACATCAGTATAGCAGGATTTTATACTTACCTTTACATTGCCTAATAATTAATACTACTTGTGTCGATAGTTCTTTCCAATTATGATAATCCTAGATCAATTTAAAAGTATTGGTTTAGTCTTCGTTGTGTGGGTTACGATAGAGGCAGTGAGCTAAAATAAAGGGTGGTTTCCTTATTTAAGAAACAGGGTGTAACAAAACCTTATAGATAAATCGATTGTATGCTGCAGAATACCTCCGAATAATATAGCCACAGGCACAATTAACCGCCCACCAAGGAGTTTACATATACATTTTAGTACATATAGTTTATATATATACAAACGTTTTACATAGAAAGCGCGGGTGTGATCGCTCCTGCCTTGTCGGTCTTGTGGAACTGTCATACTTCTGTCGCGGCACATCACTATGACGCCATAGCTTAACATACACCTCATCTGCTTACGATTGGTGTAAAGGAACCGTGAGGAAACCCCCTATATTTTCCGTCACTTTTCGACGAAATCGGTTTTGTAGCATTATTCTTAATGATAACTTAACGTAGGTACTACCATATAATTAAAATTAACGATTTCTGCAAACTAGAGACATACAGGCTGGGCGGTTAAATTGTGTCTGTGAGTGTAGTTGGATTTTAAGAGTTCATAAATACCATCTGTATGTTTTCAATATTCAGTTTTATACTTTCTTATGAAGTTGACTAAAAATAATTTCAGAGATGTTGGCAGCATACAGTCAAAATACCGTTTACGTCGAGTATTTTCCAATTTTCCTTTTAAATACGTCACCTTAAGACATCAAAGTAGCCGTTAACACATTAAATCTGGTACAATAAAATCACCCCAAATTTCAACACTTCAACACAGTCAAATACATTTTCCACTATGTAGAAGTTCTTAAACACAAACGAAATAAACATAACGACACTCGTAAAATAGTTATCACACCTCGGTGCGACCATAAATATAGGTATTACGTTGGGTTCTCGCCATACTAACTTTATAGAAACGAACGTACTTAAAAATGTACAAATATAATTATACGAAAGCGGTTTATTATATTTATGTTTATATAGTAATAATTTAATAGTGAAAGTGTGGATTTTATCGTATTGCGTTTGCTCCGAAGCCAATTAAAAATTTACAAAACTCCTTTTCTGCTTAATATAGCACTTTCAAGTTATCTTGTTTAGCAGAATACTTCATAACTGGCAATACATTTGATAGTGGTGTGCATTCTCAATAGCACCTTGTCTGAGATACCGTCAGTTCGCATAACTGCGAGGTTACTAGTACTGTTGTCACCAGCAAACTCACACATTAAATCCCATCTAACGATAATTCATTTCGTGTCTTTCAAAAATTCGAACTCAGGATATTGTTCGCAGTAAGTTTTCAAAAATGAGTCTATTTTGCAGTTTTATCAAACTAATTGTGAAAATTGATACACATACGCAAAGAACAATGGCAGACTTTCATACTTTAAAATAGTTGAGACAAAATGATAGCGTCTATACATCAAAAATATCTTAAAATGTCGAGCGTCAGCCCCTGAATAATATGGAAAGATTTTTGTCTTGAGAAGGCCGTGAAAAAAAGATATTTAGGTTTAAACTTTTTTTAGGTTATGTAGGTTTGACATTGGTTTGACATTGTATGTCGAGACGTCATGTTCTCACAACAAGAAAACTACTTTTTCTGAGGTCTTGTTTTGTTACATAACTAATCTAACAGCAAATAAGATTGCCAGATTAATATGTAGGTGCCTTTAGGCACGCACAAGTCACATAAAACGATGGAAATATCAGTCCGGTAAACAATCCAAGTCCAATAATTATAATGAGATATTCAAATACGAAATCTACCGACACGAAAATCGCAGGAGCAACGAACTTGACACTTGACAGCGACAAAGGTATTTCCGATGTTACCATAACATAAAATAAAATTAATACCAATAGTTATTAGGGTAGGCATTAATATTGTAATCGTAATACAGCGGGAAGAAGTTTAAGTGAAACTTATTTCCATTATCTATCGTTTGTTTTTTATAAATACTGATATTTTATCTACTAATAGTAACCAACTCTAAATAAAAATGTTTTGGCGTCATTATTGTTTTAAAATTACTTCCAAAATAGTATGATTATGGTTAGTGGTCTCATTTGAACTGAGTAGGAAGTTATTTTAATCATTCAAACCCCAATATATTGTAATATTTTTTGTGGCTTCTATTACCATTTATATTTATGAGAAAAATCTCAGCAAAAACAATAAATTACTTTTGTATAGATGGTATTTCTAGACGCTATCAACGATGTCAACTATTATTTTGCCATTGTTCTTTCATTGTATTTTTCAGTCGTTGATATCATAACGATCTTTTTTTGTTTGATGGAGTGTTCACCCATCTTTGCCCCCTTACATGAGTCTTGAGGACGAGCAAACTTGGGACTTGATGGCCTTGAGGACTACCGTAGACAAAGTCCCTAGCTACAACTATGGTAATAGCCATGGCATAGCGACTGTGTGCGATATACCATGTAACATAGGCTCATATTTATGGTTTCGTAAAATTTAATAATCGTCAGTTCATAAAAAAAGAATGCGAGATTATATAAACCTCTGGCAGCTCAGGTTATTACTATTTTACACTGGCCTTTATAGGTCCATTTACAATAAATACATTACAAGCGCCTTCATTTCTCTTTATATGCCTTAACAGTTGTAAAAAAAAATACAGCAAATTAACTGGGTTCGCGATAACGAATGACACATATAACAGAAAATGAATAAATATAATAAAATCAATAGTTTCGCTATATTGATAAAATAGGTGAGACGAGTTTGCAGATATATAATATCATAAAATCACAAAGTTTTCCCTTAGCTAGTTAAAAGTTATCAGACTACAAAATAATGGATAGAAACCAAACTAAACTAATCACTCAAGATTCCGTTAAACTAGCCTTAGTCGGAAAACAACAATAACGCTACATTAGTCGAAAATACTAAATAACTTTAAACTAACTTATATTACGTTATAATTTGATCTAAACAAATAGTATTGTACAGTCTTATTTCATTTTTTTTATCAATTTTGTCTATCGAAATTAAAATAATTTTAAAACTCGACTAAATAAATAATTAAGTATAATTTTCTATAACAACATCCTTTACACCGACCGTATTAATTTATCTAATTAAACTTGTCACTAGCTGCTTTCCGGCGTTGCATCCACTTTTATTTTTTTCAACGGCTTTCTTATAAATTTATACAAGTTCATTATATATTTTAGCTAACTGGAATAATTAGGTTAAATCTCACGTAATCAACTTACTAAAGTGTAAAAACTTGTTTATAAGGCCCAGAAAAAAATAGCTCACCACGCCATAAAGAACCATTTGCATAACAGAATTTACTTTATGATCACATTGAAATTATTACACAGGACTTAATTCGAGGTAATAGTAAAGGTCGAGGTAATTAAATAATAATTTTGATCGCGATCTAAGTTATTATTTAATTATTTATCTCGGCATCGTTACGCGTAAGTTTTGTGAAATTTTTTCAATGTGAATTCAATTCGTGGAAGTTTAAAAAACATATTTTGTAGTGGTAGGAAGGACTCTTTGAAGAGTCCGACTGGGGATGTACCACACATTTACCATTTATTCTACCGCGAAACAGTGATATGAAAACATCACTGTTTAACTGAATAACTGGCAAAGCTATGGTCCTATCCAAAAAGTTTTCCTTAAAACTGTAAAATTAACCTACGTACAAATTCGCCATATCTTGAGTATTATTATAACAATTCGTACTACGTATAGATTATCCAACATTATTGTTACATCAAAAAATCAACTTTTGTATTTCAACATCGTAGCTATCTACGTAAATGGAAAACATTTAAAAACCGCATTATGTTGTTAAATACCGTTTAAGATTAGTTAATATGGCAGTGTCCTAATAAAATATTTAAAAAATAATAAGCGTATTGGTAATCGTACCTTATGAACTTGTCAAGTGCATGACGAGGATATGGACATATGGACCATCAGAAGGATAGACTCTACTCTAGAGCATTATAAAACAAGAAAATAAACAATTTAAAGTAAAATACAATAGACAGAAGTCTGAGTTCATGAGCGTGAGGATTTAGGTTCGAATCTGCTTGTACCTCTGAGTAGTTTTCCAAGATAAGATGTACAAGTGGTTTCAACCGTGAAATGAATATCACGAGGAAACAGGCACTTTCCAAGACAGACATTATTATCCCACAATCATGATACCAGTATCGTCCTAGCGTTGTCTTGTATAAAAAATACTTTTTATCTCAGCAATGGCGCTATTGAGCATTTCTTAATAATTATGTGTTGTCATGGGACTCAAGGACACATTTACTTGATATATTTTCCAAGGGGCATTCCCTGTCATGCACTTCACCATACATTAAAATCGTTTAAAATTACAGTTTAATATCCCATATACATTTCAGTGATACATATGACGTTTTACAAATAAAACATAGTTGTTTAATGTTTAAATTCGACCTTTTATTACTACTGTGGAAGTTGTATTATTCTGATGGATGCGATACTCAAATATAGTGAACAAACAGATACGCCGGGAAATATACTGCGCTTTCAAACTGTCTTAAACTGACCTCCGCTACGTTGCCTGAGTGAATGTTCCCCAATAGATACTATCATGGTTTAACAAGCGTTAAATTAATCGGTTTCTTGTACATAAGTACGCACCATAAACTGCATTTAACATCAGGGAAGATGGCGGTCACTTGACAAACCTGCTATTATCGAATAAAAAACCCTTGTTGAGATTCATTCTGGGTTGTTATCATTCAGGTTTCTTGAAAAGCTTCCGATTATAACTCACAGGAAACATATCCCAGTCTTTGATATTATATTATATGATTTTTTGTACACGCAATTGGTGGACATTTCACACACAACTGAAGTATTTATATATTTACTACCTGTACCCTGGCACGCTTCGCTGTGGCACATTGTAATGCAAAAATTAGATAAATAAATAATAATAAATAAATATTGGTTGACAATTCACACACAACACCATCTGACCCCAAACTAAGCAAAGCTTGTAATATGGCGGCCAGATAGCTGATATAATACTTATATAGTTCTAAATACATACTTATTATACATAGAAACACCCAAACAATCCTGAATGCAGATTATATATGATTGTAAAATTTCAGCTCAATCAGTGCAGAACTTTTTGAGTTTTTGAATCGTACACAAACCAACATAACATATTGATATATAGAGAAGATATAATTTTCCCGTAACGTAACTGTTTGTTGCACTTTCTGATCTGTATTAAACTTACAACTACATCTACGTATGTACACTTTATATATGTATATTACGATTACAAATTCAAAATATACACAAATCTCACAGTTCTAGTGAGAATCCTATTTAATACTATAAAAATACTATAACTATATCTCTCTGGACTCTGGTCATTGGCCCGCAACGTTCTATTTTCAAATGAAACTTAGTATTATGGAAAGGAGATACAATATTTTTTTCTGACTTACGGCTTTACTGCCAGTATTTATTTGTAATAATTATAGTCTCATGTTATGAAACTTGTATATTTGGTTATATGAAATAAGCGCCATCATAGTAGTTGTCCACAACAGTGCTTGCTATATGTATTTTGGCTTAGTATATATTGATAAAATATCTGTTTGTAAAATAAAAAATGTTTTGACCATTTAATTGTATTTCATTTGATGTGAACAATTAAGCATTTACCAATAAAAGTACTTTGACATTTTCCTATAAGCCACTTTTACGTCTTATTTATTGTTTGTTTGCAAACCAAATATGCAGGTTTCCTTAAGAGGTATAATAACAAAAAAACACCTGAGCCGTGCGTAATACGGACAATAGAAACATTTTAAAATCGCTTTAAACTACTAATACAATAGATCTCATAAAAAATGTTTCCAACAGTTAACATTCAGAATATGTGTAAAAAACCCCAAACAGGTATCGAATAAGAAATAAAACTCCGATGACTGTGGTATTAAAAAACAATTTCTCACAATTCCTGTAAATTTTGTGGCAAGATATAGGCAGTAGAAAGAGCATTAATAATTATTAATTTAGCCGTTGTTTTTGACATTACATTGTTCAATCTCACAAAGGCAGGATGACCGTATAGTAAGCATAGTGTACAGATAGCGCGCGAATAGAATGCAGAGCTCAGGATTGCGATACACATACAATGATAGTTGTCAAAGGAGCCAGCAGGCACCACTGCACTGCAGGCGCGCGAGAGGCGGCGTGCGGGCGGCGGGGGGAGGTGCTCCCGCTCTTTACCTCAGACCCCGACTGCATTCAACTCGCGCGCTATCTGTAGTTACTTACGCGTTGTTAAATGTGCGTTGTTTATACACGGTTATATACATGGTTAATCTGCCTGCATCCTTTTAGGGGCATCTTAAGTACATCAAATATGTCAATTTTTTTTCTACAAACTATTTTTCTACAAACTACGAACACTAAAAAAAAGTTCATACCTGTATTTTTCCCATACAATTTAAAAAAGTGATTTTGTCCGGTCTAAAACATCGAACTGGTCGTAGCAAACGCGCGGACATTCTTTAACGCTCGATAAATTAAGGGCCGACGAAGACGAGCCGAGAAAACTAATAAAAAAAATGTTTCTGAGATATGTATTGAGTTTTCACTAAAATTGTAGAACAAATATTGTTTGTTTATATATACGGAATATGCCCTTAAATAGATGCAGGTTGATTACCAGTAAACCTGTATTCTTTATGTTTGTCTTTACAAACAATTAAATGTATTCGACGTTTGTACGACGACGACGTATTTGTTTGAGTTCACAAAACAATTCTCAACAACTCGATTTAATTCATCAAAGTAAAACATTCCATAAAATGACACGATCGATTCAAGACCGCCGAATGCAACTACAAGTTTAATTTGGGCTTGTGCGACATATCCCACGTAAACCGTCAGTTAGTATAAAACGTTTTAAATGAATACACGGGTACACTCCGCGAGGTATAAGCTGAGCTTTGCATTAATGTGAGTGATCACCAATCAGGCAGGAGCTTGAAATTTTGTCCGCGAGGTATAGGCTGAGCTTTGCATTAGTGTGAGTGATCACCAATCAGGCAGGAGCGCGGCGAGACAGAATGGCGCCGCGCCTAAGGCCGGTTGTCACACCTACACTATCCATGTACACTCACACAAATGCAAAGCTCAGCTTATGCCTCGCGGAGTGTAACTCACGTATTATATAACCAGCCCAATCGGACATAAGTTTCGCTTGATCGCTGCCCTTTTCGCACTGAAACCAAAAGTTGAGAGCCAAATGGGCATCGATCACTCGCATACACTCTCCTTGAAATAGGCCGCGGCCGAAACTTAAGTCTGGATGAGACTGGACCGACCATATCTCACGTGAATTGGGATGATGACTGAGTCGATATAATATATCATTTTATTTAGTACATCTGGTAGATTATATAAAAATATGTGACTGTATTTTTTCTTTAATCACATAATTAAAAATCGACAAAGATATTTATCAAACTTTCGGAGTTCAGGGTTGTAACGTCACGTCTATAAAAAAAAAACGTATATAGTAGTCACGTCACTCGAAACTTTAAGCACTGTATCATCGTCATTTGTTGTTCGTGAACCAAAAGAAAAAACACGTGTACGCTGTTTTTTTTTTCATAATCTAACTAACATACTAATTAGTTTTTTTTTCGTCACCATGCCTATTACTCGTAGCTTACTTAAATATAACAGCCACGTCAGTTTTCATACTTAAAATATGTTCGAATGTTTATAGAAGTGGAAGTGTGGTGGTTCGTTCGTACCGTGTTCACTTGTCACTAGTATAGCGTTCCGAACTTGGTGCGGCGCGTGCGTCATTCTTGCGGGCAACTCTGTACGAACGACGCCGGGAACAGACCCGTGCGGCCGGTACGCTGGAGCGTGCCCTGAAACACATACAAACATATTATTTTATTATTGTCGTTTATGTTTTTTTGGTATACATATTTACTCTCAGAGCCCCCCGGTTTTACCCGTGCAGTTACCGTTTTCGTTATTTTGCCCGGGATAAAAAGTAGCCCATGTAAAGTAGCTTCCAGACTATAATCTATCTGTATTGTATCTATGTCCAAATTTTAACCCGATCCGTTCAGACGTTTAGACGTGATTGGCCAACAAATATGCAAACGTACAAAAATTGCCGTTTATCATATTAGTAGTATTTTATCCTACAATAAAAGCTTTTGTTTTTATTTTTCGTAGAATAATTTATAAACATAATCACTTATTTCGTAGACTTAGATCTTCTAACACCAATAACTTAAAAACGGGGTCTGTAAAGAGTCATACAATAAGAACAAAATTATAAATTTTGACTAACCCCCGACTACCTAGGATTTGTTATCTGTACAACATTCTACTAGTCAAGCCCTTTCATTTGATACCCATATTAAGGAAGTTTTGAGAAAATAAATGTATTTCACCATTTTGTGGAAGCGGCCATCTTGGATTTGAAATTTGTCCTAGTGCAAAGTATTCTACTAGTCCCTTTTGTTTGATACCCATATTGTGGTAGTAATGAAAAAAATAATATAATTCGCCATTTTGTAGTGGCGGCCATCTTGGATTTGAAATTTGCTATAGTGTTTAGTGTTTTACTACTCAAGCCCTTTCATTTGATACCCATATTGAGGTAGGTTGTGAAGAAATATTTTGTCCGCCATTTTGTGGAAGCGGCCATTTTGAACCGATATTAACCAAACATAGCTAAGAACACCCGCACGGATATTAACCTTCAAATAAAAAAAACCGCATCGAAATCGGCCCATCCGTTTGAGCTCTACGGTTCCACAGACAGACAGACACATACAGAGACAGACAGACAGACACACAAACAGACAGACAGACACACACACAGACAGAAAGACAGATACACGCACAGACAGACAGACATCGACGTCGACGTCCTTTGTTTTGGTCGGGAGTTAAAAAAGATAATACTACAAAAAATTATAAGATACTAGCTTTTACCCGCGACTTCGTCCGCGCCACATATTTACTAAAGTAATTGAGGCAGTACCTACTCGTATGTCTACTACCATACAAATTCACGTTTCCTAATCAAAATCGGTCTAAGTCACAGTTTTATATTTATTAATAAATGTACAATTTACACGGCAAAATTACAAAAAAAACTATGTTCTCAAAAAATTTATCAAAAACAGACTTTAATTTAAAATCATATTGGGACGGTCCACCAAATTTTATTAGAGTCTATTAGTAGATATTAGTAGATATATCGTCTGATTACATTAACGCAAATTTTAGTTTGTTGCTCATATTTCAAAAACCGCCCCACTGATTTCGATAAAATTTATATGACCACCTCTGAACTATAATCTACCAACCAAAAAAATAACCATCTAAATTGATTCACAATTGGAAATACAACTGGATTGATAACCTCCTCCTTTTTTGAAGTCGGTTAAAATAGCATACAAAGAGTGCAAAGATCCTTCCATGCACACTTTTACTCCTCATTTCCACTCTTTTCAACTCTTTTCTGTGATAAAAGTCGCCGTTGTCCTTTCCTAAGTCTAGTCTATCTGTGCACCAAATTGTAACAAACTCTTTAAGTGGCTTAGGCGTTAGGCGGTAACGGACAGAGAGAGTTACTTTCATATATATAATTTCGTATTAGAATTGAAAACAGGTGTTCCTGATCATTTTATAGGAGGCAGTTGTAAAAGATTACCGAAAAGTAATACGTTTACTCCTCCAAAAAACTCATTTTCGCAGTTCTTAATTTGCCTTAATCGAGCGTCCATCATGCATAACATTTGATAAGACACCATGGAAATCTCGTCGACTATCAAAAATTCTGTCTGATACGCCATTTAGTGGCTGCGCCCATCTTAAATATTGAGGTTGTATAGTGCACTGTATTCTTCTTGTCAAGCCCTTTTATTTGATACCCATGTTGATGGGATTGATAAAACCTAAGTTATCCGCCATTGTGTAGAGGCCGCCATCTTGGATTTTTATTTTATATTGTACGTTGTATTCTACTGGTTGAGCACTTTCATTTGATACCCATATTGATGGGATTGATAAAACCTACGTTATCCGCCATTTTGTAGCGGCCGCCATCTTGGATTTCAATTTTTTATAGTATGTTGTATTCTGCTTGTTGAGCCCTTTCATTTGATACCCATGTTGATGGGATTGATAAAACCTACGTTATTCACCATTTTGTAGCGGCCGCCATCTTGGATTTCAATTTTTTATAGTATATTGTATTCTGCTTGTTGAGCCCTTTCATTTGATACCCATGTTGATGGGATTGATAAAACCTAAGTTATCCGCCATTGTGTAGAGGCCGCCATCTTGGATTTTAATTTTATATAGTACGTTGTATTCTACTGGTTGAGCACTTTTATTTGAAACCCATATTGATGGGATTGATAAAACCTACGTTATCCGCCATTTTGTAGCGGCCGCCATCTTGGATTTAATTTTTTTTATAGTATATTGTATTCTGCTTGTTGAGCCCTTTCATTTGATACCTATGTTGATGGGATTGATAAAACCTACGTTATCCGCCATTTTGTAGCGGCGGCCATCTTGAATTTATAAATAAATGATACCGCTAGAAGCGTCTTGAAACGCTCTTGAGAGTAAATGGCTCAAACGGGTAAAAGTAAGGTGGCACTTCATATGCCGAAACATAAACACCGCACTTATGTAACCTGACACCCGTTTTTCCGCCAAATTTGTAAAACGCGAAAAGCGGCCAGTGTATCAAGCGGTTATATAAGTATCCCCGTATAGTTAGAAATTATAAAATTGCTGGAACAAACGTTTATCGACTCCATTTCAAGTGTCTAGATACAAAGTTTCATGGTTTTATCTTCAATAATATTGAACTTGCAGACTTTCACCCCCAATTCCACCCCCGTAGGTACAGTTCGAAACTACAAAACTGCTAAAACATACATTTTATGGTTTCGTGTTAAATATCTAGGCGTAAAGTTTCATAGTCCTTCAACAATGACGAAGTTTTCCATATAAACTTTCATCCCTTATTTTAACCCTTTCAACCCTTTTTTCGGAACAAAAAGTAGCCTATGTCCTTTCTCGGGATCTATTCTATCTATGTATAAAATTTCATCAAAATCTGTTGGTTGGTTTAGGCGGTAAAGACGGACAGACAGACAGACAGACAGACAGACAGACAGACAGACAGAGTTACTTTCGCATTTATAATATTAGTATGGATAATTTCTGTTAGTTGTTTGTTTGATTATGAAGAAGACAAACTTTCGCCTTTTGTAATATAACTTTTTTTTAACTTTTATAAGTTTATACTTGACCGCCATCTCGCCTGATGTTAAGCGACGATTAGTGTATTTGCTAACCTTATACCAGCCGTCCCCTCGCTTCTTGGACACGATGACGATGTCGTCAACTTTCAACTCGAGCTCGTACTCAGAGTTGGGCGGGTACGGGACGATGCAGCGAAATCTGACAATTTTAAACACATTTTATTTAAAATAAAAACAATCTTTGTATTTTCTTTATTGTAAACATAAGGCATAGGACTTCGTCATCATCATCATCATAATCAGTCCAAATTCGTCCACTGCTGGACATAGGCCTCTCCAAATATATGCCACTCAGCCCGATCTTCGGCTTTACGTTTCAGACCGCCACCAGCTGCCTTCCGCATATCGTCACTCCACCTAGTCTCAGGGCATCCTACACTACGTTTGCCGATTCGTGGTCTCCACTTCTGACCTCGTCTACCCCAACGGTTATCGGTTCTGCGACAGATATGACCAGCCCACTGCCACTTCAGCTTGCTGATGCGCTGAGTTATGTTGGTGACTTTGGTTCTCTGACGGATGACTTCACTACGAATACAATCTCTCAGAGAAACTCCAAGCATAGCTCTTTCCATAGCTCGCTGAGCGACTTTCAATTTTTGGACTGATTTTGTTGTTAGTGTCCACGTTTCAGCACCGTAGGTTATAACTGGTAGGACGCACTGATTATACACTTTTGTCGCCAGACATTGTGGGATGCGTGACGAGAAGACTCAACGAAGTTTTCCGAACCAACCAACCCAGCTGAATTCTCCTGATGACTTCACTCTCAAAGCTATTTTTACCCAATTTGCGTCTGCCACAACATCGGACTTGATCATATCTAAATCATTATTTGATTACCTCGACGTTTCGGCAGCGTTACAAACGCCATGGTCACGAGAAAACTTATAAAATTTGAAACGTCCTTGTTGTTTAAATTACATTGTTCTGGAACATGGTTCTATGAAGCGTTGGAAGACTGAGACTTCTATGTTGAGACAGAAAATGACATAAACTATAAAATTAAACCTAAAACAATCTTAACTAAAGTTCAAATTTCTGTAACAGCTAAGCTTAGGCAGCAAATTAGTTTCTATTTTTTTTAAATTAAACTAAAACCAAGTTTCAATAGAATTCCATATTTCTTTAACAGCCGAAGACACTCTAATTACCCGACAAAAAGAAGGGTTATGTTTTTCTCGCGTATCTTGTATGTTTGTAAATTTCTTTACTCTCCCTCGTATGTTCCTAACGGCTGGATGGATTTTGACAATTAAGATATCGTTAGATTTGTCTCAATCACCCAAGTCTCCTTCGAAAGATGTTGATTTTTTAAAGTGAAGTATTTAAAATTAAAAGTTATTTATAAAAAAATAAGCCTAACCGGTTTTAAAATAAAGTTCACCTTTCTTTGACTGTCTGCGCGTGATGACGGTCCCGTCTCGCCGCCGTCACGTCCAGCGACTGCGATTTGCGGTGCTGAGACTGCCACGGACTCTCGTTGTTTCTGTGCGACAAAATAATTGTTATACAGTAATTATGTAAATAAAATTGAAGTGTCTGAATAAACAGATTTGAGGCAATTGGAAATTTAAATCGGGTATTATTTATAACTAAAAAATAGGGATACTCAAAAAAGATATATCATTCTGGACGAACTATCTACCTGCCAGGTGATTTAAATTGAGGAGATCATTTTGCCCTGCTACTCACCGGCCAAAATTTGCTACCAGCTCTCGGTATATTAAGTTTCGTCATGCCTTACTATTAACATAATTAATAATTGTATTTTTAGCAGAGTTAATAATTAAATATTTTAGTTATAGAATTACAATTAAAAAGTAAATTCCAGTGCAGTAATGAACAGTTAGCGACAGTGAGAGTGATACAAGCCACGTCATCAAAGAAAATATTCGGATAATCGTGCCTCTCGCTTGCACTCACTCAGCTGTGCGAGTGAGATGGCATTATCTTCCAAAGTTCTTCTTTAACTCCGCATGTCACATAATGCGTGTAATGATATGGCAAGCAACTTATAAGAAACAAGCTCACACAAAATTGACAAAAAAATCGTAACAAGCGTAGACATTTTCAAAAATAATAGTTTGATGTTGTTGTTACCCCAGAGAAGAAAGGAAAAAATTAGACCAAACACTCAACTTTTATTCTGTTTGTTACGAATGAACTGAAGTTTTAATTTATTTTTAATCTAGAATAATATTATATAGAGGAAAGATTTCTAAAACGAATTAACTCAAAAATGACTGAACCGGTTTCCAAAATACCTTCAAGGACGGGCCGGTAGGCATACATTGGTAATAAATGTTTTCATGGAAACGTTAACACGTCCATAACCTGATTTTGCGTGCATAACAAATCACCAGTGCGTAAAAAAAAAACTGCACATGGATTTTGCAATTTGACGAAAAATGCTGTTTTCATTTTTTAAGGAATGATTAGCTACATTTAATTTCACATATAAATGTAAAATAATCACTACATAAGCAGCCCACTAAATGTTATCACTGCTGGGACTCGGGGCCTTCTCTCGCAAGGAGAGAGTTAAGGCCATAATCCACCAAGCTGGACAAGTGCGGGTTGGTGGATGACACATGACCTCAAAAGATTCTAGGTGCATGTCGGTCGGTCGGATGGAGTTCTTCGTTTTGCAAATTAAGTTATCGATATGTAAAGTCTTTGAGTAATCAGTTGTTCTTTCTTTCGTTGGTGATTGGTCTGTCGTGTGGTATGTGTGTGTTACCTGTGTAGATGCGCCAGATGGCGCTCCTTGACGCGGCGCTCGGGCGGCGGCGCGGGCCCGGCGGCCGGCAGCGCGCGCAGCAGCTGCGACGGGCACGATCCGGACCTACCCACCCCCACGGTTAGTCGGCCGACGGTACTCTGGCGTTCCGTTTCACAACGACACCAACTTATCTCACTCAAACATCGCTCCGACAGAATAACGACCGAGTCAAATTTATACAAATGTAGTGCTCTCTTTGCGCTTTGGTGTATGTGTTACCGTAAAATTATAATCACTGTTAGTTTACAATATAACGCGTGAGATTATACTGTATATCTTACTGTAGGTTGGGTTAAGTAAGTAAGGGGTAACATATCGTCGTTAGATTAAAATCTGACGATGTTGACAATGTTAGGGTGACATATACATACTGTACGCATTAACTACACAGAAGGCAACTGAATTTTAATAAATAAATATATCACACTACTTAGTCCATCAGCTGAATTACAAAAGCGTTATTATTTCAATGAGACGCTTATTTTATAATCAAGTTGTGATACATTTAAAGTTTTCTTTTGTACTTATAGAACAGCAGACAAAACAGAAACGAGCATAATGCAAGATAGCGTTAGCATAGACAGTTTGAATATTTATTGTCAACCTTAGTAAGAAATTAAGAATCTTTGTATGAGCATTGGACATTCAACAAGAAAAATATAGGACAGTGACCAAACACCAAACTTCCGGAGCGGGAGTTGTGACGTCATTTCTTCGTAAAACCGTACCATAAAATGACGTCACTCGAAACTTTCACTGCTACTAACTTGACCCAGTCGTCATTCCAATTCGTATGACTACAATTGTGACTGTGTTCAATTTCCACAGTAACGCTAGAGTACTTTTCGACACGGGCTAGTAAAACGAACACATTAAAACGGGTGACGAACACATAGATGCGGGGATGAGTGTGAGTGCGGTGCTCGTTAAATAACGCCCTCGGTACAGCACGACCAACTTATCTGCAGAACATTAGCGATAGAGCCACGATCGAAAAGTGTTGCCACCACAAAATTAGACAACTTCTGTGTTGTATGGGTGTCACTAGTTCCACTTTTGGCCGTTCTACGGATAAATTGGTGGCACAATACACCATGAGACCGACGCAGTTGATCTGACGGTAAGCATCATATCAATCGTATCATTTTTTTAAAGCGTGGAGTTCTCTTTGGCAGGAGAACAGATAAATTTTCCATGGGCTGTGAATTGAATTCTAGCGTCACGCTCGGGAATGATAAGAAATCTTCGAGTAAACTCGGGACCATAGCCATTGGCCATCCAGAAATGCTGACGCATTTCTAGATGCCATGCTCAGTGCCACGCCCTCCGGTTTCACCCGCGTAGTTTCCAATATAAGCTATCAAATTCTGAGTTATAAGTTTTCACTTCTATCGGCAGTTCCTATGACTGACAATTTGTTTTTGGAAATTCCAAAAACATTTTTGAAGCCAAGCTGTAATATGCTAATATTACTGTGCCAAGACACAGTTTGAAGGGCAATTTTTTTTTTCTTTTAGAGAAATTAAGAGATACAAATACGCGGCTAGTTTATTGATAGTAAGCGTCAGATCAACCGAGTCGTACTAAACATAACACATACATGCATGGTTTAACACAATGCACATTCACTCTGAGATGGACACATGTATTCCTCGCTTCGAGAAATAGGCGATGCATTATGATTATCTATTTAGAGTTATTTTTAGTTTATAATTATTAAATTAATTTCATTATCTCTACAATAAATGTCCCGAATATGAAGACGTGGCAAGGATGTAATTGTCACGTATTAAATACAATAATCTTCTTTGATATTTATAGGTAGGATAACTTGATGTATTCTACAAGAACAAAATACAAAAAATGATTTTTGGAGGGATTTGGATTTGTAATCTGTACAACATTCTACTAGTCAAGCCATTTCATTTGATACCCATATTAAGGCAGGCTGAGAAGAAATATTTTGTCCAGCATTTTGTGGAGGCGGCCATCTTGAATCGATATTAACCAAACATAACTTAGAACCACCGCACGGAAACTAACCTTCAAATAAAAAAAACCGTATCGCAATCGGTACATCCGTTTGAGCTCTACGTCCTGTCTCTTCTGTCGTTATATTCGCTATCTCAACAACTACGATCCGCTTAGGCGGATAGGCTAGGAGCCACGAAGCTGCAGCGCATTGCAAATGCGGCTAAGGCACATTAGTGCCGATGCTTTACGAAACGAACGACAGCGGCCGAGTGAAGGAGAGAACGGAGGGAGGGTGGCGTGTGAGTGTTGAATCTCGCATCAGTATCAGTGGTACACAGTTCAGGTCGATATTTGCTCAATCGCATTTGAATTGCGACAGACACGCTACAGCAGGGGTTCCCAAACTTATTTTGTATGCTACCCACTTTGAGAATAAATTATTTCTTAGCGCCCCAATTTTTTCACATACTTAAAAACCACTATAACTTCAAATGAAATTAATTAATTATTTTGAGCGATATTAGCGAAGATGAAGCATTCATTATAAACGAGACTAACTACAACCCGCAAGAGTTAACTTGAGACTTGAGTCCAGTACACAATGGACTTAAAGCCTCTACACAACGCCCCCTTTTTTACTGGGTCTCTTACCACCCCCCTTTGCGCTACAGTATCATGTTTGCACCCCGACTGACTCGTCGCGTGGGCAAGGCCTAATCCAATCAAGTAGAATACTACACTACTCGTACAACAAATTTTAAATCCAAGTTGGCCGCCAACACAAAATGCCTTATTAAATTATTTTTTTCACAGCTCCCTCAACTTTGGGATCAAATGAAATTGACTGGTAGAATACTGTACAAATTTCAAATCCAAGATAGTCGGGGGTAAATCGTAATTTATAACTTTGTTCTTGTTAATTACAAATTCTTTTTGTACCGGTTAAATATTTACCACATTTTTTTTCTAAAAATGAAACATTCTGCAATTATTGCAGGTAATATTTATTTATTGATTCTGTGGCGGTGCGAAGTTTAGCGGGTCAGCCACTTATTTATGAACATTTTTTTTTTTTTTTTGCAAACCTGTATATTATCTTGACCACCATATTGTTAAGCGACGATTCTGTCTACGATGGAGCCTGTTTACCTAGAAGAAACCGATTCGCTCTCGATTTGAGGACATAAAGATTGTAACCATCGATAAAAACCCACTCAGGCAACGTTTTCCACAGCCTAAACTTTATCACAAAAGTAGAGTCAAATCTCTTCGTTCGTGTCTTTGAAACATTAACCGTCACAACATCAACAGGGGGAGGTCGCTTTTTCGAACTACTAAATAGGTGATAAAATGTTAACCTAATTTAAAGGGTTAATTCGTTACCTGACGTGTACGGGGTGCGCGACGACGGGCGCGGCCGGCCCGTCCTCGAACACGGGGTTGTCGAGGCTGTAGCCGGCCGGCGGCGGCGACTTGCACTTCTTCATCGCCGCCAGACGCTTCATGAGGCTCACGCCCGTCGAGATCGACGACTTTTCCGCTTTCGACTTGTCCTTCGACTGCAATTAATAATAATATATATACTATAATATAATAATATATCCGGCGTTATAACGAAAAGTTTGACTAACATCTCAAGAGACTTTCGCTAGACGGCCCAACCGTCAAGGGCCAGATGCAAAAGGCGGTCATCCTTGACACAGCGCGCATCGTCAGGAAGTTCCTCTCTCTGCAGCCCTAACCACCGGTAGCTTGGGCCCTGCCCCGCTGCTGGCGGCACCCTAGTTTTTATGTTTTTTATAAGGTTTGTATTTTTTATATTTATTGTAAAAAACTTAAAAATTACAAAAATTATTAAATGAGTGAATAATATATTATCAATTATTTTAATTTAAAAGGAATAAATAACTGAACAATATTTTTTTTTCGTCAGCACTGGTAGATTATAGAATACATTTAAATCGTCAAATTATGTCCGTAAACTTTTTTTAAACTAGAGACTGTTTTTTTTCATTAGCTAAAATTTAACAGGCTATGTACGTTATGTACATAGCACATACGCAACATAGCACATAATTGTTGTAATGGTACTCTTGACAGAGTAGGTAGGTAGGGAGGCCTGGGAAAGTACCACACCTTTGCCAGTTATTCTACCGCGAAGCAGTAATTTGCAAACATTACGGTGTTCCGGCTTGAAGGGCATTGTTTCCAAAGAAATTACAGGGCTTAGTGATATAGTATCTTAGATCTCTGGGTGATGAGTGCAGTGATAGGTAATGATTTGGTTTCTTCATGTTCCAATAGCGACGTGTCACTGTGGTGTTATGAGCAGGCATGTCACCATCAGGCACATGTCCTGCTCGTCTCGTCGCTCTATATAAGATGTTTTATCTCTATGCCCTGCAATTTTACTGATAACATAGTGCTATTCAAAGTGGAACACTGATGTTTGCACATTACTAGACGGTGGAATAGCTGGCAAAGATGTGGAACATCCACAAGCGGACTCTGCAATGAATGACCTACCTCTACTATATGTATTGTTAGCGGAAAACAAGATTTAAGGGTCCGCGGTGGTGGGGGAAACCTTTATAAACGATCGCTCGCTCAGTTCGGATCTCTTTTCTGCCACATACCCTCTCTCAAGCGGTAGCACTGACAGTTTGACCAGCCAAAGTTTAAACTGTAATCATTATCTGTCGAATTTACTTTAGAAATCAGTTATTTAGATGTTTCAGTTTAATTGTTCAAGATCGGTTTAATTTCGTTTGTATCTATGTTAAGTTTCGCATATAAATGTGACTGTGTAAAACTTAATTGTGTTTTTTTGTTCTTTTCCCACTTCTGGTCTCTAATAGTATATGAAATGTGTTAACTCACCTTTTCTAACCTAGGCGTGGTTTGGAGAGACTGTGCATTGGAATTCCATGAATACATCAACGTTTGTCCTGCAAACATAAAAAAATGTTACATCAACCTGGGCTACATTTCACATTATAATTTGAATGACTAATTCTTTTCATTTATCCATTTATTTTCTTCTTTCGAGAATCAATTGATTTTTTACACCTTTTATTTTTGGAACCAATTATTTCTTATTATTTTGTATTCTAACAATTAATAAAGAGACCGCATCGAAATCGGCCCATCCGTTTGAGCTCTACGGTGCCACAGACAGACAGACATCGACGTCAAACTTGGTGTCTTTGGTTAAAAAGACAAAAGCCATCAATCGTTTTACTAATTATTATTTTTAACCCCCGACCAAAAAAATAGGTGTCATAAATTTAACGTCGATGTCTGTTTTCTGTGTGTCTGTGTGTGTGTGTGTTTGTTTGTGTGTATGTGTGTGTGTGTGGCACCGTATAGCTCAAGCAGATGGGCCGATTTCGATGCGCTTTTTTTTATTTGAAGGTTAATATTCGTGCAGATGTTCTAGCTATGTTTGGTTAATATCGATTCAAGATGGCCGCCACCACAAAATGGCGAAATACGTTTTATTTTTCACTTCTCCTTCAAGATGGGTTTCAAATGAAAGGGCTTGACTAGTAGAATGTTGTAGAGATTACATATAGATAGATAGATTAACTCTTTATTGCACTTAAAAAAACTAAAATTAAAGTAGCTACGGGCGACCTTATTGGTTAAAGCGATCTCTTCCAGGCAACCGTAGGATGGAAAAACAGATACGAAAACAGGAAGACAGGAAGTACAAATAAAAAGTGGTGAATACCTCTACAATATTTCAAAATAACACTGAAATTACATGAATAATAATTTGATAAACCTACATAATAATAACTGTACATAAATACGAAATATAATAATAAACTAATACATGCATTAAAAGTTTAAGAATGGATACACAGCGAAGAATAGTAACTTCAACTAGGGGGACGACTGCGAAAAGTAAATTTGTTTTACATGGTCTTTAAAAACAGCAAACGATGGAGCTTGCCTAGTAGTATACATCCGAGTTAGTAGGGGATAAATCAATTTTGTTCCTGTATTGATGTTTCTCACGATCTAAACTTTCCCTCAATCTACGCAAATGTTTCAATACCAAAATTTGCCAAATCGGTCCAGCCATTCCCGAGTTTTAAAGAAAAACGAACATGTATGTCGGGTACTAACCGTTGTGCGGGGGGGTTTGCGCGCGGGGCGGGGCGTCGGGGGGCGGGGCCGCGGCGGGCGCGGTGCACGGCTTCACCACCGGCTGCGGCGGGGGCGCCACCGCCTGGACACACACACCATTTTCACTACATACTGGTTAACGATTTTCATTACATGTTGCGAGATAGCAGCACTGCAGTTCCTAGCTTTGCGTCTTTTAAATCTCTCCTTAAGCGACGAGTTATTGTGGCAGAGAGAGAAAAACTCGAGTAGTTCCCGAGACTTGTGACTCGGGCGTAGGTTTAAGGGGGCCCCTTTCTGACGTACATCAACACTCACCTTCACTACTCGTTTATCTCCCTGCCCAGCCAAATCTGATATGAGCCTACTAGTGCAGCTTTAGATACTCGTTCCAGTATAGAACTTACTGCACTTCTGGATAAGCCAAGGTCTTTCAGTAGGTTATAGAGAGATTTTGCTGGTATACCTCTCGCTCCCACTTCTACAGCGTATAAACTAACTACATAGACGTTTTTAGGTAATTCGTTTAGGAGGTCGTAATACTTATTTTGTTTCATCGCGTGGTCTTTAGGTATATTAGTTTCCCACGGTACGGTAAGTTCTACAAGGACTATGCGTTTCGTAGCTCTAGAAAAAAGGAAAATGTCCGGTCTGGATGACGAAACACCCACATCCTCTGGGATTTTGTAGTGCTTTTCATACGTGTCCATTAAAATAGTCCAATCAGGTGTACATATCGCCTTGCTGTACATATCGCCTCTCCACAAGTATAGCAACATTTTTCAGAGGCTTTTCCCCACCTTACCAAGTTACTCTGGTCAGGGAGGGTCATTTGGAATACATTTAGATAAAATTTTAATAAGGCAGGGGACCAGTCATAGATCAAGGTGCGCCACTTGGGATACAGAACTCACCTATGGTTAACCACTCACTTTGCACATCTAAATTCATAGCGTGCACTTTGTAACCGTCATTTTCGTCTTGTTGTAGAAAGGTTTTTACAATGTCTCGGTCTTCCCTTTTCTTTCTCGCACCCAACCCAGCAGTATTTACTTGTGCACCTGCCATAAATTGTTTATGGAATTGAAGTCTAGATTCCAGGTCTGAAGCAGTTTTGTCTTTTGGGAGAGATGTAATTAATTCGTCTTGCGACTTTCCCAAAACATGCGTTTTTGTAACTCTTAGGTGTTTGTAAAGCTCAGACGGTTTCTTTAGTTTCAGCCCAAAACTATTGTGATCCCTAAAAAGAGTAGAGGGATCAGCCGGATGTGCCAATCCGAACCATGACTTCAATATCTTTATGACATTGGCATCTAGCTTTGCCAAGAGAGTTTTACCGATGTCATATACTAGGAAAGGCCAAGTGAGACGTGATGTGAGGTAGTTGTCATATATCCATGCTTTTTTGATATTGCTGATAGGCTGCTGGTCTACCTTATTGAGGTTGTTCATGAAATTTTCAACAACCACCTCTAATGATGGTGTACGTCCTTTGTGATCTATCTTTCTACCAAGAAATTTGAAAGGCACTGCCTCTGCAATTGTGGCAACTCCTTGGCCACTTATGGAGAGTCCCGGATCGTAAGACGTATATTTGGTATTTCGTCTACCCAGACAAAGACAATGACATTTAGATGGTTTTGTCCTCATTAGCTCCGTCCATGTACAGAACTCATTGACTTCGTTCAACAATTCTTGACACTGTTTGGGATTACGTGTAAGTATTGCAAGGTCATCCGCAAAGGCCAAGATTGACTCAGTGTACTTATTGTTGATTTTAAACTGGTAGCCCCATTTCTTTTCACGGGATATTAATTTGTCTACTAAAATATTTATAACTATATTAAATGCTATTGGTGATAAGCAGCGCCCTTGGAATAGTCCTACATTGTATTCAAGTGGTTTTGTGTATTCCTTGTTTACTGTTATGACGAATTTTAAGTGGCAATAATAAGAATTAATTGTGTCAATAATTTCAGCAGGAAAGTTATACCATTTTAGGGCAAATATCATAAGTTCATGCTGGACAGAACCAAACGCGTTCTCTAGGTCTATCCAGCAGACTGTTATTTGCCTCTCATGTGTTCTGGCATCTTTCAAACTTTCTGCTAGTAATGTATTGTGTTCCAGGCATCCAGAAATACCAGGCAAGAACCCTTTCTGGTGATTGGGCCTGAAATACCTATTGCTAGTCATAAATGTGGTCATTTTTTGTTTGCAAAATACTGAAAAAGATTTTAGAAATTGTATTGGTTAGGGCTATCGGTCTGTGGTGTCTTTGGGATGAGTTACTTCCTGCTTTTTAGGGATGAGGACAAAAATTGCTCTTCCGAATGCTACTGGGACTTGCTTTCTTGACCAGATCTTAATGAATATATTCAAGATATGTTTACGAACTGATGGACACTTTTTTATACACTATGTAAGGAATGCCATCTGTGCCAGGAGCTGATTTATATATAGTCTAGTTTGTATCGCGTACCTTGTCGTGTTTGTGTGTATGCGGCTGCACGTAGTTCCCGGGGAAGACGCCGGCGCGCGGCGAGCGCTCCGCCCAGCCCTTGTACCAGCCGTCGCGGCAGCGCTCCGTCACCGTGTAGATCGCTGTAGGCAAACACGCCATCAGTACCGCGTCGATGTTAACACTAATAAATCAAACTTCTAGACAGGGTAATCGGGCGGGGTGAGACGCGAGACCTCCATGTTTGTAGTTTATATAGGTTGACAGTCGTTACTAGGGCCGGTATAGTCCTCGATAAGACCGGTCGGCTCGTGGCTTAGTCCAGTCGAATCGTCGCAAAGATCGATCGAGTCCTCACTAAGAGCCGGTCAAGACGTCGCTAGGACCGGTCAAGTCGTTACTAGAACCGGTCAAACCATCACTAGGACCGGTCAAGTCGTCACTAGAACTGGTCAAATCATTACTAGAACCCGTCAAGTCGTCACTATAGTCCGTTCCACGAAAAGGTGTAGAAAATGTAAACAAAGGTGCTACCATAACATAAAAATCGTTTAACCTTAGTATTTTTCTAAAACTGTCTTAAAATATTTTTCACAAATATGATTCGACTTTACAGTGATCTTAAATACAACATACTTGGATTTGTATTGATCAAATAACGATTTATTAACTTATCTTGAAAGTTATAAATAGTAATAGTAGAATGTGGTAGATACTGTTTTAAACAGTGGCAATTTGATCTATGTTTCTCAAACTGCGATTCCCATCAAAACATAAATGTGAAGTGAAAGACAAGTTCAATATTACGAGATGATATTAAAACCAGCCAAGTTAGACTGCTTTTAATAATTATCATTAATTACAAAAACAAATCATATTTTAAGTATTTAAAACTAGTCTATGTTATTATAAATAGAATTTAGAACTGACCATTTAAGACCATTTAGATCTCTATTCTTTAGTCGTTGAAGTCAACAAACAAGGCATATAATATCATAATACTGAACTTTGATCTCACTTCACTTAAGTATACGCATGTTTCTGATATATCATACCATTACTTTTTGCACGTAAATTATAAGACGTTTACCTAATGAACCACTAAATAATGTATATTTATTCGCAAGAAAATCTACTAATCCTTATTATAAGTGCAAAAGTTTAGATGTACGTTGCTCTATCAAGATGGAACAGCTAAACGGCTCAGGCTTAAACGCGGAACACGGTTAGATTATGATCTGGAAAGCATAGGTATAAGTTTATTTTTTATGGAGGGAAAATTACGGAAAAGGGATCTAAGCGGGTAAATTTGCGGGACGCTGCTCACATAAGCGACCCACTAAAAGTTCTTTGCTGGGGCTATAATTCTTCCGTGTTGGTGGTGGATGACAAACCTCTCTGACCTCGAAAATTTTTAGGAGCATGCCAGTTTGCTTAAGGTGTTTTCTTTCATGAGCGTAATGCTGCTGAATGAATTCGAAAAAGCAGAGGTGCGCGTGAGATTAGAACCAGGCACTGCATCTGCGTATTGGCGTGACAAAACCACCTAAGCCGAGCAGCAATAACTTAATGTTAAAATAATAAATGTAAAAAAAACTTAATGTAAAAAAAAAAAATTGGTTGCCTGTAAAGTCGGTATACGGGCGAAAGTTTTACGTGACAACGACTTTGAGTGGTAGAATAATTTTACGGAAGGGACGCGTGCCTTTCACTTTTTATGTCTGTCTCTCTCGCTCTTAGGCGGGCTAACCATGCCCGAGTGGAAGGGACGCGTGCCTCTCACTCGCTCTCGTTGTGAGCGCATAACGTGAGTGGAGCGTAACGCAGTTTCTTGAAGTGTCACCCGGCAAACCAATTTATAAGACGTTGTCACGTCAACAGAACGCTCATTAACAAATTTGTTTGGATGTAAAAATCTTATATTAGGATAGATGAAAGCACTACTCAGTATTCGATACGTTTTAAAATTAATTGCAACAGCATCTAACGCAGTAGAAATTGATTGCATTTTTGAATGAATTACACCTACCACTCTTATCAAAAAAATACCCAATGGGGCACTTAAATATTAAAACTATTTGAATCTTCTCAGAACGGGTAGAAATAGTGCCACCAATATATTTTGTGTGCCACCATTTGTTTTGTCATTTTACTTACCTTATTTGTTTGTTACAGAATCAAGTTTAAGGGCCACTACTTTTTATTAAGACAAAATAATAACAATGGTAGCTACACAGGTAGTAAGAACTACACTAGTGATACGGATCTCAATGTGGAAATATATACGAGTATCTAAAGCTGCGCTAGTAGGTTCATATCAGATTTGGCTGGGCAGGGAGAGAAAACGAGTAGTGAAGGTGAGTGTTGATGTACGTCAGAAAGGGCCCCTTAAACGTACGCCCGAGTCACAAGTCTCGGGATCTACTCGATTTCTCTCTCTGCCGCACGATGGACCCGGCACCCGCACGGTGAATCCATGGAATGCTAAGAAGCTTTACATCCCACCCCTTATGTAAATATATATTAAATTTAAGTTTACTAAAAAGTCAGTAATTTCACATACATAATGAAAAAGGAATTTAAGTGCTACATAACAAAACAAAGCTGTACTTAATAATTAATATTAATAAAAACTGTTTATATGTTACTATTGTGTTCCATGAACCAACCACCCAAGTTATTTTTGTATTAATGTTTTAAACTTATGCGCACCACATATTTAATAAACGTATAATTACAAAATACTAGAAATAAGACAAAAGGTTGGAAACGGACTTATTGGAATATATTTAACCTTGTTATGTGACGAAAATCTAAAAGGGCAAACAGAGACGCTTACAACGAACTATCTTCTAAAACAAAGGTTGAGAAATGCTGGTCTGTCATAATGAGAGTGACATTGATTTGTTTACATTTTCTTCACCTCTTCGTGGAATGGACTATAGAATCGATCAAGTCGTCGCTAGGACCGTTCAAGTCGTCGCCAAAACTTGCATTACCTTCTTTCTTGAGCTCGAGCTCGTCCAGTTCCTGCGGCATGTAGGTGTAGATAGCGACCTAGTTTAGTCTTTAATATAGCTTGCCGATTGGATAGACAGTCATCGCTAGAACCAGTCAAATCTCCGCTAGGATTAGTCGAGTCTTCGCTAGAACCGCTGTAATTGTCACAAACGTTGATCGAGTGGGCACTAGGACCAGTGGAGTCGTCACTATGACCGGTCGAGTCGTCGCTAGGACCGTTCAAGTCGTCGCTAGAACCGTTCAATTCGTCACCAGGTCTTGCATTACCTCCTTTCTTGAGCTCGAGCTCGTCCGGTTTCTGCGGCTTGTAGGGGTAGATGGCGACGTAGGCGGCGGGCAGCGCGCGGTCGGCGCTCCGCTCGCGCCGCCGCCGCCGCTCGCCGGCCGCGCTCGCCGGGCTGTGGTCTAGCAGGCTCGTTGCCAGAATTTCCGCCGAGTGTCTACAACATAGTTGAATATGTCGTAGTGTGGAAAAATAGGTACTCAGGCGTGGAGGCCAGATTGGAGCTTATGTATCATGACTGTGAAAACGGCCATTCTTAAAACTACGCAACTACCTACGGCTCTTAGTATTTACGTGTACCATCGCTAAACTCGACTTCTCGTGGTCCTTTTTTCAGAATAAAAAAAGTAAACTGTCGATAAAAATCTGAACCTTACAACATACAATTTTAGTATGTATTAAATAGCACCAATGTTATACAATGCGTCCTGGTATAGCTACAGATAAATTTTTACTACAAATATCTATGAAAATGAATCCAGTTTCATTGCAATTCAATCGAAGACATCCATGAATGTGGTTATGGAATTAGGATGAAAATAGCCCGGTCTAAAATACCCAACAGTCCGTCACAAAATCAGTCCGTCCGGTAGATTAGGGTATGTGTTTTATCAAATTATTAACAATCGACAGAGATATAGATTTTGAAACTGACGGAGTGGGGGATTGCGACGATTCATCTATGTAAAAATCGTATTTAGACGTGACGTCACTCGGAACTTCGAAGGACTATATCTTCGTCATTTTCTATTTATGAAAATACTAATCAGTGTCCAGCTGTGGACGATAACAAGCTAAAAATGAGGATGGTAAAGTCTGAGGAAAAAAATAATGTCTCACCTATTTTGCGAAGAATGGCTCCCTTGCAGATGCGTCGACGGCGTCAAACTATGTCTCTTCTCCCTCTCTCTATGGTCGCGTGTTCGCGGCGTCATATAGCTCCCGTCCTTGTGCGAAAGAGACAGCACTGCTTGCAATCCCAGACCGAAGTTCAGCAACGAATCCGGCCCGCTGCCTCCACTCGGTACGTTCTTACTAGAAGATGGGACGTCCAACCTCGTTTCGGAACTCGATTCAGCGTTTTCCGCCTCGCTCGTAGAAACATTTTGCTTCGGACTATCAGCCGGAGGCAAGCTCACGTTCAAGGAGGTGTTGGTCGCAGTCGAACTCTCGTTCAGACTAAGTACCCCCATAGAAGCGTTCAGTGAACTGTCCTGTTCGTTCGTGTTCTCTTCCTCGGCATTTTGAGACGTATTCCCAGCGATCACGGTCGTGTTTCGATCGGTGTTATTATCTGGGGAGCTTGGAAGGCTAGGTTCGGCGCTTTCACACGTGCTAGTATTGGAACTAGTGTTGGGAGTGGTCGTTGAGACTGAAGCGGTGTTCATACTCGAACTGGAATCGGAGCTAGCATTATTAGCGTTGAAGTTAGCGATAGTGACGGGAAAATGTTCGTGTGTTCGAACGTTTTGGTATGTTGATTCGATTTTGTGCGGGGTGGAGTATTCGAATTTGACGCCTCGGATTCTGTCGTAGTTGTCGCCGATTCGGGGGGACGCTTTGCACCACGGTTCCTTTGCCGTGGCTGTTGAAGTGTATGAGGTCTAGGGAGTGTTTTGAGTTGGTTTCGACGATGTTGCGAGCGACGTTGGCCAGTACGGCGGGCCCTGGCTGGTAGTTGGGGTGGGATTGGCTCATCGTGGCCATGTTTTGGTAGTTGCTCTGAGTTGTGGGCATTGATGATGACATCGGCTGGTAGCGGTGCGGGTGCTACAATCAATTGAAAAAACATATTGTTGGCTATACAGCAAAAAAGTCGCTACTCACCATCCACAGTTGGGACTAGTGAGACCAATATTATGTTTACATAACATCTATAAGTAGACCTAGTTTCATAGGCTAATAAATTCATATATCAATGTATCACATAATTACTATTTTACGTTAAATGATCAAAGAAAGATAGAAGCCCTAAATTGCTTCTATTAATTACTCTAGAGCTCTAGCCAAGAGTTAAACACTCGGGGGGAGCGCAATTTGTGTTCTTCTAGTAGTAGTAGTAGGATCTCTTTCATTTGATAGACATATTGAGGAGTTGTCTAAAAATATGTGATCGGCCATTTTGAAGCGGCGGCCATCTTGGACGGATTGAATATAACATAAAACAACAAAATAAAATATTATTTAAGTCTAATTAACTTCGGGAAATGGAGATGTGTACTTGGGATAACTGGTGTCATCTCCTACATAACGTAAGGTCAGCGAAACCCAACATCAGTGCGCCTACAATAACTATGAACGCTCCCGATTAATTCACCTCACAAATTAAAAAAAAAACAAATCTGTCCATTCTTTTGGGATCTACGATGCCACTATGTGTCTGTGTATCTACACAGTCAAACTTATAACACCCTACCGTTTTTGCGGCGGGGGTTAAAACAGGGTTTAAAAGTACATGAACTAGTAATAGAAAAGTCACCTGCGCTGGATGCCTGTGCTCGACGTGCGTTCTGGTGTGGTCGGGGACTGGCAACACGGGCCGGTTCAGCGGAGTACTGAAATTTATATCATTTAATTTAAAAAAAAAAATTAAAAAAATAATTACTTAATTTAAAAAAAGTTACTACCCCTAGCAAGTGTTAAGGTAGCGGTTCGCGCGGAGACCGCGACAGGAGATCTCGACCGAAGACCGCGACAGGCACTTGACATTATGGAATTGTATGGGCGCCAGTTCGCGCCGAGACCGCGACAGGAGACCGAGACATGTGTCGGCGCGAACTGGTGCCCATACAATTCTATAGTGTCAAGTACCTGTCGCGATCTCGTGTCGCGGTCTCAGCGCGAACTTGTACCTTTACCAAGTTACGGTTGGTCTAGTCGGGAGAACGGCGAATCCGGTCAATAGCCCCGGGTTCTATTCCCACGGTATCTTCCGAAATGCTTCGAGTCGCTTCCCCCTCTCTCTAGGCAATATACTTGAGTTCAACTTGTTTAAGTTAGTTCACTTCTATCGGGCGTCCCGGGACGCACATTTTTTTACCGCTATTTATTATTTATGTTATTGATAATAACATATAACTACACACACAAGTTACGGCTGGTCTAGTCGAGAGCCCCTCGTTCGAATCCCACGCGCACAGTCTTTCCGAGTGTGACATCCACCAACCCACACTGGGCCAGCGACACACCACGGACACTCCACTAAAATTCCATACAAGCGCCGCTGTGGAGCTACCTACTCTTCACACAACTACGCAGATGTCGTTCGTACACACGCGTGAAAGTGTGCGTTAGCGCTAGGGCTACTGAATTGTTTTATTGAATAGTTGTGCCCCTTGAGTTCACCTGGTGACGTAAAGTAGTCTATAAACTTGCTATAATGTTGAGTTACATAAATAAAATAGAGCCAAATTATATCTACTATTCAAATTAAAAGGGTGTTTGCACAGATTTCTTAATTGTTTCAGAAATCTGTGGGTGTTTGTATTGCCGCGTAAAATGAAACGAAACCGATGATAGATTAGATCAGGTACCTAGATATCTATTTCTTTTAGTAGGTATACATTCCCATTTTATTTTACACTTACCCATGAAAGAAACTTTATTCTGTCACTATAATTATTCCTTCAGGCATTATCAATCCGTGCTTGGGCACGTAAGTTACTGGCTGTGTAAGTTACGAACTTTGAGTTAAAAATGACTTCCTTATTATAAATATTGGTAGACAATTCACACAACACCATCTGACCCCAAACTAAGCAAAGCTTGTAATATTATAAAGCAACGTTATCGAAAAGTTTCTAATCTTACGTTATTATAAAGCTTTTAATCTTGTCCCGTTTAGTTGACGGACAGCCGTAAACAGCACAACAACCCACCATGATGATATTTCGTTAGGAATTAGATGTTCGATACCAGCCCTTCGTTGAGTGCTCCTAGCGTATCCGAAACGGCCTGAGGGGTGAGGAAGCTTGAAATTGGCGGGGGGTGGGGAGTGTCCGTTCTATCTATATTATCTTTTCTATGCCAGCGAGGTGGACTATGGGCTTGAGATTGTTCTTGCGAGAAAAGGCCTCGAGTCATTCAGACCGTGGTAACATTTAGTGGGCTGTTTATGTTAGTGATAGCCTGATAGCCCAGGTCTTCTCAACACGTCGGTGCCCGATTATTATCAGACAGTAGTCACCGTTATTATCAGATAGTATTCACCGTTATTATCAGATAAATCACCGTTACTATCAGATAGTAGTCACCGTTATTATCAGATAGTAGTGTCCGTTATTATCAGATAGTAGTCGTCGGTATTATTATCATATAGTAGTCACCGTTACTATCAGATAGTAGTCACCGTTATTATCAGATAGTAGTAGCTGTTATTATCATATAGAAGTCACCGTTACTATCAGATAGTAGTCAACGTCATTATCAGATAGTAGTAGCCGTTATTATTAGATAGTAGTCACCGTTACTATCAGATAGTAGTCGGCGTTATTATCAAATAGTAGCCGCCGTTATTATCAGATAGTAGTCGCTATTATTATCAGATAGTAGTGATACAAGTAGCGTTCCATCACCTGTTGACGAGCATCCGCGCGGCGTGGTTAAGCTCCACGAAGGCGATGGGGAAGATCCCGACGCGCTGGTCGACGCGGCCCTCCGCCCAGTTCTCGTCGACCCGACGGTGCACCGTTATTATCGTGCCTGAAAACAAATAATAGGGATGTTATGGATATGATATTTCAGATCTGGATATATGGATATTGATAGATGGATAGATCGATTTATATACTCTTTATTGACACACCAAATAAAAAAATGATATAGGTATAAAATTATAAGGATATGTAATTATTTCGGATTATCCGTTAGTTTCAGTTACGGATATTAGATTGAATATAGTTTTTTTTTAATAGTCAAAACTGAGCAGAGGAATATTATGTTTAACAAAAAAAAAATTGGTTGTCTGTAAAGTTGGTTTACGGACGATAGTTTAACGTGACAACGTCAAACGAATCATTGGTAGACGCGGCGCAAGCGTGCAATGATCGTAACAGAACATAACATGTGTCTACTGACCTTTGTCGAAAGCCAAGCACCCTTCCTCGTCAGGCGCCGACATCCGGAAGTCGTAGAGAGCTTTGCAAAGCGCCGTCGGAACTTGCAGCGGGATTATCACCTGGGAACACGTTATCAGGTTTGAAGGGCAATGTTTCCAGAGACATTAGAAGGCATAGGGATAAAACATCTTATATCTCTGGGTGACGAGCGCAGTGCAGTGCTAGGTAATGATTTGTAGTCTTCATATTTCAATAGCTGCTTGTCACTATTCTGTTATGGACAGGCTTGTTGCTTACAAACAACTTTACGCGCGACGCATAGAAAATATTTTTTTATTTAATTCATAATTTTTTTTTGTTTTATTTCCAAAACTAACCTCAAAATTTGTGGGCTAGATTCAATATATTTTTTGTCACATGATGAGTCATATTCGTCGCTGAGCCGATACGGCATAAAGCGGCGCGGACGCTTTGCGGGTAGTTAATTTATTTGACGTTTCCGAGATGTGTCGATGAGATGAATCGTTCAGTACCTGTACGTATGTGATGGGGAAGAGCCCGGTCCGGCCGGAACTCTCGCCTTGGTACCAGTACGCGTCCACCTTCTTCTGAAGCAGGATCGTGTCGCCTTTCTTGAACGAAAGGTCGCTGAAAGGACATAATATTTAACAAGCGTTGAAATGAATGAATTAATGAATGAAAATTCTTTATTGATCCCACCATAAAAGGTACATACAATTTTGGAAATCAGTAAAAACTAGTGAGACAACTGGCGGCCTTATCGCTAAAAGATTATTATATATTATATATTTTTTTGATTATTTATTTACTAAGAAGTAGAGAAAAATGATACAATGAAATGGTATTTCTCTCCTCCCATTTCACTGACTCGTGAGTTAGTTGGTAGTAAGGGTCATGAGTTTGATATCCACCCAGTGCGAATATTAATTTGTGTGATGAACACAAATATTTGTACTGTGTCTGAATGTTTCTATGTACAATAAGTAGTACATGGTTAACCGAGCTTTGCTCGGTTTTATAAAATGATATTTAGGCAGGTACGAATTACGTAGTGATGACTCAGACCTACTTAGATACGAATTAAATGCGTTTATAAAAGGCTCTCAGTATAAAATTTTCTCAGAAAAAAAAGAACAAAAAGAAAAATTACGAATGTAACCACCAGGATTCGAACCGGGGCCTGTTGACTACGAGGGCGAGCATATTCCGTCTGAGCCATTTAGACTTAAGAACAGTGGCGAAATAAGTTATCGTATTCTAATGACATTGTAGGAGTTTTTCATTGTCTAAAAACGCGCATAAAATGATGTTTTTAAAAAATAAAACCTAACTAGATCGATTTATCGTCCCCGAAACCCCCTGTATACATAATTTCATGAAAATCGTTCGAGCCGTTTCCGAGATTCTGATTCTATATATATATACCTACATACATATATCCCTACAAGAATTAGTCGTTTAAAGGTATAAGATGTATTTACAACTAAAAGTAATGTCGGCTATCTGGCTGCCATAGTACAAGCATTGCTTAGTTTCGGGTCAGATGTCAGATGGATGTGTGCAATGTCCACCAATTTTATTCTTTTCTGATGTCATAAAACATTTGAAAATTAAATTTGTCAAAACTGTGTTAATTAATGTCACAACTTTTCTACCTTCCAAATACTGAATGATCATGATCGTCCCAATTTTTTTTTTATTTGTGTCATCACAGAATCAGGTTTCCATAATCTTTGACATTTGGGTGCATTTTTTTGGCATATTAAAAGAAAGAAATAATTATATTGACTATTGTATTGAACTAGAACAAGTATGGCGATGATATAGTAGATTATTTGTAGAGTCGGCATGACAAAAATACAAAATACAAAAATCTTTATTGCTGTTTGCAGGTAAGATAAGATGATACAAAACATTTAAATAGTTGACCCATACAAACTGGCCTCTTCTTCTAGAGGCATGCAATATGTCTGGCAACGCAGTTTCCATTGGTCTGAATTTATACAATGATAATAATAGTCAGCTGATAAAGTCTTCTTCTTCTTTTTTCATTTTTAACTTTTAATCGGTTGTATCATACATGTCATCTGATTCATCGTCTATTAATTTCTGGCTTCTATCCCGTTGTGTTATGTTAGTGTGATATATTTGATGAGTACAATTACGCCAACGTCTTGTGCTTCAGCAGGATAATGTTATGGACTTTGACAAGTGTGTGGTTTCATGTAGAATCCAAGGTCTTGCAGTAGTATAGTAGTATAGCATGGAGAATCATAACACTCCATTGTTTTTGCTTCGAGTAAATCCTAAAGAGAGAGCATTAGCAGATCCGTAACCGTATTAATTAGGTGGTGGTAACAAACGTGCATCCTACGTTGGTTTTTTTGCTGTGTAAAAGGAAGCAAGAAGAAGAAGAAGTTAGTTTGTAAAGCTTACTCACCCTGGCTCCTTGGAGATGTAGTCGTGCATGGCCCGCGCGTGCGGAGGCAGCTGCTTACCATCCCTCGACGGCTGTCCGCTCAGCTGCACCTGACAAAAACATTTACTTATTCAAATACACTAGCACAAGCATAGCATAAACAGTGTTGCCTGAAAGAGTTACAAACATACATTATTACAAACATTCACGTTTATAACTTTAGTAAGAAGTAGGATTATTTTACTAATAAAAAACATTATTGTGAGTGTCATATATTATGTTAACAGATCTTCCATATAAATACTTAATTTTTTTTTGATCTTCGGATTTTCGATCAGAAAATTATTGTTCCCAAAGGAACTAAGTATTTTTTCTTGGATGTAATATCTATAGCAGGGGTCAGAGAGGTCGAACCTCGTACCTATTACAATTATTTTATTAGAAACCAAAACAATAAAAAGGCGGCGCTCAATTTTTTTTTTAAATAACGAGTGACGAGACGAACAGGACATGTGCCTAATGGTAAGCAACATGCCTGCGACATAACTGCACAATGTCACGCAGCTATTGGATCATAAAAGATTCCTAATCATTCCCTAGCACTGCACTGCACTTGTCACTCAGAGATTTAAGATGTTATACCTCGAAGCATTGTAATTTATATGGAAACATTGCCCTTCAACTCAGCCACTTATTATTACGATTTATGGCCACTTGTTTTTTTTGGTCATCGTTAATAAAATCCCGCAGTAGCCGGACCCCACCTAAAGCTACTTGCCGACCCCCGGTCTATAGGTCTCTGCGTTATTTCAGACTATAATTCAATTGGCTACCAAATTTCAACTTAGACCCTTCAGTTCATACAACGCAATTATTTAAGCATTCAAACTTTGAATAAGATTATTAAAAATATACATGAAATTAGAACATGTGCAATTGCAAAATGCATAGAATCCGAAATATATCTACTTATTAGATGTACATATTTCGGATTCTTTATTTTCAAAGCTCAAATAATATTATTTTGTACTAGAAACAAAACCAAACACGGAAATATAGCCTCTAAGCTCATTAGGATAGCGATCAAAATACAGTAAAATTAGAATAATACCCAGTAATAGTCAGTAAAGTAAATCAGTAAACATTTAACAAGGCGAGCAAACCTAACAAGTGTAAGCCAGGATTAGCTCAGCCGGTTCACTGGTTATCGGATTTCAGCCTCAATTTCACCATAGCATAGTTCAAATTACCATAGACACGTGAATGTTTTGGGTACGGCGTGAAAAAAAAATGGCAGTCATAGGGACTGCCGATAGAAGTGAAAACGAATAAATCCGAATTTGACAGTTCACTTTGGAAACTACGCGTGTGAAAGCGAAGGGCGGTGCCATGAGCATGGAGATCAAGATCATCAGAGTTTACCCGAAGATTTCTTTTATTTACGAACGTGACGCTCGAGTGCAATTTACAGCCCACAGAAAATCTGTATGTGCGACAAAAAAAGGTTTCTCTTCAAAAAGTAACTAAGTTACAGCTGGTCTAGTCGCGAGAACCGCGACTAGACCAGCAGAATCAAAAACAGAGCCCCTGTTTTTTTTTTAACTATAATAGGTTCGCACTTGACCACCATCTCGCCTGATGTTAAGCGATGATGAGATCTACGATGGAGCGTGCTTACCTAGAAAAAACCGATTCACTCTCGATTTGAAGACACCAAGATTGTAACCATCAGGGAAAACCCACTCAGGCAACGCATTCCACAACCTAGACGTTCTTATCACAAACGTGGAGTCAAATCTCTTCGTTCGCGTTTTTGGAACATCAACCATGAAACGATGTCGCCCTTTTGTGGAACGAGAAGTCCGATAGAAGAAAGGGCAAGGTGGTATTAGATCATGCAGATCAGTTGCACACTCTCCGAAGTGTATCCGATAAAAAACCGATAAGCTAGCGATTTTGCGGCGATGATCAAGATCCGAATCCATACGCACCACAACTTACATAACGGTGAACACGTCGAGAGGAAACCGACATGTTTCCAAAATCTTACGAGATCGTGCGTCATCCACCAACCCCCACTCGGCCATCGCGGTGGATTGTGGCCTTAAACTCTGTTCTTGCGAGAGAAGGCTCTTTTTTGTGATTTGATTTTGTGGAGTGCTTACTTCATGTCAGATCACATAATAAGCAATCACAGCCACGAGGGGCCTTCTCTCGCGAAGCTGAGATCCGATTTGAAGGCAAAATTTCCTGAGCAATTACAGGGTTTAGAAATAAATCATCATATATGTCCCTCTCTGGTGAATATCAGAGTGCAGTGCTAGGTAATGATTTGAACTCTTTATGTCATGGGTACAGACGCGTTGCTTATCATCAGGAAAATGCCCTGCTCGTCCTGTCACTCGATACTATAATTTTTTTATTTTTTTTTTAATATCTTTAAATGACGTGTTTACCTGGTGTCCGGCCCTGGGCGTCCTCTGCGCGGTCTGCTTCCTGGGCGCAGAGTTGCGCATGCCCTCGAGGATCCTCATGAGGAGCACGTTCGGAGGAAGCTCCTCCACCTTCGTCTCGACCAGCACGCGGCATTCCGGGCACCGGAGCTCCTTGTGCGACTCGACTATCACCTGGAAAATAACGATTGTAAGAATATTCGCTGCAAATATCTTTTGCCTGCCAAAGTTGGATGAACAGAGGTATTTTAGTATGAAAACTAACGTGGTTATTACACATTTTAAATAAAGTACCCGGTTGACCGAGCTTTTTTGCTCGGTTTTTTTTCAATGATATTTAGGCAGGTACGAATTACGTAGTGATGACTTATTACTTAGACCTACTTAGATACGAATTAAATGCGTTTATAGAAGGCTCTAAGTATAAGATTTTTTCAGAAAAAAAATAACAAAAAGAAAAGTCCCCAGTGTAACCATCAGGATTCGAACCGGGCTCTGTTGACTCCGAAGGCGAGCAAATTCCGTCTGAGCCATTTAGACTTAAAGAACAGGGGCGAAATAAGTTATCGTATTCTAATGACATTGTAGGAGTTTTTCATTGTCTAAAAACGCGCATAAAATGATGTTTAAAAAAAATAAACCTAGCTAGATCGATTTATCTTCCCCGAAACCTCCTGTATACATAATTTCATGAAAATCGTTCGAACCGTTTCCGAGATTCAGATTATATATATATATACCTACAAGAATTGGTCGTTTAATGGTATAAGATACACGGGTAACTCACGTTTGATTTAGTCAGTCCAGTCCGACGCAAGTTTCGACTAAACGAAAAGTGCTAAACGAGCTGCGAACACGCGCGCGCACTCTCCTTGAAAAATATCGCCGGACGCGATCGAAACTTGAATCGGACTGGACTGACTATATCAAATTTAAAACAGAGGTACGAGGGGGTGATCCAAAAGTAATGATAATCAATAATAAACACAATGAATAAAATCAAAAACTAAATTTATTTCTCAACATAGTCTCCTAGCAAGTCTATACATTTAGTCCATCTCTTTTCTAAACCTAAAATTCCCTTAGAAAAAAATCTTTATCTTGACTCTCAAAAGTCCTCAACCGCGGCCATCACGTCGCTATCATCGTCAAATTTCTTGCCCCGGAGGTGTTCCTTGAGTCGTGGAAAGAGATAGAAGTCACTGGGGGCTAGATCTGGTGAATAGGGGGGGTGTTCCACCAGCTCAAAGCCCGCTTCCTGAATGGCAGCCATGGCAATTGCAGCTTTGTGAACCGGTGCGTTGTCTTGATGGAACAGCACTCCAGCCCGCAGTTTGCCTCGCCTTTTCTCCTTAATAGCTTCCCGCAATCTTCTTATTTGTTCTGCATAGTAGGAGCCTGTAATAGTGGCCCCTTTTCCAAGTAGTCCACCATGATTATTCCTTCAGCGTCCCAAAAACAGACGCCATAACCTTCCCTGCTGAGCTTGACACTTTGAATTTCTTCGGCGTCGGTTCATCGGATCGTTTCCATGTCATCGATTGTTGTTTTGTTTCAGGATCAAAATGGTGGATCCAGGTTTCGTCCATGGTCACAAAACGTGACAAAAATTATCCTTGTCTGCCTGGAACTTTTCGAGATTTGCTCTTGACATGTCGACTCGTTTCTTCTTTTGCTCGTCGTTTAACATTTTCGGTACCCAACGCGCGGAGACCTTTCTCATATGCAATTCGTTCACAAGGATTCTTTGAATGCTGCCATATGAGATCCCTGTGACCTCAGCTACATGCCTGATAGTCACTCTTCGATCTTCCAATACAACTTCTTCAACTTTTTCACATTTTCTCCAGTGAGAGACGTCGATGGGCGCCCTTCGCGGTGTTCGTCTTCCGTCGATGTTCTTCCCAGCTTAAACTCCTTAGCCCAGCGTGCAACTGTGGAATATGGAGGAGAACAGTCCCCTAATGTTTCCACCAAGTCGCTGTGTATGTCTTTGGTAGACATTTTTTTCAAGCAGAGGTATTTAATGACAGCTCTGATTTCGTGTTTTTCCATTTTGATGTTCACTCCTTGACAGTCCGTATTCAAATGAATGTAGCTCCCGGGAATCGTGGCCTATTTATATGATTTTTTTTTCCTGAACTAGTGGGTAATTGAGCAAGTGACTGTAATTTTTTTGTATTTTTGTGTGCACTAGAAATAACTGATTATCATTACTTTTGGATCACCCCTCGTATATTTAAAAAAAAAATGGAAGTGAAAACTTCTAACTCAGAATTTAATTGGAAACTACACGGATGAAACTGGAGTCTGGTAGTCTGGTATAAATCTTCAAAGTACTGTCGTCTAAATAAGTTCTAAGCATGGCCAATGCAATAGAAATGCGTTGCGTAGAATACCATAGGCATGGTCACGAGTTCATCCCAACATTTCTTTCATTTACGAGCGTGACACTTGAGCTCAATTCACAGCCAACTAAAAATCTGTGCGTGGTGCGCCAAATAAAGTTTTCACTTCAAAAATATGGAAACGATAGCAGTCGAAACATAACAATTGTAATTTTATTTCTACACAGCGTTGTGACGGGGTCTCCTATCACGCCACCCTTTCACGCAAGAAGGGTGCCAGTTATATAGGTACAGTATAAAAATAACTGGCGCAATAAAAACTAAACGAGCACGCCTTTCTGATAAAGAAAAATAGCCCATAAGGAGTATAGATTCCTTTCATGATCGACCTACGTGTATTATGTATGGCCCTTCAGTTACATAGAAAGCAGATAGACGGCGACAATGGAATTTAACATTTGTGTCCGTTAAAATTGTGTTTAAAATAATGTTAAAAATACGTTCTACAAGAAATGGCACTCCCTTTCTAGCTCAGTTGGTACTAAGTCTTCTCGCGGAACTGTAGGTTATAGATTCAATTCCGACATTTGTGTGAATAAAAATAAACTTAATACATGAAACACTAGCGACCCGCCCCGGCTTCGCACGGGTGCAATACTGATACTAAAACTACGAATAAAAAAGGTTATTGTGGGTTATCCCTAAGAGATATACATATACCATTGTAGACTTTTTGTAGACCTTTTTAAGGGGTACAATACGGCTGTACATTATTTTGATCCATCTCGTAGGATCCAGCCAGCCTTTGCAAAGTAAGGGGAAAAATGATTTTATTTATGACATCACATTAGAAAACTTTAAGTTTTTTAGTGTTTCTCTACTGTGTATGCACATTTTATACATATGTATAAACCTTTCTCTTGAATCACGCTATATATTCAAAAAAATTGGTTGTCTGTAAAGTCGTTTGAATTACAGACGATACTTTACGTAACAACGTCATAACAAAAATTGGTAGATGCAGCGCAAACGTACAATGAGGGAATGAGCGTAACGGGACACTTTTTCGTCCATGCAGCCGGCGTTCATCGATTTATTAGACGTTGTCACGTCAAAAACCCGCATCAAAATCTGTTTAGTAGTTTTAAAGATCTAAGCATAAGCATACAAAGGGATATAGGGACAGAGCAAGGGACTTTGTTTTATACTATGTAGTGAAGTATAATGGATATTGGTTTAGTGGGTGGATATTGCTATGTAAAATAATAATTTAACTTAAGTACCTTCCTATTTAAACTTATTTATGAATAAGTACTAGAAGCACCCCGCGGGTTTGTCCGCGTAGATCTCATTCCCCTTATTATCCCGAGATAAATCATCGCTTATATGTTAACCCAGACAATTAATAAAATGACTGTGTTTCACATTTCAACCAAATTCGCTAACTGCTCCGACGTGATTAAGCAACGCACATCCAAACTTAGACATTTATAATATTAGTAGAATTATACATGACTGTATTATGTCAGCTATCGGGCTTAGATTTTTCTGTTTGTTGCTAGAGGTTTTAGTGATAAGATGCAGTCCAACATTATTTATTGTATAATGTTTTTGTATTGTACCATCTAATCTATGCCACACGTGAGCAAAATGCAAGCCTCATGTTGCTCAGGTAATTAGCATTGGCATTCAACCCTGCCCCAGGAAAGGTAGGGCAGGATGCCACCACGTATATCTCGCCGTAAGTATAATCAGTAGGATAGTAGGACTCTGCACCTACTACTCCTACCCAAAGTGAGATAGGGAGTAGATGACAAAAGAGGCCAACTGTCACAGATTTAATTAAAATTGGCAGCCATAGGAACTGCCTATAGAAGTGAAAACTTATAACTAACTTTGGAAACGACGCGGGTGAAACCGGAGGGCGTGGCTATGACAATGCCCATATAGAAATGCCGACGCACTTTTAAATAGCCAATGGAAAATGATGACGCACTTTTAGATGGCCAATGGGAAATGCTGACGCATTTCTAGATGACCAATGGTCCGGAGTTCACGCGAGGAAAAGTGAGTCCCCCTCTTTTTACCACTTTGAAAGAGACCATCGCGCAAACTATTCAGTTTAGAAAAAAAAGTATGTTAGAAACCTCAATATCATTTTAATGACCTATCCATAGATACCCCACATATATGGTATTGATCAAAGAATTTTTTTTTTAATTTTTAGTTCTATGAATGGGACACCCCTAAAAAAAATTGTTTTTTTTTCTATTTTTTGTATCTAAATCTTAATGCAGTTCACAGATTACATCTACTTACCAAGTTTCAATAGCTGTTATAGTTTCGGAGAAAAGTGGCTGTGACATACGGACGGACAGACAGACATGACGAATCTATAAGGGTTCCGTATTTTGCCATTTGGCTACGGAACCCTAAAAATTCAATTGATTGTAGTATTTTTAGTCTCGTTTGACATTACAGCAAAACAACGATAGCAAGGGCATAAACAGTTTAGTTCGGAGATTTCTACATGAATTGATGTAAATCTTGACGACTGTTCTAGTCCATGCACCTGCTAACAAAGACCTTGCCACCTGCCTTGCGAAATGAACGACACGCGCCCACTTTTCTTTAGTAGATTGCCAAGATTGCAAGCAACAGATCTTGCCAAAAAAGCTTCTATGATCAAAATGCAGTAGTCGGTATGAGTAGTTTAATGCATCCCACTTCAACGCGGAAACGCCAAATCTAAAAATGCCAAAGAATCCCTCTAGTATCCTTTCGAAAAGATATACAAATTTTGTCCGAAAAAAAATCGGCATTAGGCGAGACGACCGAAATAAAACTAATTGGTCCATCAGATTACTAAAAAATGTTACTTATACACGTATTTTTTCTTATGTTTCACAAATAAAAAAATGTCGAAGATACAGTGAAATTTTGTTCTTGTTTAAATAAGAAGTGACGAGACGAGCAGGTCATGTGTCTGATGGTAAGCAACATGCCTGCCACATAACAGCGCAGTGACACGCAGCTATTTGAACATGAAGATTCCAAATCATTACCTAGCATTGCACTGCGCTCGTCACCCAGAGATCTAAGATGTTATATCTCTAAGCCCTGTTATTTCTCTGGAAACATTGCCCTTCAAACCGGAACACAGTAATGTGAAAACATTCTACCTACTACCTGACAAACTAATTAGAGTGGTGTATTTTGACCCTGTCGTCATCCCAATTAAGACCTACGTGGCCAAAGCCACGGTATACGTTTTTTTATTGTACCTCTTTAGTCTCTTTAGGTCGAACAAGACATACGCCCAATAGCAAGCAATACGCCTGCCCATGACAGCACATTGCTTTGCAAATATATGATCATTTAACATATGATCATAAAGTCCAAATCACTACCAAGCACTGCACTGCGCTTGTCACGCAGATATATTGGATTATTTATCTCTTTTCCCTGTAATTTCTCTGGAAATATTGGGCTTCAAACCGGAACATAACATTTTTTGCACATTAGTGCTTGGCGGTAACTACTAAAGGTATAGATAGTATTTTCCCAAGCAGAGACTGCTAAAGTAGTCACTTGATAAGTGAACTTGAAGTGAATAACGCGTAAATAAACATGAATCATTCGAGACAACGGCGTTATTTCCATTACCATTCATGCTGGAACAATTAGATGCTAAACAATTATTTAAATCAGCTTCGAATCCAGTGCCCCCTTATACGAGGGTCAAACTGAAAGTTCTTAGAACTGGCCACTTATAAACAATATAATAAAAAAATAATTGTATAATTTGAAAATAGAACTCTTTGCCAATATTACTGAGTATATACTTCATTCATTTGTCATTTGTTTTACGATTTGGCGGCAAATTGAAAATGTCTGTGTCACGTCAACATGAATTTAACACGAGAAAATTTTCGTGCAATGATTTTTTATGACTTTCGATGTCATTTAAGTCAACAAGAAAGTTATGATAGACTACGATTGGCCTTTCACGATGAAGCCCCATCTCGTGCGACTGTTTACAACTGGTTTAATGAGTTTAAACGTGGTCGCACTAATCTCACTGATGATTTACGTGAGGGACGGCCCTCTACGGCGACGACTGAAGATAACATCTGTGTTGTGCGGCGTATGATAGAGACTGACAAAAGAGTGACCTATCAGCAGATTCGGACAAGCTTAGGCATCGGTATGAGTCAAGTGCACAAAATCCTACACGAACATTTAGCGGTCAGGAAGCTTTGCGCCCGGTGGATACCTCATAATTTGACTGAGGCTCAAAAACTCCATCGTGTGGATTGGTGCCGTAAAATGATTGAAAGATTTAACGGAGGTGACTCAAATGCTGTGTTCGACATACTAACAGGTGACGAAAGCCGGATTTACTGTTATGATCCTGAAACCAAAAGACAATCTGCTCAGTGGGTGTTTCCTTTCGAGGAGTTGCCAACTAAAGTGAAGAGAGATCGAAGTGCGGGGAAAAAATGGTGGCCTCGTTCTTTGGAAGGATAGGTCATTTCGCAACAATTGTGTTAGAGGATCAAAAACAGTTTCTGCAGAATGGTACACTACCAATTGTTTGCCACTTGTCTTGGAAAAAGTTCGAGAGAAACGACCTCGCAGTAGGATCCTCCTTCACCACGACAACGCCTCATCGCACACCGCCAAGCGAACGATCAACTATTTGGCGACATCAAACGTTGAATTACTGGGTCACCCGCCGTATAGCCCCGACCTCGCGCCTTGTGATTTTTATTTATTTTCAAAAATTTAAGAAAAAAATCTGGTTGCCTGTAAAGTCGGTTTTACGGGCGAAGATTTTACGTGACAACGTCTTTTTCTCGGTAGAATATTTATTGATATGAATATAATTAAATTGCACAATAGGAACAAGGATTGAATGAAAATAAAATTGCACAAATTTTAACTATAGAAATATATTTTGTTTACTAAAACATTGTACATGTAAACTTAAACTTAACTAATTCCTATTTGAGTGATTTTGTTGAGGATAGGACGATGATAGGAGAAATATGAAATGAAAGGAAGTGTTTCTGCTGTAATGTGTCTTGCGAAAGTCAAGTCGATAGTTGTTCCTTTTAACGTAGTTGACTTAGAAACGTTTGATACGCAATCAAGATTATACGTATTTTCATGAAATTAAGAAATTAATCAATCAATCATAGTTTACGATAATGAAATATCAGTGTACAATTATTTACCTTTATTGTTGTAGTTGTTGTAAATGACGAATCTAAGCACTCCACATTTTCACTACAGACACAGCTGACGATACTTTAACCACACGTGTGAACTTGTATTATGACGCTTTCTTGTTTTTCCAACGCCAAGAACGTTCGAGAAAGACAAAGACAGAGACACAAGCATGCGCCGATTCAATGCGCCTAATTCTCTAGTGCTGCGCGCGCGGCAGACCGATCATAGTTGAGTGGGAGAGAGACGCAAGGCATTCGGCGGGCCTCTCTCTCGTTCGGTGACTCATCGTAACGTTACCGAGCGTTACACTTTTTCATAAGTGACTCCCAGCCGCAACCTAATTTAAGACGTTGTCACGTCAAAAAACTCATCGAAGATTCCGAGTTCCAAAAAACACAGTACAAATAAATATTTGTACCGTGCCTGTGGGTTTTCTACGTGACGCTAGAGTTTCATTCACAGCTCACGAAAATCTATCTATCTGAAGTGACCGTGGCAGTTAGCGATTACGAGGGTCAAACTGAAAGTTCTTAGAAAATCAAAAACTGATTACATTAGCCAGTTATTAGTTTTATTATATCTTTTCAAAATATTGTCCATTCACGTCAATACACCCGCTGCATGCGATGGAACTACTGGGAAAAGCACTTTGCCCACTCGTCCTTAGGGGTCTCTTCAATGGCATCGCGATACGCAGCCACCGCTTCTTCAGCATTCATAAACCGCTTTCCTTTAAGTTTTGACGTGACAACGTCTTAAATTAGGTTGCGGCTGGGAGTCACTTATGAAAAAGTGTAACGCTCGGTAACGTTACGATGAGTCACCGAACGAGAGAGAGGCCCGCCGAATGCCTTGCGTCTCTCTCCCACTCAACTATGATCGGTCTGCCGCGCGCGCAGCACTAGAGAATTAGGCGCATTGAATCGGCGCATGCTTGTGTCTCTGTCTTTGTCTTTCTCGAACGTTCTTGGCGTTGGAAAAAACAAGAAAGCGTCATAATACAAGTTCACACGTGAGGTTAAAGTATCGTCAGCTGTGTCTGTAGTGAAAATGTGGAGTGCTTAGATTCGTCATTTACAACAACTACAACAATAAAGGTAAATAATTGTACACTGATATTTCATTATCGTAAACTATGATTGATTGATTAATTTCTTAATTTCATGAAAATACGTATAATCTTGATTGTATCAAACGTTTCTAAGTCAACTACGTTAAAAGGAACAACTATCGACTTGACTTTCGCAAGACACATTACAGCAGAAACACTTCCTTTCATTTCATATTTCTCCTATCATCGTCCTATCCTCAACAAAATCACTCAAATAGGAATTAGTTAAGTTTAAGTTTACATGTACAATGTTTTAGTAAACAAAATATATTTCTATAGTTAAAATTTGTGCAATTCTTATTTTCATTCAATTCCTTGTTCCTATTGTGCAATTTAATTATATTCATATCAATAAATATTCTACCGAGAAAAAGACGTTGTCACGTAAAATCTTCGCCCGTAAAACCGACTTTACAGGCAACCAGATTTTTTTTTCCTTTTAACTAAAGTATTATTACTTCACCAACAAACGTAACAGGGGCGACGGCGAAGCAGCGGAGCGGGATACGTTAGACGATTTTTGAATGAATAAAATCTTATGAGTTCAAGTCACGGACATGCGTAATAGGTAGCAGTACCTATATCTGAAGTGGCAATGGGCAGGCCACATTGCTCGGAGAACTGACAACCGATGGGGAAGAAAGGTTCATCTAGTGGCGACCACGAACCGGAAGACGCAGTGTTGGACGGCCTCCCACTAGAATCTAGTATACCTATGCGTTTTATGTCATCTGTATCGATATAACTAAAGAAACGAAGATGAGGTATGCCATAATCTAAAGACAACATAACGTGGCGAGAATTTGTTTGAAAAATTTGAAAATTGAATTGTCAGCGAACGTTCACATCTCCTTGTTGCGACTGAGACTAAATCAGGAGACGTCACCTGATTTTGCATCGCCATAGTAGAAGCGCGTTTGCCGCTTCTGCGTTTTTAAGAGTTCGATGGGCATCTGTCCATCTAGTCACTAGATGGACAGATGACATCACAAAGGTCGCTGGAAACCGCTGGTTGCAGATTGCGCGGGACCGTTCGTTGTGGAAATCTAGGGTCCGGTAGGTCTATGTTCACCAGTGGACCTCTTGCGGCTGACGATGATGACCTATATCAGTAGCTCTAACTCTAGTACTGTTTAACACAGTTATAAGTGTTTATTTCTGTCGGCAGTCCCTTTGACAGCCATTTTGTTTTTGTTTTAGGTTCGCTTATGCGTGCGAGAGGTTCAACAATCAACACGCGACAACTACTCAAGCAACAAGGGTAGTTAATGTTAACAGTAGCCAACATGAATTGGCATTACTTTTGAGTTTACTCGTATATACATGTATATTATTATGTTTCGGTTAAAAAAGAGGTATAGATTTAAACGTATTGACGCTTCTAGTTTAAATCGAACTCCAATGAGTTTTCGTTCGAATTGAGTAAAAGTACAAGTAAAAGTAGAAAGTCTAGACTGTGGAATGCATTGCCTGAGTAGGGTTCTACCGAAGTTAACATCTCGGTATCTTCTAATCAAGAGTCAATCGGTTTCTTCTAGGTAAGCACGCTCCATTGTAGATCGCATCGCCGCTTAACATCGGGCGAGATGGCATTCAACTGTTAATCGTAAAACTTAATAAACTGTTTTCGTACAAAAAATTAAACCGACTTCAAAACCACAAATAGGCACTCAAAAGCGAAAAATAAATAAATATCATTATTACAAGTGCTACTCACTTATCTATTTGAAGTCGGTGCTAGCCAAGTCTAACAGGTAGTGTATATGCCTACCTCCTCCTTTTTGGAAGTCGGTTAAAAAGGAAACCATCAAAAGCATAAGTAGTTCAAAAGTTCAATTTATTTCCCAGAGCCGGAACTCGAGACTTCCATCTTTAGTACAAGTGTTATGTGAAACCCTGTGACGTCATCCACGCTTGCTATCTACAAGTCTACAACATTAAATTTACAAGTCCTTATAACCTCTCGTGGTTTGCCCGCGTAGTTCCCATTCCCATATTTTCCCGCGATAAAAGTAGCCTATCCATCCTATTCTATTACAGACTATTATGTAAGTACAATCTTTTTCCATTTTATTATCTCCAGATTTTTATCCAGATTCTTTTAGTAGTTGTTGCATGGAAGGGTGACATATCCATACCTCAATTCATCCATCCATATACATAAATACAGACAAACATATGCTATTATAACGTCCCTAACAAATATCATCAGGACCTGAGTAAGCAACACGTTTTATCAGTAAAATGGGCAAGTGTAAAAAACAACAAGACATTATTTCTAGAGTCTTCATTGCAATCTCACGACTTGTTACGCGATACGATAGCTGTGACTCACTGCAAACTCAGTCCGGCTGCATGTTTGGAATACTTATTAACGATGCAAAACTCGTCTAGTCTATTCATTTATTGGCTGTCCTCGGTTCAGTCGGTAATGAGTCTGGTCACTGAGCCCTGTGTCGTGAGATCGATTTCCACACATGCCCAAAATAGGGATGTTAACAGGTTAACACCAATCGCACATTAATGTTTATTTTATGATAGTTTGCATTAATAGAATATGGAAAATCACATCTTAATATATATAAATCTCCTGTCACAATGTTTGTCCGCGATGGACTCCTAAACTACTTAACCGATTTTAATGAAATTTGGACACCGTGTGCTGTTTTATCCAACTTGAAAGATCGGATAGTTTTTATGTCGATTAATGGTCTTTATGTGACAATATCCGAGCGAAGTCGGAACGGGCCGCTAGTTATTATAATATAATATTGCGTAGTAAATTTAGTATAAATTATTTTAAATGATATATTTTTAATCTGTTGTTACGTGACTGGAAACACTAATATGAATAACTACGTCACTAGTCGCAAAACAAACTGTCGAAACTGATTAAATTGTTTACTTTTCAAAATTCAAAATTAGTCTAACATTGTATATTTACTCATCGAAAATACTAATATTTTGAGTTAAAATGTTATTTTTTACGGTAAACAAGGGTCCATCTTCAAAATATTCGCTGTGCTGTTATGTTTCAGGCATGTTGCTTACCATCAGGTACATGTCCTGATCGTCTCGTCACTCGTTATTTTAAAAACATAAAAATAAAAGCAGTTTCTAATAATTGTTAACATCCCTATTTATGAGATGAAAACGCAGAATTTTAGTTTATATGTATTTACTTGATATGTTCTACCTCTGCGGCTTTACCTGCTATGTTCCCGTTATCGTTGATTTTGTAAAGTTAAAAGTAGCATATTATGTGCTATTTCAGAAAACAATTTAACTGTATTCCATATTGCAACTACTAAAGAACTTTTAGTCATGTGAAGGAAAAAACAGACACAAATAACAATAACATTTTTGATTTTATCAAAAAAACAAGATTTTTTGCTTAAAACACTTCAACTCGTAAAGATAGGAAAACACCAAGATTGCAACCATCAGGAAAAACCCATTCAGGCAACCGCATTCTACGTCCTAGACGTTCTTATCACAAAAGGTGAGTCAAACCGCCTCGTTCCAGTCTTTGAAACATCAACCATAAAACGATTTCGCTTTTTGGCCTACGAGCAGTCTGATAGAGAAAAGGTCGAGGTGCAAGGTGATATTAGATCGTTCAGATCTTCGGGCTTAGATAGATAGATACACTTTATTGTTCACAACACAAAAACAGAAATGCATTAACAAAAAGATTAATTCTTAAATCTAGTGAAACAAATGGCGGCCTTATCGCTAAGAGCGATCTCTTCCAGGCAACCGGAGGATGGAGAGAAAATTTTAAACAGCAAAAGACGGGGTAAGGGAAAATGTGCCGTAAGGTATCAAATACACATACATATTAAGAACCATACATCCTAATACTTAAAATACTTATATTACAAACTAGATGTACCCTGCCACACTTCGCTATGGCACATTGTGATGCAAAAATTAAATAAAACAATCCTTGATGCGGATTATATATCGTTGTAAAATTTCAGCTCGATCGGTGCAGAACTTTTTGAGTTTTTGAAGCGTACACAAAACCAACATAACATTTTTATATATAGAGAATGTAGGTAAGTATAATATACTAATAGACTAAAACATAACATGTACATACATTAAAGATATAAGCAAGACAATTTGAAATAAGAGTAGAATCCACGTAGAATCAGTGAGGAGCATCTTACTTTGCCACTGTAACCATTCACTCTAAATTCATCATCGATTTTGCTTGGCCGAAGCATGATTCTCTAAGTCCGCCCTTCTGGTGCCTAACTAAAACGGCTTTCGTTTTGCTGTTGCGGTCTCTATCATTCATGCAGAAAAAAAGAGAGAGCAATATCAGAGCTAAGACAGTTCTAGTTAGGCGGTAGATCTTCCGGGGTCGGCAACGTGCGGCTTGCGGTCCGCGACCTACCTTTTTTTATATTAATTCGCGAATTAAATATCGCGAATACAGTTTTTTTTCAACTTAACAGTGAGAGCGCTTATAACACTGAGAGGAGAGGGGCAAATGAGTCAAATTAAAAGTGTGGCCCGCTTTATCTACTTTTTTCACCAGGTGGACCATGACTCCCAAAAGGTTTGCGACCCCTGCTCTAAGTTGTATATTTAAATTTTTCTACCAATGTCTTTAAAGTTTAGAGTGACGGGACGAACAGAACATATGCCTGATGTTAAGCAGCATGCATGCCCATAACAACACAGTGTCAATCCTATCACTCCGCTATTAGAACAAGAAGAGTCCAAATCATTACCTAGCATTGCACTGCGCTTATACCCCCAGAGATATAAAATTATTAACTCTATGCCCTGTAATTTCAATCGAAATATTGCCCTTCAAACCGGAACAGTAACAGGACCAATTACTCTGCAAATTTATTAATTTGTCCGGTAATGCTATTATTGTTATGACCTATTTTTAAGATCTGTAGCTGTAATAAATCTGTTAAAGTGGTAGTAGTAGAACAGTGATGTTTACATTCTTGGTTGGCGGTAGAATAACTGGAAAAGCAGTGGTACTTCCACAGACGGACTCTGCAAATAGCCCTACCACTACTGATTGCTGCCCATAATATTTATTTACGTTCGCCATATTTTTATTTGTATAAACTGTTTAATCAATCCGCTATCTAATCAATTGATTTATCACGCGTTTGTGAGTCAAGGTGGAAAAAACGGCCTTCGCTGCATAATACCTATTTCCGTTATTGACGCAGGTAATATAAAACAATGTCTATTAATTCAACCCCGAAGCATTAAAAAAAGAGCCATCCATATCTTATTTATTTACAGCTTTAAGTATTACACTATTAGCTATTATAATAGGTATAATGCTGTCTGAACATGATACTTTTACGGAAGGAAGTTGTCACGGAACTCGGAAACTAAAAATGCAGTGCGCAAACATTAGTATATGTCCGATTTGAAGGGCAATGTTTCCAGAGATATTAGTCAGAGTTGTCAGGGCTGTATTAATCCTACCTACTAATTTTATGAATGCGAAAGTTTGTAAGTATGTATTTTTAACCCTCGACCAAAAAAGGGGTGTTATAAGTTTGACGTCGATGTCTGTCTGTCTGTCTTTCTGTCTGTGTGTGTGTCTGTCTGTGGCACCTTACGGTGCCACAGACAGTCACACACAAACAGACAGACATCGACGTCAAACTTATAACACCCCTTTTTTGGTCGGGGGTTAAAAACATCCAAACTTACTAACTTTGACGTCTATACAAATAAATAAAATTGGAGTGTCTGTGTAACACTAACAGCTTTTTACTACGAAGTTGTAATGATAGTATGTTGTACCTACATAGGCATGTTTTTGTCTGTCTGTTTGTTCCGGCTAATTTCCGAAACGCTTGTAACGATTATGACGGGACTTTCACCAGATAGCTGATCTTCTAGGGCATAACATACGTAGGTTTAAGGGCGGATCTAGCTTTGGCTTCAGAGGAGGGTCACGGGGGGTCGGGGGTCACGAGGGTCATATGGTCGTGGTCATGTCACAAAACTGTGCGATAAGCACATACATGCCTTTAAATCAGTGGTCCACCTAGGTACCTCACCCAGCCCAGGGCAGGTCATGACCCCATGACCCCCCCCCCCTGGATCCACACCTGAGTAGGTTACTCTTGCTCGAGGAAAATAATTAGGGTTCCGTGAAAACAAAAAAAAAAATTATATACGCGGGTAAAACCGGGGGCACAACTAGTTTATAATATTAATAAGATAGATGTAAAAATAGTGGAAAAAAACGGCACGTCACACACAGCGTTCGGTACAAACGGGCCCTCTTCGCAAACGATTACGGCGGCCAAACGCAAATAAACACCCACGAGCCATGACCCTCAGACTTATCGAGTGCGCGCCAGAAACAGTCTATTAATACTGCCGTCACACCCCTGTCTACTGCACGCTCGGCTGTGCGACAACTCTACAATAGAGGTGGGTCGTCGACGGTATTCGCGTCGACGAAACGAGACCGTCTACCATCGACTGTGAACTAGTTAAGAAACTTCAATTTTCGACTTACGCCATAAACGGAATCAAATAACATAAACAGCCCACTAAATGTTCCCACTGCTGGGACTCGGGGCCTTCTCTCGCAAGGAGAGAGTTAAGGCCATAATCCGGCCATAAACGGAATAGCCTTAACTAAAATAATAGTTGTGTAGTTCATTCTTCGACTAGTTTACCGGAGCTGTAAACTAGTCTATCCGTTCATGCTTAGTAAACAGTTGAAATTAACTGTTCGTTGATTCAACGCCCACCTCTACTCTACAATGGAGTCCGCTACAGCCTAAACTAAATTTTCAGCAAACTTCTTTCCTGATCGGATCGGGTTTAGAGACTCGCACACAACACCATCTGACCCCAAACTAAGCAAAACTTGTAATATGGCGCCAAAAGGCTGATATATATATATATATATATATATAAATAGTTGTAAATACATACTTGTTATGCAAAGAAACACCCAGACACAATACAGATAAAATAAATAATAATAATAAATATTGGTGGACAATTCACACACAACACCATCTGACCCCAAACTAAGCAAAGCTTGTGTGATGGCAGCCAGATAGCTGATATAATACTTATATAGTTTTAAATACATACTTATTATACATAGAAACACCCAGACACAGTGCAAACATTTGAATTCATCACACAAATATTTGCACTGGGTGGGGATCGAACCCACGACCCTCGGCTTCGCAGGCAGAGCTACTACCAACTAAGCCACTAGATATTAGAATTCATCACACAAATATTTGCACTGGGTGGTAATCGAACCCACAAACCTCGGCTTCGCAGGGGGGGTTCCTACCCACTAAGCCACGAAGCTAGTCACAGTTAGATTATAGTCTGGAAGAACACGTAGGCTACTTTTTATACCGGGAAAATAACGGGAACGGGATCTATGCAGCTGAAACCACGGGGCACTGATAGTATATTTACTTATTATTACAAGAATTGCTCGTTTCAAACGAAATCGCACAGTGTAAAAAGATACAGTAGCGCCGTCAACCGACATGAATGGTAGTGTGTCGAGTTATTATTCAAAGAGAGCTACCCTTGGACGTCAGTCAGAATTATTGAAGTGACGTGGGTTGCGGCAGCGATTGTATGAAAACGGAAACTTAAGACATCATCTTCACTTGTACTGTTTGAAATATGTATGTTAAACTCCTCGTTTATCAAGTTGATATTATCAAGACCAATTCCACTCATACCAAGAAGCGTCGCATGGACTATCAAGGACATGGGCCAAAGTTTCATACACTTTTCTTTCTTTCCCCATACCTACCCAATAAATAGATCTTACTAAACATTGAAAAGTAGGACTAGGAGGTAAAACTATTATAGAAGTTAGTTTTATAGTTATTTCAGGTTCGGAAGAAGTGTGACCAATATTTATTTTAGTTTTTTATCTTATATATACAAAAATGAATCGCCGAAATGTACGTACGCTCATAACTTTTGAATGACTGCGCCAAAATTGGTGATTCTTCGTTTTACGTATTCGTTATTGTCAGGACAAGGTTTATGGAAAAGAAAATGTTGACGAAAAAAAAATATGGTGGTACGAAGTTCGGCGGGTCATCTAATTTAAAAAGTCTAGTGGCATCGCATTTAGAGAGGCCTCGCGAGGCCCCTCTAAGATGGCAAGGGTCCACCTCGCCCACGCCTAGCTACGCCACTGCTCACTCTGTAGTGGTCGTCAAAACCCCGTGCGACCTAGGACATGTATTGTGCTACCAAACTAATACAGAAATGTTATGTTGTTCTGTCCTAAATGCGAGATTGTTTCATGTTTTACGTTCCGAACGAACCGACGACGATTGACACGAAGAGGTTTATCTCTACTTTTGTGATAAGCACGTTTAGGCTGTGGAATGCATTGCCTGAGTGGGTTCTTTCCCTAAGGTGCCAATCTTGGTGACTTCACTACGAGAGTCGGTTTCTTCTAGGTATGCACGGTCCTTCGTAGACCGCATCGTCGCTTAACATCAGGCAATAAAGATAGTCCTAAGATGCTGGCCAATTGCAAACCTATCTACCTAACCTACTTATCTAGTTAAAATAAAAAAGTAAAGGATGGGGAAACTACTGGCGAGCCACATGTCGCAGAGCCGATGGACGTTGGGGTAGAAGGGTTCTGGAGTGGAGACCACGTTCAAATCGTCCCGTGGGACGGCCTCCTGCTCGGTGGACCGACGACCTGAAGAGAGTGGCGGGAAGCGGATGGATGCGGAGAGCCGAGGACCGGATTTGGTTGCACAATATTGGAAAGGCTTATGTCCAGCAGTGACGAACATGAGCTGACGATGATGAAACTACTGGACCAATTTCAAAAATTACTTCACCGTTAAGTATGTCGTAAACCCTGAGTGCTGTAAGCTATACGAGTATATTATGTACTACGCGCGAAACCGGGGCTGACCGCTAGTACAATATGTGTAACTGTTTATGAGTCATCTGAAATACAGGTCCAACTGGGAACGATATTGCTCATCAAGGTTTGCATGTTTAAAAACTTATTTAGAAATATTAGCAGCCGTTTAGAACTTGTATGCAACTGACTAATCTGACCACAACCGTCATATGTTACCTTCTAACCAATTCCACTGAACATTGCATAAGACACAAACGTAATAACATGTATGAATAATGACCGAATGGGACTCGGAGCCTTCTCTCGCAAGGAGAGAATCAAGGTCATAATTCACCACGCTAGCCGAGTGCGGGTTGGTGGATGACACATGACCTCGAAAGATTCTAGGTACATCTCGATATTCACGATGTTTTCCTTCGCCGTTTCAAGTTAGCGGCATTACGCACATGACTCCGAAAAGACAATGGTGCGCGTGGGATTTGAATCTGGGGGCTCCGGATCGGCAGGCGCCGGTCTCCCGACTAGACCAGCCGTAACTTCTTTACTCCCGTTTAATACTAGAAATTCTAAGTTATAAGTTTTCACTTCTATTGGTAGTCCCTATGACCGCCAATGTTTTAACCTACCCAACAAAGTCAAAGTCAATAAAGAACTTTGACTTTGCAAAGTTCTTTATTGATAAATGTACAATTTACTCGTCAATTTTATAAAAAAACAAAATAAGAGCATACAAAGAGTACACATTTTTAAAGTTTAAATTGAACTTTATTTTGTACAATAATAGGTATCGTACAAATAAGTGTCAAAAATTAAAATAAATGTACTTATTATAATTGTAATGAACAATGTCAATTTTTTTACAACTTTATTGTGAGTTTGCCATCACTATATAAAAACTCGCTGTAACTATAAAAAGTTTGATCGATAAGCAAGCTTTTTAATCGGTTTTTGAAGCTACCCGAACTCGGTCCTGATTTAACTATTTTAGGAAGAGTGTTTATAAACTTCCGGTCTCATAATGTGAGTCAGTTTTTCCGATTCCAACTTTTATAATTCGGGTGATGTGTGGCATCGTAATTCCAGTCAGACTTAAGTAGTGGTAGGACTCCTAGCAGAATCCGCCTAGGGAAGTACCACACCTTTACCAGTTATTTTACCGCCAAACAGTAATGTGAAAACATTACTGTGTACCGGTTTGAAGGACAATGTTTCCAGAGAAATTAAAGGGCTTAGAGATATAACACCTTAGATCTCTGGGATCAGTGCAGCGCTAGGTAATGATTTGGACTCTTCATGTTTCAATAGCTGCGTGTCACTGTGCTGTTATGTGGCAGGCATGTTGCTCACCATCAGGCACATGTCCTGCTCGTATCGTCACTTCTTATTTTAAAAAAAAAAGTTCTAGCCGCGTCCGGCGGCCATTTTTCAGGAGAGTGAACACGCGAGAACACTTGGATGCATATCTCAGTGCAAGCCGTATTAAACGGTATTAAGGCGACACCGCTAATGTCCCAATATTATTTTAATTTATTAGTTTTGGTTCCAGCATCATCTGATACTAATACAACCCTGCTCATTATTTCGGACTGTTCGTAGCTTCATCTAGCGCGATTATTAATGGACCGCATCTTCGTTTCACATCAGGTAAGAGGTCGATCAAAACAATTATCGAGAAAAAAAGACTGTTTTTTTTCAACTGAGTCTAGTCGAATTTACGTAAATCTGTAATTTTCAAGAAACAAATGCTATTAGTTCTCATTAAAAATTCAAGTTACGTCTGGTCTAGTCGGAGACGACAACTGCCAATCGCGAACTCCTGATTCGTATCCTTTCACTATCTTTTCGGTGTCATGTGCGTAATATTGCTAACTTAAAAACAGTGAAGGAAATACATCGTGAAGAAGCCGACGTGTTCTTAGAATCTTTCGAGGCCAGCACGGTGGATTATGGTCTTGCCGCTCTCCTTGTCAGAGAAGGCTCCGATATCACGCAGTGGGAATATTTAGTGCTTATGTTAAAAATATGGAAAGCAAACAGCTTAAAGAGGTGCAGAATATAAGCCGGTAAAAATCAACTTTTTTTTTTAAGAGACGAGCAGGACTTGTACCTGACTGAACGTAAGATACCTTCCCATAATAGCACAGTGTCACGCAACTCATCAATAGCCCACTAAATGTTCCCACTGCTGGTACTCGGGCCTTCTCTCGCAAGGAGACAGTTAAGGCCATAATCCACTACGCTGGCCCAGTGCTGGTTGGTGGATAACACATGACTTCGAAAGATTCTAGGTACATGTCGGTTTCCTCACGATGTTTTCCTTCACCGTTTTAAGTTAGCGGCATTACGCACATGACTTCGAAAAGACAGTGGTGCGTGGGGTTTGAACCCGATGTCTCCGGGTCGGCAGGCGCCGTTTTCCCGACTAGACCAGCCGTAACTTACACGCAGCTATTGGAACACAAAGAGTCGAAACCTTACGCACTGCATTCGGCTTGTCACCCAGAAGTATAAAATCTATTATCTCAGTGCAATATTTCAAAGAACTTACATGGCGTAAGTTCTCTAGAACATTGCCTTCAATTATGGACTAAACAGGGCTAATTCTAGCCCTAAGTATAACATGTGTAGGCGCTACTCAATTGTGGCATAAGGTCATTCTATTTAAAGTGTTTTAACTGGGAACGGAGCCACTGTGTGGTATGAATCATTGATTTTATTGAGAACAAAACGGTTCCTTGGCACGATAACGAGCGCCTATGACTTGTTGATAAAATGTCCTGTTTTGGTCCGAACGAGTAGATAGTTCTGCCCCTGGATTCTGAGTAAACAAACTCAAGAGTTAGGGTTGCCAGGTTGTCAAACCTAATAGCCGGACAGAGGAACCAGTTTGGCGGACATTTGAGTAAAAAGGCCGGACACTATACAGTATCAAGGATTATGTGTTTCAGTATAAAAAAATGCGACAAAAAAAATTGATTACTGCATGCGGATTGCGGGAAGCGACCGAAATTCCACTCGCCTGCGCTCCGGACTCGATCGTTTTCGAAAAGTGAATGGTCTCAACAAAACCTGGACAAGCTGGGCACCGTTATTTTGGCCGGACACGCAATCAGAAAGCATAACTACGTCTGGCTTTATCTGGACGTCTGGCAACCCTATTCAAGGTTGAGTTGTTTTTGAAGTGAAATATCAAATATTTTTTTAGTAGTGGAAGGACTCTCCAGAAGCCGTCTGGAGAAGTGCCCTACCTTTGCCGCCAAGCAGTAAAGTACAAGCATTACTGTTTCAGGTTTGAAGGGCAATGTTTCCAGTGAAATTACGTAATAGCAGTAATATCTGTGGCTATGCAGATGACGTATTGTGCATCATTAGCGACGTTCATAACAAGAACTCCGAGTTAGAATAGGACATCTACTCTCTTTCTATAAAAAACGTAATTTCGAAATAAACTCGACGACTTTCCTACTCCGGTTCTTCGACATGTCGTTTCACACTCTAATTAGAGTAGGCTTAGAACATTTAAACGTCAAACAATGTTCAATCGGACGATACGAAGTAGAACCGGAGTAGGAATATCGCGACTTTATTTCGAAATAACGTTTTTCGTAGAAAGGGGAATTGACGTCCTGTTCACTTCTATCGGCAGTCCCTGTTATCAAGACACTGCCTTTTGCAACACAGTCTTTAGAACTAAAGCAAAAGGTAGGGAACTGAAAATATTGTAACAGCTTCCTTTGTACCGAAATAAATTATGTTTTATGTTAAGGAAAAAAATACATTTTTTTTTTAAGATTCACGACTCAAGCAAGACTTTCGCCTGATGGTAAATAACGTGCTTTTCTACTATTGAACATAACTTCACATTACTACGCAGCCATTTGAACTAGAACAATTGATCTGTGAACTTGTGAAATTGGTTAATAATATAAACATCTTGTTTAACTGTGAACTCAAATTCTAAACATTCAAGGTTGCATTTAGAATTCACTTCAATATTTGTTAGTTTTAACATGACCCTTGTTCCGTAGGAATTAGGGCATTTGAACGTAAACACGGCCACTGGTGGTACAGACAACAACAAAATACAAATTGATAGTTAGATAATATTTTATAATCGGTAGTAAACTATAGCATGCATCATGCATAAGCAGCCCACTAAATGTTCCCACTGCTGGGACTTGGGGCCTTCTCTCTTAAGGAGAGAGTCAAGGACATATAATACACCACGCTGGCCTAGTGCGGGTTGGTGGATGGCACAAGACCTCTAAATATTCTAGGTACATGTCGGTTTTCTCACGATGTTTTCCTTCACCGTTTTTAAGTTAGCGGCATTACGCACATGACTTCGAAAAGACTGCGGTGCGCGTGGGATTTGATGCCGGGGTGGTTTCACACGCATTTTAAGAGTTTTCTTTTTTATGGAACGGAACGGAACCATAATTATTTTTTCTCAAGAGTAACCTATGTTATGCCTTCGAATATCTACTATCTGTTAGAAAAAGTCACGTCATAATCGCTCTAGCCGTTTCGGAGATTAGCCGGAACGAACACACAGACAGACTCAGCAAAGAGACCTACCACTACAGTACTAGTACTTAGCAAAGACGACAAGATTACAAAGTGTTCGCTTGTCTCCGCGAGCGTACCGGTGCATCCTGTGTTAGTGGCCCATCCCGACTGTAAATAAACACCAGTTTACAGCCCTGATCTAAACGAGCCTGACTCACTCCCGGTTGATTGACTCATACTGACAGCTCTACACTAACTACGTCATCATTCGGCCAATCAAATGTCTTTACTTTTTACCAGACACCTGTATTGGACTCTTTGCAGAGTCCGCTTGGGGAAGTACCACGTCTTCTAATTTGCCACTGGGTTTAACGGTGAAGAAAAACATCATGAGGTAACCGGCATGATCCAGGAACGTTTCGTGGTCATGCGGCATCCGCCAGCCTTGTGGATTGTTCATGACTCCTTGCAAGAGAAAGCTCCGATTGCCAGCAATGAGAACATTTAGTGTGGTGCTTATGTTTATAAGCTGGGTGACGAGCTGAGTGTAGTCCTACGCAGTAATTTGGACTCTTCATGTTTAAAAGGGTAAGGTGTTATTAGATCATGCAGATCAGCCGCACATCTCATAAAAAAGGTTAAGCTTGCAACTTCGCTACGATGTTCCAGAAGTCAGAAACGCCGGAAATATCTTAAACTGTATGTAATAGATAAATCAACAACAGAGTTCGTATCGAAATTGGTAAACTGTTGTATATCAATTTCGGCTGTAGTTTTAACAGAAATTATAGCTAAGAATCATCCCGATGACGACAGTTTTCAAATTTCACGACAGTTAACGGAACTAGCCGGTACCACTATACGCGTTGTCAAGCCCAGCGAAATATATTTCACCTCAGAAACCTCGTTTAAAATTCCTCAATAGTGATATCCAAATACGCAAAATCCTCATCAGCATTACCTTGTAGCTTTGACACTGAAGGTCTTCCGTATAAGTCACGTCAAGGCATTTGAGACAGAAGGATCCTCGACCACATGAGCTTGACGTATTTGGATTCACCCATGTCAGATATACACCAAGGGCATAACAGACAGGAAGTCCTAAGCTATATTATTTTGAGGCATTTGAGGTATAAGATCCTCAATATTGATTAAGTGAGGCACTTGATTCAGAAAGCCCCCAATCATGTTACATTACGGGTTTGGAGACGTAAGATTGTAAATCACGTTACTTTGAGGGAATTGACACAGAAAGTTCTCTCGACTATGTCACACAACTAGTATATTACTTTGAAGCATTTTAAATACACACGGGCAACTCGCGCATTGATAGATATAGTCAGTCCAGTCTGACTTAAGTTTCGGCCGAGTCCGGCGGCCGTTTTCAAGGGTGCATGCGCGTGATCGCTTCTCGTTTGGCAGTGATCAGTGCTTGACTCAGACTGGACTGACTGTATCATATGGGAGTTACCCGTTTATTCATTTTAAATGTGTTATAATTATAATTACGTTAGTTTTCATACTAAAATACTTTGAAGCAATTGCCACACAAAATCATTATTAACGTACCTTGAGACATTTGAGACAGAAGCAATTGCCACACATAATCATTATTAACGTACCTTGAGACATTTGAGACAGAAGGTGTGCTGGCAAGGCAGCACGCGCGAGGAGGTATCGAGCCGCTCCAGGCAGACCGAGCACTCGAGGAGGTCGTTGAGCAGCCCCTCATCCATGCCGCACACACCCCTGCAACAACAAACCAAGTAATGATTTAGACTCTTCATGTTCCAGCAGCGTGGCACTGTGCTGTTATGGGCATCTGCCTGTAACAACACAGTTAAGCTGATAGTAAGCATCATAGATATGATCAGAAGTAGCGTCTTGTCCAAGGACGGATCCAGGGGGGAATGGGGTCATCCCTGGGCTGGGACCAGTACCTAGGACCACTAATTAACAAGAACAAAATCAAAAATTTTGACTAACCCCCGACTACCTCGAATTTGTAATCTGTATAACTAATAAAGCCCTTACATTTGATAGGAGGGAGTTAGTAGTGAAAAAAGAAATGTATTTCGCCATTTTTTGGTAGCGGCCATCTTGAATTTGAAATTTGTCATAGTGCAAAGTATTCTACTAGTCAAGCCCTTTCATTTGATACCCATATTGAGGTAGTAGTGAAAAAAATAATATTTATTTTGCTATTTTGTGGTGGTGGCCATCTTGGATTTGAATATTTTTATAGTGTACAGTATTCTACTAGTCAAGCCCTTTCATTTAATACCCATATTGAGGTAAGTTGTGAAGAAATATTTCGTCCTCCATTTTGTGGAGGCGGGGAGGGGAAGGAGTCTCTTGTGCAACGTTACGGTGTGTCATGGAGGTATTTCTTTTACTTAAAAATAATCATGAAATTAAATTTACCTTAGTTGGCAACTTGTATGGTAACTTTTAAGTAAAAACGATCACTTGGATCTCACGTAAGGTTTACGGAGATTAAGAGGGTGTTAAAAATGTTAAGGTGCGTTACGAGCTGGGAGGGGGGTATAAAACCTTGAAAAATTGCGTTACGTAATACTTGAATATTCCCATAGCTGATATTTTAATGCTTAACTTAGGCTAGTCTTTACATTAATAAAATATACAGGGTTGCGTGAAATAAACAAAAAACTCTTGATGTGCGTGAATCCGCAGGGACTATACTATGGAGTACTAAATAAACATGGTATTGTAATTTAAAAGTTTATGAATTGAAGTTGGTTAAAGATTCTTTATCTCAATACCAAAAATATACAGGGTTAATTAAATATACAGGGTTAATAAAATATACAGGGTTGCGTGAAATAAACAAAAACTCTTGATGTGCGTGAATCCGCAGGGACTATACTATGGAGTACTAAATAAACATGGTATTGTAATTTAAAAGTTTATGAATTGAAGTTGGTTAAAGATTCTTTATCTCAATACCAAAAATATACAGGGTTAATTAAATATACAGGGTTAATAAAATATACAGGGTTGCGTGAAATAAACAAAAAACTCTTGATGTGCGTGAATCCGCAGGGACTATACTATGGAGTACTAAATAAACATGGTATTGTAATTTAAAAGTTTATGAATTGAAGTTGGTTAAAGATTCTTTATCTCAATACCAAAAACTCGAGACAGAAGTGCTCAACATCTCACATTGTCTCTGGATTCAAAACACAAGTATGTTTTGTGAATCGTAACAATGGTGCATCTTTCCTGGTATACCATTTTCCATTATTTACTCAGGATATGTATGAAAGTAACTGTCTGCCTGTTATGCTTTCACTCTTATACTACTAAACCGATTTAAATTAAATTTGGTATAGAGATAGTCTGGAGCCTGATAAATTATATAGGCTACTTTTTAATTCAACAAAATATATTTTTTGCATTAAAAAGTAACTTATATCACTTCAGCTTAAATTCTCTTTTATATAGAATAGGGGAATGTGAAATAGGAGATAAAAATTTGAGGTTTGCAGACTCAGGAACCTCCATGTGGTCTGTATCACATGTTTCTAAAGATTACATATCATGTGAATATCACAACTGCCAAAATCAACATTCTCTCTTAACACTAATGTAGATGGAAACCGAAAACCAGATTACCTTTTAATATATATCTGCCTCTTCACATACAACTGCCTTCTCACAATCAAATGTCCATATCTAATAGAATTGGTATACATCATGCGGATTGTGTAAGTATTTTCTTTATCAAAATAAATTATGATACTAACTCATTACAAGACGGCGATCTCTCAATTGTTTAACCACAATTTTGTACCCCAAGTTAGTTTGACATTACAAAAGTAAAAAATTCAATATTACAATCTTTTAGTATTGAATAGGAGTTCATTTATTTTAAACTAATATATGACACACTTGAATTAATGACCAGAGTATACATTTATATATTAGCACCTTTCACTAAGAAATGCAGACACTAAATAACTGATAGCTCACTGGAGCCTGCTTTTTATTTCGACTCACTTTTATTTGATGAACATTAAATCTTATCAAGATATATTAAATATTATGTTAATGATGTGAGCGTTTCTGGGAAATTAAATTGTTTTAGGAATTTTCATGGTCTGTAAATAAAGACTTCATCTCGTTACCAAATAGTGAACATCTTTGTTGTGATACAAAGTATCTTATGTTGTTCTGATAATCCATATTATTAAATCACATTATAATAATGTTTCATTTATGTTATTAGTTTTTGAGAAAGAGTGTAATAAACACATTCATCCATACACACACAAACTTTCACAAAGTCAAAGTCAAAGTCAAAGTTCTTTATTGATAAATGTACAATTTACACGCCAATTTTATAAAAAAAAACAAAATAAGAGTATACAAAGAGTATACATTTTTAAAGTTTAAATTGAACTTTATATTGTACGAGAAAGGTATCGTACAAATAAGTGTCAAAAATTAAAATATATGTACTTATTACAATTGTAATGAACAATGTAAATTTTTATTACTTTATTGTGAGTTTGCCATCACTATATAAAAACTCGCTGTAACTATAAAAAGTTTGATTGATAAGCCAGCTTTTTAATCGGTTTTTGAAGCTACCCGAACTCGGTGCTAATTTAACTATTTTAGGAAGAGTGTCACATTTATAATATTCATTGTCATCAAATGTTTTTAAGTGCCTTGTTACAGAGAAAAGTATAATTAAAACTCAACTCAAAAATTATGCAGAATTTGCTTGTTTACTTATGTGTTTCTTAGGTGGAAGTTATTAAAAATCAATTTAGCCCTTATTTTGCAATTTCAGGAATAAAAAGTAGCCTATGTTTTATTAGACTATTTCAGATATATTTTATAACAGTTTACGTACCAGTTTTTGCTCCGTGCATTAATCATATAATAGTAGAATTTCAAGAGGAACAGACTTTTATACATCTTTTTCAAAACTAATTCCTTTCTATCCTAAGGCTGCCAGGAAGAAATCACTCTTGGTGATAAAACCACCAGCTGTAACTATATTTTTGAATGCTTTTCTTCTTCTGTAGAAGTGTTTTTGTTTTGGTGTATGATTAAGAATGATATAATGAATATATGATTAAGAATATATAAAATAAATATTACGATGAAATAACCAAATGTAAGCCAAAAACAAATAGCTGCTACTAACATCCAAATCTTCACATTTATAAGATTAGCTGAACTTTTCTAACACAAATTGTAGTTTCAGGGTATAGAAGGTTTAGATTATTGAAACAAAACAAACATGAAAACAAAATCTTCAGCGATCTAGATATCCAACTTAATTGTTACTAACCCTGTACATAGTCACAGCACATTTGTCGCAACACAGCAAGTATTATTTTTTTAAACAAGATTCATTTGTATTGAATCTATTCAGCATTCAGCAATATCTATCTTGGTACTCTTGTATTTGATACCTTATCATGGCAACAATATGCTATAAAATTAGTTTGATAACATAATTAAGTAAACCTATTTCAAAAACATTTCAGACATGCAAGGAAACTAATTTATAAATATTTATTATTAATTTAAAAATATTTGTATGATAAATTCAAATATTTGTAGTGTATCTGGGTGTTTCTACTTATAATAAGTATGTATTTACAAGTACAGTAGAATCCCGATATAACGACCTTCAAGGGACCGGCGATATTATGCCGTACTAACCGGATGACGTATAAAACGGATATTCCCATTTAGGTAAATAAAACATGTTGTAGGAATCAGTTACTTATGTTTATTTTAATTATTCTTATATGTACACAAATAAGTATGTAATACATACATACCAAATTACAAACATCGGTACGTAATGTACTGTAATACTGTCACTAACGTAGGAAATCTGTTATTTGGATGAGAATGAGATATGCCAAATTCCTTTGTGAGTATCGCATTTGATTCACCAGCTTCTAATCTGTGTAATATTGCACTCTTTTCTTCAATTGTAAAACACTTTATCTTCATGGCGCTTTATGAACTTGTCATAACAGGTGACAAATACTAACTGTGATTTACGCGCGCCATTAAGGTGAATTGAACGGTGAAGCGCGCGGGGAAAGTGAGGGGGCCGAGGTATTAGTCATTCTTTACCTAAATTGAAACAATACACGGAGCATCGTTTTAAACAGACGAATTATTTAAAAAAATGGTCGCTATAAACGGTATGTCGCTCAAACCGGAGTCGCACTAAACGGTTATATTTTCTCAGTATCTAACTATTAAACCAATCTCGAGTAAATAATATCGACGTTAAAAACGGTTAGTCGTTATAAATTAATTCTACTGTATATAAATATTATATCAGCTATCTGGCCACCATATTACAAGCTTTGCTTAGTAGTGGTAGGACTCTTAGCAAAGTCCACCTGGGCAAGTACCACACCTTTGCCAGATATTCTACCGCCAAGCAGTAATGTGCAAACATTACTGTGTTCAGGTTTGAAGGGCAATGTTTCCAGAGAAATTACAGGGCTTAGAGATATAACATGTTAGATCTCTGGGTGACGAGTGTGGTGCAGTGCTAGGTAATGATTTTAACTCTTCATGTTCCAATAGCTGTATGTCACTATGCTGTTGTGTGGCAGGCATATTGCTTATTATCAGGCACATGTGATGCTCGTCTCGTCACTTATAATAAAAACAAAAAAAAAACAGGCATAAAAAGCATTTGTTTATATCACTAATAATGTTTGTCTAGAGTGGGAATTGGTATCACATAATGTTTGTCTTGGGTAACCCATGACTCAGTGAGCACTCACTATCATCTAAGCTCTAAGCTATTAGGCCAGTCTTGCCTTTTAGCCCTTAGTTCTTACCCTTTTATGTTAGTACAACCCTTTCAAATAATTTCCAAGATATTAGATTTATGTATAATAAACAAGATGTTAACAAAAAAAATGGGTTGATTCTCCTTCCTTGATTGATGATAAACAAATAAACAAACTTTTTTAAGTTTCAGATAGATAACATACATCATACAACCTTCTTTCATTGTAGGATTGTAAACTTGAGCTTGAGTTTTGAAATGAAGAACAAATATTGAAGTGCAAAAGTTATATTCTATGAAGAAATGTTTACATTCTCCAAACTGCTGAAGGCACGGAAGTGTCCATAAAACAAGCTAATTCAGTTAAAAATAGAGTAAGAAACTCGATACGATTTTGTCGACTAGCTATGCCATATTTTGATCAATTCCCCTATGAAATTAGTTTTTTGAGATAGGTCAGTGGCAGACTGCCTTGATGACTCACCAAATGTTTTAAATTCCAACGATGTTACCGGGAAGACAGTCCATTATTGCACAGCGGTCAAACGAAATTCACAGGCAGGATTCCACCCAAAACCAGTCACTTGAAAATTTTTCGACACAAAAACGATGTGAAGTTACACATAACGTCGCACTGTATTACAAAATAATTACATGAACGCACTGTAATCGTCGTTTAACGTTGGAACTGTGAGAAATATTCAAAGGTTCACACAAAAAACGATACAATTTCACGCACAGATGCCATTCCTCGCCGTTTATTCCGATCGGCAAAGCAAAGGTGAAGCGGGCGGGGGAAGAAAGGAAAAAGTAGCGTAGAGTTGGGGTAGCAGGTAGCATCGAAACAAGCTTATTCGAGTTTCGCCTCATGTGTTACGAGTAATAAATATCTTTTTATTCGAACTGTGAATCAGGTTCAATTAGTAATTTGGATTCAAACTTGATAGTTTGAATGTTTGACTGATGTCAAACAAGCTAATTATCTTCATAATTTCTATTAGGTACTGTTACACCTCAAACAAGTGTAAACACCTCACGTAATTTATGGACACCCCCTTACTAGCAATATGCGGATACACTAATCACTAACGTAACTACGAGGAATTTATCGAAGGCATACTTTAAAAATCCTAATAACTTAAAACGAAGATGAATAGCTGGACCATACGACAAACAAACAAAGTGAACACCAAGCAATGGTATTGAGAGAGTACCTATGATCGAGCGTTTGAACTTGGCCCTTGAGGAAGTCGCTGAATGGGGCAAAACTAATCTGGCCAAGTTTAACGAGGGAAAGACGCAGGCGTGTCTGCGTGTCTGTTCTCCGCAAAAAGAAGTCTATTTCAACAGACTCCTAATTTTCATTTTATATATAATTAACTGATCATCTTGAGCTTTTGGGCGTTACCTTGACTTCTACGCTCAACTTTGGCTCGTACATCGAGTCCAAGGCAAAATTAGCCGCTACAAAACTAGATGTCCTCTCAAAGGTACGAAAGTACTTCAAATCTGAACAATTACTTTTGGTATACAAAGCACAGATTCGCTCTTGTATGGAGTACTGTTTGCACCTTTGGGATGGATCGGCTAAGTATCAGCTTGAGGCTCTGGAATCGATAGAGAGGTGTGCCAAGAAGCTTACAGCCAATGACACTCTAGCGCGAAAAAACTTCAAAGTCTTGAACATCGCCGAAAAAATGCTAGCTATCGGTTTTTTATCGGATACGGAGAGTGTGCGACTGAACTACATGATTTAGTACAACCTTGCCCATTTGTCTATCGGACTTCTCGTAGCTTTAAGAAGCGGCACCATTTCATGGTTGATGTTACAAAGACACGGACGAAGATGTTAGACTCCACGTTTGTGATAAGGGCGTCTAGGCTGTGTAATGCCTGAGTGGGTTTTCACTGATGTATATAGTCTTGGTGTCTTCAAATCGAGAGTGAATCGGTTTCTTGTAGTTAATCTCTCTCTCTCTCAATCACTCTCCATCGTAAACCGCATCGTCGCTTAACATCAGGTGAGATGGCGATCAAGTGTAAACCTATAAAAGTTAAAACAAAAAAGCTACTATAGCATTTTTTCAGACAAAACAATAAATAATTCTCAACTCATGATTGAAGGCGATCACCTGACTTTTAATGTGATTTGAAAATGTTCTCGTCAAAAATAGGCACACGGCCTATTTTAAACAAGCAGCCGACCGACGTTTCAGTAACGCACGTTTTCTGCGCCGTAGATGCCGATTTTTGCGTTTCTATGAATTCAAAAGCACTTAAAACGCGATACAAACGTTCGTGTGAAGTGAAAAGAAGTTTTCAGTTCAAAAACTATTGGACAATTAAAAAAATACTACCATATTAATATAGTAGATGCTCATCTAGGGGAACATCTCCTCATGACAAAAGCTTCAACAACACACATGTTCATAGTCGGAAGAACTGATTGAATGATACAATTATTAAAAATAAAATAAGGAAGTGTATCACTTACCTATCTTAATTTTATCTAATCGTCATATTTTAAAACTATTAATTTACTAATAGTCCTATAGCGTCGTCTGCGTCATTCATCGAGCAACTTGACCTTCCGCACAAGCACGGAAAGGAGTAGTCTTAGCCGCTTGCTTGCCCGTGTCAACTAGTAGTTAACAAATCTCAAATGTTAAAATGCCCGTGTCAACTAGTAGTTAACATCGCGATTCAGTCTAAAATGCCCGTGTTAACTAGTAGTTGACATGGCGCCGCACTCCAAAATGCCCGTGTCAACCTGTAGTTAACATGGCTACCGCGGGCGAAAAAGTTAAATATACTCGTCTTTATTGCTCTAGGGCTTAGTTTGTATTATTTATCTCGTTCTATGTTAAAGTTCCCGTCATATTAATCCCAGTAGGGTATCTAAGCCATAGCAAAACAAAAGAAATTAAAAAAACAACGTTCCTTGTCAATCTTGCCATTGAGTGTTGATTCAGTGCGGGCTGTGTATGTTAGTTTTTCTGATTTTACTATTAAATTTAGTTTCAAAAAACAAATGACAGATAACACACCTAATCAAAAATTAAAACCCATATGTCATCGCTTTAATTTTAGCGGTACTTATGAGCTTTTAAAAAGACGAGCTTTAAAACGCGCCATCTCAATTTCAACATACCATAACTCTTCACTAGAGTCGTAAACGGAGAAACAAAAAATAACATTGTAATCATAATCTTAATATAATCTTTCAAAACAAATTGATTCACAAGGAACGATTGCGTGAATCCCGACTCGCGCGCCGCAGGCGTAAAATCCGCGGGGCATAGCGAGGTGTGCATGTATTTTTCCCCGGGCATTTTGGTTAGCAACGCTACAGGGGGCGGGGCATAGTGCGTCGCGCGGCTTGCAGCGACGGGCAAGCGAGCGGTTAGCTAAACAATATTGTTCAAATCTTTCTGTCATTTCTTGCGGGAGGGTTTCAGAATATTCGTGTTATGAAAAATAAAACAGCCTTAGTCATAGCTTTAAGCTATAATCAAATGATTTACAGACGTAAAAATACACTTTGAACATATAATCTTGTACCATAAGTCTAAATCTATAATAGCAAATAGTAAAGTTTTATTCTTAAATAACTAAAATAAATATTGGTGGACAGTTTACACACCAATCTGACCCCAAACTAAGCAAAGCTTGTACTATGGGGGCCAAATAGCTGATATAATACATATATAGTTTTAAATACATACTTATTATAAATTATAAATAGAAACACCCAGACACAGTGCAAACATTTGAATTCATCACACAAATATTTGCACTAGGTGGGCGATTCCCACCCAGTGCAAATAGTTGTAAGTAATACGAACCTCGGCTTCGCAGGCAGAGTTACTACTACACTAAGCCACGAGGGCAGTCATGCAAATATGCAATATTAATTACTTTTATGGATTAATTATGTTTTCTGTACATATTTTATGCGACTATTTTGTTTTGTTGTGGTTATGTCTCGGTAAAATGTAAGTTTCGTAGTAATTCGAACAATTTGAAGTCTTAAACAGTCAATCACTATCAAACCATAGACGAAAGTAAAAATTAAAAGTTGCATTTGTTATTTTTATGTTATTTTTCGTAGTAATACAGATACTCAAATATAGTTCGGGATGAACTACGAACCGATTTGGCTCTTTACAACAGACAACCAAATAACCAAACCCGTGCTAGTGAATAGCTGATTTCATGATAAATCAAATCAAATCAAATCGAGAGTGATAGTGTTCGTACAAATAAAATGTAGTTAACCATTTTGCGGTGGCGGCCATCTTGAATTTGAAATTTGTCATAGCTTAAAGTATTCTACTAGTCAAGCCCTTTCATTTGATACCTAAATTGAATTGAGGTAGGTTGAAAACAAATATTTTGTCCGCCATTTTGTAGAGGCGGTCATTTTGAATCGATATTAACCAAACATAAGTAAGAACTACCGCACGGAAATTACCCTTCAAATGCAAAAAAACACATCCATTTGAGCTCTACGGTGCCACACACACACACACACACACACACACACACACACACACACACACACACACACACACACACACACACACACGCACACAGAAAGACAGCCGGCCGGGGGTTAAAAAATGAGATTCTGTTATATTCGGAACAATAGTTTAGCAACGATGGTTGCTGAAATTAAATTAATATTAGCACAGGCACGACCAACAACCATTCGATTGAGAGTATACATTTCTATAATATAATCTATGCTAATATTATAGAATTAACCTAATTTACGGAATCTACCACAAGTTATAATATTAATTTGTGTTATACTCAACCGAGACTTTGGATCCTCCGTTTTGATGGATTACCCAGCTCGGTTTATTAGTTCTCGGCAAACCACTTGTTTTGGTAATATATTTTGTATTGTTGTTATATTGTTATAAAAGTTTTGTCAAGGCATGTCTTATTTTATATTATTAAGCTATTGCATAGCTTTTATCGCGGGGTTGGGGACCGAATTTTAGTGATTGTGCATCTCTTTCTTATGTTCACAAGAAAGAGAGATGGAAGCACAGAACATATACTCACGGAGAAGAATGCCAACTCCATACTTCATGTAAAAGTAGCGCCATCTATCGTTTGCCCCCCTTAAAACTTTTTCCAGGCTCAAGGCGGGAAATTTTAAAATCAAAAATTTGCGTAGGCGGGAAATTTCGAAATGTATTGTTTGCGTAGGCGGAAAAATTTCAAATTTCGTTGGAATATTATAGGTAGTTTACGTACCACAAGGAACTACAGCCCAAATATAAACGAAACTTGTCTTGTTTATATTTATGGCCCGTAGCTCCATGTGGACCTGAACAAAAACATGCGTTAAGTTTTAGTAAATTTATTTCAATTCATTTATTTTTTACAATTTATAAAGGTATTTGGACAATATGGCCATTAGCAATATATAAATAACTAGATGTCCGCCCCGGCTTCGCCCGTGGTACATTATAAAGCACTCATCGGGATCTCGTACATATCCAACGCTGAAAGAATGACTGAAATCGGTTCAGACATTCCTGAGAATATCGCTTTCAAACAAAAAAACCTCTTCGGCTACCTGCTACGCCACCTGTCGGAAATTGGTCGTACCAATCAGATTTAGAAACAAAGATTAGCAAAGGTTCTTCAACTTCAACTTTTTATTTTGGTTTCCATTCGGTGATGTCACCGTTGACATGACGACGATGAAATGACGTTTAGCTGTCGTTTACGTTTCATGTCACGTCACACGGGAACGCGGTCGAACGGGATATTCGTCGTTTGTCGTTTTTGACGTCTCACGGGAACGTGATAAAAAATATCCTATGTCCTTTTCCTGGTCCTGAGCTACCTCCTCACAAATTTTCAGCCAAATCGATTCAGCCGTTCTTGAGTTATAAATTGTGTAACTAACACGACTTTCTTTTATATATATAGATTTTAAAAAGTTCCCTCAAAGAATCTCTAGTTTTTAAGTATGTAAACGGCATGACTTTCTTATATAAAATAAAAAATTTTTGTTTCACATTCATAAACAAAAAAAAAATGATATGATAATGTAAAGAACAATCAAAAATGTTCCATAAGCCCATAAAATAGTTGCACATCTTACTGGGCAAAAAAGAGCAAAAAAAATTGAGCTCTGACATTAAAATGTGATGTTTACACCTTAATGACACTTATCAGCCTGAGTCGCAGTCGCTTTTATATTATTTTCTTCAAACTCTGCCTTCTTCGATGGTCCTCTTTCTTGTTTGAAAAGGCTCAGCATCTGAAAGTTAATTAACATCAGCATTATAGATTTCATCATCACTTAGTTGAAAGTAATACATTTAATTGTTGTTATTGCAATGCAAGGCTTTAAGGGTCAATGTATCCAGATAAATATTACATGGCAGAGATATGTATCGCTCCTGTTATGGACAAGCATATTGCTCACTATATCACTATCAGGCACAAGCCCCGCTCATCCCACCACTCTAAACTATTATAAATAAAAAACTATGGATAGCATGTAATGAGATATTTATAGTGTTATTGAATAAGCACAATAGTTAAATGTTGAGATAATGAAACCTACACTAAATTCTAACACAATTACATTGTTATTTTTCCTGATTAGTGTTTTATTTTTAAATTGCTTGAGTATACCAACCTCACATTTTTTTGATGCATTCTAGTAGTCACTTGCTTTATGTCAGCGGTCGCATTGTCATTTGTTTTGCGGATGGACCTGCATCATTTTCAGTTGTAGTAACCACTGCCAGTATTCAAAATGATGCGTTTTCTACTAGCAGCGGCTGTCTGCTTTGTAGATGGCCTTGCTTCAGGTTCAGTGCTGTTTAGTATCTAAAATGAAACAGATTATAAACTATTTTACCAAGCATAATAAGGACTATATACATATATTATATCATGTTATCCTTTGAATATGATTAATATATTTATTTTATCTTATGATTCACATATTTACATTATCACAGTTTTCATCTAGTCCAGCAGATCTCATGAGTTGTATAGTTTCTATCATAAACAACATCAAGATGCTTTTTGTACAGCTGTTCTTGAAATGGGTTTGAAAACCATTCTTCTTAAGATAGCAATACATCGCCCCTCAAATCGCAACTGAAAACGTAATTAAAAATGAACCCTTATGTTTTAGTTTACACCAGGCGCTCTTACTATGTGATTATAAAAAAAATCGCAATTTGGCACTACATAGAACTTTTATTAATAGGTACTTAGGTACCACATGCTTACCGTAGAGAATTCCTATTTCCAAGTCTAGGAGGCGATCTGCCACATTTTCTTTTCTCTTTCATAATGAAAAACATCAGGAATACTTCGTTTAGAACAAAAACTAAGAAAGATGCAAACTTTTTACAACACAAAACCAAGAAGCCATTTTTTTGTTTTTTGTGACGATTTTAGAGATGAGTATTTAAGTAATGATAAAATAATCGATAGTTCTGTTTATTGTTATTCTACTATTCGATTTATCTTGAGATTTATACACGTGATAATAATTAATAATGTAATTGTTATTACACATTTTTTCAGTTGGATCCAAATGATCTACTAATTAGGAACGGACAAAGTAATAAGTTGTAGATCAGCCAGAAACTACCTGTGTAGCAAACTATACTTAAAAATACACCTACGTGTTCAAACAGGATACAGGTTGCTACTTTACCGAATCTGATTTACAAGTTTAGTTTAATTTCAGGACCGAGATTCACAACGCAATCTGATTGATCTCGACACGGAATCAAACCTCTCTGTCTTTGGCCTATCCGTTTGGAATCACAGAGACAAGGATTGTCATCCCGTGCCCGAATCGTTTGGGTTGCGTTGCGAATACACCACCCAGGGCATAAAAAGAGCTACTAAATTAATCATTGACTCAAAATCGATACTATTAGTTACTAAAAATCGTATATCGTAATAAATAAAATCTTTATTTTTCACAGGTTACTTATCTCTAAAATGGAGCGTTAGAAAGAGACGCAAATATTTGTTGCCACTCTTCGTTTGGGACCCCCACGTGTATGTACTTTTATCCCACCTGGCCCTAGAAGAGTCGACCACCCCTGGGGGGATGGAAGACCGTAACGCCGTCCTCCCCACTCGGTCATTCGACTTTAAATCTTATTTGTAATAGCTTTACAGACTAAATGCTCTTAGCAGTGTTGCCAGCTTAACGGATTTTCCGTGATATTTATTATGGTAAACAAATGTCACTCTTCAAAATAAAAATAATTCCGAAATACTGTTATATCCGTATTGCTTATGTTGATAAAAATGCATGCAACATGCAATAGCTTTACCGCGGCAGTCTCCGAGTGCCACACATCTTTTTTATTGTACTGTTTAGTTTAGACCTAACTCTCGAGTCCTCTAGACACAAGCTTAAGCTTAGTTTGGGGCTCACTGGCAAGCTTTTGTACATAGGCGTAATTTTGGTAAATAAAGTATTTGTATTATAAAGCTGAAGAGTTGGTTGTTTGTTTGAACGCTAGGATCTCGGGAATAGAAAGACTCTTTTTCTATTGGATAGTTCATTTATCGAGGAAGGCTATAGGCTATAGAACATAACACTACTGTCAATAGAAGCATGAATCAAGCGGAGCATGAATCAAGAATGTAACGACAAGTACAAAATTAAAAATTTTGACTAACCCCCGACTACCTAAGATTTGTTATCTGTACAACATTCTACTAGTCAAGCCCTTTCATTTGATATCCATACTAAGGGAGTTGTGAAAAAATAAATGTAATTCGCCATTTTGTGGTATCGGCTATCTTGGATTTGAAATTTGTCATAGTGCAAAGTATTCTACTAATCAAGCCCTTTCGTTTGATACCCATATTAAAGTAGTAGTGAAAAAAATATATTTAATTCGCCATTTTGTGGTGGCGGCCATCTTGGATTTGAAATTTGTTATAGCGTATAGTACTTTACTAGTTAAGCCCTTTCATTTGATACCCATATTGAGGTAGGTTGTGAAGAAATATTTTGTCCGCCATTTTGTGGAGGCGGCCATTTTGAATCGATATTAACCAGACATAGCTAAGAACACCCGCACGGTAATTAACTTTCAAATAACAAAAAAACCGCATCGAAATCGGCCCATCCGTTTGAGCTCTACGGTGCCCCAGACAGACACACACACAGACAGACAGACAGACAGACAGATAGACAGACAGACAGACAGACAGACAGACAGACATCGACGTCAAACTTATAACACCCCTTTTTTTGGTCGGGGGTTAAAAACGGGGAAAAAGATTCCATTTTGAGAGTTTTCGTAGCGTGCTTTGACATGACAGCATGTGACTAAGATTGTTTCATTGAATATGAACCTCTGCTAATCAAATTTGTTTCTAAATCTGAGTTGGTACGACCAATTTCCGACAGGTGGCGTAGCAGGCAGCTGAAGAGGTTTTTTTGTTTGAAAGCGATATTCTCATGAATGACTGAACCGATTTTAGTTATTCTTTTACCGTTGGATAAATACGGGATCCCGCTGAGTGCTATATATGTACCACGGGTGAAGCCTGAGCGGACATCTAGTTAGCTAATAAGTGTTATCACCGATCAGTCTGGTTCGTCATTGTCACAAACCATATTCAAATGTATGTCCTCTACCTATCCCTGTGCTCTACCCTGTCCTCAATGGTCTAAATAGTCTGTGCTTCATGCTTCCAAAACACCACATCTGTCAATGTCATGCTGTCAAGTGTCAAGGTTTCAAGTTTTGTTGTTTTGATGAAATGTCACTTAGCCTAACAAAATAAAAGTAATTTCCACAGATTTCCTTTTGTTTTAGAAATCTGTGGTAATTTCATTTAAAAAAACACGAAAATGTCGCGAGATAAAAGTGTTTGGTTTGCTGAAGAAATCCTACTTGATGCAAAGCTCATTAATTTCCAGTTAGAAACTGGGGAATGGGATGCCGTCGAGGAAATGTTGCGTGCTGAAGCGCAACTTTCTCGGGATGCTGAAACGGGTCGTTTGAGACCGTAAGCTAATGATTTACGAGAATATATTGTACTGAAATGGATGCTAGAATTATATTTATTGATCACTGAAATTTTCTTCCAGGAAAAAAGCGTCTGAGTACACATTACGTCTTATAGCTGAAGTACTTCATATTATGAGGTTAGATGTGGAACAAGCGTCATATAACCGCAGTACATTGGCGGTCGCTGAACAGTGCTTGCGTCTGATTCGCTCCTGCGCCGCTGCCGGTACCAAAATGCAGACCTACATCTCCAAAGAGCTCACTATATTAGATTCCATGCTCATATTGGCCACGGAATACCTCCACCCAAGCGTGGAATTTGTAAATGAAGAAATACAGAAAAAGTATGAGTCTTGCATGACAGTACTGATACAAATATTAGGTAACTTGGTTGTCAACAACCCGTTCAACCAAATTATGATTTGGAGTAAATTTGATGCCATTATTCTAAACTGCTTAGTCGGACAGAATGACAAAATCGCCACAGCGGCTGCAATGATAATTTACAACATACTTTTAGGACAGCCAAACGTGTTGCCAGATGACGTAATGTTACTGAATTCCCTGGCATACATGTATAACAATGGAAATACAGAATACCCCCATTTGATAATTGAATATTTGATTGGTGTTGAGAATACTTACATTGAGAAATTGTATTCTAAGCTAGAGCCAGAGAGTAGAATGCTGGTGTTAAATATGGCCTATAATATTTTAATGTCTAGTGAATCTCAGGATATCAATGTTTCTGTTAATTTTGTGAAATTTATGGCTCACGAGTTTAAGAGAAAGTCGGACTGCATTTTGAAGACTGTAGACAAGTATGTGAACACGATTGAGCCTCAGGAAGTGGTGTTCTTGTTGGAAATAATAGCTACTGCGTCCAGTATGGATGCGTACATGGATTGTCTGCAGAGTGACACATCTCTGTTTATAAATTGTGCTTGTAAGTATTTCTACACTCTTAGTATTGTTTAGAGTGAACTAGTTTCCGCTAGGTAAATGTCCTCTGTGATAGGCTGCATTAACACTTAAAATAAGGAGAGATGGTAGTTGAGTGAAACCTAAAAGAGTAATACACAAATTATAGCCCATCACATTGATATATATTCAGTGTGGTAATGCCACCAGCATGCTAGGCCCGCTTCCGACTGATAGTGGGTTACTTCTTTGGTCTTTGAAGAATCCTGTTATGCTTAGTGAAAGTACATACCTAGTTAGCAGTTTAAAAATCAAATCATAGCCAAGAATAATCTTTAGTTTGCTGGAAAGTACCTTTGTCAGTTAATCTACTGTCAAATATTAATGTACACATATTACTGTGCTCTGGTTGAAAGGGCAATGTTTCTATAAAAATTACAGGGTAAAAGCAATCATCTTATTCCTCTGTGATGAGCACAGTGCAGTGCCAGGCAGTGGTTTGGATTCATTAAAGTCAAATAATTAGGTGGCACTGTGTTGTTCGGGGCTAAAGTGTTGGTTACCATCAGGCTCATGTGATATTTGTCCCAGAACCCTACATTATAGATAAATTAAAGATATTCAATCAGTCAACCAGCAAAACCTAGGTTTGAAATTCCCCTGCAGTTCCATCCAAGTGAAGATAAATAAATATTGGTGTAAACACCCAAACACAGAACAAAAAATATTTGTTTTCACACTAATGGTGGATGGGAATCGAACCCATAACTTATGGCTTTGCAGGCAGACCTACAATAGTAACTAAACCACTAGGCTGGCCAAAGTCTTAACTGGCTTTAAAGGATATATTTTCCTTCACTATTACAACCATTGATTTATGGTGAAATGGTGATGTACAATGAAGGAAAAAATCTAGGGTAGCACAATGAAGAAGAAATTGAAAATGGGCTATTTTATTGTAAATAATAAACAAAAACAAAATTAAAAATTGATGATTAACCCCCGACTACCCTGGATTTGTTATCGGTACAACATTCTACTATTAAGGTATTAAATATGGGTATCAAATGAAAGGGCTTGAAAGGGAAAAAAAGAGAAATGTATTTCGCCATTTTGTGGAAGCGGCCATCTTGGATTTGTAATTTGTCATAGTGCAATGTATTCTACTAGTCAAGCCCTTTTGTTTGATACCCATATTGAGGAAGTAGTGAAAAAAATAATATAATTCGACATTTTGTGGTGGCGGATATTTTATCGATATTAACCAAACATAGCTAAGAACATCCACACGGATATTAACTTTCTAATAAAGAAAACCGCATCGAAATCGGCCCATCTGTTTGAGCTCTACGGTGCCACAGACAGACACACACAGACAGACACACAGTGAGACAGATCGACAGACAGACAGACATCAACGTCAAACTTATAACACACTTTTTTTTTTGGGCGGGGGCTGAAAAAAAAATTAAGATAAAAAATGAAATGGTAAATAAACAATTTATATGTGTTGATTATTTTTACACAACACCAAGCTACGTAGTTTGCTTAGTTGCAGTCAAACCTTGTTGCAATGACATAATTATGATATAGGCCACTAATTTTAATTAATTTCTTGAGTGTAAAAGTGACATTGGTTGATGTTCCAAAGATGGAAACGAAAAGGTTTTATCTCCACATTTGCGATAAGAACAAATCTAGGTTGTGAAATGCAATGCCGGAGTGGGTTTTCCCCCGATCGTACAATCTGGGTGTTTTCAAATCGAGATTGAATCGGTTCCTTCTAGGTAAGCACACTCCATCATATACCGCATCGTTGCTTAACATCAGGTCAGATGGTGGTCAAGTGCAAACCTATTAAACTTTAACAAAAAAATATCAATACCTATGTCTATTATTTATTAGAGGTATATCTCTGTTACAGTTCTACTTCGTGCTATCCACCTTCTGGGAAAGGAGAGCCAGAATTTCTTCTCTTCTCTGAACAAACTGTACGAAGCTACAGGAAAGATGTTGATAAATGATGAGTCTGCCATGACACCCTGCATCCCCACTGAGAGTAAGTGTTTATTGAAGTGAAAACTTGATTTGGCGCGCCAAAGACAAATTTTTCGTGGAATTGAATTCTAGTGTCACGTTCTGGAATGATAAAAAATCTTCGGGTAAACTCGGGACCATGGCTATTGGCCATCTAGAAATGCGTTACCATTTCCCATTGGCTGATGCACATCTAGATGGCAATGCCATGATGGTCAGACCACGCCCTCCGGTTACACCCGCCTAGTATCCAAAGTAAGCTATCAAATTCTGAGTGAAAGTTTTTACTTCTATTGGCAGTTCCTATAACTGCCCATTATATATGTTTTCTTGTTGTTCAGCTTCACATTTACATTTGACTGGGTATAAAATGTTGTTAGTTGCTTAGAATATTTGACACGTAAATTTATTTGAATTCAATTCCCCATCCACACTCTCCAGCAGTCGACACTAGGGAACGGAAGGCCGAGAGTGTAAACGGCACGCTCGCCTCGCCTCTTCTTCCCTCGCGTCGGTTCCATTTTGTGTCGGTTTTTCGGACGCGAGGAAATAACACGACGGGGCGAACAGTATTGCCTAGTAAATTAAATAAGAAACGGCCAAACTGTTTCAAAAAGTGGCTAGAAAGTTCAGGATTTCGTACCCTAACAATTAGATCAAAAAGTATAAAGTACCATAGCTGTGTTTGAAATTTATATGTTGTTGTCAAATTTTTTTATTATATAAATTATTCATAGGTTTTGATAGTTATTTCTTATTTTAGTTTTCACATCTGCCGTGCGGTGTTATGTACACACATTTTTTAATATGTAATCTTATTCTCTATAAGGCATTTAGTGTAATTTAATTCGAGAAGTGTCGGAGTATCACGGGAATGAACGAAAAATTAAAGAATAAGATTCCCAGTTTTTCCCCGGCAGGTTCATTCAGAAATTAGTGAAAACAAGTGCTACGTTATCGAACAATATAATAATCCCTACCTTTATTACGTACGTTCATTATTATTAAGAAGTAGTTTATGCCTTATTATCCTCGATAGTTAAAAGTTGCTAAATCCATGACCAATTCAATTCATTTATTCATACCATAAATTCATAAGAACACTTGGTAACGTCATTTACAAAAAGGCAAAGAATCTGTGTACATAATATGATAAAATAACAACGTCAAAAAGAATAAAGCAGCTGTAAAGGGGCCTAGTCAATTACATGCAGCTGTAAAAAGGCTTTGTCGAAGACAAAATAACAAATCCATACTAATATTATAAATGCGAAAGTAACTCTGTCTGTCTGTCTGTCTGTCTGTCTGTCTGTCTGTCTGTCTGTCTGTCTGTCTGTCCGTCTTTACAGCCTAAACCAACCAACAGATTTTGATGAAATTTTATACATAGATAGAATAGATCCCGAGAAAGGACATAGGCTACTTTTTGTTCCGAAAAAAGGGTTGAAAGGGTTAAAATAAGGGATGAAAGTTTATATGGAAAACTTCGTCATTGTTGAAGGACTATGAAACTTTACGTCTAGATATTTAACACGAAACCATAAAATGTATGTTTTAGCAGTTTTGTAGTTTCGAACTGTACCTACGGGGGTGGAATTGGGGGTGAAAGTCTGCAAGTTCAATATTATTGAAGATAAAACCATGAAACTTTGTATCTAGACACTTGAAATGGAGTCGATAAACGTTTGTTCCAGCAATTTTATAATTTCTAACTATACGGGGATACTTATATAACCGCTTGATACACTGGCCGCTTTTCGCGTTTTACAAATTTGGCGGGAAAACGGGTGTCAGGTTACATAAGTGCGGTGTTTATGTTTCGGCATATGAAGTGCCACCTTACTTTTACCCGTTTGAGCCATTTACTCTCAAGAGCGTTTCAAGACGCTTCTAGCGGTATCATTTATTTATAAATTCAAGATGGCCGCCGCTACAAAATGGCGGATAACGTAAGTTTTATCAATCCCGTCAACATGGGTATCAAATGAAAGGGCTCAACCAGTAGAATACAACGTACTATATACAATTAAAATCCAAGATGGCGGCCTCTACACAATGGCGGATAACTTAGGTTTTATCAATCCCATCAACATGGGTATCAAATGAAAGGGCTCAACAAGCAGAATACAATATACTATAAAAAATTGAAATCCAAGATGGCGGCCGCTACAAAATGGCGGATAACGTAGGTTTTATCAATCCCATCAATATGGGTTTCAAATGAAAGTGCTCAACCAGTAGAATACAACGTACTATATACAATTAAAATCCAAGATGGCGGCCTCTACACAACGGCGGATAACTTAGGTTTTATCAATCCCATCAACATGGGTATCAAATGAAAGGGCTCAACAAGCAGAATACAATATACTATAAAAATTGAAATCCAAGATGGCGGCCGCTACATAATGGCGGATAACGTAGGTTTTATCAATCCCATCAACATGGGTATCAAATGAAAGGGCTCAACAAGCAGAATACAACATACTATAAAAATTGAAATCCAAGATGGCGGCCGCTACAAAATGGCGGATAACGTAGGTTTTATCAATCCCATCAATATGGGTATCAAATGAAAGTGCTCAACCAGTAGAATACAACGTACTATATAAAATTAAAATCCAAGATGGCGGCCTCTACACAATGGCGGATAACTTAGGTTTTATCAATCCCATCAACATGGGTATCAAATAAAAGGGCTTGACAAGAAGAATACAGTGCACTATACAACCTCAATATTTAAGATGGGCGCAGCCACTAAATGGCGTATCAGACAGAATTTTTGATAGTCGACGAGATTTCCATGGTGTCTTATCAAATGTTATGCATGATGGACGCTCGATTAAGGCAAATTAAGAACTGCGAAAATGAGTTTTTTGGAGGAGTAAACGTATTACTTTTCGGTAATCTTTTATAACTGCCTCCTATAAAATGATCAGGAACACCTGTTTTCAATTCTAATACGAAATTATATATATGAAAGTAACTCTCTCTGTCCGTTACCGCCTAACGCCTAAGCCACTTAAAGAGTTTGTTACAATTTGATGCACAGATAGACTAGACTTAGGAAAGGACAACGGCGGCGACTTTTATCACAGAAAAAGAGTTGAAAAGAGTGGAAATGAGGAGTAAAAGTGTGCATGGAAGGATCTTTGCACTCTTTGTATGCTATTTTTAACCGACTTCAATAAAGGAGGAGGTTATCAATCCAGTTGTATTTCCAATTGTGAATCAATTTAGATGGTTATTTTTTTGGTTGGTAGATTATAGTTCAGAGGTGGTCATATAAATTTTATCGAAATCAGTGGGGCGGTTTTTGAAATATGAGCAACAAACTAAAATTTGCGTTCATTTAATCAGACGATATATCTACTAATATCTACTAATAGACTCTAATAAAATTTGGTGGACCGTCCCAATATGATTTTAAATTAAAGTCTGTTTTTGATTAATTTTTTGAGAACATAGTTTTTTTTGTAATTTGCCTTGTAAATTGTACATTTATTAATAAATATAAAACTTTGACTTAGACCGATTTTGATTAGGAAACGTGAATTTGTATGGTAGTAGACATACGAGTAGGTACTGCCTCAATTACTTTAATAAATATGTGGCGCGGACGAAGTCGCGGGTAAAAGCTAGTAATCAATACACACAGTAAACAGATACTACATTAGTACAAACAATGTAACAATGTATCAAAAGTCTTAAAAATCTATTACTTTACCTTATTACAAGATTCTAATTTCGATACATTTCTCTTCCATACTTTACTATCTTTAACAAAGTCGTCTATACGAGGGTCAAACTGAAAGTTCTTAGAACTGGCCACTTATAAACAATATAATAAAAAAATAATTCTATAATTTGAAAATAGAACTCTTTGCCAATATTACTGAGTATATACTTCATTCATTTGTCATTTGTTTTACGATTTGGCGGCAAATTGAAAATTGTCTGTGTCACGTCAACATGAATTTAACACGAGAAAATTTTCGTGCAATGATTTTTTATGACTTTCGATGTCATTTAAGTCAACAAGAAAGTTATGATAGACTACGATTGGCCTTTCACGATGAAGCCCCATCTCGTGCGACTGTTTACAACTGGTTTAATGAGTTTAAACGTGGTCGCACTAATCTCACTGATGATTTACGTGAGGGACGGCCTTCTACGGCGACGACTGAAGATAACATCTGTGTTGTGCGGCGTATGATAGAGACTGACAAAAGAGTGACCTATCAGCAGATTCGGACAAGCTTAGGCATCGGTATGAGTCAAGTGCACAAAATCCTACACGAACATTTAGCGGTCAGGAAGCTTTGCGCCCGGTGGATACCTCATAATTTGACTGAGGCTCAAAACTCCATCGTGTGGATTGGTGCCGTAAAATGATTGAAAGATTTAACGGAGGTGACTCAAATGCTGTGTTCGACATACTAACAGGTGACGAAAGCTGGATTTACTGTTATGATCCTGAAACCAAAAGACAATCTGCTCAGTGGGTGTTTCCTTTCGAGGAGTTGCCAACTAAAGTGAAGAGAGATCGAAGTGCGGGGAAAAAATGGTGGCCTCGTTCTTTGGAAGGATAGGTCATTTCGCAACAATTGTGTTAGAGGATCAAAAACAGTTTCTGCAGAATGGTACACTACCAATTGTTTGCCACTTGTCTTGGAAAAGTTCGAGAGAAACGACCTCGCAGTAGGATCCTCCTTCACCACGACAACGCCTCATCGCACACCGCCAAGCGAACGATCGACTATTTGGCGACATCAAACGTTGAATTACTGGGTCACCCGCCGTATAGCCCCGACCTCGCGCCTTGTGATTTTTATTTATTTTTAAAAATTAAAGAAAAACTTAAAGGAAAGCGGTTTATGAATGCTGAAGAAGCGGTGGCTGTGTATCGCGATGCCATTGAAGAGACCCCTAAGGACGAGTGGGCAAAGTGCTTTTCCCAGTGGTTCCATCGCATGCAGCGGTGTATTGACGTGAATGGACAATATTTTGAAAAGATATAATAAAACTAATAACTGGCTAATGTAATCAGTTTTTGATTTTCTAAGAACTTTCAGTTTGACCCCTCGTATTATAATATGCCTTGCTCAATAGGTAGCTTTTTATTTCATTTTTAAACTTGGTTTCATTGAGGCCTTCCACTTGTACAGGGATTGCATTATAGAAGCGAATACCATTACATTTGAAAGAGTTGTTTGTTTTCTGAAGTCTGCACTTAGGAAATACAATTTTGTGTTTATGGTGCGCTTTTGGATACAGATCAGTTAACTTCTGCAGACGACTTCGATTTTTTCTTACATACATTATACATTCATAAATATACAATGAAGGGACTGTTAATATGTTAATAGTTTTGAACATCTCCCGTACTGATTCTCTAGGTGATAAATTATATAGACCACGGATTGACCAAATCGTTTAGTCAACAAGTTGTGAAAGTTTTGGCTAAATCTATACTGAAAGTTGCCAGATAGTATAGCCAAAAAATGCCTAACTTAAACATTGAAACAACACAAGAATTTGGATGGCTGGCACTCCTGCCACCTTCACTTGCCAAGTCGCGGGCGAGAGCCTACAGGAGGCCACCTCGCGAGAGTGTGGATAGACCATAATTTACTCATTCAATTTAGGAAAGTATGGAGTGAGCACCATTCCACATGTGAATGGGACATCTATTTTTCTGTGGATGTAAAAGTACTGATTTGTACATTATTTTCTGTTATTGAATTTCAGTTTTACCAATTATGTTTCTCAGCTGTATTCACTGTCCATAATTTTTTTTCTTTTACAGATCCTCTGACCAAAAATGATTCCGCAGACAACATGCTTTCATGCAATGAGACTACATCCGAATGCACAGAGTCCGAGAGCAGTGAGCAGTACTTTGAGTGTACAGACAACCCACCATACGTAGATCGACAGGACAATGTAGATAACCTACACCAAACCTTAAAATATGTAGAATCTATGCCTGAAGTCAAAACAGCTCGAAGCAACTCCGTTAAAATAGACACTGAAATGTCAAAGGTAGCTTATAAAAGGAGCAGTTCAGTTCCAAAGACCGATGACCGCATTTCATTGCCTATTAGGAGAATAAGTCTTGAACATAAAATTGATATAGGAGATGATACGGAACCACCATTGATCATTGATTCGTCGTCACCTAATGGAAACATGAACACAATCGCTGAAGTGATACCAATTGCCCTACAACCAAGATTGGATTTACAGCCTTCAAGCAGAACAGACTCACAAGATAGCTCACCGAACGACCCTCCCACAGAAATCCACATCACGAAAGATGAATTGAAAGCAGAAGTAAAAGCATCTCCTAGTGAAATATCACCCCCGTTGACTGAAAGTTTAGTTGAGGTTTCCGAGTCTCAGAAGCAATCACCTGATACCCCTAAAGAAGTAAAGAAGAGCCAGAACTTGTCAACCGATTTTGACCTTAGTGAACAGCTGCAAAAGATACTGGGTATCTCATCTGAGAAAACTCGAGGAGATGCCGCTGGTACTGAGAAGAAAAGCGACCCGACTAAAGAAGTAAAGATATCGGATGATCCAATAGTTAAAGTCCCTTCAGTTAAAATTGACTCTCCAGAAACTCAAAAAACCAGGTAACTAAGCGAAACAATTATTTTATTAATATTTGTTAATTTGATAGCTACTCGACAAACAGTCATTACTATTGATTGCCAGACACTGCATAACTACAAACACAAATTTCCGCGTGTGGACACCCTTAGTCACCCGCGACGCGACGGATTCACATAGGCTCTTTATCACGGGTAAAACCGCAAAGTGCTGCTGATATATTTACGACTAATATTATGCGTCTAGGATATTTACTACAACTAACAAAAGAGCTGATGACTTTCGACCGGCTGAACCGATTTTGATGAAACAGCAAACAACTTTTTTATAAATGGGCAGAGCCTTTATTTTTAAAACTTAAAACACAACAAGAACTACACAACATACCTAATTACTTAGACCAATGAAGGTCAATAGATAATCAAGAACATTTGTATATGCTCCCTTCCTTCCAGACTTGGTGCAGTGGATATGAGCACGGCTAAGAAAGCAGTGACTTGCGTGGAAACTGTGGAGCGACACGTCGCTTTTGGGTTCAAGGCTTCCTTAGTGCGAACACTGGCCAATCTGTGTTGGAAAAATCAAGAAAACAAAAGACAGGTGATTATTCAACACATTATTATTGTCTAATATTAGTGCCTAAATTGTCCCATTGCTGGGCACAGGTCTCTCTCTTCCCCTACTTTCAGATAGCCCGATTTACGGTTTTGGTGATGGACTTCCAAAAAGGAGGAGGTTATCAATTCGAGCATTATGTTTTTTTTATGTATGTTACACTCCGCGAGGCATAAGCTGAGCTTTGCATTTGTGTGAGTGTACATGGATAGTGTAGGTGTGACAACCGGCCTTAGGCGCGGCGCCATTCTGTCTCGCCGCGCTCCTGCCTGATTGGTGATCACTCACACTAATGCAAAGCTCAGCCTATACCTCGCGGACAAAATTTCAAGCTCCTGCCTGATTGATGATCACTCACACTAATGCAAAGCTCAGCCTATACCTCGCGGACAAAATTTCAAGCTCCTGCCTGATTGGTGATCACTCACACTAATGCAAAGCTCAGCCTATACCTCGCGGACAAAATTTCAAGCTCCTGCCTGATTGGTGATCACTCACACTAATGCAAAGCTCAGCTTATACCTCGCGGACAAAATTTGAAAGCTCCTGCCTGATTGGTGATCACTCACACTAATGCAAAGCTCAGCCTATACCTCGCGGACAAAATTTCAAGCTCCTGCCTGATTGGTGATCACTCACACTAATGCAAAGCTCAGCTTATACCTCGCGGAGTGTATCTGATTTCACGAGAACTTTTCAAATCGAGAGTGAATCGGTTTTTTTCTAGGTAAACACGCTCCATCGTAGACCGCATTGTCGTTTAACATCAGGCGAGATGGCGGTCAAGTGTACACATATAAAAGTAAAAAGGACCCCCGCACCGATTAAAAAAAAAATTGTGTCGGATGAGTATCTATGCTTCCCAAATGCTCCCATATAAATCTTATCGAAATTGGTTTGGTGGTTTTTAAAATAATATGAACTATAAACTAAAATTTGCGTACAAGTTTCTTGGATTATGTAGTTGTATATTTCACAAATGTTATGAAACTTTATCCTGTCAATACGAATTTGTGTAAATGCATTTATAAAAACTTGCGTTGCACTAAAAAGGGCAAAGTAAAGTATTTTCGTACAAAATATTAATCCGACTTCAAAACTACAAATAGCTACAAATAGGTCATTGCTAGCCAAGTCTAAAAGGTAGTGGATAGATTCTACATACCTGTGCCTACTTACCACATGTCTACATAGTATCAATCTACTAGCTTTTTCCCCTGACTAGCACCGACTTCAAATAGATAGATAACTCTTAATTGTGACACAAAACAGAAAAAATACAGTAACACACAATTATGAACAAGCGCCACAAATGGCGGCCTTATTGCTGAGAGTGAGGAGCGCTTATAATAATGACATACATTTATTTTTCGCTTTTGAGTGCCTGTTTGTAGTTTTGAAGTCGGTTTAATTTTTTGTACGAAAATAGTTTATTATCGTGCGTGGTGTTTGGACGTTTTTGCAAAAATGTATACCCCTATAGTAATTTGGTAATGTAGATAAAGGTGTAAAGGTAAAAATATTGTATACCTCTATTACTAAATTTGTTTTAAAGTAGTAGGTAGGTAAGTAACATTTGTTTCGAAACAAATGTTATTACTGTAAAACAGATTTGGTATAAAATCCAGTCACAAAATGGTATGTTCCGGAATGATCAATATTTGGTGTAGAAGAATCATATTTTTTTGTGAAAACGCCCGTTTATAATTTTACGCCGACAGATAAATATACTTATATGTACATATAGAAAATCCACGACTCTTAATTTGTTTCAGATCCGGGAGTTGGAAGTGATTCCAGTGTTACTCGATTGCTGCAATATCGATGCTCGGAATCCTTGTATCCTTTACGAATTTTTATAAAAACATACGTCACTTCTGAAACTGAAACTTTTTAAAACTTTCATGAATAATAACTAATTCAATCTTCATTGTAAGTAAATAGTTTATAATCAGCATATTTCCTTAATATTTGTTCAGTGATCATGCAATGGGTGATCTTTGCGGTCCGGAATTTATGCGAGAACTGTCCAGAGAACCAGGTGAGTTTCAGTTATGTGTACTTAAAATACAGACAATGGGTTGCCTGAGTGGGTTATCCCCGATGAATACAATCTTGGTACATTCAAATCGAGAGTGAACTGGGGTCTTCTAGGATAGTGCGCTCCATCGTAGACCGCATCGTCGGTTAACGTCAGGCGAGATGGCGGCCAAGAGCATAAACAAACATATTAGGTATTGATAAAATAAGTATACCTACTTACTGTTTATTGTTTCAAATAGGTCACAAATAAATATGTTTGCAAATAAAACAGATACACATAATGTATCTAAGATTTCTACCGCAATTAACAAAAAAGGTGGTACCTTGAAGTGGCTGAATCGATTTTGATAAAACAGCTAAGAATAATCCCGACTAATTTTCTACCTCTCATAGAAACACCATTAAATTGCTTTATTCGATTAGGGACATACCACAGATTTCTAAAACAAAAGGCAGATGGAACGTGCGGAACACAGATCCTTAGGTCCGGAAAGCAAATATCAAACGCCAAAGCAAAAACAAACTCCAGTCAGTACGAAACTGACTTCCGTCTCGTACGGGAGTCCCGTGTGATTTTATGTTTTGTTTAAGATTATGCCGTCTTGTGTCATCAAACATTGCAAACATTGTTTCCAAAAATAAAAAAAAAGGAAATTTCATAGGAAAGTTAGAATATTTTTACTGGTATTTATATAATTTAGACGATTTTATTTCGATTAATGAATAGAAACACAACACCTCAACGAAACTAGGTCAGTGTTGCTATACTAAATTGAAATTATTTTCCCTGAAGTTAAGGTAAAATATAGATTCTAATTTTGTTTTGAAGATACTCGTAGACCAAATTATTGATGAACATTGTATAATTCAATTTTAAGCCCTATTTTTATAATAGGTATTTTTTTTATTTAATGTGAATTGATGTTAAGAACAAATCCTCGCCGTTACTAGGGTTAGTAAAAATACTAATAGTGTTGATGAAAACTATAGTTATGAAACGTATAGATAAGAACAAATCCTCGCCGTTATAAAACGTCTCGTCTATGACCTGTGGATTCTAACTTGATCTGTGCAGTGCTGTTAGCATATATATTTTCAATAATACGAACATATTTCTTTCTTACTCCTTGTTGAATTAGAGCCTCCCAGAGCAGATTGTGTTTGATTGAGTCGAAAGCTTTATTGTAGTCGACAAATGCAATGTATAGGTTTTCCCATACTCGTGAGATTTTTCTATTAACTGTTTTAATACATGCATATGATCAATAGTTGAAAACCCTGCTTTAAAACCAGCTTGTTAAATGGGCTGTTCTTCGTCTATAGTCCTTGATATTCTATTTAGGATCAGTTTTGAAAAATTCTTGTAAATGTTTGACATGAGGCTAATAGGTCTATAATTTTCAATTACGTTTCTGTCTCCTTTTTTTTGGAGCAAGTTATTAACAAGAAATCCTTGCATTATATATTATCGGTGTAATAATAAATTATTTTAAAATAATGTTTTATGCATTTATTATACGTGAAAATTTCCAAAGCTTAAGACAACAATAGTGGGACTTTTTTCTTAAGACTGGGAACATTACACGCACACCAACGTGAGTAATTTGACAACGTCGGTGAGAGCTGTCACGCATACATAACTAATGACTGGCATCACAGTGTCGTTCACGAAGGTTTCATCTGTTTAGAAATCTGTGGGACATACACACAGTTTTTAAACACCCATCCAGTCACACACACGCCCTATCTCTCTCTCTCACTCACATTCTCTGTCTCTCTCACTCACATTCACTCTTTCTCTCACTCGCATACACTTTCACACATACATGCACTTCAAAATGTGTTCATAAGTATATATTTTAATTTTTTTAATTTCTCAGGAGGTAATATCAAAGATGACGCTTCAAGGGCCGGTCGACAATGAAGTTCTGCAAGAAATGGGTCTCACGCTACACACGGACGCTCAAGGAAACACCATCAAAGTTGGGCCTTTACCACGAAATTAGAAATTTATTAAATTACTAGCTGTACCCTGCCACGCTTCGCTGTGGCGCATTGTGATGCAAAAATTAAATAAAAACAATCCTTGATGCGGATTATATATCATTGTAAAATTTTCAGCTCGATCGGTGCAGAACTTTTCAAGTTTTTGAAGCGTACACAAACCAACATAATGTTTTTATATATAGAGATTAAACGAAGTTCCCTTTGGACGGCTTGGAGGAAATAGCGATTTTGCTGCACAACCAAACTGAAATAAACTGTGAGCCATAATACCCGAGTGGCACGAGGCTAGTTTTTCAAGCTAGGATAGCAAACTAGTAGCTTCTACATAGCTTCGTGTAGACAACGCTACGCAACACTAGTTTTGCCAGCTTTTCCCAAAGTAGACAATAACGCCTTTCCCAAAAACGACAACAACTTGTGTGCGCTGCAGGCCTAAAGGGGGGTAAGGGATCCAGAAAAAAAAATGGGGGCGTTGTGTAGAGGCTTTGAGTCCGTTGTGTAGGTACTACCTACTGGGCTCAGGTCTCAAGTTAACTCTTGCAGGTTATATTAAGTCTCGTTTAAAATAAATGTTTGATCTCGGCCAATAAAGCTCATAATAATTATTTTAATTTAAAGATAGTGTTTTTTAAGAAAATGTGAAAAAATTGGGGGCGCTAAAAAATGTATTCTCAAAGTGGGTAGCAGACAAAATAAGTTTGGGAACCACTGGTCTACACGAAGCTAGAAGTAGGTAGGTACTAGCTTAGTATCCTAGCTTGAAAAACTAGCCCCATGTGGCTCGGGCATTACCACGTAAAATATATTACGGAAGTGACGCGTAAAAACTGCCCGCGACCAGTGTTTGCTAACTTAATTTTTGATGATCGTACCACAAATAAAAAAATTAAGCGATTTTTTTGTACATTGTGTCGCTTCTATGTTATCCAAAGGAACTTGGTTCCTACGTGGAGTCCCATGACACTACATCGTTTTGTGTCCAAAGTCCGGTTAGTGTTATTAAGGAATATACGAATGAAATGAAGAAATGAGGTGTTTGTTCCCTAAAAGACGTCAAAGAGAACGGCTCAGCAGTGAAAGAAATGGAAACAATTTATCTATCTGTACTAATATTATAAAGCGGAAGACTTTAATTCTTTGAACGCGCCAATCTCAGGAAGTACTGAACCGATTTCAAACATTATTTTTCCTTTAGATATGTATGCGATCCCAGAGTGATATACGCTATATAAAGTACCACGGGCGGAGCCGGTGCTGAACGCTAGTATACTTATATACATCGATGTCGGTAACAGACATTAGGACAGCACCTTTGAACTTGCGGTAGATACCGACAGTGCAGAGGGTTGTGACTTGTGACAAATAAGAAAGGCTAATAAAAAATATGTATTTATTATTAACATTGTTAAGTATCAGCAACATTATTGGAAACATGTTACTGTTAATTATGAATAGAATAAAATCAAAACATGCAATCAGCCCCGAACTGCGCTCCCCAACTGCTAACACGGTCATGTTCGCAGTTTGGGAGCGCGCTTCCCGCGTCTCGCCCCGCGCGATTTATCCCGTTTAGACGTCTTCGTCGAACGGCTGTATAATTTATTACTGTGTGATAACGGTTACAGCGTCGTCCATAGGTCACGCACCTCTAATTATGGATAATTATTACGTGTATTTATTTATATAGTTATTCTCACCAGCGCACCTAGCCTGCCTAGAATCTTACAAATATAGTTTCCTTAGGAATTAAAAGATTGTCTGGAAGAGATCGCTTTTAGCGACAAAACCCATTATATTTTGTTAGGTACTTATTGTCAATTTTGTTTGTGGTGCCAATACGGAACACATTTGTTCCGTAATTCATATGAAATATCATTTCATTGTATTTATTTGTAAATTTGAATTTTGTAATCAATAAAATATATTAGTATAGAAAATAAGACGCGGCTAAATTATACCTACACTTAAAAACTATATTGGGAAATGTATCAGTTATTAGAACACTTTTCCTGGGATTCATTGTAACCACAGCTGAAATGGACAAATAAAACAATTTAATGTATTGGAAATCTGGTTTTTATTGTTTTTATAACTTGTCTAAAACCCTCTACACACGAGCCCTAAAATGAGAAGAAATAACGTAAAAGTAGTGGGGAGAACCCTACATCGCACCATAAATCATCGTTTATTTCCTATGACACTACCGCTTGGCACTACTGGTAGAGTCATGGGAAATTTTACTTTCCCGTGGCACTACTGCTCTTATTGGCTGATTAAACGCCTACTGTAAAATTTCCCGTGGATTACCTCGTTACCCATGGCACTACTAAAGTTTTCAAAAAATAAAAGACCCGTTTAAACATTATAGAAAGACTGTTAGCAAGTTTGATGACTCCACCTATGGTAGTTTTAGGTTTTTTTAGTCGATTAGTTGTTTTATATGACTAGTTGAAGATGATAGGTACTGTGTTTCAAAGCCTCAAATATGGCACTTACACTTTAGCATTTTAAATTAAACTGTCAATAGAGTATTGTTTTAAATCGTATTCATTGAACGCGCAAAATGGTAGTAAGTTGATATAATACTTAGAATACACATAGTATAAACAAGAGAGTTACTTACCACCGTCCACCTCCTGAGACCATCTGGGTGAACCGTGGAAAGTGTTTATTTACAAACGGCTTACCTTTGTGCACCTGTGTGTTCTTTGGGATATGTTTAGTTTCCACTGTCCACTTTTTAAATAACCGAATAGGACCGATTAGGTTACATAGAACCCAGCTCCGACACGGAGCACCTCGACTCCACCTAGTCTCGTCGCTCTACCTTTAGAGCGTATCTATATAAAAAATGCAGGAGCCAGAAACTCAAGGGAGGCCCTGAGTATGGAGAAGCGACCAGAAGCTCTCCAGTCAGGGCTGACTGCAGAGCTTCTATAGGAAGCCCACCCGGAGTCAAATCTCAGTTATAGACCCTAATTGGACCGAGATATGGGTATTTCTTTGGTGTACTGTCACCAATATCAAGTTAGGGGCTTTCAAGTTTTATCTGAGATGTGAGCCGTTGTATAAAAATCTTTCAACGGTCTACCCAGGTGGTCTCAGAAGGTGGACGGTAGGTAAGAACTTTTTCACAACTGATAACGGAGGCTGGTGACGAGCTGTGAGTGACAACAACATAAACTCAGATGAGACTATTTTGATCGTTTCGAAAATGGCAAAATAAATAGTTTTGTTATCATCTTTGGACCAAACAAAACCCACCCATCAAATTGATTTACAGTTGTAGGCGCTATCGCGTAACATCAAACATACAAAACAAATAAAACGAGTTGAGAACTTCCTCCTTTTTGGAAGTCGGTTAAAAATAGCCACACATGCCACGGGAAACATTATTTCGCTTGTTAAGAATTCCTAATGATGTAACGTACTGTTCTATGAAATAGAACAGTACCAGATAGTTTTAAGATATATATAGAATAAAGTATTTGTACTTCTGGCAATTACTGTTCGACAAGATGTAATTTACCACAAGTTTTGACTTAGCCATTGGGCTATAAATTACAAATCATAATTTTATTTGACATAGTTATTAATATTAATATTGTGTGGATAAATTATGTAGTTAGATACAGTATATAAAGAATATATAGATATTGCATTCTATAATTGAACCTGAATCAGAGTCTGTTACTTGAGTTAACTGTTATCTCATACAACGTCAACTATTTCTGTGTCTGGGGGCAGACACTGGTTCAGGATGGCCGACTGTTAAGAATTCCTAATGATGTAACGTACTGTTCTATGAAATTGAACAGTACCAGATAGTTTTAAGATATATATAGAATAAAGTATTTGTACTTCTGGCAATATCTGTGGTAACTTGGTGTTGAATATAAATGGCAACACGGATTTTGTCTTTGGTACGAAAAAAGAAAAAGATATGAGGATGATTATTCTGTGTGGAACATCGTGGAGACGATATACTTTTGTAAATGGAAAAGAGCGAAAATAAACATAGAACAGGTTATATGGATCCATCGTTGTTTGTATTGCACTATATTAACACTTCAGAAGACGGGATATCAAGATAGCCCATTTGCGCTATCGGCCGTAAGGTAAAATAAAATGGTGATATTTTCGGTGAGTTGAATTTTATTACTGGGTACATGAATAACAGTTAAAACAATAAGGTTAAAGTTATTTGCGATGAGGTTTTATTGGTACTCTGTACCTATTTGTGGTGGTAGCTACTTGAATATAATGGACCTAGAGGCTGGACACTAAGATAACCGAGAAGAACCGACATTTGCTATCCGGTTTCGACATGTTTATTGAACTTACTACCTATGTATTGTGTTTAGGTACATGTTCAGAGTTCAGATATAAAAATGGTTCTAGCTTATTGCTGAAGCTGTACTGTGTATGTGTAGCTGTGCTGCTGAAGAAATGGTACTACTATGAATTAAAGTGATTTATTACGCACACTAGACCAATATTTATATAAATGAATGCATATTAATTACCCTTTTCATTGCATCATGCGTGAACATCTGGACCAATAGTAATTGAAAAAAAAATGAAAAACGTTTATTGTGCCAAAACAAAATAAATACAAAATTAAAAACACACGAAAACAGATATACGACAAAATAAAGTAGGCAGTGCGGATTCTAAGTGTGTTAGTGTGCACTGGACCCCACACTAGGGTAACCTGTGTTGTGGGAATCCAGGCTCCTGCTACATTGTTTTGACCTAGGCACCTATTAAAGAAAATAAAATGAAAACAATATTAGGTTACAATTCTCTTAAATAATGAGGGTAATCTAGATATAAATGCTCATCCAGAGCGAGGGTAAAAGAGATGTTGTGAGTCGTGAGAGAATGATTGTGTGTAGGTATGATGTGTTCGTTGTATTGCTTTTATATAAATATCCTTTGTGTTACAAATTATCGTTTAACTCAGTGTACACATGATAAGTAACTCCGTAAAGAATAGTTAGATCTACATTTATAAAACGGCACTATAAAGAACTAAACAAAAAAAATATAACAATAGATATTAAAATATTCTTGTAATGACAGTTTAGATAAACGATACGCAATGAACGACGATTGCCTCATTAAACATGCGATAGAAATACTTAGGGTTGTGGGTTCGATTACCACCTACTACAAATATCCGTGTGTTGACTACAAGTATAATATCTATGTTTGCATTTATTCACAACTGTATAAGCATTTCATCATTTTATATCCATATCCACATCCATGTACTACAAATACTATGAATAATAGGGCTGTGGATTCGATTCCGCCTAATGCAAACATTTGGGTGATGAACTTTGAAATTTTGAATGAAAATTAAATTTGGAGAAAATTTAAGAATATATATTTGATTGATCAACACTGATAATGTTAGAGGTGATGTTGTAAATAAACACTGATGCTTACTTTGCAAACGCTGATGGAACCCTAAGAGATAGATCAAAATAAAATACTTCAGTATTATACACCTTGAAAATGTCTACATAAACCTGCGACAGCATGTCTACCTCCTGGGAATAAACCCCAATAAATCTATCCTTTACATTTAAGAAGAAATAATGGCTTATAAATGAAGGGAGATTGAGCAAAACATCATTAATACTTATACAATTAAACCATGTGAAGTCGAAGGTAAAGGTATTTCTCTTTCTCACTCAATATAAATATTTGTGTGATGAATACAAATATTTGTTCGGTGTTTTGCATAGAATATATGGATATACTAGAATATATGAATATGAGTACTAATATTAGCTGGCTCCTATAGTACAAGTTTTGCTTAGCTTGGCATCAGATAGTGCTGTGTGTAATTTCAACCAATATTTGTCCACCAACTAACTTAATTAGGTATATGATTTCTACCTGAATACAATTACCATGTTGAGAAATGATAATATGAATATATTATGTTGAATATGGTGAAATGTCATTAGACATGGGTATTCTGATTCGTTGAATAATTGAAGTTGTCGATCTTAAGATCTTCATGATACTGATATTATAAAGATGATAGTTTAAAACTCTGGGATAGTTACAAAATTAAATGCTAATATTTGTACTTACTATGAAACATTCTTAGAGTATTTGTATTATAACCAAGACTTTTAAAGTAACAATAGTTCACATACCTATTATAGATAACTTTTGAACAAAAAATAAAAACTATGGGTGAATCTTCGACATACAAGTTGTTAGTTGAATAAACAGTATAAGCTGTTGCCGGAACAAATCATCGAACACAAAACTCCTGATTGAACATTTTGTTGTCCTTCTAAGATTCAGATATTACTGTTTAGATTTGCAATCAGGACGAAACGTCTTGGATATGAAATGTTGAAAATATAAAGTGCAGATGTATGAAGTAGTCTAAGTTGTATTTAAATGAAATGGGCTGAAATGGACATAAACAAGACAATTAACTGGTACATATAGTTTAAAATTATCTACCTGATAATGAAGCATACTCTCTTCACTCTCTGATGGCTGTTAGCCTGGCCTAAATTAGTAGTAGGTAAAATAATAAAATGAAGTAATAGGTCTAATAACATTTAGTGCCCAAAATTCAGTTATGGCAACTTAATTTAAACACTTGTGATGACTTGTAGTATACAAAACAACACTTTATTATACCACTAAAATATTACAAAACAATGATTAAACTTGACATTTTGGGCAGAAAAGGCGATCTTATCACTAATAGCAATCTCTTCTAGATAATCTTTTGGTAAATAGGACAAGGTTGGCAGATATAGGGAGGTAGATATAATTTCTTGGGAGGAGGTTACCAGACACCGAAATACAGTTAATACATTACCAGTTCAGGGACGTTGGATCAACATTATGCTTTTATCATCTAAACAGTAAAAATAATTATAGAGTAATAACTTCAAAAAAAAAATGCATTTCAAGATGCAATGCAGGCCGTGCCTACTACAATGAAGCTATTCATTGTACATAGTATAAGCTATTCATTGTACATAGTATTATTTTGGGGTCCATGTTAAAACTTTACTAAAAATTCTCCTTTTCACTAAAAATAAACAAAAGAATGGACTGCAAAATCTGGCAAATATAATTGTAATAATACGTGCTACATTTAACAAATTGATAATTTTGTATAAAGCACCTCATAATACTAAGATGCAGTGGGCACAAAGTATAATTTTCAAATTGAGTAGGACAAACATATAGATAGATAGATAGATAGAAACACTATTGTTTTAACACAAAACAAAATGAATAAACAAAAGGAGAAATTCTTAAATCTAGTGAAACAAATGGCGGCCTTATCGCTGAGAGCGATCTCTTCCATGCAACTGGAGAAAATATTAAACAGCAAGTGACGGAGCATGTCTGACAGCCACGGGCAAGGCATGCCATAGTAGGACTGGAACGCGAAAGATTTGCCGTAAAATGTTTCGGAACGTGCTCATAGAGCCTTCAACGATTAAATGATAAATATTGATAGAACATGAGGTATCTAAAACAGAAACTAAACAGTTCCTAAGTCATCGATATTTGTTCACATTATAACCATGGTGTAGTCGTAATTAAACCATTACAATTGGCGGTGCCTAAAGAAAAAAATCTAATGTCAGTAGTTTCTTTTGTAATCATAATAATCATAATCTTTATTCACGTTTATGAGTACATAGAATAGATGTAAGTGGAACATTAAGACCGCCATAATCAGCCTTTCGGCGTGCAAAATTATATTTAAAAATAAATATATTATTATTATGAGAAAACAAAACAAAAAAAAATAATAACATGAGACTAGGTACTGGTTTACTAAGTTAATGCGATTGGTGCGCAAATACACTTGCGAGAGATTAGACATCCATTATCTTATGGATAGTTAAAGTAAAGTTATGATATTAAAGACTGGTAAATTTATAATTGAACAATTTATAGGTTCTAAAGTATAAACACACATGAATCGTGCGAGGAAGATAGACAACAAAATTTTTCAGTGGATAAAATGTAATCCTGGGTGAGATCTGACGGGACGGAGTCCGAAAGAAGTGAAGGAGATCATAACAAAAATTAATTTAAAACACTAAAATTATTATTACACATAATATACTCAGTTTGTGTATGCTTATGATCTGTAATCTTGATAGATGAAAATATATTTTTTTACAAAGTATGCTAATCAAAGTTACTCTGTACTGGCTCAGTAGAAGCCTTAATTATAATCTTGTTTATTCCTTTAAAATAGCTGAAATGATTTTTAATTTTCTGATGACAGCTGAGCACGCCCTGGAGTAGCAGGGTCAGAAAGTTGCTGCCTTGCGAGCAGCAGCAATACTACCACACTGGAACGAGTGCCTTCTGGAGAAGGCCAAGCGGTACCCAGATGTTACCTGGAGGAGGCCGATGCACCTAGTGTGTGCAAGCGGTGCCCAGATGAGTTATATTACCTGGAGTAGGCCGATGCACCTAGTGTGTGCAAGCGGTGTCCAGATGACTGATATTACCTGGAGGAGGCCGATGCACCTAGTGTGTGCAAGCGGTGCCCAGATGGCTTGAATTACTTAGTTCTGGAGGAGGCCGATGCACCTAGTGTGTGCAAGCGGTGCCCAGATTGATATTACTTAGTTCTGGAGGAGGCCGATGCACCTAGTGTGTGCAAGCGGTGGCCAGATGACTAATATTACTTAGTTCTGGAGGAGGCCGATGCGTGTTATGGGTGCTAGTGGTACCCAGGGCGCAAGCGGTGTCCAGGCGACTTGATCATTAACTGAGGAGGCCGAAGCACTTTATGGGTGCAAGCGGTATTCAGAATGTTTATGTATATTATGACGATCATTATGAATATTTATGTTTATCTATTTACTTACAGGAAGGCCGAAGCACCTCGCGTGTGCAAGCGGTACCCAGGAGCGTTAATCGTTAACTGAAGGGGACCGAAGCACCTTATGGGTGCAAGTGGTACCCCGCTGACTTAAGTTATATACGCCAGGGGAGGGTCGAAGCATCTAATGGATGCAAGCGGTATCCAGGTGACCTGTGCAAGCTGTACCCAGATACTCTAGTTACTTACCTTTAAAAGGAGATCAAAGCGCCTTGTGTGTGCAAGATGTACCCATAATTCTAGTCACTTACCTTTAAAACGAGATCAAAGCACCTTGTGTGTGCAAGCAGTACCCAGATACTGTAGTTACTTGCTTTTTAAACCAGATCGAAGCAACTTGCGTGGGCAAGCTGCACCTAGATACTCTACTTGCTTACCCTTAAAAAGAGATCAAAGCACCTTGTGAGTGCAAGCTGTACACAAATACTCTAGTTACTTACCTTTAAAACGAGATCAAAGCACCTTGTGTGTGCAAGCTGTACCAGTTACTCTACTTGCTTACCCTTAAAAGAGATCAAAGCACCTTGTGAGTGCAAGCTGTACACAAATACTCTAGTTACTTGCCTTTTAAACCAGATCGAAGCACCTTGCGTGTGCAAGTCATATACAGATGCTCTATTCAGTTACCTTTCACAGGAGACCAAATCACCGTGGCCGTGCAAACGGTACCCTGACTTCATAAGCTACATCATTAGCGTGCCGGAGCAGCGCGCCTGGGTCCGAGCCGGTCGCGTGCCGGAGCAACGCGCCTGGTTCCGAGCCGGTTGCGTGCCAGAGCAGCGCGCCTGGGTCGAGCCGGTCGCGTGCCGGAGCAACGCGCCTGGTTTCGAGCCGGTTGCGTGCCGGAGCAGCGCGCCTGGTCCGAGCCGGTCGCGTGCCGGAGCAACGCGCCTGGTTTCGAGCCGGTTGCGTGCCAGAGCAGCGCGCCTGGGTCCGAGCCGGTCGCGTGCCGGAGCAACGCGCCTGGTTTCGAGCCGGTTGCGTGCCGGAGCAGCGCGCCTGGGTCCGAGCCGGTCGCGTGCCGGAGCAACGCGCCTGGTTTCGAGCCGGTTGCGTGCCGGAGCAGCGCGCCTGGGTCCGAGCCGGTCGCGTGCCGGAGCAACGCGCCTGGTTCCGAGCCGGTTGCGTGCCGGAGCACAGCGCGCCTGGGTCCGAGCCGGTCGCGTGCCGGAGCAACGCGCCTGGTTCCGAGCCGGTTGCGTGCCGGAGCACAGCGCGCCTGGTTCCGAGCCGGTCGCGTGCTGGAGCAGCGCGCCTGGTTCCGTGCGCAGATAGGGAGTAGGCTTTTATATCGTATTATGAGGAATTATCCTAGATGTATACTACTTAATGTAATTCTTATTAGACGTACCTACTTCTTGTAATTTTAGAGGTAATCTATCCAGAACTGTTCATGTAACAGTATAATTGTGTCGTCGCTGTATTGTGTAATAATAGGCGTGACGACAGTCCCTGCAATTATATTAAATTATTTGATATTATGACAGTACTTAAATAGAATGAAATATGTACCAATGTTAATTTTGATATTTATTACTTTAACTTTATGGTCATTCAAAGCTGGACGGGCAGGTCCATTTTAAGAAAACGAAATTAGTGTATTATTGGATAACCCATTCAATTTCAACTTACTTTTGTTATGAAACCAGGTTCCTAGACGCAATATTTAATATAGCTGTCATGCAGGCTTTGCGCGCAACGCATGGAGAATACGACACACTGTCGTATTCTGTAGCGCAGCGCATTTTAGCATTCGTAGCGCTTCTGTAGTGATTTCTATGAGGCGTTTTGGGGGTTCAAAATTGTAATTTAAATCGTGATATCACGGGAACTTTTAGGATCGCACGGTGATTCTTCACCTATGGTTCAGTTATTGAGTAGTCTTTGATGGCGCATTGAATCAAAGATGAGTTGTCATGCCCATTGTAATAAATTCTATAATTATATGCATAAGTATTGTAGATATGTAAATAATAATAATAACTATAACACATTGGTGAAAACTGTAAATTGCTCTTAGATAAAATAAATAAATAATCACTGAGGCCGTAGCATATTGTAAGATGCACTGAGTCCCTTCTATGTGGAATGTGAAGTACAATGTACAGTGAAATATGTAGTTTGCATCAGAATTAAGTTCAACATTTTGGCAATTTAAATCTATTCAGCAATATCCTGCACAATATTGTCAGTTGTTTTTTTTAATGGGGACATTCTACCGATCAGGATGGTCGCAGAATTATGCAAAACTTTAATTACTGTTCGACAAGATGTAATTTACCACAAGTTTTGACTTAGCCATTTGGGCTATAAATGACAAATCATAATTTTATTTGACATAGTTATTAATATTAATATTGTGTGGATAAATTATATAGATAGATACAGTATATAAAGAATATATAGATATTGCATTATATAATTGAACCTGAATCAGAGTCTGTTACTTGAGTTAACTGTTATCTCATACAACGTCAACTATTTCTGTGTCTGGGGCAGACACTGGTTCAGGATGGCCGACTGTTAAGAATTCCTAATGATGTAACGTACTGTTCTATGAAATAGAACAGTACCAGATAGTTTTAAGATATATATAGAATAAAGTATTTGTACTTCTGGCAATTACTGTTCGACAAGATGTAATTTACCACAAGTTTTGACTTAGCCATTGGGCTATAAATTACAAATCATAATTTTATTTGACATAGTTATTAATATTAATATTGTGTGGATAAATTATGTAGTTAGATACAGTATATAAAGAATATATAGATATTGCATTCTATAATTGAACCTGAATCAGAGTCTGTTACTTGAGTTAACTGTTATCTCATACAACGTCAACTATTTCTGTGTCTGGGGGCAGACACTGGTTCAGGATGGCCGACTGTTAAGAATTCCTAATGATGTAACGTACTGTTCTATGAAATTGAACAGTACCAGATAGTTTTAAGATATATATAGAATAAAGTATTTGTACTTCTGGCAATATCTGTGGTAACTTGGTGTTGAATATAAATGGCAACACGGATTTTGTCTTTGGTACGAAAAAAGAAAAAGATATGAGGATGATTATTCTGTGTGGAACATCGTGGAGACGATATACTTTTGTAAATGGAAAAGAGCGAAAATAAACATAGAACAGGTTATATGGATCCATCGTTGTTTGTATTGCACTATATATGACTCTACCAGTAGTGCCAAGCGGTAGTGTCAAAGGAAATAAACGTAAATCATCAATCATATGGTGCGATGTAGGGTCAAGTAATTTCCTCTGATTTTAGGGCTCGTGTGTAGAGTGTTTAAGGAAAACTCGGCAGACAAAAATCATGCAGCGTATGGATGACGTCATACGAAAACGCAGTAGCGCCGAAAGTTTGTTGGACGCGTCTAAGAGATGGCACTCACCCACACAGTTTTAGATTTATCTTGTGTGTAAATAAACACTCAAAATTGATTCTTACCACTTACACATATTCCCACTTTGGAAGAGGCTCTCGCGCAAACTATTCAGTTTAGAAAAAAATAAATGTTAGAAACCTCAATATCATTTTTGAAGATCTATCCATAGATAACCCACACGTATGGTATTGTTGAAAAAAAAATTTGAGTTTCAGTTCAAAGTATGGGACACCCCCAAAATTTATTGTTTTTGTCTATTTTTTGTATGAAAATCTTAATACGGTTCACAGAATACATCTACTTACCAAGTTTCAATAGTATAGTTCTTCAACTTCAACTCTTGGTTTATGGCTTTTATTGCGGTTTAGCCTCACAACTCCGCCAATGTCACGTATAGTATAGTTCTTAATGACTTATAGGTTCTTATAGTTTCGGAGAAAAGTGGCTGTGACATACGGACGGACAGACAGACATGGCATGACGAATCTAAGGGTATTTTGTCATTTGGCTACGGAACCCTAAAAACAGGTTTCTTCAATATATTTTTAAAGTCTTTTTTGTTTGAAACAACTTTTTAGATACGAGTATATTTACGGACGTAATCACTCAAATCAATATTTTTTTCAGAAAAAAATTATCTTGTTTTAAAATGTACTTTTTTATATTTTTCCTGCTCATTGAGACATGAAACCAGTATACAATAGTGACCATGTTATGGTGACCATAAAATCTGTTAATAGTTCAGTGATCCTAAATACCTATTTGTAATACATTTTATACTCATCAAACAATTAATTCAAATAATCACATTTTAAGAATAACAACCTAAAGGTACTAATATTAATAATTTACAAATATATTTACATAATATATTGTAATTGGTATTGACGCCTAATATTAATAATAATTTATTGACCACAATATAGGTACCTACATTCCTATTGTATTGTAGCATTTCTAAACAAAATAGCTTGACAATAATACCATTACTTTTTTGAACTTTAGGTCACCTTAGTGTTGTTTATATACATACAATCATTCACTCGATTTTAATCTATCAATCATACGGCACACATAAAAACATCCAGTCCTTCCAGTCAAATCAATTAAAAATAGACAAAAAACAGAAGAAAAAGCATGAAAGCAAAAGCGTCGCCAATTACTAAATGCATGAACACTAAACTACAGAATGATATTTTTTAAAGCAGTACTCCACACAAAGCGGCACACGGCAATCCTCGCACATGTATGCAGTTTTTTGCGTTTTCCGCCCTTCCCGGAGGCAAACGGTGCACCTATGTCTGCTGTAGCGATTACATGACCGATCCTTTTCAGTTTGAGGAACGCGAACGGGCCAGTGTTTATGGTGAACGATGTGTGGGTAAGCCGCTGTTTTGGCATTGGATGATTGTGCTCTTCGACTTAACGGAATATGTAAATGGTGATGGCAAAGTATAGCATGCACTAATTCTAAACGAAACTTAAGATTGTCCTGCTTCGCGTTCAGACAAGACTCCAACAAGATACGTGAATTTTGAATGGATGAGTTCAGCAGACGCTTGAAAAATTTGAAATGCCACTTGGTACACCGCTTCCTCTCCAGCTGGTATGGTTCGAGCATTTGACTCTTAAGATCGACAACGCCCATCGAGCGACTGTAGTCCAGGATCGACTGTGGCTTAAATAGTTCAGGACGAGATGGTGGGCGGGATGAGACACGAGATAGCCCAGTGGCCGATCCGTGACACGTGGATATCATGTTGATCCTGTCTTTGTCCATCCATGACAAGACACAGACGTCCCCTGAATGTCTCGCTGCTAGTTGACCTTGCTGGAGCGGAGCGTGTGTGACCAAGCGAGGAACGTCCATACGAGACGCACGTAACGTGCCTACGCAGTCAGTTTTATTACGTTTGAGAAAGCGAGCGAGCAAGGGGAGAATTATACCAGCTGTCCATAAATAATCGATATCCTTTACTAAGTATGGGCTCAATCAACTTAAGAACTATTGCGGTACTTTTTGCTACGCCAAGATCGAATTTATTCTGGTTTCCTGTGTAAACCAAGAAAGACCAGAGATAGCCGGTAGCGCTCTCGCAGAGTTCAAAAGTTTTGATCCCAAACTTTGCAGCCTGCGACCGAATATACTGTTTGAGTTTTGCCTTCCCTTTCCAAAGAGTTAAACTTTCGTCGATGCAAATGTCTTTCGACAAGACGTAATTTGACTGAAATTTTGTATTTAGGTGATCAATAATGGGCTTCAAACAGTGCAATGGGTCGGAGCTTGCGGCGTCACTGTTGGGTGGGTTCGTAAAGTTAGGACTGCTACCAACGAAATGGAGAGCTCTGTGGAGGTTGGTGTACCTCTTGAGTGTGGTGATTCGGGAAAAAACTTCCGTTTTCAACAAGCAGTTACTTGAAAAAATAACTACCAATTGTCGGCATTCGGATGATACCGGTCATCATCCAAAACGCAAAGAGGCAGAGCAATTCATGAGCATTTGTTGGGTACCATTCCGATTGGAAGGCCGCCGACTGAATCCGGCTAGCATACCGGTTCGTTTCATCCACAATTGTCTGTAGAATGCCATCGTCCCAGTACGAGCGAAACGCATCATACGGACTATTGTAGGATGAAACAGACCCTGTGCGCTCTGGAATAAAAGTCTCCTCGACACCTCGAAAAGTCTCCATAGGCAACCATTCGAAATGGAAATCCACACCTTCCAATATCGTATTACCCCTTCCTTCACTGGCGTCTTGGAATGCGTCATCATTCTCGCTCTCGCTCTCATCTTCGACTCTTACTGACTCATTGACTCGTCTTGCAATTCTCCTGGCTTCTGTTTCCTCCGCTCTCGCCTGTCGCCGCCTCAATACGTCCCTCACCATTTCTCGCAGTTCGGGTGGAACATCTTGGTCTGTCAGCCAGACTTCTTGGAGCGGTTGTCCAGGCTGCCATCTAGACGCGTTGCGGCTACGACCCTGACCTCGGCCTCGGTTCTGTTGCCTACGTCCTCTCGCACGCTCTCCCCGTCTACCCCGTCCTCTCAAACTCCGTTCACGGCTGTTACCCCTCTCAACCAGATCTGAGCTCGCATTGAAAGGATCATTCTCAACGTTCTCAACCTCCACAGTCACATAAAGAGCGTGCGAGTCCGCGGCATAGAAGTCTTCACCATAAACTACGTCAACGACCTCTCGTCTGAAATAAATACACCGTAATTAGAATGCGTAGCCATTATTTCTTGAGTACGGCTACGGGCACGTTACTAGTGATGGACGAGCGACAGCGGGGCGGCGCGACGCAGACGTGTAGGTACATAAGCATAGCGTAGTACAGAGGCGCGCACGAAACGGAAACGAACGAACGAACGAAACGAAACGCATGACATGCGTTTCGTTTCACACACACACATTGTGTTAGGTGAGGGGTCATAGTTATTAAATTTTTAACGCTAACGTGCAAGTTATGCTTCTTCAACGCTAGCCGAAAGTTGTCTAGGCAGTAGAGGGTAGAGGCTACCTAAGGCCACTGCGTGTCACTGTGGTGTTATTAGCAGGCATGTAGAATTGACGAAAAGTCTGTTGTGACGCGCCAAAAGATTTCACTTCAAAAATAGTTTTTCTAAGGTTTTATATTTTAATAAAGTGAAGTAAAGAGTTGATGTATTTATCAAAACTTACGAGTCCAACACGCGGACCGGCACGTCGCGTCCGCGGGTGGGCGAGCGAGACCGGTCTCTTCCTCCATCGCGATATCTGTAAGTCACAAATGTACCGATATTAGTAGGCGTAGTTATCACTTCTTGACCTAACTAAATACTCCCATATTTGGCTACTGTAAGAGACATGCACAGTCCGAAGGGGGGGGGGGGCCTGGGGGACCTGGACCTGGGACCTGGGACCTGGGGGGGGACGTGACCTCGAAAAAATCGTATACGTAAAACTAAAACTCTAAGAAGATTAAAAAAATTAATCGCACAGACTATTTTTTAACGCGGGAAAACAACTAGAACGAGAACTACGCGGGTAAAATCTTGGGGCGCTACTAGTAAAGTATTTTTTACTCGATTTATTGTATTTCTACTGGTGACCCCTCCAAAATTCGAGGCTGGGACCGCGCCTGGTAAGAGAGGCATGGTGTTACGCGCGCACTCTTAACACTCGATAAATTAAGTTCCCACGCGCATAGAGCTAACCAGTGCTAGAAAAGACAGCAATAACTAAACTTTTGAAGTGAACACTTCATTTGGCGCACCACATACAGATTTTCCGTGGGTTGTGAACCGAGTTCAAGTGTCACGTCAGTAAACGAAAAAATTCTTCGGGTAAAATTAGCTACCAAATTATGAGTTTAGTTTTCACTTCTTCAGAAAAAAAACGACAGGACTTCCGTTTTTTGGGACATTTATTGCGGTTTTGCAATAGGTGTAGAACAGGAGTTGTTTGTTTAAATGTACCAGAACATGCACTTAAATGGATGCATGTTGATTACCAGTAATCCTGTCTAATGTACTTGTACAGTAAATTATTTCTGCTGCTGCCATAGTACAAGCTTTGCTTAGTTTGATCAGATGGTGTTGTGTGTGAAATGCCCACTGAAATGTACAAAAAAAACCTAGAACCAAATTGTGGACCCCTTTTTGTTGAAGTCTGTTAAAAAGTATTAACTTACGGCTCCGGTGATCCGCGTCTACTGATTGAGGAATATGGTGAAGGCATCAAATCGTCTCCATCACGCGTATCTTCAAACTACAAAAAACAAAATGTTCGTCAATCTATGTAAGAGTACGTTTAAAAAAATTATTTACCTATGATATCAACATTTTTTTTTTATAAAGCGGGTCCAGACGATGAGAGAAGTTACGGTTGGTCCAGTCTGCGACTGCCGATCCGAACGCGTAACGACCCCGGGTTCAAAACCACCCGCACCACTGTCTTTTCGAAGTCATGTGCGTAATGCGTAATGCCGCAAACTTTTTTTTTTTTTAAATAAATGGTAACGAGACGATCCGGACATTTGCCTGATGGCAAGCAACATGCCTGACTCATAACAGCATACTGACACGCAGCTATTCGAACATGAAGAGTCCAAATCATTACCTAGCACTGCACTGCGCTCGTCACCCAGAGATCTAAGATCTTATATCTCAAAGCCCTGTAATTTCTCTGGAAACATTGCCCTTCAAACCGGAACACAGTAATGTTTGCACATTACTGCTTGGCGGTAGAATAACTGGCAAAGGTGTGGTACTTCCCCAGGCGGACTCTGCCAAGAGTCCTACCACTACAAAACATTTCTATTGCTTACTTGACAAAATACTTTAAATAACATTTTTAAATTTTGTCATCACATTTTACATACTAACAGATTTATATCTACCTAAACTATCAAAAATCTATGAGAAACTAATGAAAATTACAAACATATACCATAAACTTAAAACGGTGAAGGAAAACATCGTGAGGAAACCGACATATACCTAGAATCTTTCGAAGTCATGTGTCATCCACCAACCCGCACTGGGCCAGCGTGGTGGATTATGGCCTTGACTCTCTCCTTGCGGGAGAAGGCCCCGAGTCCAAGCAGTGGGAACATTTAGTGGGCTGTTTATGAGACGAAGAGTACATGTGCCTGATGGTAAGCGACATGGCTGCTACATAACAGCACGGTGACACACAGCTATTGGAACATGAAGAGTCCAAATTACCTAGCACTGCACTGCGCTCGTCTCCCAGAGATATCTCAAAGCCCTGTAATTTCTGTGGAAACATTGCCCTTAAAACCGGAACACAGTAACGTTCGCACATTACTGCTTGGCAGTAGAATAACTGGCTAAGGTGTGGTACTTCCCTAGCCGGACTTTGCCAAGAGTCCTAGAACTACAAAACATTTCTATTGCTTACTTAAGGGCGTGTGGGCCGTAATTTTGAATTTTTAAAACAACTTTAAGACCTTTAAAATAGTTTATTAAACTCTGAAAAAAATATATGTAATAGTTAAGGATCTAATCTAGTGCAATTCGCAGTCAGTAACACGATTTAATGAATTTTACTTGATAGAAAAAAATCCCAAAGTTACCCCTTTTCAAAAAGTTTTTTCAAGTTTATGACCAAACTAATAATGTTTTTTACTAAATTTTTGTACTCAACGAAAGCCACTAAAAAGTTATAGATGCATTCGCAGAGTTTGACTTGATAAAAATTATCAGTTGTTCACTGTTTTAATATCTACCATATATATAGCGCGCCGATCGGCAGGCCTGATCAGTCGCGTTTCGGCGCTCACGGACGACGGGTCTGTGCTTGATTTTGCAATTTTTACAACCGATAAATTTTAAATATTACGATCATAGTGCCACAGTATAACAATATCAGTAGGTATTACTAGTGAAGCACGCTATGATCTTGATTTTTGATACCGTTTTCATAGGAATTGCAAATAGACGCTGATACTAATTAGTACGCTGTTTACTTTGTGTTGTAGACCAAAAAGGGAGTCTCAAAAAACAGACGTCGACTTTTTAACACATCAATTAAAAAGTCAATGCGGATGCAATGGAAAATAGATAAGTATCGGTAAACTATTCGTCCGTTAAATCAGCGATCGGGATAAGGAAATAATGAGTGGGGAGAAATCCCCTAATATAAATGCAAGTTAGGTATCATTTGATGATACCTAACTTGCATTTATATGCCATTTAGGTAAATTCTTTGGTAGTAAGGTACTAAGTACTTGGAAGAAAAGTCCTCACATACAGATTTTACCACTTTGGAAGAGACTTTCGCGCAAACTATTCAGTTTAGAAAAAAAATGTTAGGAACTTCAATGCAATTTTGAACACCTTTCCATAGATACACATTTCCATTCCATAGATGGTTTTGTTAGAATTTTTATTTTTTTATTTCTTTTTCAAGTTTGTGACACCACCAAAATTTATTGTTTTTTCTTTTTTTTATGAAAATGTTAAAATTGTTCATAGAAATTTAGACACTCAACCAAATTTGATAAGAAGCCTTTTAGGCAGTAAAATTACTCGTAGAATTTAACTCTGCACTAAATTACCGATTCGTATTTTTTATATAAGGTTTAGAATCATTTCCTGAGCATAAAGTCATAAAATAATAACAAATCCAGGTGGAGCTTCAAGCGCCAGCTCGAAAAAACGTTTTTGGCCGATATTCTGAAAAAGTTATAAAGCCTTATATTATTGTAGAAAATAAAATTTCCCATCTTTTGTTGCCAGTAAACTTTTTTCGAACTTACCGATTACGATTTATTATGTCTAATTTGATGATAACAATGTAAAAATAATAAGTTGTGAATTCTGTTCCCAGTAGCATAAACATGTCCCTTTTTACCGGAATGGAAGAAGGGTTATGTTTTTCGCGCGTAGCTTTTATGTTTGTAAATCTTTTATTTCCACATATCTTCCAAACGGCTGGATGGATTTTGGTAACTAAAAGATTCTAAGACTAATCTGACTCGCCAAAGTGTCCTTAGATAGTAGGTAATATTTTTTTACGTGTAGATTTTTTTGTAGTCGGGGCTTTTGAATTAAAGTTATTCTATCATATTGCTCGTTGCTCAAATAAACAGCACCGTTTATCATCATGATTGAAGAGTTGAACGAAGAGTTTGGTCTCCACTTTTGTAATAAGAACAACTAAGCTGTGAAACGCATTGCCAGAGTGGGTTTTTGTCGAAGGTTCGAACCTTGGGGTTACGAGGTACACTGTGCTTGTTTCTATTAGAGAAACAAGTTCCATCGTAGACCACATCATTTTTATCCACTATTATCGGCATCATCGCAATCGTATCAGTAAATGGGTTATAAATCGTAAACGGTAAGTTTTACACAAAAGTTTACTAGCAACAAAACATGCAAAAATTTATTTTCTACAATTATTGTCAAAATATATAGTTTCCAAAATATCGGCTAAAACAGTTTTTTTTCAATTGGTGTTTGAAGCTCTACCTGGATATGTGAGCATTTTGTAATTTTATGCTCAGTGAGTGATCTTTACCTCATAGAAAAAAATTGTATTTTGGAAAGTTGACCAAAAAACCTTCTATTTTTACTGGCCTTTCATTACGTTTCAGCACATTTTTTTTAATTTTTGATTTTAATTTTAGTTTTTAATTTTTAATTTTAAGAAAAAAAATGTTAGGAACTTATTAATTATTAGGAAACATTTTAAAAAGAATAATGAAATTGGAAAAGCCGTTCTTAACTTATAGTTTGACCAAAAAAGAAATGGTTGAGTTTTGTCACACCCCGGACACTCCACTAAAACTCCATACAAGCGCCGCTGTGGAGCTACCTACTCTTCACACAACTACGCAGATGTTGTTCGTACACACGCGTGAATGTGTGCGTTAGCGCTAGGGCTACTGAATTATTTTATTTAATAGTTGTGTCCCTTGAGTTCACCTGGTGACGTAAAGTAGTTTATAAACTTGCTGTAATGTTGAGTTACATAAATAGAATGGTGCCAAATTATACTATTCTAATTAAAAGTGTGTATGTATTGCCGCGTAAAATCAAACGAAACCGATGATCGATAGGTACCTAGATACCTATTTTTGTTAGTAGGTACACATTCGCATATTATTTTACACTTACCCAAGAAGGAAACTTTATTCTGTCACTATAATTATTCCTCCAGGCATTATCAATCCGTGCCCAAAACTGGCTGTGTAAGCTTTGAGAAATTATTACTACGTAAATAATATTATCTCAATGTGTGTAAGTTACAAACTTTGAGTTAAAATTACTACGTTATTATAAAGCAACGTTATTTAAAAGTTTCTAATCTTACGTTATTTTATCCTTAGGTAATTAAATAAAGCTTTTATTCTTGTCCCGTTTATTTGACGGACAGCCGTAAACAGTACAGCAACCCACCATGATGATATTTCGTTAGGGAATTAGATGTTCGATACCAGCCCTTCGTTGAGTGCTCCTAACGTATCCGAAACGGCCTGAGGGGAGAGGAAGCTTGAAATTGGCGGGGGGTGGGGAGTGTCCGTTCTATCTATATCATCTATTCTATGGTTTTGTATATCTACGAGTATAGATAAATTGAATATTTCTTCGTTTATATATCAAAAAAACTCTTATCACTTCACAATTCACAAAATTGTTATCACTAACTAGTATAAACAAATCTTGAACAAAAAATGAGTTTAAATTATATAGTCCAATATTTTAATGTTATTTCTGCACTGTGGCACCGATTCCGCGGTCGGTGACGGTCGCGAGAACAAGACAGCGTTAAATGCCTAATTTGACAGAACTACCTGGCCTTAACAAAATACTTTAAATAACATTTTTAAATTTTGTCATCACATTTTACATACTTTCGGATTTATACCTACCTAAACTATCAAAAAATCTATGAGAAACTAATGAAAATTACAAAATCAGTTATAACCCAAACAACTTTTAAAACCATTTAGGTTGGCACACCTATATTTATGGTTTTTGAAGTCGTTTCGGTCATATAAATATTATAGTTTGTTTAATTAGGTGTTTATTTATTATAGTTCAATTCCTTTTATTGAAAAGTAGGTATTTTCCATAATTGCAATCAATCTTAATTCCTCCTAAAACCCTCTACACAGGAACCTAAGATCAGAGGAAATTACGTCAAACTAGTGGGGCGGACCCTACATCGCACCATAAATCACCAAGCATATGGTGCGATGTAGGCTCCTCCCCACTACGTTTACGTCATTTCCTCTGATTTTAGGACTCGTGTGTGGAGTGTTTTACCCTTTTTTTTTATAAAAAGAATAGTGATGTAACGAGCAGGAAATGTGCCTGGGTAAGCAACACTCTTGCCCATAACAGCACAGTGCCATGCAGCTATTGAAACACAAATCATAATCTTGCACCATGCAGTGCTCGTCTCTCAGAGATAATTTATCTAGAAACATTGGCATTCAAACTGGAACACAGATGTTTGCACACAACTGATTGGTGGTAAAATAACTGGTGAAGCTGAAAACTTATCAGTTATACCACTCCTATTTTACTGGATACTGAGTAGTGGGACAAAATGAATCCCAAAATTTAAATCACCACAAGTGGAAAGTCCTAACAAAAAGGGTATCTTCAAGAATCACATTTTTAGTCATTAATCAATATCAGTCATTATGTCATTAAATTTTCAAATTGAAATTTCAAAACTGCAAACATTTTTGTATGATGAGTCTGCCAATGTTAGAACTCCAACTAAATGATCTGCCTTATTTTTTTTTTCTATAAACATCTCTCTTCTTCTCAGTCGGGCACTCTTGGCAGAGTGGTCATGGTTATGTGTGGGTCCTGTTGAATGACGGCTCTTGCTATGCATCTCCATTCGGCTCTATTGGAGGCATTGTGGGAGCAGTTGGTCATGGTGGATTGAGTGAGGGATTTAAGGTAGTAAGGTCTGTCCACCTGGTTGGAGAGCGACCTCGGGTCTCTTTCCCTCCATTCTGCCCTGCACCACGAGCTACTCCATTTAGTCTTAATTTCGGGTTATGTGCCCAAAGAAATTCAGTATCTATAAACATAAAGCTACATATACATACGGTTGCCTGGAAGAAATCGCTCTTAGCGATAAGGTCGCCCATTGTTACTTTGTTTTAAGATGTTTCTGTATTTTGTTTTATTATTTAAGTGCAATAAAGAGTTTATCTATCTATCTATACATAGATATTATATATGCATATGAAATTTTTTTTTATTTCATTTGGGAGGTTCATTTTGCTTTCCTATTCACTAGCCATGTCTGCAGCTCAAATGTTGAGGTATCATAGGAGAGAGATATCGGACAAGTTTTAAGCTTGCCTCTAATACTAACTCAAAAATTGGTGTCAGTTTCTCAGAATACTATAAGTAGGAATTATAATATTGAAAAATATATTCAGTAAATAAATAAATAAATATTGGTGGACAATTCACACACGCCATCTGACCCCAAACTAAGCAAAGCTTGTAAAATGGAAGCCAGATAGCTGATACAATACTTATACATTTTTTAAATACATACTTATTATACATAGCAAACACCCAGGCACAGTACAAATATTTGAATTCATCACACAAACATTTGCACTGGGTGGAGATCGAACCCATGACCCACGGCTTCGCAGGCAAACTTACTACCAACTAAGCCACCAGGCCAGCCAACATTCAGTACCTCCTCTTCCTCACTAATTTCTATTATGTTGTCATCCTCTCCCTCGTCTTCGTCACTACTTTCCCCATAAAGGGCTTCTTGAAAATTCGGCGAAGTCTCCTCAGGATTCCACATCTAAATACAATAAGAACACCAAAATTAAACATTTTGAGTTACCCCTGAAAATCAAAATTTGAAACTTTGGCATATACCTATTTTTTTCATATGTAATTTCAAATATAATCATAATATAAATGAGGGTAAAAATAAATGATAAATTTTTTACTGGCCTCATAGCTTCGTTAGCAAGTTTGTCTGTGAAGCAGAGAGTTGTGGGTTCAATTCCCACCCAGTGCATATTTTTGTGCGATGGAAACAAAACTTTGTTCTATATCCAAAATTATTGTGAACTTTAACTCCATACGTATAGATAAAGCTTAAATTTGAAGTTTCTGTATCGTCAATTTTTCGACACCGGTAACCTATCGGAAAAACTGATATTTACAAAAATCGTTTTATTTTTATTTTCTCGAATGACTTACAATTATTTGCAAATATACTCCCGTAAATACGATTATGGAACCCATTCCATTCATATTTAGCTAAATATCACACTGAAAAAGGCAAATACAAAATATAACATACAACTCCAGTATTTAGGTTTGAAGGTAATCAAAATACAATGATATCCACAAATTCTATAAGCTGCTTTTTGGTACTTTAAACAATAAACAATACAAGTTATTGAATCTTGAATTTACCTTGATTTATCACAAAACACTTCCACTCAATAACAATTTAAAACCCAAATAACAAAAAAAAACAGGAGTCGAATTGATAACCTCGTCCCTTTTGGAAGTCGGTTAAAAATACAATAGGCACAACTCAACGAAACAACAAATCAACGAAATGGACCAACGATATTTATTTATAAACAAATGGACAAATGGAGTGGAATTGAAAATGATTTGGAATCATTTGAATGCAAAATAACAGAATAATGGATGTCCCACAGACTAAGTATCGATGCGGCGTGAGCCCACCGGCGGTCGGGCCGGTCGGCGGTGGCGGGTTCGCGGTTCACGGTAGGCGTAGAAGGCAGAAAGAGAAAGACAGTGATAGGGATGATAGATATTCGAAAAACATCGATGTTTTCGGTACAAAAAAAATGCTCCATAAATTTACGAAATTTCTTTAATGGGAACGGAGAGGGGAAGCACCCCTACCATTTTTCTCTGCCGGAACTGCATAGTTTAAAAAAAAAAAAAAATAATCAAAGATCATTTTCGCCACTCTACTAAAACATTTTTACACCTAAATTTATGGAGGGGGGCGAGAGGGGGAAGGGATTGGGGCTAATTGAATCTGTCACTTCTTTCGACCTCACCTGTCTGAGTTGGACTCCAGGTGGGCTTCCCGCCAGAAGCTCTAGCGGTCGCCCCTGAACGTTCAAGACCTCCCTTAAACTTCTGGCTCCCGCATTATTTATAAATACTCTAGGCTCTAGGGGCTAGAGGCCACAAGACTAGGTGGAGTCGGGGTGATCTGTGTTGGTTTTAATCAAAAATCTTAATAACTTTCAACTCTTAACTTCAAAATCGCTTCAAATCCCTAGACGAGTGCTTTACAGCGGACGAAATAAACGACAGGCTTGTGGAAACTGTTCATGCAGTTGGCAGAAAATTCTATAAGAACCAATGCCAAAATAAACCCCGAAAGCTCTACGATACGTGCGACGCGACATACGCTGCTTCAATATGAGTATTGAAGAAGCGATCAAGCGGAACAAAGACTTGAAAGTGCTCGCAAACAATCTGTCTCTTGGGCAAAGTCAACTGACCAAACTAAAGACTAATAGTGGTAACGTATTGCCGTCGAAGCACGAGTTTTTCGGAGGAGATTGAGAGGTTCTATGAACACTTATACACTTCTGCGCAAGGACCAATATGTTCTGACATGACCTGACCCGACACTTTACCGAAGATATCCCTGAAAGCCAGCCTGTACGAGACTAGGATTGCCCTCAAACAACTAAAAAACAACAAGGTACCTGGCGACGACGGAATCACGACTGAGCTTAAGAGCGCAGGTGGACAACCGGAACTTGAAAGTCCTCCACAAGCTATTCGACTCAGTCATATTTGACGGTAATACGCCAGAATCGTGGAGTAGAAATGTGGTGGTGCTCTTCTTCACAAAAGATGACATCACCTTGTTGAAATATTACATACCCATATCGCTTCTCAGCCACATTTATAAGTCGTTTTGGAGGGTACTCACAAATCGTCTCGCACGTGGGTTTGACGATTCCCAGCCACCCGAACAAGCCGGTTTCCAAAAATGCAACAGCACCATAGACCGCATCCATACGCTTCGGTAGATTATATAGAAAACCGCGGAGTATAATGGGCCCATGCGCGGTCCGAATCGGGGCGGTCACAGGTGGACGAGGTGGACTATGAGAAAGCGTTCGATTCCATCGAGACCTGGGCAGTCCTTCGGTCTCTCCAACGATGCCGCATAGACTATAGCCATATCGAAGTGTTGAAGTGTATTTACAGCAAAGCTATAATGTCTGCCCGATTACATGACCAGTGCACAAAATATACGGCTACAGAAAGGCCCTACTTATCGCTCAGTTTTATGACTTGACTACGACTATGTTAATGGAGCCATAGCTGGATCCGCCCTTGGATATAAGGCAATTGATTCAAGACACTTGCGATGTTGCGGTTACTCTGCATATAGAAGCCAAAGATAAAAGTTGAAGTTGAAGATCAAGCGATCTGCTGGCAGTTGAATCTTCTGTATCAAGCGAGACTCTTACCTGTTCTATGAAACTTCAAAGGACTATGTCAATGATCAAACGCTGGACACTGGCAAAATTGCCGTAACATTCTAACATTACCAAATTAAGGCCCAAATAAAAAAGTTAAATCGGCGGCTGGTCGGCACTGCACTATTGTTGACAGTTGACAATGTGACAATTGACATTACAATTGTCCAATTCCATTGTTGTTGTTTTCGTTCGTCCACCGTCCACAGCACATCAATTTTTAGTATTATTTTGCATTTCTATTCCCAAAAATGGTCAAAATAGCTCTGCAAATCAAAGCCCAACTAGAATGCGTCGAAAAGTTATATACGAACCACCCACACTATCAATGGTTTTTGAAATTAAAGTGCGGCAGTTGCGGCGAAGTCACCGAGAAGTTTCATGACCTCATGGAGTCTGAGAAAGTGCCGCAGAAACACAATAGATCAGAAACGAACCTTCTAATTAAGTGCAAGCTGTGTTCTAGAGAGAACAGCATTGATGTTATTGAAGGCAGCAACGGTAAATAAACATAACCTCTTGTGAGATCAGTAACTTCAATTTTCAGCTTTCATTTATGGCTTTTGTTGTGGTCTACTAACACAGAACAGTTTTCACAAAAATATACTTCTGCAATGTTTACTTACTCATTAGGCTGTCTTTTGACATCAAAAAAGGTGAAGGAAAACATTGTGAGAAAACTAACATGTACCTAGAATCTTTCAAGGGCATGTGTCATCCATCAACTCGCACTGGGACAGTGTGGTGGATTACGGCCTTACTCTCTCTTTTGAAAGAAGGCCCTAGAAGGCCCTGAGTCCCAGCAGTGAGAACATTTAGTGGGCTGTTTATGCTATGTTGTCATGAATAGCACAATAATTGTGATTCCAGGTCAATTTACAAACAATGATTTGAATAAATTCAAGACTTTAGTAATTTTTGACTGCCGAGGAGTTGAGCCAGTTGACTTTGAACCCAAGTCTGGATGGATCGCCGAAGCTGAAGATGATGGTACTATGTTCATCAATACATTTTTTTTCAGTGAGAAGTGAGCGATAACTTTTTAAGAGTACTTTTTGATAGGGGAAAATATGATGGGTTCACATTACTGCCGTCCTCAAGCTTAAATGCCGTTAACAAAATGTAGTTTTGAGATATCGTGGGAAAACTGTTTCTATGTTTAAAAATTGTGCCATTTGATCAGTGTAATACATATTTGCATGATTTTGATATCTATCTAGAGTGCTTAGTAAACACTTTGAAATTATTGTATTTTCAATTTCTATAGATGTGTGTAACAATAATAATAAGCATTTTTGCATTCTGGATACATAATTTTTTTCTGATTGTAGTCCCATTTAAATGTCCAAATCGACCTGATGTTGGATAACGGCATTTAAGCTTGCGGACGGCAGATTATCAAGATGCTAATGTAGTAGTAATTTAGTAGTGGTAGGACTCTTAGTAGGGTCCTCCTGGGGAAGTGCCCTTTGCCCCTTTGCCAGTTATTCTACCGCCACATAGTAATGCGCAAACATTATTGGGTTCCGGTTTGAAGGGCAATGTTTCCAGAGAAACTACAGGGCTTAGAGATATAACATCTTAGATCTCTGAGTGACGAGCGCAGTGCAGTGCTAGGTAATCATTTGGACTCTTCATGTTCCAATAGCTGCGTGCCGCTGTGCTGTTGTGGCATGCATGTTGCTTACCATCAGGCACATGTCCTGCTGAATGTATCTAGTCTAGAGTATCTAAAGCTGCACTAGTATGCAAAGCTAGTAGGTTCATATCCGATTTGGCTGGGCTGGGAGAGAAACACGAGAAGTGAAGGTGAGTGTTGAAGTATGTCAGAAAGGGGCCCCTTCAACCTACACCCGTGTCACAAGTCTCGGGATCTACTCAAAATTTCTCTCTCTCTGCCACACAACGGAACCGGCACCCGCACGGTAAATCCATGAAATGCTAAGAAGTTTGTCTCACATCAAATTATTGGCGCCCTAGTCTCACATTACCTCAAGCACTCCGACAACATACTCTTCCAATCATCTGCAAACAACTCACACTCAAGTGCCTTGACTAGATATGTTATTAATTTTCACGTTTATTGGCAATTCCTATAACTGCCATTGGACATTGTTCAAACTGGGCTGTGTGGACAACATGTTCTTGATAATTTGATATTAATTTATTTTTTAACTAGCGGCCCGCCCCGGCTTCGCACGGGTACATACACACACACATACACCCTTTTTTTGTATCGGGTTTCAAAAAAAAAGTAAAATTATAAAGGAAATTAGATTTTTTTTTTATGATTTTTTTTTATTAATGTTTTTGTTTTGTATTTTTTTATTTTAAAATTTTATACATATATAATATTATTTACAAAACAAAAGCCATTAGTTTTAGTGAGTCAGAGCTTCCCTGTAAACGATATTTGAAGTAGTTTTATTTTGTGGCAGCAAAATAAATTGATTTTCAGGAGCTCCAACACGTGGTAGGCCAACACGTGATACAGTTGCCATGAGTGAAACATTCTTTTCGTAGGTCGATCCCTAATAATTCGAAGGTTTGGCCCTGGGACTTGTTAATAGTTAACGTGAAAGATGATTTCACCGGAAACTGAAGTCGTTTAAAAGGGATTGGCAGATCAGTTGGAATCATCGGTATGCTCGGTATTTGAGCTAGTTGACCAGCTGCTGGGCCAGTGATAAAATTTTGTTCAGCAAGCCGCTGCGAACGCTCGATACTTGACTCTCTAGCACGCGATTGCGACGCGTATTCTCTCCGACTTGCAAGGCGATTTTCAGTTTCTGATGAAGATTCCTCATTACGCCGTATTCTTATTGCCCTCGCCGTGGAACTATGTTTAGAAAGTTGAGATCTTGATCTTTTTGGAATTTTTGGGCATTATAAAATGAAAAATAGAAGGAAATAAATAATTAAACAGGCTTTTACTAAATTTTTGCTTATTGAACTATATGAAGTACTAAGCGGTTTGAATAATTAAAATATAATATTTATTATCAGGTAAGTAGTAGGTACTTATTGAAAGAAAATTAAAATATGGGCTTAGAAAACTACCTTTTACTAAATTTTTGCTGAACAGAAATACCCATAAACCTATAAGCAGTTATTACACTTATTTACCTACGAAACGAATTCAAAATTTTTTCAAGCTAAAATCATACGGTCACGCACACGACCGCTGCGTAGGGAGCCGATCGCGCGAGTGAGCCGCGCGGCACTTTATTTTATTACATTGACTCCCCCCCCGTACCCCAGTGACAGTTACATGGAGCCTACATCGCATGCTGGCTAGCTGAGCGCGGTGAGCGACAACCACGCGACTTTTTTCTAATACTTGCATTTTAAACTCGTGATATCTTCCGAATGAAATGTAAAAATTATAAAAAGGTATTAAAGCCGTCTTGAATATAAAGTAATTTATTTTGATAAGGATTAATACCAAGGTACAAATGAAGAGCCTTTTCAAGAGGCGGCATACATAAATTAATATTTTAGAATAAAAAACTGCTTACTGTGACATAATAACTATAATATTTAGACATATGCTGTCGCGACACTTTTTGTAGATAATGATGAGTTCTGCAAAGTCGTAGTAAATGATTTTGTTCTATCATCAATAGTTTTCGCAGCGCACGCGACGTAAGGAATTTTTCAGGTCTTTTTTTACACCTTATGTTACATTATTGGAGTTTTAGTAAGGATTCCTAATTTTTTTTTAAATATAATATAGCCTATGTTACTCGGGGATAATGTAGCTTTCCAAAGGTGAAAGAATTTTTGAAATCGGTCCAGTAGTTTCGGAGCCTATTCATTACAAATAAACAAACAAACAAATCTTTCCTCTTTATAATATTAGTATAGATGTAAAGAATTATCATGCATTATTTTAGTTCTGATGGGCGAAGGCTTAACACACTTAGCAGCCCACTAAATGCTGGGACTCTGGGCCTTCTCTCGGAGCAGGTAAAAGCCATAATCCACCATACTGGCCCAGTGCGAGTAGGTGGATGATGCTTGACCTTGAAAGATTTTAAGGATTCTTCACGATGTTTTCCTTCTGCGTTTTGACGAATATGACTTCGAAAAGAGTGGTGCGCGTGTCATTAAAGTTACGGCTTACGACTGGTCTAGTCGGAAGAACGGTGAGTACCGATCTGGAACCCCGGGTTCAAATCCCACGCACACCACTGTCTTTTCGAAGTCATGTGCGTAATGCCGCTAACTTAAAACGGTGAAGGAAAACATCGTAAGGAAACTGACATGTTCCTAGAATCTTTGAAGGTCACGTGCTATCACCAACGCGCACTGGGCCAGCGTGGTGGATTATGCCCTTGCGAGAGAAGGCCCTGAGTCCCAGCTGTGGGAACATTAGTGGGTTTCTTATGTTAAGCAATAATTTCATAATTACCTTTCCCGTTTTGTTCCAGGCAAGAAATTTGAAGACGTAGACCTCTCTGAAAAGGAATGGGCAGACTACGACGAGAAGAACCAGAACTCTGTAGGTGTGTACGAACTTGAGTGGCAGTTTATCAAGGTCAAATAATGTTATACTTGTGGTTATTGTACTTTAATAGCTGCACCTAAATTGAACCCTAAGCCCTGTGGACTTTTACCCTAGAAAGATAACCATATTGTCAATACTAAAGATAACCGTATGTTCTCAAATTACTATTAATAAATAACTCTATTATTATGATGGATTTTACATAATTTATTTTCTCCATAAAACAAAAATCGACAGCAATGTGAAATTAAATTCAGAAAATTCGGCCAAATATCATAAGAATCTATCACTATATTGTCTAAATACACAAAAGCTAATTTTATTTTGTTTCATTTCGTTTAATATTTAAAAAAAAATCTATGGGAATAAATACCTCTCATCTACGATCTACCAAACAAATAAAGAACCATAAAAATCTCACAATTACTGGCAGTGGTAACGGGTAACATCCTTACAAAAAACATACAGGTGAATTGAGAACCTCCTCTTTTTTAATTTGGTTGAAAATTTATAATTTCGATCGACGTTACTTATCTTTCAAGGGTAAAAAGTTGACCTCTTTAAAAAATGTTATATTTTGTTATACTGGTACAAACAGGCAGCCTGTAAAAATAACTGTTTGGCAGATTTATATTTCAAATTTCATACACATTCTTTTTAACCTATTATTGCTAATACATATTCGTTTTAATAAATAGGAGAATTTTAGCAGTTAGTACTACCCTACCCTACCTAGTAGTTTCTATTTTCATTATTTTGAAAATAATTCTATCATTGTACTTATTTCATTTTTTAAACTGGGTTAAATTATATGCCTTGATGAAATTTAGGTGTCAATGATAAGGTGAAATATAAGTGATCAATGGACTTCAGAAGGCCTATCACATCCAAGAGTGCCAATATTCGTCACTGTACATTGAAGAGAATGAGTTTGATTGATTTTGAAATAATAATAATGTACTGCGTATATCACCATACCACATGACGAGAACTTCGTGAAAGCCGTGAAGGAAAAGCTCAGCAAGTACCTTGACTTGGCTCATGCGGTTTCCGCCATGTGGGATATTGATTACACGATCATAGTCCCGATATTCGTGTCGGCGAACGGCCTTACTAAAATTTCGACACACGGTTCGAGTATTTTAAAAAAAGAACGTAAATTTTTACCGCATTAAATAATGTATTTAACATAAAATAATGTATGTCTACACACACGGCAGTGGGGCCAGCCAAGTTCATTCAAGTAAACTGGTGAGTTGCACCATGTGTAATACAATAGAAATTAAAATTACAGCAAGTATTTTTAATTTTTAACCGACTTCAAAAACGGAGGAGGGTCTCTATTCGGCTGTATGTTTTTTTTATTGAAGACTTGATTGTTGATTACTCTAGATAGATTCAGTCACATTTGCAGTGTTTGTTTGCTGTTGGATGTGCTAGGCCTTAGATTATTTAAGCGATTTGATACTGTTTTTTATTAAATAAATTATTTACTCAGTTAAAATACGGTTTTATTTAGCAGACCACTACGTTTCAATAGCTTTCAAGCTTCAAGCAATGCAAGCTTCGAAATAAACTAGCGTCTTACCTACTCCGGTTCTACTTCGATCCGTCGTTTCTTCCGTTTTTTAGTATTTCTTCGTCAAATGTTTAAATGGTCTAAGTCTACTATAATTAGTGTTCTAATTCTACTATATATTATAATAATCAGAGTAGGTAGCTTCAAAAACAGATTAAAGTGCTGGCTTATCGATCAAACTTTTTATAGTTACAGCGAATTTTTAGAGAGTGATGGCAAAGTTCCCATAAAAATGTAAATAAATAAATTTGACATAGGTAGTATAAGTAGTGACATAGAATAGATAATATAGATAGAACGGACACTCCCCACCCCCGCCAATTTCAAGCTTCCTCACCCCTCAGGCCGTTTCGGATACGCTAGGAGTACTCAACGAAGGGCTGGTATGGAACATCTAATTCCTAACGAAATATCATCATGGTGGGTTGTTGTGCTGTTTACGGCTGTCCGTCAACTAAACGGGACAAGATTAAAAGCTTTATTTAATTTCCTAATGATAAAATAACGTAAGATTAGAAACTTTTCAATAACGTTGCTTTATAATATTTTGCTTTTATTAACACAAGCTTTGCTTAGTTTGAGGTCAGATGGTGTTGTGTGTGAATTGTCTACCAATATTTGTTTATTTACAATAACGAAGTCGTTTTTAACTCAAAGTTCGTAACTCACACAGCCAGTAACTTATGTGCCCAAGCACGGATTTATAATGCCTGGAGGAATAATTGTAGTGATAGAATAAAGTTTCCTTCATGGGTAAGTGTAAAATAAAATGCGAATGTGTACCTACTAACAGAAATAGATATCTAGGTACCTGATCTAATCTATCATCGGTTTCGTTTCATTTTACGTGGCAATACAAACACCCACAGATTTCTGAAATAATTTAGAAATCTGTGCAAACACCCTTTTAATTAGAATAGTATAATTTGGGTCCATTCTATTTATGTAACTCAACATTATAGCAAGTTTATAGACTACGTCACCAGGTGAGCACAACTATTCAATAAAACAATTCAGTAGCCCTAGCGCTAACGCACACATTCACGCGTGTGTACGAACGACATCTGCGTAGTTGTGTGAAGAGTAGGCAACTCCACAGCGGCGGTTGTATGGAGTTTTAGTGGAGTGTCCGGGGTGTGGTAGTGAGTACAATTGCAATAAAGACATTATACTCGTATAATGCTTGACAGTTTTCTGTACAGTAATTATTGTAATACAGTAAAGTAGTAGTTTCAAACTTTGAAAATGTATACAATTTGTATGCTCTTTCTTTTGTTTTTATTTTCTATTAATTGACGTGTAAATTGTACTTTTATGAATAAAGTACTTCGACTTTGACTTTGTAGGCTTAGCATATTTAAACGTCAAACAGTGCTCGATCGGACGAAACGAAGTAGTACCGGAGTAGGAAAATCGCGAGTTTATGTCGAAATTACGTTTTTCGTAGTAAGAGAGTAGACGTCCTGCTTCTAGCCCAAAGTTCGGTAGGTAGGGTTGGTATCTCTAAAGTTTGGCAACCAGAACAAGACTCGTGAAAACCCCGGATTTCAAAGCCCTGAATCCGGACATGTCAACAGGTTTTCCTTAAACACAATCAGGGTAATTAAAACAGTAGAAAATGTTACAAATCATCTTTTAATGTTTTTTCAGATCATCAATATAAAAACAATTGCGAAAAATTGTAAACATCCCTATTTAGTGAGTCAGTTCGTAGGTTCATCGCCGGTGCAAGCCCAGTGAGGGTGTCATCCGTTCGGGTTTCCTCGGATTTGTCAGAGTCCACTTGACAGTTGTCGACAGTTGTCCAACTGTCATAGGTCCTTTTACTAAAATAATACAAGTAGGTAGTATCTTAAATGTTGAAGAAAAAAAAGCCGCCGAAGTTTTCAAAAGTGTTCCGATATCGTAACTCCAACTTTCGTGCCATAAAAAGGAAGTAATTCGTTTCCGGAAACGTTTCGTTTTTACCCAACGCACCTTACTATTGTATTTGCGTGTGCACAAATGAATTTATCAGGAATGCAGATCGCAGACTAAGTAGAGTGATGCAGATCGTTAGCGGAGTCGAACATCAAAAGAGTTTCATTTTCATACCTTAACTCCCAAAACGAATACAGAAAACTCCGTAGTAGCAAATTTCACAGGGGCAACTAAAGACTTAAAAAAATCAAAAAGGTTTAAAGATTTTTTGTTTTTCCTTTGATTTATGTTTTTTCCTTTTTTTACTAAGTTTTTAGTGGCCCCTGTGAAATTTGCTAGTACGGAGTTATTCATTTTGCGAATTAAGGTATCGATTTCTGAAAATCAGCTGCTTGTGATCGCTTTTATGGCTGTTAAACACCTTACTTTTTTAATCCACGTCTGTCGCATGTTTTGTGAGTGACAAAAATCATGCGACAAGCAGAAATGATCGAGGGTTGCAACCCCCCCTCTTCAACTGCACTCAGTTGGACAGCTTACAAGTGACGGCATAGAGCTGAATGGTAATACTTTATACCCTTCTATCATCCTACATAGGTCTCCTGGTGGTTCATTTGACCCATACATTTTGTTCACGGGCCTGTAGTCTAATACCTATGTATTTTGTGTCGTGTCATGTTTCTTACCTTAAAACAGTAATGGGTAAAATTAATCCTATCAATAAATTAATATTACAAATGTTAATGTTTGGACGTTTGTTGCTCAATCCCGTCGTAACGTCTAAACGCATCGGGCTGAAATTGGGATGATATATATTATGATCCTGGCAACACTCTATACAGAGTATAGCCAGGAAGAACACAGGCTTTTTATCGTGGGAAACTAACGGGAACTGTGCAGGTAAACCCGCGGGGCTCTGCAGTTGCCAATAATGATCTGCATGATCTAATACCACATTGCCCTTTTTTCTATCGGAATGCTCGTAGCTCGAAAAAGCGACATCGTTTCATGGTTGATGTTCCAAAGACACGAACGAAGAGATTTGACTCTACGTTTGTGATAAGAACGTCTAGGCTGTGGAATACGTTGCCTGAGTGGGTTTTCCCCGATGGTTACAATATTTGTGTCTTCAAATCGAGAGTGAATCGGTTTCTTCTAGGTAAACACGCTCCATCGTGGACCGCATCGTCGCTTAACATCAGGCGAGATGGCGGTCAAGTGTGAGCCTATAAAAGGTAAAAAAATAACAATAATAATAATATGTATTGTTAAAAAAGTTATATAGCAAGTTGTAAAAAGGAGTGCAGTTAAATTGTTTACGTTTACACCAACGAGTAACACGCTAGTGAGGTACTTCAAGATTCACTTTTTCCATCGGAATGAACGGGCGGGAGTATCGGTTACGATTTCGAAGGAATTCATGTGTGACTTTACTTTCGCGTGCTTCCTTTTCCGCGGTTACTGTTTATTAATGCGGCTATAATTGTTCGGAATGGTACTTACTAATAATATTAACGCTGCTATAATTATTCGGAATCGAAGTATTATTAGAAAAATATTGAGTTATGTGTTCTGGGGGAAAGTTTCACGTTACAGCTTACAGCATCCGCGTTTCCGTTGTAATCTAAGCTTCTATCAAACACTAATGTAATAAAGATGAAGAGTTTGTTTGTTTGAACGCGCCAATCTCAGGGTAGTGATTCTAAACACAATTCGAACGGCTCAAATTTGGAATGGCAATCCCTGGCTCTGTCATTCAAAACAGATAAGACAAAGACTGAGAGATGAGATTCCGTGTCGGATCAATCCGACTGGGTTCAGAATCTCTAGGCAGGAGCGACTGGACCGATTTCAAAAATTCTTTCACCGTTGGATATGTACGAGACCCCTGAGTGTTAGAGGCTTATAGGTTATATGATACATAACCTATAGCATTTGGGGACAACCCCTAGGGTTAAGTTATAACTAATTTTCATTCGTGAGTTGCAACAATGCTCCGCTTGTTTCACAGTAAGTAGTCACAGTGCCAACCTGGGATTAGACCAACTATTTATCTGCTCCATTGCATGTATAAGAATAAGAATGTCTTTACTGTGTACATAGATGGTAGGTGGATACAATAGTGGTTAGTGGTTTTAACAGTTTTGTCCTTGCAAACATACAATAATGTTTTTACGTAATTTAATACAATATTTTTTCACGATACTCTAAATTAACATACGGACGTACAGTTAATTAACTCTGAAAACACAATATAAGATTTATTACACATTAATAAATTTCGTTAGTTAAAATTTCCTTTTTTATTAATGTACCTACCTACAGATTGAAATAAATAAGCTATATTTCATACAATAAAAAGAAACACTATCGTTAATTTAAAACAACGAAAACTTTATCCGAAGTAGGATCTCGAACTTGAGAGCTTAAGACCTAACTTAAGACTATTTGACTTGCTTCCAGTCCAAGTATTCTTTGAGGTTATAAAATGTGTTAGTAGGTAAGTAGCCAGTCTTTTAGTTTACGCGTGAACAAATTACCGTTCATTATTCAGTTCAATAGGCAGATGGTTGCAGATTTTAATAGAATTTGCGAAAGCACTAGGCGTATATATTATTATTAACCTGATGTACCCAAATATTGATTCGGTGCTTACACGCTACATACATCTAGGTAATATACCTTACTCCCTTGAAACTTGGTTTGAATTCCCAGACGGATAGATCTTTAAAATCCAACTAACTCATTTTAAAAATGTCATTTTGGATGTTTGTGGGATTTTATCCGAACCTTTCAGCCTTTCCGGCGTAATTGAGTTCAATTACGTCGCAAAGGATTAATGGATCGGATTCAAATTTGAAACCTGTGTTTTGAAGGTTTCAAAGTTTTAATAGACTACAATAACATATAGGCACACACACCTACTATTCATCAGAAAACGAGACCCACGCGAGTGAAAGCGCAGATCACTGCAAGTAAGAGATAAATATGGGAACAACGGCTCTGAGACTTGAAAGTAGGTACTTAATAATATTTATTAGGAGAAGAAATACCATTTCACTCATCTAGGAAAAAAAATACTTTTTACCTTAAAACCTCGGGGAAAAATCAGAGGAAAAACATTGCAACAACAAAGTTCGTAGTTGTTCCAGGGGAAACGTAATAACGAGTACAATACTAACCGATAATTCTGGTCTTAATTCAGGGCAGAGGTGACGGGCCTGCACTGCCCGTCCTGCTAGATGTATCGAGCACTTTCCCCGACCATCCTACGCAAACCAGCCGAGCTCCTTAAAATAGCGAAGGACCTTGGGTTGATGGCACACCAGTTCCACTCCCATTTCGTCTTTCGTCACTATCCGCCAACAGTACACTTACGTGGTCTGCGTAGTCTGTAGTTAAAGCAGTGCATCCTCACTCGCTCAAGGTCGCGCGGTTTTAGCCTACAGCTAGACCGTTCCTCGGTAATATCTATTCTGTGGTTAAAGTCTATTAAACAATGTTGGAATACTATAAATATAAATTAAATAAGTTTTATTATACATATCAGAAGTTACGGCTGGTCTAGTCGGGAGAACGGCGACTGCCGATCTAGAGACCCCGGGTTCAAATCCCAAGCGCACCACTGTATTAAAGTCATGTGCGTAATGCCGCTAACTTTAAAACGGTGAAGGAAAACATTGTGAGGAAATCGACATATACCAAGAATCTTTCGAGGTCACATGTGTCATCCACCAACCCGCACTAGAGCTGCATGGTGGATGGTATTATGACCTTGACTCTCTCTTTGCTAGAGAATGCCTCAAGTCCCAGTAGTGGGAACATTCAGTGCGCTTGTTATGCTGTGCTATATGTATAAGAAGTTTCTGTAGTAGTAGAACTCTTTTTGTAGAGTCCTGAGGAAACACACTACTTGGACAAGCAGTAATGTGCAGGTATCAGAGGAGAAACATTACAGGGTATTTTATCTCTGGGTGGCGAGCACAGTAACATACAAGGGTAGTTTGGATATAGTTGTGCGGAGTTGTGCTGTAATGGGCAAGCGTATTGCTAAATATCAGGCGCATGTCCGTAGAAAAAAAAATTGGTGTTTTTAAGCGAAAATTGAAACTAAGACTTATCACAGCACCATTCATTTACTCATTTATCAAACCACATTGTCATACCGACAATCACACGATAATAACTTAATATCAGTAAGGTCCTTTAGTAATAATATGTCTAGCTATACAACACCTATTTACATACATTAGGTGTAAATATGAAATATTTACAGAGTTCTAAATTCTACTCAACTTGGTGGTGATGTGGTGGTTGTGTGGACTAAGTGAGTGGAGTCAGTGTCGGACCGTGATCGGATCTGTTGCGAGTAAGCTCCGTTCCCGTGGACTGTCACAGCACTAGACGGAACCGCGGTGACAGTGACAGGTGTCACCGATGACACCTCCTGCCCGTCACCGTACAACGTGTACGGCCCATACTGACCCTCCTCCTCGTACACAACAGGACCGTGGATGTAAATCGGAACCTCCACTGGCACTCTAACGGGAACCTTCACGGGAACTTTCACTGGATACGGAACTTTAACCGGGTAAGGCACTCTCTTTTCGACTGGATAAGGCTTCGGGATGTAAATCGGAACTTTTTTCTCTACCTCTATTCTTTGAGGAACGAGAACCTCATATGGGACTGGAACTTTTTTTTCCACTTCTACTGGATACGGGACTCTTTTCTCAAACGGCACCGGTACTGGATGCGGAACTTTAACGGCGAAAGGTTGCGGTACCGGGACTTTGAACGGGACATGTTTAACTACTTCTACGGGCTCTTTGACTTCGACGGGGTACGGCACTTTGGTTTCGACTGCGAACGGTTGGGGCACGAGAACTCTTACGGGGACAGGGTATGGAACCCTTTTCTCCACAGTGACAGGAACCGGAACTGGCCTGTCTACTTTAACTGGGACTTTGATTTGTACGGGATAAGGGACGCGCTTTTCTACAGGGTATGGAACAGGCTGTGGCACTTTTACTTGCACATGCTTCACAATAGGCACGTGATGTACGATGGGATAGGGCCTTGGCACATATTCCTTCTCCACAACTTTCACGGGAACTGCATGAGGTACTCTTATTCCTATGGGGTACGGCACTCGTTTTTCTACCGCGACCGGGTAAGGTACGGGTTTGTCTACGTACTTTATCTTTTCAACTGGTACTGACACTTTCTTTTCTACCTCAACGGGATAAGGCTTCGGGACTTCGACCTTGTACGGTACTTTTTTCTCCACAGTTTTTACGTATTTGTGGTGGTGGTGATGATGATGGTGTTTAATTTTGGTGACTACGCGCGGATGTGCGTGAGACGCCTCCGTTTGTAGCTCCGGCTCAGGTTCGTAAGGGACCGGAACACGACCTTTTACAGTGCTGTAACCTGAATTGTAAGGATTATTAGGTTGTCGTTTCCGTTTGAATAAAACCATTTTCTTCCTGGCCATTAATGCCGGAGTTGTCTCTACCATCTGTGTTGGCTGGACTGGGACCAATCCGAAAGATTGCAAGTACATCATCTGCTTATCCGGTTCTTGCGAGGGATAAATGTCGGAGAAAATGTCTGATCTCTTACTTAAACGCATCAAGTTAGGACGCCTCTGAGGAAGCATTTTCGGTTTCGTAAGAATCACATGTGATCGTTTACTAATAGGAACAGTTGTAGTTCTACTACTTTTATGCGCTGGATAATGAGACGGAACAATCGGAACCCAGTCGTTGGGTTCTATATTGGTAAAGTTTGCTGGGGAAGGAGTTGTTGCCCTAACTTTGGGAGTTCTAGTCACGGGTCGGTAGGATCGCTTGGTCGTCAGCGTCGGTTGAGAGGTCGTGGAAGAAGTCTTCTGTCGGGAAATTACTCTGACTCTATGATGACTCGCTGATGTGGCATGGTCAGTGGTGTTAGTGTTTGTTATTGTGCTATTGTCGTTGACTGTGGTGTTGTGCAATGTCTTGTTTATGTGTTGTGTCACTCCTTTGGGCCATATTCTCTTTGTTCTCAAAGCTCTCGCCGTCGTAGTCGTTACAGTAGTCGTGCTCGTGGTCGTTGTCGTCGTCGTCGTGGTTGTGTTGATTTTAGGCGGTTTGACAAAATCAGTTCGGATTCCGTTGATAGTTTGCACGGGTAAGCTGAATTTGGGGCTCTTGTTGGCGGCGGCGACGGTCGGAGCGGCCGTCGAGGCAGCTAGCATCAGCGGGCGCGGCTGCTGTATGTAGAAATGATTCTTATGATGGGGTAAAGGGATCACTCTGGGAAATTTATAGACAGAGTTCTGTGACGGATGCAGTTTCAGTGTCTTGGGGTACGGTCGTGGAGGCGGCATCTTTTGTAGCTGTCCATAGTAAGGCCGGGATAAGTCTACGTAGAAGGTTTGCTTGGGTTTCTCGAGGATGAGCGGTGGCCTCTGTTCTGGTCTGGGAGTGATGTCCGGTGGTTTGGTGGGCGGCCTCTGTTCTGGTCTGGGAGTGATGTCCGGTTGTTTGGTAGAAGAGGGCGAGGTGGGGTTTGTCGCTACGTTGGGGGCGTCGATTATTGTTACGGCGCGATTTTTAGCTTCCTCGGCGACTTGATCCACCTGGCTGTCATCGTGCGCCGTCACGCCACCTCGATTGACGGCGATCGCTAACACTATGGTCAGGAATGCCGTCTGGAAGAAAAAAACAGCAGCTGTAATTATACAAGCGTAAGATTGGCGGCCTTAAATCACTATAATATAGATAGATAAACTCTTTATTGCACTTAACAAAACAAACAACTTAAAAAACAATCTTAAAATATAGTAGCAAATGGCGACCTTATCGCTAAAAGCTATCTCTTCCAGGCAACCATGGGATGGAAAAGAAGTAATATCCCACACTCGGCATAGATAGCACATAAACTAAATAAAACTTTTCTAGGATGCAAATAAATCAATAACAGCCAAACATCCAAACTAACTTTGACAATTATAACAGATACTAGCAGCATCCAGTGGTTTTACCCGTGTAGTTCCTAATCCCGCTACTTTTCCGAGATACGAAGTAGCATATGTGATCTTCCAGATTTTAATCTGTGTATGTTCCAAATTTCAACACGATCCATTCAGACGTCATGACGTGATTGCGCAACAGATTCCAAATTCAAACATATACATTTATAATATTTATTTACTTATTATTTGAACAATGTACATAAATTATTAGACCTTATTATTATAAATGATTAGTAGGATTATTAACACCATTTAACATTAACGCCCTCTACGGCGTACTTGAGAACTATTTCTGACAGGTTTCATTAATCACATTATGAAAACACCTCGTTACCTTAATGAGCGAAAGTAAAAAAAAAACATCGATACTATCACAGATTTGTTTTAGAAATCTGTGGATACTATAATTAAATCCCAACAATCTGATTTAAATTATCTACTTCAGTCATTCTTCCTAGTTTAGAAACAAGTGAACCGTATTCAAAAGTTGTAAGGCAGTAACCGTTAAGTCGTATCGACTGCACGAGGCCCAATCATTAGATTAATTTTCTATAATACACTACTACGGGTATATAAGTGATCCAATCGCGTGATCACGCTACGCCGACGGCAACATGTCTAAAAAAGCGAGCACAACAGTTTAAATTACTTTGGCTGCTGACTTGCTTTATTACATTTTTAACTTAGGAGCTTGTTGTAGGCACGTCGCTAATTATGACACTTCTTTATTCATCATGCTTCTTTATATTATTAACTAGTGGTGGCATAATTTCTTTTCGGCGAAAAAATTAATACCGACTTTAATTTAATTAACTAACTAAGCAATAACTAAGCAATAACTAAATCATAAGAAAATTATTAGTTTCATGCTCCTATTTCTAAAACCACCACACTGCTTTAGTTAAAATTTACATCTAAAGGAGTACCTCTGAACTGAATACATATATACTGTTAAGCAAAACGGCCGACGGAAAGTGTCTGGGAGTAATGGGGCTTTATTTGTAAATATATTGCCTATAACATACGCGAAAATCAGTTATCAGAAAATACGTGAAGTGATGTAGCTTCTGGACCCCATATCTCAAATTTGGCCGTTTAAGCAAGTTAGCGGGTAATCATGTGTTCTTAGTACGTACTAAGAACACATGATTACCCGCGCATGACTCTTCATGGACTGAATTAGAGTAGACATTCGTTTTTTAATCACAGTAGCATAGAATAGATAATTAAAGTTTTCTATTGTTACATTTTTATTACACATATAATTAAACTCTCAGAGATATTGATTAGGTAGGTACTAGTAAATAAAAGCACGAAACATTTTTTTTTTCTTTTGACCATAACAATCCAACGTGATTACGTAAGAAATCCACATTTTGAAAAATCTCACGTGAGATTAGGGGATGGGGGCCCGCCCTCCCCCAAGGTTGAATAAAATCTCACGACATCTTAATTCTCATCAGGGGGAAGGGAGGGGCAGTAAATTAAAAAAAACACCTCACGTAATTTATGGATGCCCCCATATCCATCGTGGGGACTACCGTATAAAATATGGAAACATTCATTTACACATAGGGAACATGGTCAAGTTTAACATGGATATTTTGCGTTGTAGAACAAGTCATTCGACTGGCTTACGAGAACGCCGTTTCCTAAATTTAAATTTTGATAACTATTACACTCGTGATAACTTTCCGGCTCCATATGTGGAGCGCCACTGTGGATCAAAGTGGAAGGTCCCTCCTTCCAATTCAATGGTACGTCCGATTTGGATAAATCAAAAAGTAATTTGCAGGTATTGAAATAACTTTCACTAAAAAGTAGTTTATTTAGATGAAGATTAATACCGAGTTACGAAGAAAGACATCTTAGTTGAACTGGCGTTACAATTGCATATTTTAACCTAAATAAGTAGTTACTGTGACATAAATATTGTAGTTAGACATAGGCTATCGCGGACTTTTTTGTAGATATTTCTGTGTTCTATAAAACTGTGGCACATTACTTTACTCTGCTGTCAATAGTTTCCGCAGCGTAAGCAATATAGTTCTTTATCTTTTTTGGAAAATTTTCCCCAACTTGGGTTCCATTTTCAAGAAGAAACTAAATAGCCTATCTATGTTCATCGCAGATAATGTAGGATTTTAAAAGTGAAAGAATTTTTCGAATTGGTCCAGTAGTTTCGGAGCCTATTCGATGCAAACAAACAAACAATCAAATCTTTCCTCTTTATAATATTAGTGTAGATGAACAAAAAGCGTGAATCTTGCGTCATCGTCACCGCACGCTTCCCATGAGCTATTATATTTCCAGAGAATTGTAGGGCTTAGATATATAACATCTTAGATCTCTGGGTGACGAGCGCAGTGGAGTACTAGGTAATGATTTGGACTCTTCATGTTCCAATAGCTGCGTGTCACTGTGCTGTTATGCGGCAGGCATGTGGATTACTATCAGGCACATTTTCTGCTCGTCTCGTCACTCTTTATAAAAAAAATATGTATATTGTGTATTTACGCACTGTAGGTAACAGTATAATATAATACGTTTTCACGTTTATCAGCAGTCCCCATACCAATTACTTAACTTCTTGGTTATTCTTTCTTTATCGACACCAAAGGAAATAATATTGTCGCCTAATTTTAGCATAGCGTATCTTCTAACTCAACATTGATATATTGATTACTGTTTTTAAGCAAGAGTTTTGTTTCCCTAAAGTTCCTATGAAACTAGTAGATGTAGTGTTCCTATGAAACTGGTATATAATTTTATTATTATTAAATATGTACATATATTAGGTACTTTTTCCACTCTCAAGTTGAAGACGCACATGTTATAGGGGTGGGTGGGTATAATGCATCCCCTTATCCTGTTATAGCTGATCTGTGTAGCCCGGAATTCTAGTAATGTCATATTTTATATGGGATATTTTAGAAGTTTGTTGCTCCATCACGTCGCCTGAACAGATCGGGTTGAAATTTCGAAGACAGGTAGAAGACATAGAAGTTTAGAGATGCATATTTTCATAACAAGAAAATTACAGGAATGGGCACTACGTGGGCACGGGGCGCCGCAAATTTGGTACCTTTTTTAAAAAGCAGAAGTTACAAAAGTAGCCTTGGTTTCGTGAAGAGAAGTCTGTGTTTGGTCTTTAGTTTCGGACATTCCAGTTTTATCAAGGTTTATTCTACACCGGTTTTAAATTAGCGGCGTTACGGACATCAGTTCTAGAAGGCAGTACCTACTGCGCGTGGGATTCGAACCAAGCGCTCCGAAACGGGAGTCGCCATTCTCCCGACTAGACCAGCCTTCATTATTTGATTTAGGTTACTCGGATACTTCTAACAGTAGGGTAAGTACGAATATTAGTTTAATTAAATATTTTAATATTAGTAAGAGTATTAGTTAGTTAACGTTGCCTTTAAAGGGACTTTTTTTTGCCTTGAAAATGTAAGTATAGAAAATAGGGTTTATTTCACTGTGTTAATTCTAATTTTTCGCACATTTCTTAACAACTTATTAATAAATATTTTAAAAAAAGTAAAAATTGTACGTGATAACTAAGGAGGCAACATACTTTTATAATATATATAAATATTAATACTCATTATGATAGGGTTAGCCAATAAAATAGAAAATAAAAAAAATATAAATCATGAAAACCAATGTCCTGTTTAAGTACATTATATATAATGTGAATATATATTCATTATTCTGTGTACATTACCAAAACAACTGTTCACGTATTATTTACAATCCATAAATGCACATCACATAACTAATCACAGTCTCAAACACAAAACACTAATTCACTTCACTGTAAATAAAACTATTTTTTTGCAGTTTTTTTTGTTCACTAGTTTTCCCGCCATTTTTTATAGCGCGCACGTTTCGTTAAACGAAGTTGAATCTCGTTTTCAATTTTTTTTTATCAAATCAAAAATGATAATTAAATATTTTTATTATTTACCTACCGATAAGTGTTTCATTGCGCCTTACCGGCGTCCGGTAGCAAGCATGCACGTAATGAAACGTGTGAGGAAGCGACACCCCTTTTAAAGCATTCGTTTTGGGTGGCTGGACGCGATGCTTTCTCTGTCAATGCCAACAGCATTATCAGTAGAGTTCTTGATAACTAATAATAATTTGTGTAACAATAAAAATGTATTCATTACCTGCTAGCCATATTGTTTTTACAAAGTTTTAAATGCATGTACAAATAGTAGTCCTATTTACGGACGTGCAATACCTACTAGGTAACATCGTACTTAAACAATAGGTAAAAGTATGTACATATTAAAATGTCAATTAATAGTTTAAAAACAAATACGTAATAATAAATAAGTTGAAACTTTCCTAAAAATAACATTACAAAAATTGTCTTGCCTACCTAACTTAACTTTTACTATTAATTTGGAAACTAAACATAAACATATTTTGTACTGGTAGGACTCCTAGCAGAGTCCGCCTGGAGAAGTACCACACCTTTGCCAGTTATTCTACCGCCAAACAGTAATGTGAAAACATTTCTGTGTTCCGGTTTGAAGGGCAATGTCTCCAGAGAAATTACAGGGCTTAGATATATAACATCTTAGATATCTGGGTGATGAGCGCAGTGCATTGCTAGGTAATGATTTGGACTCTTCATGTTCCAATAGCTGCGTGTCACTGTGCTGTTATGTGGCAGGCATGTTGGTTACCATCATGCACATGTTCCGCTCGTCTCGTCACTTCTTATTTAAAAAAAAAACACTTTGACGACATGCAATGATGAGACAAGCAGTACATAGGCCTGATGGTAAGCAACACGCCTGCCCATAACATCACAGTTTTACGCATCTGTTGGACCATGAAGAGTCCAAATCATTACCGAACACTGCACTGCGCTCTCTGTCACCCAGAGCTATTAGATGTGTTATGTCGTGTAATTTCTTCGTAAATTAATAATTGTGGAATATCTGTTAGAAAACACGTAGGTACTTAAGCGAATTTTTGAAGTGAAAAGTTCTTTTCGCGCGCCACAGACAAATTTTTCGTAGGCTGTGAATTGAATTCTAGCGTCACGCTCGGGAATGATAAGAGATCTTCGGGTGAACTCGGGACCATGGCCATTGGCCTAGATTGCATTGGTCTGGAAATGCTTCAGAGTTTCCCATTGGCTATCTAAAAATGCTGACACATTTCTAGATGGCCATGCTCATGGCCACGCCCTCCGGTTTCACCCGCGTAGTTTTCAAAGTAAGCTATCAAATTCTGAGATAAAAAGTTTCCACTCCTATCGGAAGTTCCTATGACTGCGAATTGTTTGTTTATTTTAGTTTGATTATGTAGGTACCTAAGTTAGGTCCTGTATAATTTCTTCCTATTTTTTAATTAGTATGGTAGGTACTTATATTAATTCGATTTTATTTTATTTTAGAAAAGATTGAACTTATTTATTTTTGATACCTACTTTTTTTTTGTTATTATTTGACATTTTAAGACGAGTGCCTATGTAAGTACCTACTTACCTATTAGGTACATATTTATTTATGTACGATGTTATTTAATATCAGCTATCTGGCTGCCATAGTACAAGCTATGCTTAGTTTGGGGTCAGATGGTGTTGTGTGTGTGTGAATTGTCCAACAATATTTATTATTATTCACTCATTTAATCCTTTTCTTAATTTTTAAGTTTTTTTACAATAAATATAAAAAATACAAACATTACAAAAAACTTAAAAACTAGGGTGCCGCCAGCAGCGGGGCAGGGCCCAAGCTACCGGTGGTTAGGGCTGCAGAGAGAAGGACCTCCTGACGATGCGCGCTGTGTCAAGGATGACCGCCTTCTGCATCTGACCCTTGATCCAACCGTCTAGCGAAAGTATTATTATTATTCAGTCATTTATTTATCTTCTTAATTTTAAACTTTTTTACAATAGTTATAAAACGTATAAAGATTATAAAAAACTTAAAAACTAGGGTGCCGCCAGCAGCGGGGGCAAGGCCCAAGCTACCGGTGGTTAGGGCTGCAGAGTGAGGAACCTCCTGACGATCCGCGCTGTGTCGAGGATGACCGCCTTCTGCATCTGACCCCGTCTAGCGAAAGTCTCTTGAGATGTTGGTCGAGACTTTTCGCTACAAGGCCGTTTGCCGACACGACTATTGGGACTATGATCGTCGAATCAACATCCCACATGAAACAACATTATTATTGTTATTATTTATTGCCATCGATTAATATTGATGACTATACCATACCTACATTTTCTAATGGAATCTAAATCATCAATCCATTAACACTGGATTCCCAGACTTTTCAACCGCTGTAGGTATCTTTGAAGTAGGTACCTACGGCGGTACCTATTCAATTTCCCGTAAAGTTTGCGCGGTTCGACCCGTCGTGTGCGTCCGTCGCTCGTATTACGAAAGCGTACAAAGACCACTAATGAGGAGTTTTCTATGCGTAAAGATATCACTTAAGGTGCTGACCAGAGCCAGATGAAATTATTGACGAATGCAAAATTAAGCCCCGCCCTTTTACAGCTCCGATAAGACAGCGCCACGCGAAACACTCACATGAAACACTCGAAACTATCGCCACTCGGCGAAATTATTTGTATTGATGGAAGCAAAAGCTTTCCACGGACATTCACGGTACTCAAATGCGCCTTAGGTGACATAATGTTTTATTTTGTTTACGTGTATAAGCTTATGTAAATTTTAATATGTAACTAGCGGCCCGTTTCGGCTTCGCTCGGATATTATCACATAAGTAAAGCTCATTGATCGAAATAAAAACTATCCTATCTTTTAAGTTGGATAAATCTACACACGGTGTCCAAATTTTATTGAAATCGGTTTAGTAGTTTGGGAGTCCATCGCGGACAAACATCGTGACAGGAGATTTATATATATTAAGATTAGATATAAGTAAGTATTATAATATGTTGTCACGCATTCGTCATTCGTATCTGTCAATCTAAAAACGCCACATTGTCAAAAATAGTGTAAGACACTCTGAAATTTGAGAAGTATGGGTACCTATAGGCTATAGGGATCATCAACAGCCCACTAAATGTTCCCACTGCTGGGCCTTCTCTCGCAATGAGAGAGTTAGGGCCATAATCCACCACGCTGGCCCAGTGCGGGTTGGTGGATGACACATGACTTCGAAAGGTTCTACGTACATGTCGGTTTCCTCACGATGTCTTCGTCGTTTTAAGTTAGTGGATTGATCTCGACACTGAATAAAATCTCTCGGTCTTTGTCGTATCCAGTTAGAATGACATAGATACGGATTGTCATTCCGAACTTGAATCGTTCGGTTTACCTTCAGAATCAGTATCAGTAGGTACCCAGGGGCACATGCACCATGTTGAATCACTCAGCCATTTTGATGTGTTATTTTAATTGTCGTACTCTTATCGTAATAAATGCGAAAGTTTCTATGTATTTACGGATTTTGTTACTCTTTCAAGACCAACAGACCGGACATTTTCCTTTTTTCTAGAGCTACGAAACGCATAGTCCTTGTAGAACTTACCGAACCGTGGGAAACTAATATAGGTACCTAAAGACCACGCGATGAAACAAAATAAGTATTAAGACCTTCTGAACAAATTAACAAAAAACGGCAATGTTGTTAATTTATACGCTGTAGAAGTGGGAGAGAGGTATAGGTACCTACCAGCGAAATCTCTATAACCTGCTGAAAAACCTTGGCTTATCCAGAAGTGCAGTAAGTTCTATACTAGAACAAGTATCTATAGCTGCACTAGTAGGGCCCTTAAACCTACACCCGTGTCACAAGTCTCGGGATCTACGGAGATCTCTCTGCCACACGATGGACCCGGCACCCGCACGGTGAATCCATGGAATGCTAAGAAGATCGTCTCAAAACTATCGAATGGACCTAGATGAAATTTGGTTCATGTAGGTAGTACATACCTAGATAGGTAAAGTCTGGAATAACACCTATTTTATCCCGACAAAGTAACTATCCAGAATTACGCGAGTGAAACCGCGGGAAGCCACTAGTAACGTCATAGTCTCTTACGCTATCTTATTAAACGTAACTTCTTCTCCGGTTATCCAACGCAGAGCGCAGAAATATCCAGCGTTATATACATTGTTCCTTATTCCGGTATTCCGCTAGTCGCAATAGTAAAATCGACGAATTGCGCAACTTTGTAGCACGCGAAACGAAGGCGGGAGCGAGACCGCACGCATTAGACTAATTTTATTGACTTTTTCCCTACTTTTTAACCGACTTCGTTAAGGTTGGAGGTTCTCAATTCGGCGTGTACCTAAGTATGTTATTTATTAGGACCAAGGGTACTGAAAGGTTTTGTAAATATAACTAGCGTAAAAATACGAATATAACAACCAAACATATTACAATAATTTTAACAATAACAAAAAAGAACAGACTTTCAACAGAAAACTTATAAAGTAAAAAAGTTTTCCTCGATTTCTCTAGGATGTCATCATCATATACTTACTGGTTTCGTTATCGTGGTACCACCCTTGGAATATCTTCCTTACAACAAAAAAAGAATCATCAAAATTGGTTCATAAACGACGAAGTTATCCGCGAACACACAAAAAAAAATATAGGTACGGTTGAATTGAGAAACCTCCTTTTTTAAAGTCTGTTAAAAATAGCAATAAGCCATCTCCAGAATATAAAAAAAATTGGTTAACTGTAAAGTTTAACGTCATGACGTTATAACAAAATATTGATAGATGTGGCGCAATCGTACAATGAGTGTAACTGAACAATGAGTGCAATGGGACATAACGGATAACGGAACACTTTTTCGTGCAGGCAGCCGGCGTTCATTGATTTATAAGGCGTTGTCATGTCAAAATAGTTTAGTACTTAATAGTTCTCGAAAACAAAAAGCACTGAACATTGGCGAAATTACGGTGACATTACCGAATGGAAGCCAAAAGAAAAAGTTGAAGAGAACGAAAGAAGAAGAGAGAGAAAGAAATGTCAAAGCACGTCTTGACATTTGAGAAATACCCTAGAATGTAACTTGGAACGAAACAACAGAGAAATTACAGTGCTTAGAGATATAACATCTTAGATCTCTGGGTGATGAGCACAGTGCACATGTCATACTCGTCTCTTCTTATTTAAAAAAAAAACTAGAAGAAATAATAAAATACCAATAATTATGTTAATTAGGTACATACATGTTTTCAGACACTATTTTTTTTAAATCATTGTATCAATCATTTAAGGCAAAACAATGAAACACAATGTCTACAAAAATCACTGTATTTCCTTCAATATCTTGAGTCTGTATTTGTCATCGGGGAACCTCATCTTGAGCAGTTGTCGCACCTCCTCGCACGTGAAGCAAGTGAGCTCGGTCTTCTGCCACAGCGAGCTCACTTGCAGCAGCTGAGCTCTCAGCAGCAACGGCAGGGTGGTGATCTTGCTCCATACACTGATCTTCTCTTTCAAGGGTATTGGCTCCTGAAAAACATACGTTACACATAAAATTTAGGTTACCCCGACAAACCAGGATTACAGGTCAGGTACCAAGTCACCATCCATGAAGGGATTAACATACGAGTTGGTAATAGGCGTGTCGACAGGTCCTGCAATTATAATAAATTATTTGATATAATGACAGTATTTAAATAGAATAAAATATGTACCAATTTTAATTTTGATATTTTTTAGTTTAACTTACTTTATGATCATTCAAAGATGGATGGGCAAGTCCATTTTAAAAGTACGAAATTATTAGAAAATGTATTTACCATTGGTTAACCCATTCAATATCAAGTAACTTATGTTAAGAAACCAGTTTCCTAAACGCAATATTTAATATAGCTACCATACAAACTTTACGCGCGACGCATAGAAACTACGGCAATGTGACGTCACGTTTCTGTAGAGATTTGTATGAAGCGTTTTTGGGAGAGTCGAAAATTGTGATTTTAAAATCGTGATATCACGGGAAGTTTTTAAGATAACAATGTAATTCTTTCACCTATGTTTTAGATATTGAGTAGCCTTTTGATTCCACATTAAATCAAAAATGAGTCGACATGCCTATTACCAATGAGTTAACATTTACTATGTATAGCGTTAGAGTTCCTTTGTGTCAATCATAAGCAGATGACATGTATATTTTCTATGGCAACAGAGTGATGTGCCGCGACAAAAGTATGACACTTCCACAAGAGCGACAAGGCAAGAAAGATGGTACCCGTGCTTTCGGTGTAAAGCGTTTGTACCAGCTCTATACATGGTATATGTTAACTCTTTGGTAATTACTATCAAAACTAAAGCTGCGTTGTGCATATCTGTTCAGCTCTGCTCCACTCCGCTCGAACGGTTTCCATTGAAGTGGAGCGGAGATTTCGAGCATAATGATTGATCCATTCATGCCCCACTATGCACCGCTCCGCGTCAGTGGAAACACTCACCACTTTTCACCGCTCTTCTCCGTCCAGCTCCGCATCAGTGGAAACGCAGCCTAAGTGAACATGAAGCAGGCGCGGTCCCAGCCTCGAATTTTGAAGGGGGTCACTAGTACGCAGCCTCGGGTTTTGGGGGGGTCACAAGTAGAAATACAATAAATCGAGCAAAAAATACCTTACTAGTAGCGCCCAAGATTTTACCCGCGTAGTTCCTGTTCTAGTTGTTTTCCCGCGTTAAAAAATAGTCTATGTACTATTAGATATTTTAAATTTTCTTAGATTTTTTTGTTTAAAGTATACGATTTTGGGGGGGGGGGGTCATGTCCCCTGTGACCGCCCCCTCGGACCGCGCATGACTTGAAGATGCACGAGAGTGTGCCCCATGCGATCTACACAATATCACGGCACTCATCACATACTACGCTGACGACGCCATCGATCGGTTCGTACGGCAAGCCTTAGATCGTTACATCATCAAAGACCATTTGGGAGTACCAATTACAGATCAAGGACAGAAATTCAGTCGTGGTGGAGGCTCTGAGTTGGAAGGAGGGGACTTAGAAAGTAGCAAATGACGATATCGAGTTTTAGGGGCGCGGCGTCCCAATCAGTAATGATCGGTTCAATAGACGAAATAGGAATAGAACTATAATATAAGAAGGTTTACAACCCTCGGAAGTGGTTACATTTTTGAGCCCTTTGGGGTTGAGACATTGGGACCGTGGGGGCCGGGAGCTCACCTCATCTTCAAAATCCTATCCGAACGCTTGGTCGACGCGACGCGTGACCAAAATGCTGGCGTTTATTTGGCCCAACGCATAAGCATTGCCATTCAGCGTGGTAATGCCGCCAGCATGCTGGGTACGCTTCCGATTGGTAGTCGGCTTGAACATCTTGATTATCTGTAGACCTACAGTGGTCTATGGATAATTCAGGTGTGCTTGGTGTAAGTAGTTAGTTAGGTAGGTTTGTAGTGTAGTGTAAGTTCTCATTATATTTTAGTTTAATAAAGGCTCTGCCCAGATAAAAAAATAAGGTTTAAAATGTTTACCCTATTTTCTCTTTCTTCCCCTAATCCTAAATTAAAAAATAACTTAACTCCCTTCTTGTGGGAGAAGGCACCGAGTGAGTCCCAGAAGTGAGAGCATTTAGTGTGCATATGTAGTAGTTACCTCGAACAAGGTTTCGATATCTGCAGCCACGTGTTCTATCTTGACGGCGAGCGTGAACACCAGGTCCTCAGTCATGGGCTTGGTGCAGCCGAACACCCGGTCCAGGATCGCCTGGCAAACCACCTGCCAACAAAACTTTGCATCAGTAATACTGTAATTACGATACGCGCTACATGCGCCACCTTTTTTAAATGATTCCAATTGGTTCATCGGTTTGGGTTAGAGGCCATCCATAAATTACGTGAGGTACTTTTGACGATTTTTCGATACAAGTCTTGTTGAGATTTTGTCCAGGCGGGGAGCCGCCTGATCTGAGAATTGAGGATCTCCCCTTCCCCCACATGAGATTTGACTCGATTTTCCACCCACCTTGAACACCTCATGTAATTAATGGACGCCCCCTTACGATGTCAGAGACACACATACCCACCCTCGCACACATACATCTACCCTCCCTTCACACACACCTACATACCCACCCTAACACCCACTCTTACACACAAACATCCACCCACTCAAATGTACATTGTATTAATTCAGGGATTAAAAAATTAAAGCATGGTGACCTGTGCGAGTGTACACTGGCTCATGTGGTACATGCGAGGAGGCAGCACATGCAGCCACGAGCTCCGGAGGTCCTGCATCAGGGTCAGGGCGTCGTTAACTGCACACTCGAACTGGGAGTACGTCTCGTGTGACCAACACACTGACGGCTCTGAAATATCAAAATTACTCTTAGCCCTTTTACTCCTTCTTACTTTTACTACTTCTTACAGTTTTTTTTAAATATTTATTAAAAGTTATCAAAAAATGAAATCCCTATTTTTGACATTTGAGAAAGACCCTAGAATATAGGTAGCGGTTCGCGCGGAGACCGCAACAGGCACTTGACATTATAGAATTGTATGGGCGGGCGCCAGTTTGCTCCCAGACCGCGACAGGAGACTGAGACACGTACGTGTCGCGGTCTCAGCGCGAACTGGCGCCCATACCATTCCATAATGTCAAGTGCCTGTCGCGGTCTCCACGCGAACTTGTACCTTAACTAGGAACAAAGAAGGAAAGTTGTTCTTTGGCAAAGTTGTTGTTTGTCTCAAACGAAGAGGATTTCTGAGTCGGCTCGACCAATTTTCGAAAGTTAGCGTAGCAAAGCGCGCAGGGAACAGCTACCAAGTTATAAATACCAAAGTTTTAATGTTGCTCAATCGCGTCGATACGTCATTAAACACATTTTTTCCTGCATTAATTTAGGCTTTTCTTCAGAAAAACTTCCCCAAGTCCTAGTAGGGAACTGTTGATGTATTACGTAACGCAATTTGGGAGGAGGGGTCTTGTGAAACGTTACAGTGCATCATGGAGGTATTTTATATTTACTTAAAAATTATCAGGAAATTAAAATAGCCCTAGGTGGCAACTTGTGACTTTAGAGTAAAAACGATCACTTGAATGTCTCATAATATTTCAAGAGAGTGAGAGGAAGGGTGTTAAATATGTTAAGTTGTGTTCCGAGGGGGTTTAAATCTTTAAAAATTGCATTACATAGTACTTGAACGCTCCCTAGGGTAATCTATAATGGAATCCACTAAGATTGTCTAGGACTGCTAAAATACATCATCAGAATCATCAATCACCTTTAGCCTCAATGCTCTGCACAATAATTCCCTTCTGTTTCTGCAAGTAGAGAGGAAAGCTTCTCCAGTCCGAGTACTCTCAGGTCATGTATAGCCTCCAGCAGGACTAGTGTGAGATGATCTGCGAGTGGCTGCGGCAGGGAGGAGATCCACGGAGGACCAACGAGACCATGAGCCAAGTAGAAGCAGTTGTTGAAGAATAATGCTGAAAACAATTTTATGCCAACATATTTATTTACTTGTATTATAAATTTATAAACTAGCGTAGCCCTGCAGTTATATCCACATAGTTTCTGTTCTGTACTTTCCCAGCAATAAAAAGTGTAGCTTATGTATCATTCCAGATTATAATTTCAGCCTGAACTGTTCAGCCGTTCCTACATGATTGGCTACAAAAATTCAAGAGTTTGGCATTTATAATATTAGTACTTGTAGGAAAGACAAACATTTCCCAAGTGAAATTTTGATGAAACAATTTTTCAATAATAAAAAAAATTTCATGAAATACAACTTTGACAGAAAATTGTCAAAAACATGTAATTTTGGATTAATTTTCAAAAATAAATCTCTTACCGTCAGGCATTTAAGTTAGTTGTTATCAGAAGTTCAATGAAGGGTCTTAATAAATGTTTTCCAATAAGAATGAGAAAATGCCGAATGAGAATATACTACAGATACTTTTTCAAATTGTTTTAAACAATCTAACTATATTAACTTATTCTTACCAATGTCAGAGGGGGCAGCATTCTAAATTGACTTTGAATTTCTTTGGTACCATACACTGGTACAAAACTGCTATATCTTTGATATATGATACAAGCTGATGTTGGTATTTCTCAGGCAACTTGGAGCTCTCTTCCAAATGTTCAATTATTAATGTCATTACATTTTTAACATTCTGAGATATCACGCACCGTGGTAAAAACAATGGCTTACTCAAATCCCATTCAGTTCTGTCTATATCTGTATTGGAATCGTTGGCAGTTGGTGTTATTGAGCCCACCACAATAGTTCCACAGGACAAGCTCTCGGAGAGCAATTCTCTAACATCAGAAAGGAGTTTATCACATTTCTTGTTGTACAAAACACATTCAGTGTCGTCTATATACTTGTTTAGTGGAGATGTTTTAGCTTCTACAAATTTGAGCTCTATTAAAAACTTGTTGAAGGAATCTAATTCAATAACAACATTCTTGTAATGATGGTAGCTGCTATCACATGAGGGTAGATTATTTCTTATGCAGTCTTCTATGACTTTACCGAAGAATTTTTCACGAATCGATTCAGCAAACACTTCAATGAATGTGCAGTCACTAACAAAATGTGCTCCTATGGTTGATTGGAGAAATTCAAATACTGCAGTTAAATTATTGAAAATAGTCTGGTAACTTGGCTTGTTTACATCAAACCGATCAATTTTGATGTTAAAAATGATGGAGCCGTTTGGATCTTCAGTGTATATGTCACAGTTGTGCCTTATGATGTTGTGGAGAAGTTGATCTATGAAGAAGTGAGAAAACAAACCAAGCTCAGCATTGAGTCTCCCTGTCGAGTACAGTGATTTGAGAACTTTTTGTAAAAGGATTGGGTCACTTTGTTGAACTGATAACGAGTATATGAGGTATTTGAGGCCTTTCTTTTCTGACCAAGAGAAAATATCCTCCCATTCAGTGCTCAGATGAGCTGTATACAGGGCTAGTTGATTCTCAGCTTGAGCATTCAAGTTTTCTAAAGCTTTAGATAAGTTCCCATCAAATTTTAATTTCCTTATTTCTTTTTTGAACTCCTGTATGGAAAGCATGGCTTCACTGTAATTAAATCTTCCAAATTCGTGGTTGGCACGTTCCAGAATTCTTTTTCCTTCAGCTGCAGTACATAAATTTCTGAATGAATCGTAGAACTTACTTAGTTTTTCCCATAATGACGTGAATTCATCGTCAAAATTGTATTGTTCACGTAAAGTTTTTATATTATCTGAAGTTAATTGGTACTCTGATTCGATGTTATTTTTTCTGTTACTGTAATTAATTTGTTCTAAGCTTTTTGTAACAGTAAAATTAACATAGGTATCGATAAGATTTTGCTGTAACGCCCAGGAAAGCATTTGTACACGTTCTGTAAGGTCTTTTACCTTTGGCAGCAGCTCATTCCGGTGTTTCTTTAGTTCTTCCGATGTTGCTTTATTAGCTTCGTGTAACACAGCACTTAACAGACTCATTGTTTATACTTAAATTAACTTTTCTTTTGTTTATTCTAAAGTAATTGAACGGGCGGTTTTTAAATCGTTTTTGTAAACAACGGCAATAATACGAAATTTAAATTTGTTCCAGGGCTGCCAGTGTTTTTTTTATCAAATACCTCAAATTACGGAAAAATAACAAATTTCCCACAATTTTTCCTCAAAACTAAAGAAATTAAAGAAGTTTTAATAATTTGTAAAAGTGAAAACTCGTTATGGCGCACCAGCGCTCCACACACAAATTTTTGCTCAATGAAGCTCATGGCCACGCTTGTAAGTGAAAGAAATATTTGGGTGAATTCGGGAACTCACACATTTCTAGATGGCCATGCTTAAATGACCAATCTAGATGGCCGTACCCATAATACTAATCTAGATAGTCATGCTAAGAAAGCTGCTTGATACACCGAGGGAACTACATTACATCAAATGACGAGAACCAATCAACTTAACTTTGCGGTCGGGTTTGAGGCGGGGAAAAAAATGTGTTGTATTTTTATTTGGGAAGCTATACCCATAAATTTGATTTCAATGGCGTCTGCTGGAACAGTTCTTTATTTTAAGATAGCACACGTTAAAATTACAGTGCGTTTACATAGAAAAATCGTAAAAATAAAAACATTTTTATATTTTTGGCTGAAAAATGGTTCCAAAGTACTTAATGAAAAAAATATCTATTTATGCTATCGAGTCCAGTTTTTTTGTGTTTTCATGTTTGTTATATCGTATACAATTAATTTAAAACATACAATCTTTATGTCTTTCTCATAATTTAAAATGTAATAGCTCCTAGAATACTTGAGAACTCGAAAAAAAAAATTGGTTGTCTGTAAAGTCGGTTTACTGACGATAGTTGAACGTGACAACGTCTTAAGAAAATACTGATGGAATGGTAGCATTTTTCAGAAGAAAATTTTAATTTCATTTGTTTAATTATTTGTATGTATGTATATAGAGAAGGAGGTAATTGGAAATCACAATAAAATTTATCAAGTTAGATTTATTTGTACGCATAAATACAATTATGTAAATTTTTCTTTTACAATTTAATTTTCGTAAATCTAGTTTTTAAAAAGCCCGCCTCAATGTGTTTCATATAGGAGAAAATGTTCCCTTTGACGGATGGCTGGTCAAACCTGTCATTTCAGACACGTTGTTCTGATATGTGGAAGATTTAATATTTGAGTTTAATTTTTTTTAATCATAGCTTCGCTCGATAATTATTTCGATATATATTGATTTTTTACTCATCGTGAAATAGTTCTGTTAACTTATTGTTTTAATTTTGTCAATTATAGCATAACCTACAATCGCTGCACTAGCGGACCGATGCTATTCATTTTAAGGGCGTGTGGGCCGTAATTTTGAATTTTTAAAACAACTTTAAGACCTTTAAAATAGTGTATTAAACTCTGAAAAAAATATATGTATTAGTTAAGGATCTAATCTAGTGCAATTCGCAGTCAATAACACGATTTAATGAATTTTACTTCATAGAAAAAAATCCCAAAGTTACCCCTTTTCAAAAAGTTATTTCAAGTTTATGACTAAACTAATGAATTTTTTTACTAAATTTTTGTACTCAACGAAAGCCATTAAAAGTTATAGATGCATTCGCAGAGTTTGACTTGATAAAAAGTATCAGTTATTCACTATGTTTAATATCTACCATATATATAGCGCGCCGTTCGGCAGGCCTGATCAGTCGCGTTTCGGCGCTCACGGACGACGGGCCTGTGCTTGATTTTGCAATTTTGACAACCAATAAATTTTAAATATTACGATCATAGTGCCACAGTATAACAATATCAGTAGGTATTACTAGTGAAGCACGCTATGATCTTGATTTTGATACCGTTTTCATTGGAATTGCAAATAGACGCTGATACTAATTAGGACGCTGTTTACTTTATGTTGTAGACCAATAGGGGAGTCTCAAAAAACTGACGTCAATAACACATCAGTAAAAAATTCAATGCAGATGCAATGGAAAATAGATAAGTATCGGTAAAATATTCGAGCGTCAAATCAGAGATCGGGATAAGGAAATAATGAGAGGAGAGAAATCCCCTGCGTAAATCCCCCAATATAAATCCTATGTTAGGTATCATAAATGATACCTAACTTGCATTATATGCCATTTAGGTAAATTCTTTGGTAGTAAGGTACTTAGTACTTGGAAGAAAAGTCCTCCTATACAGATTTTACCACTTTAAAAGAGACTCTTGCGCAAACTATTCAGTTATAAAAAAAAATGTTAGGAACTTCAATACAATTTTTGAACATCTATCGATAGATACACAAATGATTTTGATAGTTTTTTTTTATTTCTTTTCCAAGTTTGTGACACCACCAAAATTTATTGTTTTTTTCTTTTTTTGTAGGAAAATGTTAATATTGTTCATAGAATACATGTACTTAACAAGTTTTAATAGTATACTTTATAGTTTCGAGAAAAATGGCTGTCACATACGGATGGACAGACATAACGTATATTTTAAAATTTGTCTACGAATCCTAAAAACCAAACTCGTTCATTTAAAACTCATTTAAATGGAAATTTAGACACTCGACCAAATTTGATAAGAAGCCTTTTAGGCAGTAAAACTACTCGTAGAATTGAACTCTGTACTAAATTTCCGATTCGTATTTTTACATAAGGTTTAGAATCATTTCCTGAGCATAAAATTACAAAATAATAACAAATCCAGGTGGAGCTTCAAGCGCCAGCTCGAAAAAACGTTTTTTGGCCGATATTCCGAAAAGTTATAAAGCCTATTATTATTGTAGAAAATAACATTTCCCAGCTTTTGTTCCCAGTGAACTTTTTTTTCGAACTTACCGATTACGATTTGTTATGTGAATACCAATTTAATGATAATGTGAATTCTGTTCCCAGTAGCATAAACATGTCTCTTTTTACCGGAATGGAAGAAGGGTTTCGCGTTTCGCGTTTCGCGCGTATCTTTATGTTTTTTAAACTTTTATTTCCACATATCTTCCAGACGGCTGGATGGATTTTGGTAACTAAGATATTCTAAGACTAGTCTCATTCGCCAAAGTGTCCTTAGATAGTAGGTAATATTTCTTTACGTGTAGTTTTTTTTGTAGTCGGGGTTTTTAAATTAAAGTTATTCTATCATATTGCTCGTTGCTCGAATAAACAGCACCGTTCATCATCATGATTGAAGAGTTGAACGAAGAGTTTGGTCTCCACTTTTGTAATAAGAACAACTAAGCTGTGAAACGCATTGCCAGAGTGGGTTTTTGTCGAAGGTTCGAACCTTGGGGTTACGAGATACACTGTGTTTGTTTCTATTAGAGAAGCAAGTTCCATAGTAGACCACATCATTTTCATCCACTATTATCGGCATCATCGCAACCGTATCATTAAATGGGTTATAAATCGTAAACGGTAAGTTTTACAAAAAAAGTTTACTAGCAACAAAAGATGCATAATTTTATTTTCTACAATTATTGTCAAAACATATAGTTTCCAAAATATCGGCTAAAACAGTTTTTTTTTCAATTTGCGTTTGAAGCTCTACCTAGATCTGTGAGCATTTTGTAATTTTATGCTCAGTAAGTGATCTTTACCTCATAGAAAAAAAATTGTTAGGAACTTGTGAATTATTAGGAAACATTTTAAAAAGATGCATGAAATTGGAAAAACCGTTCTCAACTTATAGTGTGACCAAAAAAGAAAAGGTTGAGTTTTGTATACCTACCGTATAGTAATAGTATAGATAAATTTACTATTTCTTCGTTTATATAGCAACAAAACTCTAATCATAAACAAACAAACATAAACAAATCTTGAACAAAAAATGAGTTTAAAAATTACATAGTCCAATATTTTAATGTTATTTCTGCACTGTGGCACCGATTCCGCGGTCGGTGACGGTCGCGAGAACAAGACAGCGTTAAATGCCTACTTTGACAGAATTACCTGGCCTTAATGATGAAAGCACGAATATTCGACAATATATCAGTGAATATATCTATACTAATATTATAAAGCTGAAGAGTTTGTTTGTTTGTTTGTTTGTTTGAACGCTAGGATCTCGGGAAGTACTGGTCCGAATTGAAAGATTATTTTTCTATTGGATAGTCCATTTATCAAAAATCGAGGAAGGCTTTAGGCTATAGAAAATAACTCTACCTACTATTAATTGAAGAATAGAAATCTGAGTTGGTACGACCAATTTCCGACAGGTGGCGTAGCAGGTAGCTGAAGAGGTTTTTTGTTTGAAATCGATATTCTCAGGAATGAGTGAACCGATTTCAGTTATTCTTTCACCGTTGGATTTGTACGGGATCCCGATGAGTGCTATATAATATACCACGGGCGAAGCCGGGGCGGGCATCTAGTAATTAATATCGCAAGAATCATTACCTTTATCGCTGTAATTATCGTTGCTATAAACAATTGACACCACATTCACTTTTCACTGCACTTGATACTCGATCAAAACATGTAAATGTACTATAGTACGCTGTCCACGCAGACGCATCGCTCACTCAAGTAGGAGAGAGACGGATGTCGAACGCTGCCGAACGCAAAGGCCGATTGTGCTTCTTTGTCGCTCGTTCCGCGCTCTCGCTTGCACTTCAAGCCTTACATGGAACACCTCAGAGCGAGGTAACGCCGCATGAGTCATGTTTTTTCGTGCGTGCAGCCGGCTCTGTCGAATTATAAGACGTTGTCACATCAAAAACTCTGACACAAGTGTCAAAATTGTTAGTTTACATTTCAAGCACATGAATCATAAACAAACAATACCGTCAAAAGTGTCTTGAAACGCTCTTGAGATTAATGGGCTTATACAGGTACAAGTACGGCGGCACTGCATATTCCGAAGCGTAAACAACTTAAGCGCACTTAGGTAACCTGACACCCGTTTTCTCGCTAAACTTGTAAACGCGAGTCACCGCCAGAGAAGCAAGCGGCTAGACGATCGTGCTTTGAAGATTGATTCCAGACTAACACACTAGCAGGGCCTCTCCCCCTGGGTTTACCCACGTAGTTTTCAAAGTGTGTTATCAAATTCTGAGTTATAAGTTTCACTTCTATCGGCAATTCCTATGACTGCCAATTTATGTTTTCGTAATTTCGAGTACCTTTTTTCACACCCTGGACATTATCGAAACTAGGCTTTTGCAGCACGATTTAGAACTACGTTTTTTTTTATTTAAAGAGTGACGAGACGAGTAAGTCATGTGCCTGATGGTAAGCAACATGCCTACCACATAAAAGCACAATGACACGCAGCTATTGGAACATGAGGAGTCCAAATCATTACCTAGCACTGCACTGCGCTCGTCACCCAGAGATCTAAGATCTTATATTTCTAAGCCCTGTAATTTCTCTGGAGACATTGCCCTTCAAACCGGAACACAGAAATGTTTTAAAATTACTGTTTGGCGGTTGAATAACTGACAAAGGTGTGGGACTTCCCCAAGCGGACTCTGCTAGGAGTCTACCACCACTTAATATAAAATTGCATAAATATTATGCAATGATTACAGCTTATAAATTACAGCTTAGTCGCTTTTAATATTATCCAATGAGATGTCAAAATCTCCGCTTTTTTGCCGTTTTAACTTAAATACTAATTTCCCAATCACACGGGAAGTTTTTCACATGTTGGCAATGCTGACATTGACACTTTTTTTATCTTTTGGCGCCGCGGTGCCTTTCTAATTTCTGTATTTTTAACCCCCGACCAAAAACAGGGGTGTTATAAGTTTGACTTCGATGTCTGTCTGCTGTCTGTCTGTCTGTGTGTGTGTCTGTCTGTGCCACCGTAGAGCTCAAACGGATGGGCCGATTTCAATGCGGTTTTTTTATTTGAAAGTTAATATCCGTGCGGGTTTTCTTAGATATGTTTGGTTAATATCGATTCAAAATGGCCGCCTCCACAAAATGGCGGACAAAATATTTCTTTACAACCTACCTCAATATGGGTATCAAATGAAAGGGATTGACTAGTACAGTACTATACGCTATAACAAATTTCAAATCCAAGATGGCCGCCACCACAAAATGGCGAATTATATAATATTTTTCACTACTACCTCAATATGGGTATCAAACGAAAGGGCTTGATTAGTAGAATACTTTAAACTATGAAAAATTTAAAATCCAAGATGGCCGCTACCACAAAATGGCGAATTACATTTCTTTTTTCACAATTCCCTTAATATGGGTATCAAATGAAAGGGCTTGACTAGTAGAATGTTGTACAGATAACAAAGCTAAGGTAGTCGGGGGTTACTCAAAATTTTTAATTTTGTTCTTCTACACCATGTACAATGTATTACAAAAATAGAATTAAATTCGGGTGAATACAAATTCTTTCATGTCTTTTGAATCGTAAAAGCAAATAGAGAACCGTGAGGCACTGCTGGTATTTTGCATAGATGTCATGTTAATGCCATGATGTGTAGTTTGTCATCATTACTGGTTTCAACGATGAAGGAAAACATCGTGAGGAAACCGGTATGTTCTAAGAAAGATATCTTTCGAGTTTCGAGTGCATGCGTAATTGGCTAGCGTGGTGGATAATAACTTGGACTCTCAACTTATTTGAGATGGTCCCAGCTGTGGCAATATAGAGTGGACTGCTTTTATGCTTATGTATGTTTCAGAGGATATTTAAATGAAAATAACACTACATACTTCAGGATACCATGACACAGACGTTCGATTTATTTTCCGCGAAAAAAAAAACAACTTCAATATGACATTAAATTAAGACACTACTTTTCATAACTTTTATTGCATCTATCACCAAGTCATCCAGATTTAGCATATCAAATTCAAGTTTACTTGTTGATATATCAAAACCCACCGCGCTGATTACGCTATAATTTATATGAGACCACTTCTGAACCTAAACAAAAAAAAACATCAGAATCACCTCCTTTTTCGAAGTCAGTTAAAAAGGAAGTATTTGAAAGAAAATAAGTACCTACTTACTCCGGGATATCATGACAGAGACATGAAAATTACATGCAAATAGAGCTATTTTTCCCGCAGAAGGTCACCATAGTTTAGCATAATAACCTGGTTTTGGTTGCCAACATTGGTTGCCAACGTTTCGTATAATCAATTGACAAAATTCACCTTCAAGGACATTGGTGTATTCGTTGTATTTACGTTGTTTGCGAATTTAAATCGATAAATTAATTGTTTAACAATGTATGATAGTGAAATTGAGTGTTTGAAAAATGAATTGGAGCACGAAAAGACTTGTAGGTCAGTTGGTAGAGTAGAAATAGTGATAGGCACAAATGAGCTACCTTCACCAGTAACTGTAATGGCACAGGTTGGTTTAGCTAGTACTTAATCACTTATTTCAATTAGATAATAATACAGATGCAATGACTTAACTCTAAATATAGTATACTTGGTTAACAATGGATCACGTTTTAAAAATAGATTAAAAATGTTTTCCTTTTATTGCTTAAACTGCGTCGGTCAAGTAACATATTTCGATGGCAAGTAAATTAAAATTTATGCAAAGGCTTCGACAGTTTTCTCCTCAGAAACATATAGTAATGATATTACATAATAAAATCAAACTTTTTTGGGTAATACACCAAATTAAAATAAAATTTCGTTCTATTGGATATTGAATAAATAATGAAAGTTATTTAATGTTATGATACAACAGATATGTTACACTTTACTTTCACAGATTTTGTAATAAAAATGAAGGCATTTACTCGTAAATACAATAAAAAGAAAAATACCAAAGTTTTATTTTAAAAATATAAAATGATATATAGGTAATTATCGAGATGTGTAATCAATGTGTATATCATTATCTATTATAATAACGTTGGACCAATGACAAGACCAAGTAGATGCGTTTTTTTTCCGAATAGGTTAGGATCTTAGACTTTAATCTTGAGATTAATTTGTCTCGACTTCAGCTGAAGTAAGTATTCTTTGAGATCATAAATTGTGTTAAAAAATCAGTCTTTTAAAACTCCTCATTACTAACACTCCAGAGCACATTAATAGCGGTTTGCTCAAGTATTGTGCAAAGAGACTTGGACCAGTGAATGAGGCAGATGCTCTGTTACTCGTAGATAGATAATATCTTGTTTTCATTCCAATCATGCTCCAGATGGTCTCATGCAGCAGACACCAACACGATATCAATCGATGATCACAGTAGTTGCTCAATATAATGCACGTAACGACATTGCCAAAATTTAAAGAAAATAATACCTAAAAAAAACTTATTTTAACTAATAATAACATAAATTTCCACCACAATGCAAAAAGAAAGTTAGCACCTGCCCCTAAAATCCAATCACTACTTTTTTCACACTTAATATATCTTCACAATATCTGTGTTAACAGTAGGTAGTGCTCTAGGATTAGTGGGCATGTATTAAGCAAGTTACAAGTTTGCCATAAGCAGTGGCTCCGACGGTGAAGGAAAATATTGTGAGGAAACCGGCAAACTGGTTACAAAGTAAGTAACCTTTCGAGAACATGTGTCATCTGCCAATTGATTATGATTATTCCTTGATACCCCCTTGGTCTTTTACAAGGATAGAGGGCCCCGAGTCCCATCAGTGGGAACTTAAAGTAGGCTATGGTTATTTGATTGCTTTTAGATTTTGTTCCAAAGCCATCGACAAAGAAAATGATTCTATTTGTAGTGGAGCTTGCTCATAATAGTATGATATTCAGTTTTAATTCAAAGGGCAACTCATCCCACCATGATATCTGATGTGGTCGGTCCAGTCCAAACAAGCAGCTCCTTGTAAAAGGTCGCCGGACGTGGCTGAAACTTAAGTCAGACTGGACTTAAGTCGTAAGAGATATCACACGTGAGTTACGAAAGTAACAACAGTACAAAATTCACAAAAGGCCACAAAGACCAAAGTTTAAAAAGACCACAGCAATTATGTAACTCAGTGTCCGATCCTGTCTTTCAAAACAGAGAATCAGCCCAGTGGCAGAACAACGAGTTGGAAAAGCAGATAGCGGGCGTGCAGAAAGACCTGACCCTGGAGGAGTACCCGTGGGAGGGAGACGAGGAACTGGTGAAGGAGAACACCAAGCATAAGCTGCTGCTGGAGAGCATCGACACGCTGAAGGAACAGCTGCCCATGCTGAGAGACAGGATCCGCAACGCTAAGATCTGCGGACCAGGTAACGTCATAGGACTGTCACTTATAACAAGAACAAAACTAAATATTTTGATTTACCCCCGACTACCTTAGATTTGTAAGCTGTACGATATTCTACTAGTCAAGACCTTTCATTTGATACTCACATTGAGGTAGGTTGTGAAGAAATATTTTGCGCGCCATTTTGTGGAGGCGGCCATCTTGAATCGATATTAACCAAACATAGCTTAGAACATCCGCACAAATATTAACCTTCAAATAAAAAATACCGCATTGAAATAGGCCCTTCCGTTTGAGCTCTACGGTGGCACAGACAGACACACACAGACAGACAGACATACAGACATCGACGTCAAACTTATAACACCCCGTTGTTTGGTCGGGGATTAAAAAATGTTGAGGTAAACGTCTAAGCAGCTGCAAGGATAGCATGGTGGAATATGGCCTGGAATAACACATGCTTAACTTTTTACCCGTCTGTCCCGTTACACTCATTGTACGCTTGCGCCGCGTCTATCTCTCTTCCACTCGGTTGCATTGTATGCAGCATTCCATCAATGTTTTGTTTTGACGTCGTCACGTTAAACTATAGTTCGCAAACCGACTTCACAGCATCGAACTCTTAAAAACGGCAGAAGCGGCAAACGCGCTTCTACTATGGCGATGCAAAATCAGGTGACGTCTCCTGATTTAGTCTCAGTCGCAACAAGGAGTTGTGTACGTTTGCTGACAGTCCAATTTTCAAATTTTTCAAACAAATTTTCGCTACCTTATGTTGTCTTTAGATTATAGCATACCTCATCTTCGTTTCTTTAATTATATCGATGCTTCACAGACAACTTTTTTTTTCAGATTGTCGGCTGAAACACGACGACCTGAACATAAACTTGGATCTTCTAAGTCCGGTAAGAGCCTTGTAAGAGTTGATCTCGGTTCACGCGAATACAGAGATTCTATCGATTCATATAAAGGTAGCGGTTCGCGCGGTGACCGCGACAGGAGACCGCGACAGGAGACCGAGACACGTTTCGCGGTCTCGGCGCGAACTAGCGTCCAATGTAAACATGTCGCGGTCTCTCTCCGTCTCTCCGTCCGTCAGATCTCCGTCTAATGATAGGCCTCATCACTGGCCACTGTGAGTTAAACTACCATCTGAAATAGGACTCACTGACAGTCCTCTATGCAGGGGCTGTTTGTGGGAGAATGAAACTGTGGAACACGTGCTCCTACGTTGTGAGGTGTGAGGCCACAGTAAGATTAAGATCAAGACTCCTTGAAGAAATTCCAAATCAAGTATGCAGAAACACAACACCTGACGAAATGGGAGTGGAACTACTATGCCGGCGACCCAAGGCCGTGGTCAGCTATTTTAAGGAGCTTGCCTGATTTGGGTAGGCGGGCAGGGGGGAAGTGCACAATACACCCCTAGCAGGACGTCAGTGCAGGTCTATCACCCCCATCCTGAATTAGAATTAGAATGTCGCGGTCTCAGCGCGAACTTGCATCTTAATAGTTTATTTTTTTGTTTGAACTCGCCAATCCACCAGTGGTAACGGAAAAATACTTTTGTGTCACAATATACCTAAAAATTCAGATATAATGTTAATGTTTACGCCTATTGAATATCGAAGATTTTGGATTGGTCTATTGGCTCTATAGCTCTGTACGGACTTGGATAGTCAATGGGTTACAGAATTGGTTTAAATTTAATTTTGTGAGTACCTAAGTACCTACAGAATTCCGACTTTGATCACAAACGATTTTATTTCAGTCTGAGTTGCTTCGTACAGTGAAGCGATTCGAGAGACTCAAGACGGATTTGATCAGCACCCTGAGAAGCAAAGAGTGGCGGCTGGACTCCGAATCTAAGGTAAGGAATACATACCTATACCTAATAAGTATAACATTTTTTGGGTGTACATAAGTGGACATAAAAATGAGCGAGCCTTACGATAGTCGCGTGTGATGTGTAATATTTGACATGTAATTTTCTTACTAAGTTTACAACTTATGGGTTGCTACTTCTTTACTTCTATCATGCATGTTACCAACCTCATAGAAGATGAGTCGGCACTAGGGAATGGAAAGGCGGGACCTCGCTTTAGGGAGAAAGTAGTAGTAATTACTAGTGTTCTTTTTTGTAAGTAAACCGATGAATGAACATTGCAGCTGTTCACCCGCGTGCACGACCAGCGCACGTATCTGCACAACGAGCTGATGATCGTGCAGAACAACATCATGCGTCTGCAAAAGAACGGGCCGTACTGGCAGTAAGTATCTACTCCTACACACATACCACTTCTAGGGCAATTCGGGGACAGGAAACTATTGCTGTTGCTACGATTTGCTTCGATTTGTGTTTTGTGAATGTTTTCTAGGAATTGTTCACTGAAAAACGAAACATCCTCGACATCATTTGACTGCCCTCTTGGTTAAGTAGGTAGTAAGTCTACCTGCGAATCCGAGGAGCATGGGTTCGATTCCCGCACTGTGGTACACCACGTATTCGTGCGGTGAAAGATGTTTTTATCTAGGTACTAATATTTTAAAGCTAAAGAGGTTTTTTGTTTGGAAACTCGAATCACAGGAACTACTTTTTAAAAATTCATTCAAATATTACGTAAGCAAATTTATTGCAATTATTGAGCCGAGACTGTGTCGAAAAATTTTTTAAAATTTTTACGAAGACGTGACGTCGCAACCCCCTCTCCGAATCTTTGTCGATTTTTAATTGTTGTTCCTTTAAATAAATAGTGACGAGACGAGCAGGATATGTGCCATGTGTAGAATAACTGGCAAAGGTGGTACTTCACCAGGCGGACTTACAAGCAACATTAGAATTAGCATACGCATTCACGCGCTACGCTACGTAGTGCTTGGCAGTGTGTTCATTACCTCACTCGTTTTCCCGCCAAAATTGTACCTAAACGCGAGAAGAAGAAGAAACGAGGGAAGAAAGCAGATAATTATCGAATTGTCATGATTACTAAAAATAACTAATTCTTATATTTATATCTAATTCTAGAACTAAGTCCGTTCCTATCATCTCATAATCTCTAAATATGGAAAAATATGGGAATATTATTTTCTTTCTTTTTCACGGACAAAAAATTACGAAGATACAGGTACTTAGACGTTTCGAGTGACGTAACTTCATTATATGATTTTTACAAAAACGTGACGTCACAAGGTCTCGCCAGAGTAGGGACTCTGGAAGTTTGATGATGCCTATCTTTATCGTTTTTTATGTAATTTGATACAACAAAAAATACGTGTTCCTTATTTTTCCATAATCTTCGTAACGTAGGTATATTTTTGAGCCAGTCACCATCCCAATGAAACCAGAAAGACAGCCTTGTTGTTGGACAGCCCATGTTGTTTTGATATCGCGGGTCGTGTTTTTCAGAAACGTCTCACGAGCCCATGACGAGCGAGTCCTGGACCCCAAGCGAGGGCCCATAAAGAAGTACCTCGGCAACGAGCGTCTGCCGCCCATCGCCACGTAAGAACACAAACCGAGGACCAAGAACGCCTGTTCGCCCCGAATCTACGGTAGGAGGAAATTCGATACCGACTGAGCCTCTGGTATTACTGGGTCTAGAACTCGTTACGACTCTGCGGTGTAATGTACTAGTTTGCAATTTACTTCAACTATTGTTAGCGATTTTATCTCTTTTAAAGATATTTTTTTTACAAATATTGAATGTTAAAATTATTTGCTATCAAAAGCCTACAAAATAAGTTTCAAAACGAGCTTCAATAATGTCGAAAATCATACTCGTACATGCTTTCATTGAGTTTCATCTTTTTGGCGGCATACGGCGGGTACGCTTTCACATTTTTTCACATACACACCACAAGGGCACCGGCGCACCTCAATACACAAGGCACGCCGAGACCAATTGGTAAGTAGGGGCAGACGTCTTCACATCTGGACTCCCTTGGTCCTCTACAACGGACTATATGACTACCATCCGGCTGCAGAGAACAGGGTGAGCGGTGTACCTACATACTGACACTCCTCTTACCCTGCAGGGACACTGCGTCCACCACCTAGCGTAGGCGACTATGTAACGCTGAGGCGGACAACAAGAACGGTACTCCGAAATACTGACACTTTTCTCTCGCCGCGATCTTTTCTCCCCAGCCGTGATGAGGTAGGACTCTTAGCAGAATCCGTCTGGGGAAGTACCACACTTTTTGTCAGTTATTCTACCGCCAAACAATAATGTACAAACATTACTGTGTTCCGGTTTGAAGGGAAATGTTTCCAGAGAAATTACAGGGCTTAGAGATATAACATCTTAAATCTCTAGGTGACGAGCGCAGTGCAGTGCTAGGTAATGATTTGGACTCTTCATGTTCCAATAGCTGTGTGTCACTGTGCTGTTATGTGGCAGGCATGTTGCTTACCACCAGCCACATGTCCTGCTCGTCTCGTCATAATTTTATTAAAAAAAAAATTCGCGGCCAGTGCCAAGTGGGGGTCAAGTGAAGCAGACAGGGCAGGCGGTGCCTACACCACATGAATCCAACTTAGCAGCATCGCCGTTAGATTAATGGCAAAGCGTAGGTCTGTGGCTCCAACTTGGGCCCGAACAATCGTGCTTTATGGAAAGACTAGACTTACTTGGCCAGAAATCATTCAAGCAACGTGTTCAAGTCTTTTCAGTCCCATCACATCCCAATACTTTTACACATACTGCTCGGAGAGTGACGAACATGCATTAAAGTTCCCACCATAGCAGCTCGTGATATTTATATATTGGAATACTTAGTACAGTGTGGAGTTGTAACGACGTAACAAGTCCTAGCGTACAGTTCATACGCCTAGCACGGAGTCGATATCGAATTTACTTTTACTGATTCGGCCAACAGACCTAAGCCTTATTTGCTATCACCTGCGGTAGAAAAGATGGAGTAGTCATCCTGTAACGAGTTTACTCCGTACAACAAAAGATCAACCATTTGATCAACTAAATCACTAGCAGTACGGTCTATTTTGAATTACATGATCAAAATTTGCTGGCGCTTATGGGTCTATTCAAGTCATCGAAGTCTTAAAAAACGGCAGAAGCGGCAAACGCGCTTCTACTATGGCGATGCAAAATCAGGTGACGTCTCCGGATTTAGTCTCAGTCGCAATAAGGAGTTGTGTACGTTCGCTGACAAATCAATTTTCAAATTATTGAAACAAATTTTCGCCACGTTATGTTGTCTTTAGATTATAGCATAGGTACCTCATCTTCGTTTCTTTAACTATATCGATGATTCAAGTTCAACTTTTGTGAAAATGTGTTGCAAAGTAAGTAATCTCATTCCCCAAAACTGTGTTAGTTCTACTTTGTTTAAAAACAACCGAGATAATATACCGATAAGAGAAAGAAATGTAACCTGGCCACAAGCAAGGCTTCTTTTTTTGACGGGATACCGATTTCACTCTGGATAGACACACTGAAACATTTTGTTATCCAGACAGCACAACCCAAACACCAGATATATAAGATATCTAATATATAAAATTCTCGTGTCACAGTTTTCGTTGCCATACTCCTCCGAAACGGCTTGACCGATTTTGATGAATTTTTTTGTGCTTATCCGGTATCTATGAGAATCGGCCAACATCTATTTTTCATCTCCCTAAATGTTAGGAGTAGTCCACCCCTAAATTTATTTTTTTATTTTTTAGACAAAATTTTTAATTTCTATTTTTTTATGATACAACATACAAAAATACATACAATCCTCAATTTTCACCCTTCTACGATCAACCCTTATTTTTTAATAGCCGTTTTAGTAATTTAATCATTTTTCCCTCTCCGGTCGAAAACTGATCAATCGTCATTGTGACAGGTGTCACTTCTGACCCAGTAAACAGCACGATAATTTGGGGATCAAAGGTAGCCTATAGCATATATATAGTTTGAACACGCTAATCTCGGGAACTACTGGACCGATTTAAAAAAATCGTTTACCGTTATTTCATATGTTCGTAATCCTTGACCGCTGTAGGTTATATACATGTACCACGGGCGAAGCCGGGGCGGGCCGCTAGTATATCTATAGATATATAAGAACCAAAAATACATTATTTCATATATATTTTACATTCAGGACATAATCTCGCTTTCCCTCGAGCAAAAGTGATAGCAAATAACTCCTTATGTCAGAACAGGTCTATAAAATAATTTGAACTTATAGGGCGGTTGTGGAGAGTAGTGTTATGATTAAGGCGGTCTCAGAGGTGCTCAAACAGAAGGTGCTTGTTAGGAATACGTTGGATGGGAGCTAACTAAGCGTTTTCAAGTTTGCTGTCCGGCGCAGTCTTAAAATCTCTTACTGTGTAAGTAAGTTCGTTACACAGTTGGTGAGGAAACGAGTGAAAACTTTTTTCTCGTAGATGCGTTGGGTATTTTTTGAAATGGGAAAACAATTAAACGCTCGATACTGTTGCTGTTACCGTCACCTCTGTATATAAGTATACATGTACCTATATTGTGTTTTCACTTCTGTCGGCACTTCCGGAGTGCCACTGTTTCTTTTCTGTCCCTTACAACATGATTTTGGCCACTGTGCAGTGTTAAATGCATAACTTCACAACCGCCATATAGTTTATAGATGTAGATACTCAAATGGCAAATACTATTGTCTATGTAAGTCGCGTAAACGCGTCTGCATGAAGCGATGTTTTCCTGACAGGTTTTTAGAATCTAAATTATTAAAAAAATATTCTCAATAAGTCGATATTAGAACGCAAATGCACCTGTTAAAAATAATTCTCAATTTCGTCAAACGCAAACGTATCATTTTGTTCACGAAATTTAACAAAATGAACCTACAGGTGACGCATCCCTCTTTGCGTTCTAAAATGTTTTATTACGCGACTATTGATGACAGGTGAAATTTGTAAATATATTATGTAAAAAAAATTACATTACATTTTTATCCATCTGTCACTCAGATCTGTCATTTTGAAAACGTCGCAACATAGCGAGTTTTCACAAAGACAATAGCATTTGTTATTCCGCTTCTTTAAGTTTACAAAGCGAGAAAGTATGTTGCCACACTAGTAGCAAACTAGAAAGGTTCTGTATCATTTTTTTTCTTGTCAGAAAATCTCAAAAACTTTTATGCCAAGCCGTAAAATGAACTTAGGTATAACAACATACACCAGGCCAATTTTCGGCTAGCGGCATTAATTCAACAAAGATCATGTCTTGTTTAATTTTATTTTGTCTACACGGTAAATGATGCCGTTTAGACACTAGTATTTAAGCTATATTGATAACCACTGCGATATAAATCCATTCTCGATGAGGTATTTTCAAAATGTAAGATAAGTGTGATAAAAATAGCCCTCAATTATTACGCCACAGATGGCTTTTATATTTCAATAATATATCTATTTCTGTCACTAAAATCTGTAATTCTGAAAATGTCTCATTTTTATTCGTTGTTTTCGTAGTAAAAATATTTACAGATAAATTATAATGAAGTACACAGTACTTATAAATAAAAATACATTTTCCGATTTAAATATACATTCACAAATTTATTATAAAGAACACAGAAAATATTTATTTATAAATTAATGGAACTAAGTAGATTTCATAAATAAACGTATGAAGTAATTCACGTGTTGTTTTTAATAGTGAAATAAACCTTAGTAGCCCACTATTTAGCTATGTAAACAATTTCTAAGGTCTTTTAACCAGCCAATTCAAAATTCTAGTTTTAAACTGTTATTTGAATTTCGAAATACCCAGAAAGTTATTAAGTTAAATAGCCCATATTATCAAGACGACCGCGATAAACGTTTTAAAGACATGGTTATTGTAATAAGATGTTTCCAAGATGCAAATACACCAGTCAAATATAGTTTTCAATTTCACCATAGGTAGCGTCAATATTTAATTTCGTTAGACAACTCTGTCAACATGACACATCAACTTTGAAGGGTTGATTTGCATCTTGAATGGTGGTGATTCTGATCGCAATCCGAACGACTAATGGGGCGTTTTCAAGATGCAAAAAGACCTGTCAAAGACAGTTCCCAATTTCACCGTAGGTGGCACCACTGTTTTACTTTGTTAGAGAAGAAGTTTTCACAAAAACCAACAGTGGTGCCACATTTGGCAATATTTAAAACTATCTTTGACAAGTCTTTTTACGTCTGGAAAACGCCTCATTCGGAATCACAATCCTTGTCTCTGTCATTCTAAATGGACAGAACAAAGACGGAGAGGATTGCTGATTCAGTTTCTAGATCAATCCGACTGGGTTTACAATTTAAGACAGACATAAATGGAAAGATTACAAGGGTACAAGCGCGTTTGCTCGAAATTGAAACAGGCTTCAATAGGCTCTAACATTAATTAATTTCTCATATGCTTGTATCTGGCGGGATATTCAACCGACGTGCTCAAGTACTCGCTCTCCGGATCTTCATAATAATAGGGGTTTCGGTATGAAGTCGCCACGTCTTGCACTGTGAAATGATAAAATAATACAATTATTTGTACGTAGGAAACAAAACGGGCACATGAACGTAACTGAAACGTTCTGTAACTGGAACGTAAATTGCACTACATGCATCATCTAGAATCTAGATTATACTAATATTTGTCCGAAAATTTGTTTTGCTAGAATTTAGAAAAAATAATAATAAAGGAACTTTCCATTTTATCGGGATAAAGAGTGTTTGATACCGCTGTGATTGAATTAATTAATCTCTACATATAAAAATGTTATGTTGGTTTGTGTACGCTTCAAAAACTCAAAAAGTTCTGCACCGATCGAGCTGAAATTTTACAATGATATATAATCATTTGGGAACACCACATCGACAAGATGTGTGCTAAAGTAAGCAGTGACTCATACGACACTTGAGGAGAGAGACATTCGCGCAATATACGTAACGCTGACAAGCTGGATAGTATACCTCACTCTCTCGCGAGATCGGAAAAACTTACTCACATTATGGAACCGTAAGTTTATAACACTCTTCCTAAAATAGTTAAATCAGCACCGAGTTCGGGTAGCTTCAAAAAAACGAATAAAAAGCTGGCTTATCGATCAAACTTTTTATAGTTACAGCGAGTTTTTATATAGTGATGGCAAACTCACAATAAAATTGTAAAAAATTGTCATTGTTCATTACAATTGTAATAAGTACATATATTTTAATTTTTGACACTTATTTGTACGATACCTATTACCGTACAATATAAAGTTCAATTTATACTTTAAAAAAGCATACTCTTTGTATGCTTGCTCTTATTTTGTTTTGTTTTTTTATAAAATTGACGTGTAAATTGTACATTTATCAATAAATAATTTGACTTTAATCCGCATCAAATATTGTTTTTATCTAATTTTTTTCATTACAATGTGCCACAGCGAAGCATGGCGGGTACAGCTAGTATAATATTAGGAGGATTAGACTACGGGCATAGAATAAATAACTATGATATCGCAGGGTAAATTAGCTAGTCGCTGTAAAACCTAACTGACCCGAGTAGCAGCGGTGCTTGTCGCTGCGCAGGCGCATGTTGTGCGGGCACGCACACACGTACCCGCCCACCACGTTCACGCACGCGTACTCGCAGCCAGAGATGCCCTGCGTGCACTCGTTTATATCTAATAAAAAACAAAAATAAATATTTCAGTTACCCTCGACCATATTGGGTTTCAAATTTGTCATAGTGTCATAGTCATTTGTCATTGTTTTCTAACTTTTCTAATAGTCAAACCTTTTCATTTGATATCCATTGAGGAAGTTGTGAAAAATGTAATTCGCCATTTTGTAGCGGTTGTCTTGGATTTCACGTGTATTATTATTTATTATGTATAGTGTTTTATTTGTCAAGCTTTTTTTCATTTAATACTCATATTGAAGCAGTGGTGAAAAATATGATATCCGCTATTTTGTTGCGGCGGGCATCTTGGCCGGATTTTCACCCAATATAGATAAGAACCACTCCCGTATATAATTATACCCTTTTTGCGTCGGAGATTTAAAGCAAAAATAAAGTAACTCCCTCTAACTAAGAAGAGCCCCTCTTCTTAATATTAGTTAGGGGAACAATTAGTGTTTACGTTTTTATGGAATAAATATCTTGGGTGAGCTCGTGGGTAGGTCGACAGCTACAGAGTGTTACTCATACAGCGTGGGTGAACCCGTGGGTAAGTAGAGAGTGTTACCCACACAGCGTGGGTGAACACGGGGTAGGTAGAGAGTGTTACCCACACACCGTGGGTGAACACGGGGTAGGTAGAGAGTGTCAGAGTGTTACCCATGCAGCGTTGGTGAACCCGTGGGTAGATAGAGAGTGTTACCCATGCAGCGTGGGTTAACCCGTGGGTAGGTAGAGAGTGTTGACCATGCAGCGTGGGTGAACCCATGGGTAGGTAGAGAGTGTTGACCATGCAGTGTGGGTGACCCCGTGGGTAGGTAGAGAGTGTTGACCATGCAGCGTGGGCGAACCCATGAGTAGGTAGAGAGTGTTGATCATGCAGCGTGGCTGACCCCGTGGGCAGGTTGAGTGTTACCCATGCAGCGTGGGTAAACCCGTGGGTAGGTAGAGAGTGTTACCCATGCAGCGTGGGTAAACCCGTGGGTAGGTAGAGAGGTTGACCATGCAGTGTGGGTGACCCCGTGGGTAGGTAGAGAGTGTTGACCATGCAGCGTGGGTGAACCCATGAGTAGGTAGAGAGTGTTGACCATGCAGCGTGGCTGACCCCGTGGGCAGGTTGAGTGTTACCCATGCAGCGTAGGTGACCCCGTGGGCAGGTTGAGTGTTACCCATGCAGCGTGGGTGACCCCGTGGGTAGGTAGAGAATGTTGTCATGCAGCGTGGGTGACCCCGTGGGTAGGTAGAGAGTGTTGACCATGCAGCGTGGCTGACCCCGTGGGCAGGTAGAGTGTTACCCATGCAGCGGGCTGACCCCGTGGGCAGGTAGAGTGTTACCCATGCAGCGTGGGTGAACCCGTGGGTAGGTAAAGAGTGTTACCCATGCAGCGTGGGTGAACCCGTGGACAGGTAGAGTGTTACCCATGCAGCGTGGGTGAACCCGTGGTAGGTAGAGAGTGTTACCCATGCAGCGCGGGTGACCCCGTGGGTAGGTAGAGAGTGTTACCCATGCAGCGTGGGTGACCCCGTGGGTAGGTAGAGAGTGTTACCCATGCAGCGTGGGTGAACCCGTGGACAGGTAGAGTGTTACCCATGCAGCGTGGGTGAACCCGTGGTAGGTAGAGAGTGTTGATCATGCAGCGCGGTTGACCCCGTGGGTAGGTAGAGTGTTACCCATGCAGCGGCGGCCGGCGCCCAGGGAGAGCAGGCCGCGCTGGCAGGAGCAGCGGTACCCGCCCGCCGTGTTCCCGCACACCTGCGTCGCGTGGCACGAGTTGCTGGCCACCGTGCACTCGTCGATATCTGGAACAATCAACAAAAGACTAGACTTTTCTCCTAAATGTTAAATGTTCAAACGTAAATTTTAAAAAATCACGGCATTTCGGGTCTTTGATGGCGAGAGTATAAAAAAAAATTAACAACAACTGCTCGACACTCTTTTTTTTTTTTTATTAAATAAAGAGTGACGAGACGATCAGGACATTGCCTGATGGTAAGCAATATGCCTGACACATAACAGCACAGTGACACGCAGCTATTCGAACATGAAGAGTCCGAATCATTACCTAGCACTGCACTGCGCTCGTCACCCAGAGATCTAAGATCTTATATCTCTAAGCCCTGTAATTTCTCTGGAAACATTGCCCTTCAAACCGGAACACAGTAATGTTTGCACATTACTGCTTGGCGGTAGAATAACTGGCAAAGGTGTGGTACTTCCCCAGGCGGACTCTGCGAAGAGTCCTACCACTACAAACTATGTTACAAATTGAATAAAAAGTTAGGCATTATTATCGTCTTCGAAGAGTCAGGGATGTATTACAAGTGTAAAACTATTATCGATAAAATAATGAAGATAAGGTACACCTAAAGAAAGTGCTTACCCTCACACTGGCCGGTGGAAGCATTCAGCCTGAAGCCGAGTCCACAGGGGGGTCGCGTCGCTGCCGTCCAGGTTCGACGTCACCACCACGTCATAGAACGCTGTCGACTGCTTGGTTCCTTGCATAATATAAAAAAACTTGAGAGGTGTCAAGGGACACCCGGATGGAACGAAGTTCCTTTCGATTAATTAGTGAAGGAATTATTATTATTTTTTATTATTTACAAAAAACCTGTATACACTCAACAAAAATAATCGTCGCGACACCACACTGTTCAATGCGAAATAGAAATGAAAATATCTGGCTTGCTTTCTATAAGAGAGAGAGAGACAGACAGAGAAACATGCGACGCCGCACAGCTTACAATAGCAAAAAGTGTCGTGACAACTTTTCGTAAGAATTTTTTCCGTCTAGCCCCCTTTCACAACGCGCGATAAGGAACTTCGTTCCAATAAATAGTAAATTTTTAGAAACATCGTCCACGTAATACACAAACGTAAAACGGGTATGAGGCGATAGACTAGGATAGCTTCTGCTGTGGATGTTTGGTTGATCCCGCAACTCAGCCCCCGAGTCAGTAGGGGGTTTGGTCGGTAGGAGCACCACTTTCAGTGTTGTCGAGTCACACCGCGCGATTCACACGCTCACGTTAAGTAAATACATTTCCTGCATACAAAAACACTTCCCCAGTGGTCAACCTGGCCAAAAATCTGATGACTACTTTGCCGAGCCGCACTGCGCTTTATGTGCAGCAGCAAACAAGCCGGCTGGGCATTGGATCCAAGATCGGATTCAAGTGGGGTGCCATGGGGGCCACGATTCCCCCCTGGGCTGGGTCCAGAACTTAGGTGAACTACTAATTAAAATTTCTTAACGCACGGTCTTATGAATTGAACAGGACTATTATATGTGATGCCCTGGTGCCAAAGTTGGATCGGCCTTGATCGGGTCGGAGGCAAGCCTTGCCAAGCCAAGTCTGCGCTTTGCCGCCAAAACAGGAGATGTGGCTACCTAAATCGTTAACATCATCATACTACGCTGACGACACCGACGACGCCATCGGGCGGTTCGTGCGGCGAACGTTGGCTGCATAACCGAAGACTATTCGAGAGAACAACTTACAGATGGGCATGAGGAACAGAAATGCAAATGAAATGAAAAAAGTAACAAATGACGAAGGCGAGTCGATTATAGTCATCAGTACGAAGTAAACGGGACCAAAGAGGAAGACAGTTTTAGTTTTTCTAAATTAACTACAGCGCCGTGGATTACGAGATATGAAATGTAGGTACCCGTGGCCAGATAAAACTCCTCGACATCTGGCGAGTAGCGGGACTGCACAACTTCCGGCTCCGTTTCGAAGACGGCTTCCGGCGCGTACACGTTCTGAGAAAATAAGCAGAAATTCCACTTTACATTTCATGGTTGACGGTCCCAAGATTCGAATGCCTCCATTTTGTGATAAGAACATCAAGGCTGTGGGATGTATAAGTAGTTTTTGGTGAAGATTGACGTTTGGTGTAGATTTTTCATATGTAAGTTTTCACTTGATCGCCATCTGCCCTGATGATAAGCGATAATGCGGTCTATGATGGAGCATGCGTACCTATTAGAAGTCGATTCACTATAAATATTCATCAAGTAATAGCCACATGCTGCCAGCATACTGGAAGTGGGTTTGATTACCCTGATAATCTTTAGACCGTGGACTATAGATAATTTAGACTTGCTTAGTGTAAGTGGTTAGTTAGGTATGACCTTAGTTGGTCTGAGAGTATGGCGTACGGTGTAAGTATTTCTTATTGTAATTTAGTTTTGTTAATAAATGTTATATCTGTTTAAAAAAGGAAAATACATAGTAATCTCTAGAGTTAAAAAACCAACTTACGTTCACATCTGTGTCTTCGCCTGGTTCAATGATATCGTTGGTAGGACCATCTGTGTCAGACTCGCATTGCGGCAGGTTCGGGCATTTCCTTATCTGCAGTAAAAAATTGAATTGATAGTAATATTAAATCAATTAAATTAATAATAAACTATTATTAATTATGGATTATTATTAGATCCATACTATTTTTACTTAATGAATTAGCGAAATTTTATTTTTATTTGAATTATTATTATTATTCTTAGATATTTATTTTTTTATAATTTAGAGTGACGAGACGAGCTGGACATGTGCCTGATGGTAAGCAAAATGCCAGCCACATAACAGCACAGTGACACGCAGCTATTGGAACAAGAAGAGTCCAAATACTTACCTAGCACTGCACTGCGCTCGTCCCCAGAGATCTAAGATATTAAATATTATATTATATTAATTTAAACTATAGTAGATCCAACCGTTTATCCTCTTTTTGACAGCACCAATAGAACGTAACTGCGTCATGTTACGCAAAAGTTAACTTATAAATGCGAGGTTTTAAAAATATGACAACTGCTTAAATTTGCTCCTTGATCCCGTATAATAATCATCTTTCACAAAATAAGTCCATAAGTGCAGTAGTTTTTTTATAAATTCCATAAAATAACAAACGTTTTTAAAAAATTACGTTCTATGGCTATCAACATAGTGATGTTACGAAGTTACGATTGAGATATCGATATTGTTTATGAACTATTTTTACACGGGTGTTTTCCGTTCTCGGCACATAATATCGGATTTATTTTTATGTAAAACCGTTATATTGATGCGCCTCAGGAAAACATACAGCATTATTTGAAGACGTGTTTATCTCCTGGTGTATATCCAAAAAAGAACAAGGTTATGATGACTGAAACATTTGAATACTTATTAAAATAAAGTGTTAAATAACATTTTGTAGTTAGGTAAATTAACAAAGTTTATTTATGTCTGATGTAAACTTTGAAGAACATGATGTACCATTTTCGTTAATTTCTAAATAAATTAACCTGATATGCTTAATGTGTTAAAATATTTCCAAACTTTTAAAATGTACATAGATATATAGTTCTAATTTAACGTGTTGCCTGCAAATAATTAGGCGACATGGGGTGAGTACATACCACCCATATGTGTACTAATACTGTTTTAAGTAATAAACTGTTATTTTAAACCAAACTAATCAGTGGTTTAGCTATATCAGCATTTTTTAATTTTAACTTCAACTTTTAATTATTTGGATTAGACTAAAGATATATTATGACATATTTAACGAATATAAGTTCGCACTCGGCCACCGCACCGTCTTGTCTGGTGCTGAGAACAGTGCTGTTGACAATGATTCGCACTGACCTAGAATTATTTTATAAATTAATTCTTCTGTGAGTTTATGTATGGTACAGGTATGTTTTGTATGTAATAGTGCGGCTTTGCGCTAGTGTGCAACTTCCTCCCGCAAGAAATGTCAGAAAGATTTGAACAATATTTTTAGCTAAGGCTACTCCTTCCGTGTTGCTCGCTGGGGATGGCAGACATTAAAGTCTGCCGTTTGGTACCAGAAAATAGTAAAGTTTGAGCAACCCCAATTCCAATTTAAGCAAACGAAATCTAATCTTTTATTTTTATTTATTTATTAATCAAAATCAGATTCATCGTTGCTGTCACTCGAGCTATTGCCGACATTTATAATTAATTGTTGACTCATATAATCTATCGCCACGTGTTTATCCCAATCTGCCATTATAGTTTCTTGTGTTTTTTAATTACATTTTGCCAGCTTTCCGCAGTTACTTTCACACATGCATTTTTAAATAAATTTACCATTTTGTTTGCCGTGAATGGGGTTTTGTGTTATTTCGAGCAGCGTGTCCTTTAACTTGAGCCCATATTAATTCAATGGCATTGTATTGACAATGATAGGGTGGAAGTCTAAGAACCCAATGACCATGTTCTGCAGCTATTTCGTCGATCACATATCGTTTTGGGAAGTGTTTTTTTGTTCGTAATATATTTAGTAATTGTACTTTTAGTAAGGAGTTATCAACATTTTCGCCATGTCGTTGAAGCCAGTCAATGATTACTTGTTTTTTGTCGGCCTGGGTCGGCATTTTATCAATTTGGCGTGAGTGATAGGATGCGTTATCCATAATAATAACTGACGGTTCTTCCAATGATTGTACCATTTCCTTAAACCAACTTTCGTAAACCTCAGAATTCATTTCTTCGTGGTACTCAACTGTTTTTTTGGATTTAAAGGCCAACAAAGCATCTGGCATGAATCCTTTCACAGACCCTGCATGGCAAATGATTAGACGTTCTCCTTTTCCCATCGGTACTGAGGTAGTGGAAGCAGCGGTGTCATCAGTCCAGCTCTTAGACACTGTGTGGCTTCCTACAACCGACTAAAACGGAAAGAGTGACCTAACTCTTCCCAACGATAGCATAATTCCGTGTGCCTGAAGTTTGGGAGCGGATATCCATTGATTGACTGGCGTCGTGGCTTAATGGGATGTAACCTGTGCCTGCGAAGCCGAAAGTCGCGGGTTCAATTCCCACCCAGTGCAAATATTTGTGTGATGAATTCAAATATTTGTACTGTGTCTGGGTATTTCTATGTATAATAAGGATGTCTTTAGAACTGTATAAGTCAAGTTAGCATCAGCTATTTGACCGCCATAGTACAATCTTTGCTTAGTTTGGGGTCAGATCGTGTTGTGTGTGAATTCTCCACCAATATTTATTTTATTACTCTTCCCAAAGGTAACATAATTCCGTGCGCCTGAAATATGGGATTAATGAGGGATTATGGGAGTAATGGGCATATCCATTGATTTATATGGATAGAGTGTACCTGCACGTTATCGCCTCGGCACGGCTTGGCGCGGCAGCGGCGCGTGCGCGCCTGCGTGCCGGCGCCGCACGCGGCCGAGCACGCCGACCAGCGCGCCCACGCCGACCAGCCCGACGGCGACTCCTGTGCATAAGGAAATAAAAAAATTACCAGCCATAGGGACTGCTGTTAGAAGTGAAAACTTATAACTCAGAATTTGATAGCTAAGTTTGGAAACGACGCGGGTGAGGGCGCTTCTCGTCTGTGCTGTTATGTGGCAGGCATGTTGCTTACTATCAGGCACATGTCCTGCTCGCCTTCATTAAAAAAAATCTTCAAAACATGGTCGTGTAAACAAGTCTTCTAAGCATGGTCATCTAGACTACTAACTAGGCCTACTAGACTTCCACCATGGCCATGGTCCCGAGTTCACCCGAGTTCCGAGTTTAGTTCGAGTTCCGAAGATTCATTTCATTTACGAGCGTGACGCTTGAGCTCAAGTCACAGCCCACGAAAAATCCGTGCGTGATGCGCCAAAAGAAGTTTTCACTTCAAAAATGTGTATGTGCTTAAAACCGCACGGCAGAAGTGAAAACTAAAATAAGAAATAACTATGTATTAGAAACTTCTGATTTTTTTAAAAACTTTTATAGGTTTACACTTGACCGCCATCTCGCCTGATGTTAAGCGACATAAAAATAAATAAAGATATACACATAAAAATAATATGTTAAGCGAATTAAACAAAAAAAAACATATAAATTGAATACAGTAAACACAGAGACAGTGACAGCAGACAGTCAGCAGGAGCTGGCTGTATCTTTCTCGCTCGGGCACACTGGTCCATTATTCACCCGAACATTTCTTTCATGTCCGAGCGTGACGCTGAGCTTCATTCACAGCCCACGAAAAATCTGTGCGTGGTGAACCAAAAGCAGTTTCACTTCAAAAGGATTAGATCATGCGTATCAGTTGCACACTACTCACACTCTCACTCTCAATGGCACTTACCTCGCAGTTGCACACTACTCACACTATCACTCTCAATGGCATTTACCTCGCAGTTGCACACTACTCGTACTCTCACTCTCAATGGCACTTACCTCGCAGTTGCACACTACTCGCACTCTCACTCTCAATGGCACTTACCTAGCAGTTGCACACTACTCGCACTCTCACTCTCAATGGCACTTACCTCGCAGTTGCACACCTCTGCACTCTCACTCTCAATGGCACTAACCTCGCAGTTGCACACTACTCGCACTCACTCTCACACTAACCTGGCACTAACCTCGCACTCTCAATGCACACTACTCGCACTTGCACACTACTCTCTCAATAGCACTTACCTCGCAGTTGCACACTACTCGCACTCGCACTCTCAATAGCACTTACCTCGCAGTTGCACACTACTCGTACTCTCACTCTCAATGGCACTTACCTCGCAGTTGCACACTACTCGCACTCTCACTCTCAATGGCACTTACCTAGCAGTTGCACACTACTCGCACTCTCACTCTCAATGGCACTTACCTCGCAGTTGCACACTACTCGCACTCTCACTCTCAATGGCACTTACCTCGCAGGTGCACACTACTCGCACTCTCACTCTCAATGGCACTAACCTCGCAGTTGCACACTACTCGCACTCTCACTCTCAATGACACTTACCTCGCAGTTGCACACTACTCGCACTCTCACTCTCAATGGCACTTACCTCGCAGTTGCACACTACTCGCACTCTCACTCTCAATGGCACTTACCTCGCAGGGAGGCATGGTACATTTCCTCGTCTCATTCGCGGGCCCCTTGCACGCCGACTCGTCTAACACGAACTTATCTGTTGCACTGGACTTGTCTGTTAAAAAAAGATATAACCAAATGTCATAATACATTCATTTTTTTTTCTCCGAAATATATTACAGATTTCTTTATGACTATGTTTTTAAATTAAACTGGAATATATAAATATAATAATGATCCCCTCGATCTGTGAAAGGAATATGTAATTTGATACAATCAATGCTCCCACAGATCCGGAGTACCTCTGAGGTACTACATTTACAGTAACGTGCAAACATTACTGTGCTCCGGTTTGAAGGGCAATGTTTCCAGAGAAATTACAGGGCTTAGAGGTATAACATCTTAGATCTCTGGGTGACGAGCGCAATGCAGTGCTAGGAAATTATTTGGACTCATGTTCCAATAGCTGCGTGTCGCTGTGCTGTTATGTGGCAGGCATGTTGCTTACCATCAGGCACATGTCCTCGTCTCTCTTTATTAAAAAAAAAAACATATATACGGTCGAATTGAGAAACCTCCTTTTTTTGAAGTCGGCTAAAAATATATATTGAAATACGAGTACTAGTAATAGGGCCGCGTAGTTCCCGCTATTCTCTCGGGAATTTCTCACGTGTAATCTTAACTGTGCTCTTAGCACAGACCAAGGAATCTATGGAGTTTAAAGTTTAATAAAAAAAAGCACAGACTAAAATCAGGGTCACCGCGTACTTACCGATGACCGCGTCGTCGTCACCGAGGTAGCGGCAGGCGCGCGCGCGTTTCTGCTGGCCGGCGCCGCATGTCACGTCGCAGTACGACCAGTTACCCCACGAGCTCCACTTGCCCGGCACTGAACACACACATTTAACATGCTTTAAAATAAAGTACCTGGTTGACCGTGTTTTGCTCGGTTTTTTAAAATGATATTTTAGGCAGGTACGAATTACGAAGTGATACTTAGATACGAATTAAATGCGTTTATAAAAGGCTCTAAGTATAAGATTTTCTCAGAAAAAAAAGAACAAAAAGAAAAGTCCCGAGTGTAACCATCAGGATTCGAACCGGGCTCTGTTGACTCCGAGGGCGAGCATATTCCGTCTGAGCCTTAAAGAACAGTGACGAAATAAGTTATCGTATTCTAATGACATTGTAGGAGGTTTTCATTGTCTAAAAACGCGCATAAAATGATGTTAAAAAAAAATAAAACCTAGCTAGATTGATTTATCGTCCCCGAAACCCCTAACATAATTTCATGAAAATCGTTCGAGCCGTTTCCGAGATTCAGATTCTAAATATACATATATACCTACAAGAATTGCTCGTTTAAAGGTATAAGATAAGATAAAGATAGTGACAGATATAGAGACAGAGATAGAGATAGAGACAGATATAGAGCTAAAGATAGAGATTACAGCGTTTTTGAACACTACAACGGGCGCTGCACTACTTATGTCAAACAGACAGATGATAATAATAGATTCAGGACACGTAATCTGATTTATCTGACTGTAAACTGAGTTACCTTGCACCCGCACGTTGTAACGGGTGTGCGCCGCCCCGGCGGAGTTCTCCGCCACGCAGATGTACTGGCCCGCGTCGCGTGTCGTCACACGCCATATGGCCAGCAGACTGTTGCCTAGTACGCGGTTCACGTTTGACGCGCTGTCGCTCAACTGCTGCGTGTCCTGGGAAAGATTACAAACCACGTATTTATTCAACCTGAGCTGATCATAATAAACACAGCGATACGACAGTGACAGATACAGCTGAAGCACTAGTATCCATGACCAAGACTAAATTAAAAAAACAAAACAGTGACAGCACCTTACTGTATCTTTCTCGCTCTAGCACACTCGGCGGTCCCGAGTTCACCCGAACATTTTCACTTTTTTTCTGAGCGTGACGATAAGCTTCATTCACAACCATTGAAAAATCTGTGTGTGGTACGGCAAAAGAAGATTCCACTTCAACTAACTCACCTTCAACCAAGTAATCTTCGGCAGCGGATGACCGTCCACCTCGCATTTCAGTACAATGCTCTTCCGCAAGGCGACAACATGATTCTCAACTTCGCCAGGCGTTGTGTGGCCGGCAATGGAAGGAGGTTTCGATATAGTGACGTCGAACGAGACTTCTGTGGCGCCAGCCTTGTTGGTCATTATGCAGGAGTAGTTTCCACTGTCCGAGACTTGGGTGCTAGATATACTCTGTAATATAAATAAATCAGGAAACTAGCAGCAATCCATCGTCTCTATTGCTATATTTTGTAACATGTAGTTATAAGTATTTGTCCAAAATATATTTATCTAAAAACCAAACCACTTTTTTATCGATAACTAGCTGAACCCGCTACTTCGTTCGCGTAAGCAGATGTTACTGACTTATAGGTACATTAGTTGGAAGTATCGTAGGACAAAATATTTGGATAGGTAAGTAGTCATTGAAAACCCGGATGAATTTGTTTTTCCGCACAAAAATATATTTAATTTTATCATCTTTATTTTTCTTTTTTTAAACAAAATCAAACATACTTAGTAAGGTTTCGTAGTATCGAACATAGCCGCAAGTGTTAAGTTTGTAGGATTTTTATAGGATACGTTATGAAAAGTCTGAAGCTGATGTGCATGATCTGATACCTACTTATCTCTTTTTATCCGCAAGCTGTTTTTTAACTGTTACCCGCGACTTCGTCCTCGTAAAATTATGAATAAAGCCTGTGTGGAATCAAAATGATTAAAATGTTGAGTTTTAATATTACTCAAGCAAGTTGAACCCGTAAATCTAAGCCAAGTCTTAGTGAAATGTTAATGTATGAATTTAATTGTAACACAGAAGAAAATCAAAGAACGAAAGAATCCCAATTCGGCATCAAAATCCTTTTAGCAGCAAAAAACTTATTATGTAGTACATTTTAGAATACCAGTAACGCCACCTAGTGACGCAAGAAAAGATACATACCATTATAGCAAAACATCGATTTAAATGGCCTTTAGTGCTTTTAGATTTAAGCTGGCATTAGCGCCATCTAATGAGAATATAATGTTACTTGTTATTTTGATTGTGAACGCAAAGCACCTGTATTATCTACGCCAAAACGGGTGCATATATTTTTCATTTTTGGCTTTTTCCTTACCATCACATCAAGTTTCTTACAAAAATATATACTTCTATTAATATGGCGTTAAATTAAAATATAGACTTATTAGCCCACGTGACATTTTAGACTCTAAACTATCTGTGTTTCGTATGTCAACCCATATCGTTGTGCCGTTTTGACGTGATAGCTAATATTTGTTTCCTTAGGGCCCATGCTTCTTTTCAGGTTGATAGGTAGTACATACCTATATGTGGTATTTCAGGCTATAAGTTATCTCTGTTTCAATTTACTGCCAAATTTGCTTAGTCTTTCCGACGTCACAGTAACCTATAAGTAACCGATTTGCTATTTCTCAGTACAAACTACGTGTGTTACGATTTTTTTCCAAATATGTTCAGCCGTTCCAACGTTGTCCTGTAAATATTATGAATGCCAATGTTTGGATTTGGACGTTGTTAATCAATTATAGTTTTAGTATTTTTGTTAAAGCGGAAATAGAAATACATCGTAATCGTCAGTAATAGGGTCCCGTTTTTACCCTTTGGGTACGGAACCCTAACAACGACCTGCTTCGGTCACCGAAGCTTGTTGAACAATACCTTTAAATTTTAAACAGTATTTGGATTGAAATAATATGTTTTCTAATAAGTTACGGCTGGTCTAGTAAGTTACAGCTGACCTAGTCGGGAGAACGGCGACTGTCGAACCGGAGACCCATGGTTCAAAACCACACGGACCACTATCTTTTCAGAGTCATGTTCGTAATGCCGGTAATTAAAACGGTGAAGGAAAACATCGTGAGGAAACCGAAATGTACCTACAATCTAAGTTCTAAGTCATATGTCATCCACCAACCGACACTGGGCCAGCGTCGTGGATTATAGCCTCCTCCTTGATCTCCTTGCGAGAGAAGGCCCCGACGCCCAGCAGTGGGAATATTTAATGGGTTGTTTATGCTGCTACTTATTATGCTGATATGTTTTCTCCAATAGAACAAAAATCTACTTCAATAACAGGTAATTTAATTCTGTCATTCGAAAAAATTTTATAAGAAGCTATGACTATGACGTACAGATAATAAATCTGAGCTGATTTTAGTTTTTTTGTTGATATTTTAAAAACTACCTCCCTGTTTTCGATATATGATATCACCTCTGAAGTATTTTCAACCAAACAAAAAAGGAATTATCAAAATCAACTCACAATTAGCGGAGCTATCGCGTAAAATAAAACCAAATAAAAAACATGCAACCCGATTGAGAACATCCTCCTTGTTTGAAGTCGGTTATAACCGAATGATGTTTGTTTTTCCACACCAAAATATTTTTGACAATTCCTTTTTCATTCAAGATGACGCGACGCGATCACGAGGGCACGTTCTAGAATCTAGAATCTAGATATTCTGTGGATCGTCTATGATACACAGAATACTTAGAAGTTATTATTTAATGTTTGTGTAATTTCCGAACCACCAGACCGACAATGTTCAAATTTTGACAGGACACTATTAAAAATGTGTTCTTTCTAACAAAAAAAGGATTAATGAAATTAAACAACGCAAACATGAGTTACAACCAAATACACATTCTGACTTTCACCCCCTCTCGTAAGAAAACCGTTCAGAATTTAGGGATCAAAAGTAGCCTACAGCATTTTCCTTAGTATAAACTAACGTCATGCCAAGTTTCAGCTGAATTGAATCAGTAGTTTCGGCGTGATGCGTGATCCCTATACAGAAAGACAGACAGACATGAAAGAAAAAAAATGCAGTTTCGTCATCAGTACCGACTACGGAGTGCTCCAAAAAAAATTTTTTCAAAATATATTCAATGTACAGAATTCGACCCGTTACAGTTTTATTATAAGTATAGATATAGATAATAGGTACTTAGATTTGAATAGAGTCAGCCAGCACAGGAACAACTGAGGTTGATTAAAAACACATTTTGCACTTGACCGTTAATACAGTGGTATAATGAAGTCACCAGATATTGTTTTTCAGAAAATCCTGTTTCTATTTTGTTCTTACCAAAGTGATGTTATCTTCTGAGAGTGCGACCCTGGGCGTATACTCCCCGATCTCGGTATAAGGGTGTTTGTTCCAAGTAATGAGGGGTGCGGGGGACCCCTCCGCGGGGCACGCCAGGGTGAGCGGTCGCCCCGCGCGCACAGACACCGCGTGAGAGGCTTCCTTGGGCTGTGGCGGAGGCACTGTGGAGATACCAGTACGAGTAACACCATTCAGTATAATGAAATCCTATCAAAAACATACATTTGAAATGAGAGCCAAATTAATATTAGCCAAGTTAAAGTTAGTTCTCCGACTTTCTACTAATATTGTAAATATGAAAGATTGGATATTTGTTGTTCAATCACGTTGGAACGCCAGAACGGATCAAGTTGAAATTTGGAATACAGAATATAGCCTATAATAGAACAAGAACATATGCTATTCCAGGCTTTATGTAACTATGTCAATTTTATCGCGGGAAAATAACGGGTACTGGAATTGTGAGGGTTAAACCACTGGGACCTGCCAGTAATAAAAAAACAAACAAAAAAATTGGCAGTCATAGGAACTGCCGAAAAAGGGAAAACTTACAACTCAGAATTTGATAGCTTACTTTGGAAACTACGCGGGTGAAACCGGAGGGTGCGACCTTGAGCATGGCTATCTAGAGATGCTGACGCGTTTCTAGATAGCGAAAGGGAAATGCCGACGCATTTCCAAATGGCCAACGGCCATGGTCCCGAGTTTACCCGAAGATTTCTTATCATACCCAAGCGTGACGCTAGAATTCAATTCACAGCCCACGAAAAATCTGTCTGTGGCGCGCCAAAAGGAGTTATCACTTCAAAAATATTGTCCCAGGTAATGTTCTCACCTAAAACATCAACCAAGTAGGTTACGCTGGAGTTGCCGGCCTTGTTCCTGGCAACACAGGTGTAGTTCCCCGCCTGCGCCGGCGCCGCTCGCCTCGCCGCCAGCACCTCCCCGTACTCCGCGGACACCATCGACGAGTCGAACAGCATCAGCGGGAGACCGTCGCGGAACCTGAGGATAACAGATAGATTATTGTTTCTCTGAAAACCGAAACTACAGACTTTAATTTACAAATAGCACCACAAACGATTAAATTTGTAAAGGGCCAATCGGGGAATATAGCCTATCGAAAATATCGAAAAAAAAAAATAACGAAAACAATTAATTTAATTTCACTTTTAAATTTTAATTTAAATTAATTTGACGAAAATAATTAATATTTAATCTTAAAAAATATTTTTTAAAAACAAACTTTTAAATAAAAGCTTGTTTTTACGAAGAAAGAAAATAAATTTTAAATGCAATGAAACCCACCATTTTGTTAAATTACAATAGACTGCAGGCCCGTGAACAACATTTATGGGTCATATGAACCTCCAGGAGACCTATGTAGAATGATAGAAGGGCATACAATAGTAAAATACAGCACTATGCCGTCACTTGTAAGCTGTCCAACTGAGTGCAGGTAAAGATAGGGGGTTGCAACTCTCGTTCAGTTCTCCTTGTCGCATGATTTTTGGACGGCGCTGCGGAATAATGGATTAGGACATACATATATGTATATATATATGTTGTCAACTAATTCAATGAAGTATATGGTAGAGGCCACGTTATTATCTGTTGTATCAAATCCGTGCACGGTTCCCTGGAAGAGGTAACGCCACGAAAAGAAATGTCATCTTTTTGTTTTAATTTTTGTATATTTCGTGTTTTGATATCGTGGCTTTAATAAAGACCATTTTTATCTTATTTTTATCTGTACTTACCAGTATAACTCCGGTACAGGGTTTCCATAAGCGTGGCAGTGTAAGTAGTAAGCTTGCCCCGATAACACCTCCACAGTCACTGTGTTGCCAGATCCATTGTCCGTCTCAAACAACGATCGGAAGATCTTCGGCGGTTCTGAAAACAATGGCGTGTGTTATTTTAGCCGTATTTGCTTTCTTTTTTACTAGCAGCTATTTACCAGTGCAGTGCCCGTTTTCGTTTTTTTCCAGTGATAAAAAGTATCCTATGCGCTATTCCGGACAATACTCTAAATGACTGTGTTACAAATTTCAAATTTCAACCACCGGCATCGTTTAGACTCGATTGAGCAACAGACTTAAACACTTAGACAGAAAATGTGAAAATGTTGATGTTTGTTACTCAATCACGTCGGAACGTCTGAACGGATCGCGTTGAAATCTGGAACACAGATAGATTATGGTCGGGTATAACAAAATACGAGTAAGAAACATTTTTTTAATATATAGAGTGACGAGACGAGCAGGACATGTGCCTGATGGTAAGCAATGTTGCTTACCATCAGGCCTGCCACATAACAGCGCAGTGACACGCAGATTTTGGAACATGAAGAGTCCAAGTCATTACCTACCACTGCACTGCGCTCGCACTCAGAGATCTAAGATGTTATATCTCTAAGCCCTGTGATAAAATATCTCTGGTAGGTAACATTGCCATCCAAACTATTGCATTTAAAATATTAGAAAATTTTTAAAATATGGTGCAGGATACATCATCGAAATACGAGTATATATGGTGCTCGTACCACAATCTAACCACAGAATATATTTCGTAGTTGATAAAACATACATTTAAAAACTCACCCAAAACTTCCACCCTAATGACTCTCTCATCATTTCCCCCTTCATTAGACACGACACAGCTGTAGACACCAGCGTGTGAAGTCGCCACGCCATCTATCGTCAGGTCCGCGTAGCTGACGTTGTGTTGGTTCTCGCTGAGCAGTTTCCCGTTCCGAAGCCATTGGATAGATGGCGCCGGAGTGCCAGAACTCTTGCATGCAACGCGGATATGAGAACCCAGCTGGAATTAGAAACAAGAATACATTGAAGTTGATGTTGCCATCGTCGAAACCAGTGGTTATGAGAGACTGATATATGCAACAAAACACATAACAATAACATACATAAATTAAAACAATAAACAAGAAAACAAAAAAGAACACACATTTCTTTTGAAATATAATGTCATACTAATTAAACGAGTTTTTGGACTTTGCTGCTGTTTCATGTTACCATACCACGCTTGACACTACCAAACATGAGCACATCTTTATAAAGTTTAGTTAGTTCTGACCTTTGCTTCGATGGATCCATTAACGCTGACCCCTGCTTCGCCATTATACGCCACAATGTCTTCAATCTTCGCACTGACTACCACGCCCACTCTGCAAAGAGTTTAAGTTTTTGCACTTTTTCTTACTTATAGTATTTATTTTGGCGCGCTTTTAGACAAAACGCGTAACTACTGATTTACGAGTATAAAAAACAAAGAAGAAGTCTGATTTTGTAATAGGTGGCTAAATTGTGATATTGTAATCGTGGTGCCATTGCTACATTCTCCGCATAAGTGAAATAAAGGATTATTACACGTGGCTAAATTTAGTGACTCAATTCAGAAAGCTAGTCGACTGAATTAAGAAATTAGTAGCAAGCTTTCCGCGCTTCTGAATTTAGCATGCTAACCTACTATTGCACTTTACTGAATTCAGTAGCGACTAAATTTAGCCAGGGTAATAAATAAGCCTTTTAGTCATATTATTATACTGACGATGCATGGCAGGAAAAGTATTAAAAATGGTTTACTTATATACTAAGTACGCGTGTCCGGCTTTGTTGCGTGCGTCGCATCGGAACAAGCCTGCGTGCGCTTCTGAGACGTTCGCTGCTACCAGCGAGGTATTGTCGGCAACCCAACTGGTGTTACTGCAACAAATGAAAACATTTACTTGTGAATTATTTACGTGTTAATTTCCACAGTTGTACCTACATAAATTATCGATAAAAATCATGATCAGAAATGTAATGAAATTGAAATGAATGAAAAAAATATTATTTGGGGTCTCAGCATAGGCTCATGATGGCTTCTAATGATGGGCAAAGGCTATTGCTACATATGCTTCCAACGATCTATAGAACATACTATTCCCCGCGTAAAGCTAACCGATCGTATAAGGAATAGCATACTGCATTCCAGGACTCAAATTGCTGATGTGACCCAAAAACTGCTAATCTGAAATGGGACTGGGCTGTACATGTCTGCAGTATGTTGGGTGATCATTGGACCAGAATCAACACACAGTGGAAGCCCAATCCAGCAGGTCAAAGAAGCACTGCGCTGGCGAGACGACCTTGACGGCTATTTAAAAGACAACAACACAAGAATTTATTGCAGATAAACATTTGCTGCACTAAACAGAGGAGAAGACAGAAGTAACTATGAGGCATTTTGAAGTGGTAATCTTTAGAGTCAGTATCGCTAAATATCACGTCTTTGCTATTTTTATTTTTCTACTTATTTTTATTCTATCGCCTACCTAGCAGTGTGTGTGATGTGTGATATGTGTAAACATTACTGTCATTTGGTTTACAGGAAAATGTTTTCAGATTACTGGGAAAAGATAGATCATCTTATAAATCTAAGTGACGAGCGTAAGCAAGTAGTATTCTTCACGCTTTAATAGCTGCGTGGGTACTGTGCTAGTCTGGGAAGATGTGTTGTTTACCATCAGGCATATGTCTTATTCGCCCCATCACTCTATATTTAAAAAAAGAACATTTCATGATAACGTACTTGAATGTCCATTTAACTGTCGGTTCTGGCGTTCCCTTAGCATCGCAGTCCAGTGTAGCGTTCACTCCTTCCATTAGCAGCACGTCCAACATATCGAATTCTGATATAAACGGAGGCTCTGCAATTCAATCATTAGTTTCATTTTTAAGCAACATCATTTTTAATGTAACATAGTAACTTGTTATTGTTTTTAAACTTTCGCGATTTGAGCACATAATGTTTATATAATGTAATTTATGTTTATATAATATTGGAACTCTTTCGTCTTCATTAAAAAACTTTCTAAATCAAATATATGGTGTCCTGTAAAAAAGTTTAATTTTAGCGTATCTCCAGTTAAGGCGGTGATGGGCGCCATACATTAGTTTTAAAATTAGGTAAGTTTTAACACAATAAATGTTACCTATTATGTTATTATTTAAATTATCATTGGCCTATATTGAAATAAGCTCTTTGCCCTCTTTTCTCTCCAGATTATCTCATTTACGACTTTAGTAGTTTTTTTTACTTTACTTTAGACATAGTTTATAGTCGCAGGTCGTGTGGGTCGATCCGAAGTTCGTTTAGACGTTGATTGGACGCCAATTTACGTTCCGGCTTTCGGTAAACATAAATATCTTGCCTATCATAATGATGATGATCATATTGTCTGTTTTATAGCTAGTCATTTAAAATGGGTTTAGAAAGGACATATTAGCTAATCTTAAAAAACTTACTCCAGACGTTAACCCTGAATTCCTTTACTACGGTTCCATGTTTATTTCCTACGACGCACTTGTAGAGGCCTGCATTACTGATGTGTACGTTGAGAAGCGCCAAGCGAGCCCGGTCCGCGAATACTAACGGTTTTGAGTTGAATAGCCATCGCGTCTGAAAAAAGCTACAGTTGACTTTACTACCCAAAACCATACGAAGCACTCAATGGTGAGGTATAACTCTAAAAATTTTCACTTCTGAACGACTCGCTTGGAGAGGCATGCCAAGATTAGCCGATACAGAACTCAAAAATGATAAGGCGAACGCTTTTCTTCCTTATTGTTGAAGTATATTTTTAAGGCGAATGTACTCGTAATATTCCATTAAATTTTAAAATTTTAAGTTACTTTCATATGAAAAAAATATTTAAAAACCTATCTATCAAAACATGGCTGGGTAGACTTTAAACTGTGCGTAAATTTTTGCAAAAGATAAGTTTTATAAGTCAAACTCATAAGACCCAGATCACACACCTTTGCAATAGGCTTCGCATCTACGCTGCAATCCAAATATGCGTCATCTCCTTCTACGACTTCTTTTACATGTATTCCTTTCACATAATCTTTCTCAGCTTTTTTATCATTTATAATTGTACTGTTATTTTCGGATTCGATTGTTTTGTAAAAATTGCTTCTATTTCCTACGATTGCTCCACGATCGCTTTGTGTGTCGACTGAAAGTTCTTTTTTGGCACTCGTACTTAAAATAGTTGCCTTTGTTTCAGTAATTTCACCACCTTTAGAAGGTTCTATCAGGTTTTTATTTTTGATGTCTTCGGCGCTACTAATATTTTCAGTTGTAGCATGAGAAATGTTCAAAGCACTAGCAGAAATCTCTAAATTTTCTGTATCAGGTGTATTAAATTTCACATTTGTGCCACCCAAATCCTCACTTATTTCATCAGTATTCTCCTGAGCTTTGTCGTCATCAACGAATTTTGGTGGCCATTCGACGCTCAAGCTGATCGCAGAATAAGCGGAACTAATGGCATTGGATACTACGCAAGCATATGTAGTCTGCCCTTCACGGGATATATTCATTATTTGTAGATTACCCGTTGAAATAAGGGTCGCATCCTGCAAAATGAAAACAGATTTTTTTCCAGACAAAAAAATATATAATTTGTGTGAAGAATTTGTCTACAGCTAAATAGATTTGAAATGCACATGATGAGGAGGTTAGGTAAATACAGATTTCTATCAATATATGATCAAGAAGATATAAAACAGACAAGTATAAGTTTAAATTAGAATTTTCGTGTTTTTTTTAATATGACTATAATTTTTCTATGGAAAACGAAAGGATCCAACTATTTTGTTTAAAATTTAATACACTCGCATCATAAACATATGTATTCTTGTTTGATTTTTGTTGATATCGATTTTGATAAAATGTTAATCGTATGTATTTGGGAAGTTTACACTTTAAAAAAAAAATGCAGTCATAGGAAAACTACGCAGATTAAACCGGAGTGCGTGGTTTCATATAAAGAATACAGTTGATTGATAGAATCCTATAATTGTTATCAGATCACAAGAACAATCTAGATTATAGTCATCGAACCTTATACCATTTTACTGTGTCAGTGAGTGAGGCGTGCGTTGGACACTCGATACTTGTGTTGGTGTACTCCATCACTGTAACTACAGGATGTGATGCTTCTGATTGAATTTGTGTGGGTAGTGCTGAAACAAAGAGGTTTAAATAAAATTTGAAAAACAAAAAAAATACGTGACGATAAAATAATAGATAAACTTACTGTAAACTGTAACTTCAACTGTCTTATTTGTGGTTGCGACGATATTTTTGGCAATGCATGTGTAGTTTCCACTCATATCTTCAGTCGGTGACTTGATTGTAAGAGCACCATCCAACTCTACGTTGTAACGCTCATCTACATAAAGCAAGATAATACGTTTGTTAACGTACTCACATATATAAGTAAAAACATAAAACCTGACACGTTACCCTGATGCACTCCAAAGAATATTTAAAGTGAGTATCAAGATAATTCGAGTGAAATTAATAATCAGCATTTATTTGTTTATTGACAGATATGTATTTAAAATTTGACTCATTTTTTTTTGTAATTGAAATTTTAACTACATATAAAATATGTCGCGTATGTCATATAACAAAGTCAAAAGCTTTGGCTGAATTCAAATTCAACGTTTCTGACCTTTATCGAGATAGACGCCATCTCTTGACCACATGACGTAAGGTTTTGGTTTTCCTGCGACGTTACAAGTGACAGTCAAAGCGGAGTCCATATTCGTGGCTAAATATGGTCCCGTATATTCGTCTGCTAATATCTTTGGGGGTTCTAAAACAGGTCAAATTTCAGTGTCACACAAACATTACGCAAGTCAGTAGTAATCTTTAATTTTTTTAACGGTACTAAATAAGTTACCGTTGACGGTTAAATAAGTGACTTTTCTGGCGTCACCAGCTAGATTTTCAGCTACACATGAATACAGCCCTTCATGGTTGGAGTTTGCATTGGTTATGTTGAGGTTTCCCATATCATTGAAGCTGAAAATATCAATAGTATTATTTGTTTACATTCAATTGCGTTTATATTTGTAGTAAAGTGTCTTCAATTATTTACCTCAGATGTGTACTGTTTTCTTGAAGTTTTTCATCTTTGAACTCCCATGTTATACTTGGGACGGGGAACCCAACTACATCGCATTGCAATGTAACATTGTGTCCTGCTAAGACGTTAGTATTTACTTCTAGAGGAGGTTCTATGTATGGTGGCACTGAAATAATACTATGTGTAAATAGCTGTTTTTTTTTTTGGAAATAAGATCTACAACAAGCTTTGCTTACCCCAAATAAACAGCGAATAAGAAAGTGTATTATTTCCAAATCGATTTTTTGCTACACAGGTGTAATCTCCAAAATCAGTCAGATTTGCAAGAAACCTGAAAATTAAGTCGTTAGCATAAAACGGTTCAAAATTTGCAAGAAATGTTCTTCTCTGTTCAATTTTATCTGGTTAACTATTAAATACATAAATAAAGTTAGTAAATGATAGATAATACAAAAGTATTATAACCGCAATAATCGTAACTTATGAAACAGAGTGAGAGTGGGTACGTTTATGTCCAGTTATTAACAACAAAGTGTCCAACAGTCTTGACAAAATTGGTCCCATACAATACACTACGGCCCGTGTCGTAGTGACCGCTGAAATATTTATAAAAACATACTAAAATTACTGCAAGAGGGCACCGTAGCTGATAATCTTAGAAAAATAAAAATAATATATGTGAGTGAGTGGGGGAAAAGGGTGCATTGGCCCATAAATGTCGTCTCATTGAGAGGCTCGAACATTTTCTGTTTAGTACTGTTCATACTATTGAAGTATTTGTTTCGCAATCTAGACAGAAAATATACTAACCTGATACCAAACTCGTCGATGTACTTCCTGTCATCTGTAACTACTGGGTCTCCGTTATGCGTCCACAGCACCTCGGGTGAAGGCATCCCGCTGACTTCACAGGGCAGTTCCACAAGTTGACCTTCTAATATCTCCTGCTCAGTATCCGCGGTTGGAAGTGAGATCTTAGGGGACACTATACAATGTATATCAAAATTATGTAATTTTTTTGTAGAAAGACCACTCGCAAATGAGTAATTGATAACATTTCCTGTAAAATTACAGGGACCATCACACAACATGTAACCTGGTCGGTTCCTGAGTCTTAGACGCACTTAGCCACACAAACATCGTAATTATATCAGTAAAAAGTATTTAATCTCGTCATGGCATCTACTTCATTAATCTAGAAGTAATGTGTTATAACTTTCATTGTATGATAGCCATACTTATCTGTCTCCAGCATCTCAAGATAATTAAAATCAAAAAAACATCGATGGTAAATTTAAGTTATTCGAAAAAAAAAAAACGATAACTATATATTTTTTTACTTTTTCTAGGTTTACACTTGACCTTCATCTTACAAATGTACATAGTTTCTACAATTTTTAAGTAAAAGATTTTTAAAACAAATGTAATGGCGCGTCGACGTACACATGTGATTTTTTCTTGGTCTAAAGACCAGTAAAGTTCACTCAAACCAACCAACTCTTGAACATACACATAAATATTTCTTACCATAGACAAATAGTGTGAAGTTCTTTTCCACGGATCCCATGGGGCTCTTGGCATTACAATTATAGATCCCTGTGTCATACACCGATACTTTATCGATGACCAAAGTCTCGCCAGTGGTTCGTCTGTAAAGTATTTGTAAGAAAACAAATGTAAGTTTAGTTAGAACTTAATTTATGGTTGACTAAGATCAATGTACTTAGACTGACTATAGTCCACTCGTACACCAAATCAATAACATTTAGTGTTCGAGTGGACTATTTTTTGTTTACTTACTAACGCGACAAGTTACGGCTGGTCTAGTCAGGCAAACAGCAATTGCCGATCCGCAGTTCCTGATTCGAAACCCATGCGCACCACGACGAAGTCATGACTTTCGAAGTCATGTTTATGCGTAATGACGCTAACTTAATACGGTACGATAGGTTACCTGGAAGAGATCGCTTTCAGCGATCAGGCCGGCCTCTGTCGCACTACTTTACCATGTTTTGTTTATTTTTGCTATGTATTCTTTTTAACCCCCGACCAAAAAAAGGGGTGTCATAAGTTTGACGTCGATGTCTGTCTGTCTGTCTGTCTGTCTGTCTGTCTGTCTGTCTGTCTGTCTGTCTGTCTGTCTGTCTGTCTGTCTGTCTGTCTGTCTGTCTGTCTGTCTGTCTGTCTGTCTGTGTGTGTGTCTGTCTGTGGCACCGTAGAGCTCAAACGGATGGGCTGATTTCGATGCGGTTTTTTTTATTTGAAAGTTAATTACGGTGCGGGTGTTCTTAGCTATGTTTGGTTAATATCGATTCAAAATGGCCGCCTCCACAAAATGGCGGATAAAATATTTCTTCACAACCTTCCTCAATATGGGTATCAAATGAAAGGGCTTAACTAGTAGAGTACTATACACTATAACAAATTTCAAATCCAAGATGGCCGCCACCACAAAATGGCAAATTATATATATTTTTTCACTACTACCTTAATATGGGTATCAAACGAAAGGGCTTGATTAGTAGAATACTTTTCACTATGACAAATTACAAATTCAAGATGGCCGATATCACAAAATGGCGAATTACATTTCTTTTTTCACAGCTCCCATAATATGGGTATCAAATGAAAGGGCTTGACTAGTAGAATGTTGTACAGATAACAAATCTTAGATAGTCGGGGGTTGGTCAAAATTTTTAATTTTGTTCTTGTTTTGTGTGTAAATGAAAAGTATCTATCTATCAATTTAGTATGTTCCTGGAACCTTTTCAGTTCAAGTGTAATCCACCGACCCGCACTGGGCCAGCGTCGTAAATTATGGTCTAGCTCTCTTCTCTTGCGAGAGAAAGCCCCGAGTCTCAGCAATGGGAACATTTAGTGGATTGCTTATACTAACGCGATAAAACGCAAATTCATTATTTTTTTGAATAGCATAGAGTGATGAGACGAGCAGTACATGTGCCTGATGGTAAGCAAAACGTCTGCCACATAACAGCACATTGACACGCAGCTATTGGAACACAAGTCCAATGTTTGCACTCTACTGCTTGACGGTAGATTAACTGGCAAAGGTCTGGTACTTCCCCAGGCGGACTCTGCTAAGAGTCCTACCACTACAGATTATACTTGATAACACTTACATATTTTTACTGTAAACCACGGGTCGTCCATTTTTGTGCCACAACACTATCGGTGGGGGTGAACCGACAGCTTCACATGTGAAATTGACTTTTCCACCGGCTTCTACCTCTATGGGTTTCATTGGGGTGTCTGGTTGTTCAGCAGACTTGAAACGTGGTGGATCTGAATAAAATAACAAGCTATGTCACTAATCATGAGGATAGTAAATACAAGTTCCTAGTGTTTTATTCATAACCACTCCTGTCTTCGGTGACCCTCCCCCTTCGGGCTGCGCCTACGTTTGAAAAGGTTCATTGAGAATAGTACAATAATTTTACTCACAATTTACAATCAGTTCTGTGTGAAACTCGTCTCGTCCCACCACATTCTCCGCCACGCATCGATAAACACCAGCATCACTTGCCGTCACGTTGTTAATGGTAAAGTTTGAACCGTCACCATTACAGGTATTGTTAACAGTAGTGTATTCGCTCGATTTTGAACTCTTGTATTCCCATCTTAGTGTTGGTTTTGGACTGCCACTTACACTGAGAAAAATAATAGAAGAAATGGTTACAGAAAATTTCAATAATTAAAAAAAAATTGAATTCGGAAGACATATACTTCTGAATTCTGTGGAAAGATCAGATCTTGTATGGATATTCTGGTATGGTAACTTCTGATTTCTGATACAATACGTAGAGATAATTATGTCAGCCCCAAAGATACAAAGTGAAGCCAGTGATAATTCAATTTGATATACACAAATGTTCAATTAATCACACCAATATTATTTAAACGATAGTTTGTTTGTTTGTAAGAGTGCAAATCTATTACCACATATCCCTGTAACGGCAGAATGAATTTGAATGAACTTAAAAAAAGGTAAGTAGTAATTACTGTATCTGGATAACACTTCTGCTCAAAAAGCTTACACATACTTAAAATAGTTTACGTATAGAGTTGCCACAAACGCTTTACACCGAAACCACGGGTAGCATCTTTCTTGCCATGTCACTCTTGTGGAAGTGTCATACTTTTGTCGCGGCACATCACTCTGTTGCTATAGAAAATATGCACGTCATCTGCTTACGATTGACACAAAGGAACCGTGCGGAAAATCTGACTCTATACGTAGTATATATAAACTCTTTGCTTATGCTACTTTTATCCCTTTAAAGTTGTTGTTACGCCGCGGGTTATTGTCCGCCATCTTTGTTCGGAGTAGGCTAACAAATAAACTATATAATTATACGTATAAAATATGTGTAATTTCCATATGGCCTTCAAAGTTGAATCTAATATTTTAGGCGATATAAAATCTCACCTACATGTGAGAATAGTCGAGTCTCCTTGTTTGACCACTCTGCGACCAGGCTGGTCTTTCAGGAGCGCTGGAGCATCTGTGATTATTTACAAATTAATAATAATAATAGTATCCTCAGAATTAGGGCGCAGGCTCAGGGAAAATATGGGTGACTCCCGCTCCGGCGCGTTCCTGGAGCAAAGGTTGGCCATTGCCTTTCAGCGTGGGAAGGCGGCGAGCATCATGACCACTTTTGCGCCGGGAACAGTTAGGGGTGGGTTATTCGGAGATTAGTTTTTTATTTTTATTTTCCATTCGTTTACAATTGATTCATATTTTTAAACAATAAACTCATTAATATCGTAAGTATCTTAAAAACTTTTAAGCATAAGAAATTAAATATTTTATTTACGAATCGTACTAATATTATATGCAAATGCGAAAGTTTCTGAATGTTTAGATGTTCGTTGTTCAATCACAACGGAACGTCTGAACGGGTTGAAATTGGGAACACAGTTAGATTCTAGTCTGGAATACCACATAGGCATAGAATAGATAATATAGATAGAACGGACACTCCCAACCCCCCGCCAATTTCAATCTTCCTCACACCTCAGGCCGTTTCGGATACGCTAGGAGCACTCAACGAAGGGCCGGTATCGAACATCTAATTCCTAACGAAATATCATCATGGTAGGTTGTTGTGCTGTTTACGGCTGTCCGTCAACTAAACGGCACAAGATTAAAAGCTTTATTTAATTTCCTAATGATAAAATAACGTAAGATTAGAAACTTTTCAATAACGTTGCTTTATAATATTACAAGCTTTGCTTAGTTTGGGGTCAGATGGTGTTGTATGTGAATTGTCTACCAATATTTATTTATTTATAATAACGAAGTCGTTTTTAAGTCAAAGTTCGTAACTCACACAGCCAGTAACTTATGTGCCCAAGCACGGATTGATAATGCCTGGAGGAATAATTGTAGTGACAGAATAAAGTTTCCTTCATGGGTAAGTGTAAAATAAAATGCGAATGTGTACCTACTAACAGAAATAGACATCTAGGTACCTGATCTAATCTATCATCGGTTTCGTTTCATTTTACGCGGCAATTTCACAGATTTCTGAAACAATTTAGAAATCTGTGCAAACACCCTTTTAATTAGAATAGTATAATTTGGCTCCATTCTATTTATGTAACTCAACATTATAGCAAGTTTATAGACTACGTCACCAGGTGAACTCAAGGGGCACAGCTATTCAATAAAACAATTCAGTAGCCCTAGCGCTAACGCACACATTCACGCGTGTGTACGAACGACATCTGCGTAGTTGTGTGAAGAGTAGGCAACTCCACAGCGGCGGTTGTATGGAGTTTTAGTGAAGTGTCCGGGGTGTGACATAGGCTAAATCACGGGAAAATAATAGGGACGGGAACTTCAGGGGTAACATCGCGGGGCGCTGTTAGTACTATGTAATTCGTACACTCAATTCAATGAGTTGTAACTGAATTCAAGGAGGAAGTTCTCAATTTGACCGTATTGAATCAAAAGCTATTGAGCAGTTGTAGAAAAAGTTCTAATTTCAGTTCTAAAAAAAGCGTTTACATCGATGATATTTTCGTTTACTCCAAAACCAAGCTGTCTCATTCGACCAGCGGTTTTGTTGGCACCCGTGGTTGGCACACACTATTTGGTTGTCAAATTTTGTTTTAGATTTATTAGAATTATTTTAATAGAATTTTAAATTAAAGTGAGTTGTTTGATTTTTCTGTCAAAAATAATAACTTTAGATCGATTCAAGAGCTGCGCTTCCATACCCAAATAATAGATCAGTAGATGTGGCGCAGCCGATTGCTGTGCTGAAATGGGACTGAGCCAAGCACTGTCGTATGCCAACCAACTATGGGCAAAATCCACCTCTGACTCGATCCCAGAGGGTAAACGACCTTCAGGTTGGCCCAGGAATATGGGTGAATTGATGAGCTTTACGACCATATCAGGGATTGGCTCACTATAGCTTTCGATAGACACCATTGGAGGGATGGAAGAAAGGCCTTTCGCAATGTTAGGGTAGGGTAATAAAATAATAACAACTTACCCAAACCAATAACATTTAAGGTTCCGTTGATTTCCATCCGCTCATGTCCATTCTCCACCACGCAAGAATAAGATCCTAGGTCATCAAAATCCACCTTCTCAATGACTGCTTCTCCGTTCTCAGATATATTAACATTGTCATTTAAAGTGAGCTTAGTATCGTTGTGGTACCAGGTGTAAGTCGGTGGGGGGTACGCGTCAATGCTGCACGGTAACTTAACTCGCTGGTACAACTTTACTGAGGTATCTGAAAAGATGTTTGAATATTTTAAACTGGAAATATTAAAATGCCTAATTTATAGTCCCATTGCTGGGACTTGGGGCATGGAGAGAGCCAAGGCGATCTACCACGGTAGCGAAGTGTGCGTTAGCAGATGACATTGAAATATAATAAATACCAACAAATCTAGTCTAAATGGTGTTCTTATCGCTAATCTTAGTAATTATTATAAAAAAAACTCAAGAAAAATTAGGAGTTCTTGTGAGATATTTCACATGCGGCACACACCTATGTAGCCCACCAAATTTTGGGGATTTATTGAGCTGCTGGGTCTCGGGGCCTTCTCTCGCAAGGACAGAGTCAAGGAAATAATCCACTACTCTCGCCCATTTTGGGGGTGTTAGATGACACACAACCTCAACATATTCTAGGAACATGTCGGTGTCCTGGCGATGATTTTCTTTATCGTTGTAAGTAAGCGAAGATACCATAAGTGTGGCAGTTTGTGTTCAGGCCCATGAAGAGCCTGTTAGATATGAAATAACAACTTCCGCAGCTCCCACAGCGCGTCACTCATCATACGCGCGCAAACAAGACAGCACTTGCCATCCAGCCGCCATCGAACACGCGAGTGATTTTAATTAATTATTGTAAATTCTAATAAATTTATCTATTACGTAGAACAATAGCTTTGATTTGCACCAGTGCGTCCTCTAAAGACGTAACAGTTTGAAACAAAAAACAAAGCAGACCATTGAAACCTCGCTTGAGAACCATCTTCCTCAGCACCAGTACGGTGATGGTGTCCTGGTCTTTCCCCGCCGCGTTCTCAGCGACGCAGGAGTACGTCCCGTTGATGTCCGCCACTGAACTGTTCAGGTGCAACGTGCTCTTGTACGTCCTGGGTTTCACTTTTGTGAGCTAAAACGTAGATAAAACTTGGTTTTATTAATAATAATAAGTTGTTTGGTTTAGCTACGAGCTGCCGAAAGCTACGAGTATCAAATTGATTGAATATGACTTTTTAACCCCCGACGCAAAAACAACGGATTGTTATAAGTTTGACTTGTATGTGTGTGTGTGTGTGTGTGTGTGGCATCGTAGCTCCCAAACAGATGAGTCGATTTGTTCTTTATTAATTTTTTTGTTTGAGAGGAAAAAAATTGTCGAGAGTGTTCTTAGTTATGTTTGGCCGCCGCTACAGTCATATTGGCTGATAACATAAAATACCTTCACAACCTTTCTCAATTTGAGTTTCAAATATGAAATGGAAAGGCTCGACTAGCAGATTACTACTTACATATACCTACACTAATAATTTTCAAATCCAAAATGGCCGCCACCACAACTACTAAAAATAAAATAAAAATTGGTTATGTTCGGGAGCTACAAAACCACAGACAGGCGCACACACATATGCGCAGACAAAACAAACGTCAAATTTATAAATTTCATCACGAAAAACGAGTTTCTCAAGGAATAACCATTATCTAAATTCCCTACAGACGAAGTTGCGAGCCTTCGTATCCAGTTAAAATAATACCCGTAGGATTGTGAGATTCTCACAGTATGTTGCAGGAAGTGCTCCCCCCGGCCGCGGCGCCAGCGCACGCGCGGCATGGGCGCGGCAGCCACCTCGCACGTCACGTCCACGGCCGCGCCCGCCGGGACCGTCACCTGCGCGGCGCCTATGGAGCGGACTGATGGCGCCAATACCAGCGATATCTGGACTGAGTCACTGGCTGGAACAGTGTGATATCACTTTAGATCTTATGAAGTTAATACTTCATTTTGCGCGCTAGAAACGATGATGAGTGAAAAATAAAACGGCTTGAAAAAGTTGCCTGACTCTTCAGAGTGAACATTACGAGAGCATATAGATACCTTCTTGAAAAAAGAATAATGAGTGGCACACAGACACCCAAATAGTACCTACGCATTTTTAGGTAGGTACCGCACACAGATATCTTTTAAAAATAAAATTATGAGTGGTATAAAAAAAAACAGCTTGATAAAGTTGGCTAACTCCTCAAAGTGATTTTTTCACGCGCACACAGACACCCAAATAATACGCATTTTTAGGTCCCTATGGCAGGTGACCTCAGCTAGCCTCCTTTGGGCTAGCGCAAGCGGAGCGTTAGTAATAGGTATTTAATAAAAAATAAAGGCTTAGTTACCTTTTTGGGTGCGTCTATAAGAACACATAAGAAACACTTTTTACTGTATAATTTAGAGTGGCGGGACGAACAGAACATGCGCCTGGTAGTAAACAACACGCCTGCCCAAAGTAGCACAGTACTACGCAGCTTTCTGAACACGAAGAGTCCAAATCACTGCCTAGCTCTGCACTCACCCAGCTATATAATATTGCTTTTTGACCTGTAAACTATTTGCAAACGCAAAAGTTGAAGGGCAATCCTTCAAGCCGGAATACAGCAATGTTTGGCTAACACTGCTTGTCGTTCGAATAATTGGCAAAGATGTGGTATTTCCGCAGGCGGACTCTATAAAGGGGCCAGTTGGATCACCACTACTAAAAAATATCCAAAACTCACCTTCCAATTTTCCCCGCACTGCTTTGCAAGTCCACACCCCGTCATCAGTCACATTCAGCGTAAGAAAATCCGTAAAACTCTCGTTGACTTTGATTTCTTTCAAAATAGTTCCATTATTTGACCACTGGATGGCGTCACTGTTGTGCACAAGGCAGTATATTGGGATTTCATCGTGGAGTTTCACGGCAAGTTCGTGTGGTCCCACTATTTGTGCAGTGGGAGCCGCCTGGATGTGAACTACTGCTGTTTTGTTAGACGATCCTCCTGTAATATATTCGTATTTATTAGTACTTACTAGCAAACCGATTTACATGTAGGTAAAGAAAATATAAGGGGCCCCTTAAACCTACGCCAGAGTCACAAGTCTCGGGAACTACTCGGGTTTTCTCTCTCTGCCACACGATGGACCCGGCACCCGCACGGTGAATCCATGGAATGCTAAGAAAATCGTCTCAAATCATGTAAAAAATAACATAAAAACTTAGTGAAGCTTTTGAACTTCCAAAAAACTCTGATGATTCTTAACTGATGTTGTCTGTGAATTGTCCACCAATATTTATTTTTTCCCCAATAGTAAGTAATACATTTTTTAACTCTGGTTGTCATATACCCAACGCAAGGACGTTGACGGAAATAATAGTAAAAAATTAAAAAAATAAGATCTAACAGTCCCCGCGGTTTTCCCAGCTTAGATTTCCCATTACTTTCGCTTGATGAAAAGTAGCCTATTTCAAATTATAATCCAACAGTGTCACAAATAGTAACCTGATTCGTTAAGTCGTTTCGACGTGATTGAGCAATAGACGTCCAAACTAAATCACGCTAGTTTTTTATTCTTAACAAGAATAAAATTAAGAATTTTGACTAACCCCCGACTACCTCGGATCTCGGATTATCTGTATAACGTTCTACTAGTCAACCCCTTTCATTTGACACCCATATTAAGGCCAGGTAGTTCTGTCAAAGTAGGCATTTAACGCAGTCTTGTTCTCGCGACCGTCACCGACCGCGGAATCGGTGCCACAGTGCAGAAATAACATTAAAATATTGGACTATGTAATTAAAACTCATTTTTTGTTCAAGATTTGTTTATGTTTGTTTGTTTATGATAAGAGTTTTGTTGCTATATAAACGAAGAAATATTAAATTTATCTATACTCGTAGGTATACAAAACTCAACCTTTTCTTTTATGGTCACACTACAAGTTGAGAACGGCTTTTCCAATTTCATGCATCTTTTTAAAATGTTTCCTAATAATTCACAAGTTCGTCAAAAATTTTAAAAAAATTGCTGAAACGTAATGAAAGGCCAGTAAAAATAGAAGGTTTTTGGGTCAACTTTGCACTAAATCTCTAAACCAATTTTTTTCTATGAGGTAAAGATCACTTACTGAGCATAAAATTACAAAATGCTCACAGATCCAGGTAGAGCTTCAAACGCCAATTGAAAAAAAAACTGTTTAGCCGATATTTTGGAAACTATATATTTTGACAATAATTGTAGAAAATAAAATTTTGCATCTTTTGTTGCTAGTAAACTTTTTTTGTAAAAATTACCGTTTACGATTTATAACCCATTTAATGATACAGTTGCGATGATGCCGATAATAGTGGATGAAAATGATGTGGTCTACGATGGAACTTACTTCTCTAATAGAAACAAACACAGTGTACCTCGTAACCCCAAGGTTCGAACCTTCGACAAAAACCCACGCTGGCAATGCGTTTCACAGCTTAGTTGTTCTTATTACAAAAGTGGAGACCAAACTCTTCGTTCAACTCTTCAATCATGATGATGACTGGTGCTGTTTATTCGAGCAACGAGCAATATGATAGAATAACTTTAATTTAAAAACCCCGACTACAAAAAAAATACACGTAAAAAAATATTACCTACTATCTATCTATCTGGACACTTGGCGAATGAGACTAGTCTTAGAATATCTTAGTTACCAAAATCCATCCAGCCGTTTGGAAGATATGTGGAAATAAAAGTTTTACAAACATAAAGATACGCGCGAAAAACATAACCCTTCTTCCATTCCGGTAACATGTTTATGCTACTGGGAACAGAATTCACTTCTTATTTTTTTTACATTGTTACCATTAAATTGGACATAATAAATCGTAATTGGTAAGTTCGAAAAAAAAGTTTACTGGCAACAAAAGATGGGAAATTTTATTTTCTACAATAATAATAGGCTTTATAAACTTTTTGGAATATCGGCCAAAAACGTTTTTCGATCTGGCGCTTGAAGCTCCACCTGGATTTGTTATTATTTTGTAATTTTATGCTCAGGAAATGATTCTATACCTTGTATAAAAATACGAATCGGAAATTTAGTAGAGAGTTAATTCTACGAGTAATTTTACTGCCTAAAAGGTTTCTTATCAAATTTGGTCGAGTGTCTAAATTTCATTTTAAATGAACGAAGTTGGGTTTTATGGATTCGTAGACAAATTTTAAAATATACGTAATGTCTGTCCATCCGTGTGTGACAGCCATTTTCTCCGAATCTATAAGAAGTATACTATTAAAACTTGGTAAGTACATGTATTCTACAGTATGAACAATATTAACATTTTCATACAAAAAAAAAAACAATAAATTTTGGTGGTGTCACAAACTTGGAAAAAAATTTCTATCAAAACCTGTGTATCTATGGATAGGTGTTCAAAAATTGTATTGAAGTTCCTAACATTTTTTTTCTAAACTGAATAGTTTGCGCAAGAGTCTCTTCCAAAATGGTAAAATCTGTATGTGAGGACTTTTCTTCCAAGTTCTAAGTACCTTACTACCAAAGAATTTACCTAAATGGCATGGCAATGGCAATCATAAATAATACCTAACTTGCATTTATATTAGATTTTTACGCAGGGATTTCTCCCTCATTATTTCCTTATCCCGATCTCTGATTTGACGGACGAATATTTTACCGATACTTATCTATTTTCCATTGCATCCGCATTGAATTTTTACTTATGTGTTATCGACGTCAGTTTTTGAGACTCCCTATTGGTCTACAAGATAAAGTAAACAGCGTACTTATTAGTTTCAGCGTCTATTTGCAATTCCAATGAAAATGGTATCAAAAATCAAGATCATAGCGTGCTTCACTAGTAATATCTACTGATATTGTTATACTGTGGCACTATGATCGTAATATTTAAAATTTATTGGTTGTCAAAATTGCAAAATCAAGCACAGGCCCGTCGTCCGTGAGCGCCGAAACGCGACTGATCAGGCCTGCCGAACGGCGCGCTATATATATGGTAGATATTAAAACATAGTGAATAACTGATACTTTTTATCAAGTCAAACACTGCGAATGCATCTATAACTTTTTAGTGGCTTTCGTTGAGTACAAAAATTTAGTAAAAAAAATCATTAGTTTAGTCATAAACTTGAATAAACTTTTTGAAAAGGGGTAACTTTGGGATTTTTTTCTATCAAGTAAAATTCATTAAATCGTGTTATTGACTGCGAATTGCACTAGATTAGATCCTTAACTAATACATATATTTTTTTCAGAGTTTAATACACTATTTTAAAGGTCTTAAAGTTGTTTTAAAAATTCAAAATTACGGCCCACACGCCCTTAAGGGAATCGTGAAAAAAGAAATGTGTTTCGGCATTTTGTGGTAATGCCATCTTGGATTTAAATTTGTCATAATGCAAAGTATTCTACTAGTCAAGCCCTTTCATTTGATACCCATATTGAGATAGTAGTGAATAAAATAATATAATTCAGCATTTTGTGGTGGCGGCTATCTTAGATTTCAAATTTGTTATAGTGTATAGTATTCTACTAGTCAAGCCCTTTCATTTGATATCCATATTGAGGTAGGTTGTGGAGAAATATTTTGTCCGCCATTTTGTGGAGGCGGCCATCTTGAATCGATATTAAACCAACCTTAGCTAAGAACATCCGCACGGATATTAACCTTCAAATAAAAAACCCGCATCGAAATCGACCCATCCGTTTGAGCTCTACGGTGCCACAGACAGACACATAGACAGACAGACAGACATACAGACAGACATCGACGTCAAACTTATAAAATCCCTTTTTTTGGTCGGGGGTTAAAAAAGAATTGCGATATGGTTTAAAATTATATTTATTATAGAAGTTGTATTAAACTGTGCGTCAATGGAATACCAAATACGAGTAAATAGCGGCGGGTTTACCTCTGTTACTAGCGACACAACTGTAGTTGCCGGCGTCAGCTAGAGTGGCATCTTCCACAGGTTTCACGTACGTGTATACTCCTTCAATGTTGGGCTCGACGGCTATGTCTACCACTACGGACAAACAAGGACCTTAGAATCAAGTCGATCATCATTAGTCTACCCTAGTCTACTGCTCTGGACACAGGCCTCTTACATGATACCCCACTCAGCCCTATTCTTAGGTTTTCATCTCCAGCCACTGCCTGCTGTCACACACATATCATCACAACATGGAGAGTTTCGCCTATTCGAGGTCTTCACTTTATGATATGTCTACACAAACGTTTATCGGTCTTACGACAGATAAAACCAGCCTGCTGCCACTGCAGCTTATAAATTGTAGCCTGAAATGTCCCAGTGCTGCCCAGGCCTCCTTACCCTCTTTCCACTTGTCTCCATCCTGAGCCAGTATATACCAACCATTGACATGTTTATTGAGATCATCACGCCATAGCTTCAGCTTGCTAAGCTACATAGGTACATCTATACTAATATAATGTAAATAAGAAGTACCTATCTTGATGTGAGTAGTTCAGGAATACTCACAGTACAATTTAATAAAATTATTATTTTATATCTTATCTTATTATAAAGCTGAAGAGTTAATTTGTTTGGCAGTTTAGGATGGACATCCCGAATTGTATACTGGTCTGGATTTCTCTGGGAGTAAAGTTCCCGGAGTAGGTGATTCATAAAAGACCAATCATGGTAAGGGTTTCTGCGTTTCAGGGTAGAGGTCAGATCCGAGTCGTAAAGGCCTTTCTAGGATGGATGGCTCGGGATTTATAGATATTTAAAATTATATACCTGAATTTGATTCGTTATTGTGTACGATGAACTGAAATTTGAACAGTAGCGCCTCACTGACGACCGTGCAGGAGACCTGGCCCCGGCTTCCGAGCTGTAGGGTCTGCTCCGATGGCTCCAACGACACTACCGGGGGATCCACTGGGAAATAAACCACAACTGTTATAATATATTACAGTAGTGGTAGGACTATTTGGAGATTCCGCCTAGGGAAACACCACAACTTTGCCAGTTATTCTACCGCTAACCAGTAATATTCTAATATAAGTAAGTAGTATGTGTTTGAAGGGGAATTGTTTCCAGTGAAATTACAAGGCATAATATAAAACATCTTATATCTCTGGGTGACGAGTTCAGTAGAGTGCTAGGTAATGATTTGGACCCTTCATGTTCCAATAGCCGCATGTCATGTCAGTTCTGTTATGGGCGGGCTTATAGCTTACATCAGGCACAAGCCCTGCTCGTTCTGTCACTCCACACTAAAATAAAATACTTGTAATATTGTCACATCTGTAGTCATTGCTGTTGAAGCATTCAGAAAGGTGATTTGATTTGAGTATTGTCACAATATACATTTTGCATTTGTTATATAGGTAAAAGTTTGTATATTTGAAGAGTGTATGCTCGTTACCACATATCTCGGTGACGACTGAACAAATTTGAATTTTTTTTCATGAATAGTTTGATCGATAAGCCAGCTTTTTGATCGGTTTTTGAAGGTACCCGAACTCGATGCTAACTTAACCATTTTAGGAAAAGTGTTATAAACTTCCGATCTCATAATGTGAGTCAGTTTTTCCGATCTAGCGAGAGAATGAGATATACTGTCCAGTTTGTCAGCGTTGCGTATATTGTGCGAATGTCTCTCTCCTCGCATGTTGTATGAGTCAAATTTATTTCTGACATACACAGCCACTTGGTAAATCAAGATTGCAGGCAACGTAGTAAGTATGCCAAGCTCTTTAAAATATGGTCTGACGGATGTGCATTGAATGAAATTAAATACGTATTAAGTATGTATATGACACACATTGATCTCTTACAATTACCGGATTGATAGGTTTACACTTGACCGCCATATCGCCTGATGTTTGGCAACCATCCGGTCTACGGTAGAGCGTCCTTACCGATTCACTCTCGACTTCAAAACAAGATTGTAATCATCGAAAAAACCCTACTTCAGGCAATGTATTCCACAACTAAGACGTTCCTATAAATCTATAAACCTACCGAGTAACACGACGTGGGTAGTAGCCCGGGCGACGCCGGCGACGTTGCGGGCGCTACAGATGTATCTGCCCACGTCCGCTTCTGTCATGTCTTCTATCACGTACTCCACGGTAGTTGTCTGTCTGGAAACAAAACGTGAATTTATATGTAACGGAGACCGCGCACCAAGCGGCACCCGGGCACCGCGCTGTTCTTGACTTTGGACCTTATGTTCACATCTTTACAAACTACTTTAGTATGAACGTGAACCGCGGGTAGAAAGGAAAAGCGCGGCACCCGGGTGCCGCTTGGTGTTTTACGGGTTAGATTTAACTAATATAAAAAATTTGGTACACCGGGCAGAGCCTTTATTAACAAAACTAAAACACAATGAGACCTACACTACGCTACACACCTAACTAACTACTTACACTAAGCACACCTGAATTATCCATAGACCAATGAAGGTCTACAGATAATCAAGATGTTCAAGACCAGTTGGAAGCCTAGCATGCTGGCGGCATTACCACCCTGAATGGCAATGCTTATTCGCTTAGTACAGCCCAGGTAATGAGGATGAAGGTGGAACGACGATCTGCGTAAAATGGATTGGAGCTTAGAGGCGTTCAAATGTTGTCAGCCTAATATAGTTTGCCACTGGATATGAGCCTCTCCCACGGCTGCCACCCAGCCCGATTCGCATTTTCATTCTTTACGTTTCCATGTCATCTCACTGCTAAACTCAGGTGCTTATATTATCACTCCACCAGTCACAGGGTGTCCTACACGACATTTGCCGAATCGCGGTCTCTCACTCAAGAACCCGTGTACCCCAACGGTTGTCTGTTCAGACAGATAATACCTAATTATATGGCCGGCCCATTAGCTCCTTAGTTTGCTGATATCGTAAACTTCGTGCTCTAACAGATCGTCGCTCCGTCAGCGCGCCTCCAAGCATAGCTCTTTCAATAGATCTCTGTGCGACTTTGAACTTGTGGACCGATTCAAAAAATCGAAATCAATGGACCGATTTAACTGTCGGTGTTCAGAATTTGTTTTAAGTTACGGCTGGTCTAGTCGGGAGAACGGCGCCTGCCGATCCGGAGACCCCGGGTTCAAACCCCACACGCACCATTGTCTTTTCGAAGTCACGTGCGTAATGCCGCTAACTTAAAACGGTGAAGGAAAACATCGTGAGGAAACCGACATGCAACTTTTCGAAGCCATCGTGGTAGATTATGGCCTTAACTCTCTCCTTGCGAGAGAAGGCCCGAGTGCCAGCAGTGGGAACATTTAGTGGGCTGTTGATGATGATGTTCAGAATTTGGCTTCTTAATTTCAAAATGTACTTTAAATCTATTAACTTACAAGCTAGACACGCCTGCCTGTATCCTCGCGGAGTATTTCGTCCATAAGGCAGTGACGGGCACCAAACTCTCCACCTTACACTTGAGGACCACTCGCGAGTGGGAATGAGCTTTGATCTGAAATCATATTATCATTGCACACATAAAGGTTTAGTTTTGTTAACCCCCGACAAAAAAAAGGGGTGTTATAAGTTTGACGTCGATGTCTGTCTGTCTGTCTGTCTGTCTGTCTGTCTGTCTGTCTGTGTGTGTGTCTGTCTGTGGCACCGTAGAGCTCAAACGGATGGGCCGATTTCGATGCGGTTTTTTTATTTGAAAGTTAATATCCGTGCGGGTGTTCTTAGCTATGTTTGGTTAATATCGATTCAAAATGGCCGCCTCCACAAAATGGCGGACAAAATATTTCTTCACAACCTACCTCAATATGGGTATCAAATGAAAGGGCTTGACTAGTAGAGTACTAAACGCTATAACAAATTTCAAATCCAAGATGGCCGCCACCACAAAATGGCGAATTATATAATATTTTTCACTACTGCCTCAATATGGGTATCAAATGAAAGGGCTTGATTAGTAGAATACTTTGCACTATGACAAATTTCAAATCCAAGATGGCCGCTACCACAAAATGGCGAATTACATTTCCTTTTTCACAATTCCCTTAATATGGGTATCAAATGAAAGGGCTTGACTAGTAGAATGTTCTACAGATAACAAATCTAAGGTAGTCGGGGGTTAATCAAAATTTTTAATTTTGTTCTTGTAGCTGGGTGACAGAGCTTTGCTCGGTTTAAACACTGAGTATGTTTACATACCTACAGATAAATGTAACAGTTTTTCATTGTGTAAAAACGCGCATTAAATGCGTTTTTTTTAAACCTAGTTAGATCGATTTATCGTCCCCGAAACCCCCTGCATACATTTTCATGAAAATCGTTCGATCCGTTTCGAGATTCAAATTCTAGGTATATATATCAACCTGTACATAGGTATAGTTATAGAAAAATTGGTCGTTTAAAGTTATAAGATAAAATAAGATCAGAAAGGTTTTTCTGCGCGTATAACTACTGAACGGATTCTAATGCATTTCATTTTTTACTTTGAAGTTTGAGCAATCTGTACGTGCGGGGGATAAAGGCTTGTGAAATGAAATGAGAGTCTAAAGAAAATCAAGATGATCAAGCCCACTGTCGGAAGCGTGCCCAGCTTGCTCGCGGCATTACCACGCTGAATGGTAGTGCGTATACGGTGGACCAAAAAAAACGTCGGCGTTTTAAGTTTTCCATAATCATTGGTTTGGTGAACTCAAACCTCATGCATGAAAGACGAGAGATAACGCCAAGCAGCAATATGATAGAATCTGATAATAAATAAGCAATGTTGGTAGTTCACTGAACTGTTCAGTGAACTACCAGTGAACTGAACTATTCAGTGAACATTACTTATTTCCGACTTATTTATTATCAGATTCTATCATATTGCTGAAGGAGTTAATCTCTCGTCTTTCATGCATGAGGTCTGAGTTCACAATAATTATTATTAACTTATTTAAATTATTTTTAACTTTTTTATCTATATTATTTAAATGATTGGTAACTATTAAAACCACAATAAATAATGTGGTTATAATTAATTACGGTGAAGCTATAAATATGCATGTATATGCTGTAAACTGTATCGAAATATCGGTCCGTCTTATCATCACGGTAAATATCTACTTGAATGTAAGAATTTATTGTGTATTTCGGTGACGATCTTCTTTATTACCTACCTTTTTACGTGTCACTAAGTATGGAACATCTGAAATAGGAAGAAAGAATAAGTGTAAGTAAATTAATCATAGCAAAAGTTCCAAAACAGCAACTTTTATCAGGAACTCAGTGATGGGCCAGCAGGCGCCATTATACTATGTAACCCATACGCTAATATAAACAATATTGATACTAGGTATAGCTGTCTTTATCACATAGACTAAACCATATAAAATATAAAGGATTTTTCTGCACAACGACTTCCAAAATTTAATTCAGAATTTCTGTGATTTCAACAAAATTCTTTAAAATTGTTTTTTTTTTCAAAAATCTGGTAGGTATCTCTAAACTATAAATTTCACAAAAGTGTTTCGATTTCAAGGGCAGAGTAATTTTTAAAAAGGTCTTTCAAAATTTATTAGAATTGTACAGAGCACTACAAAAATATTCCAGAAGAAAAAATATGTTTCGGATTTTTTTTAAGAAAATATTTTTTCGCCGCGTCCAGCTCCTCCAGTCCTTTTTCAATAGAATAATAGATAAGAAGACATTCCAATTATTTTATATTAATTATATATACCTCTTCTAATCCATTATTCCGCAACGCCGTACATACATTTTGTACGCGGGCCATGAAAAAGGCCGCTGACGTAGCTGGCCTGGTGGTGGCTTAGTTGGTAGTAAGTCACCACCGTTTTTGTAGTGGTAGGACTCTTGGCAGAGTCCGCCTGGGTCAGTACCAAACCTTTGCCAGTTATTCTACCGCCACAAGTAGTAATGTGCAAACATTACTGTGTTCCGGTTTGAAGGGCAATGTTTCCAGAGAAATTACAGGGCTTAGAGATATAACATCTTAGATCTCTGGGTGACGAGTGCAGTGCAGTGCTAGGTAATGATTCGGACTCTTCATATTCCAATAGCTGTGTGTCACTGTGCTGTTATGGGCAGGCATGTTGCTTACCATCAGGCACATGTCCGCATCGTCTCGTTACCATTTCTTAAAAAAAAAAAAAGTATACCATAGAAGCCGTAGGTCGTGGGTTCGATCCCCACCCAGTTCAAATATTTGTGTGATGAATACAAATATTTGTATTGTGCCTGGGTGTTTCTATGTATAATAAGTAATTATTTACAAGTATTGACGTATTATACAGCTCTCTTGCTAGTATTGTATGTGAAATGTCTACCAATATTTATTTATTTACTTAATTGAATAAATACCTGGTGACTTGGCCTGCACGGCGGTCGCTCCTACTCGACGTAGCTCGTGACCGTTTTCGTCTCTTCCGTTTATCTGTAAGCATTTTTTTAAATATAAAACCACTGAACCAATTTTTGAAATTCGTTCCTTGTAAGTTTGTTCAATTCAATTTGTTCAGTCATGTTAATATTTCGAATTCTTATATTATGTCAGAAGGCTAGTCCATCAACAACAACAATAATTTTTCACTTTAAAATTATGTTATGTATGTTTACGGTGTGTATGTTTATGTATGTTTGACTCACAGCTATATAGAAGAAGTCATCTGGCGGTATAAACGCTTCAGCCACATAGTCCTGCCCGCGGCGAGTGAGGGGGAGCTCGAACAACGTCTTCCCGGCCAGGCTCACCACCTCGGCGTACTCCAGCGACACGGGCAGATCCGGCTGCGAGAGCGATAACAACATGTGGTTGTACGTGCCTGGAACAGACGTGTACTTTAATGTACACTGATTGTTAAGCAGACGTCCAGTTTTACCGCAACCTGGGATGGCCAAGAGCATATAACTTGATTGTAAATTTGCGTAAGTATTCCTCCTCTCCCCTATTATCCTTTTCTTCTCCTTATCCAGGACACATGTAAAAAAAGAACCCGAACGATAAAGATCACGAACCCTGAAGTCTGATAACTAAATCAAATTTAAAAAAGTAATCTTCTGCACTTGCCCAAAGTTAGGTAGGCAGCGGTAGAAGCCAATTGCAGCCAAAAGCCGTACAAAAAGCAAAAAAAAACCTTTAAAAAGGTGTAGAACTTACATAGGCCAAAAACTGAACACATCGAAACCTCCAAGAAATACCACGCCACCAAGCTACCACGCCAGTACTCTATAGTTACACATAAGTTTGAAGAAGCATATTAGTTTAAAGAAAAATAAAACTCCCGAGTTTGCTATTATACCAAAAAATTACCTTGTTGGAAAGTTAAAAGTTTGCCATTACGGCTTTAACGTTAAAAGAAATGGCGTGGCGTGAAGAAACTGCCATATTCCAGACAAGATATCTTTCGATGACATGCGTCATCTGCCGAATCGCAACTGGTTAGCGTGATAGATTTGTCTGGATTGATCAGCCAAACTGCACTTGGCCAGAATTGTGGATTATGGTTTTGAATCTCTATTGAGAGTTGGCTCCTAGCCATAGTTGTAGAAATTTAAACTGAGCTACTACTACTTTATACCTTGGAGAGGCCTGTAGCTGGCGAGGTCCCGGGAGGCGACCGGCTGCACGGAGAAGCCGTGGCTGAAGGTCAGGTTTGAGAGCCCCACCACCCGCACGGAGTACTCCTCCTCACTACCCACCGTCACCGACCAGTTCCCGGGCTCCGGCTGGATCACCTTCACTACCTGCAAACAAGCAATAGGTACTGCATAGTCACATCAGAGCTTTAGACAGGAAAATGCATATTTTATCCTATTTTCTAATTAACATTATAAATGAGAAAGATTGGGTGTTTTGATGTTTGTTTCGCAATCACGTCGGGACGGATCGGGTTAAAATTTGGAACACACATTATAGCCTGAAATAGAAACTAGCTACTTTTGCTGCGGGAAAATAATCGGTAAATTCGGTAGAACCGAAGGGCGCTGCTAGTATGTAATAGTGACACTATGCTGTTATGGGCAGGCGTGTTGCTTATCATCAGGTGCGTGTTCCGCTTGTCCCGTTACTCTATCATCATCATCTACAGGCTTTTATATTCCACCACCGGGTATAGGCCTCTCTTTTGTCATACCATATTCCTCAGTCCTGTGCCAATTGAGTCCAGGTTTGATCCGCCATAAAGGATTTAGGACGTCCAGCTACAAGATGGGTCGTCGAAATCGTGACTTGACGGTGACACGAATAAGGCGCACCAAGGTGACAGATATGCAGTGGAGACTCTGAGCTGGAGGAGGCGACTTAGAAAATAGCAAATGACGATGATGAGTTGATTACTAGCGGAGTCCCAACCGGTAGTGATGGATTCAACAGACGAAATCGGACTACTAGACTTACTCGTAGGATGAAAATGTAACCAACTATTTTCCTATTTTCCTTTCCTTCTATCCAAGATAGGTATTTGTTTAAAAAAAAAGAGAACTCAAATGACAAAGGCCACGGACCCCGAAGTCTGTGGAACGCAAATTTTAATACTAAATTGTTAAACAACAAAAGTGATCATACAACATTGATGCGTGTACATCCCCAAGCGTCTGTAGAGACTCAACTGGAAAAAGTGGCATAACATTAAATGCACTGTTTCCGGATACTTCATAATTAGATCACTTGACGGTGACACGAAGAAGGCGCACCATGATCTCCGCGAGGTCCAAGGTGGTGACCAGCCGCGGCGGCCCGGTGAGCGTCTCCCCCGCCGGGTCCACCACGGTGACCCGGGGCGCCGCCCCGGACACCGAGACCGTCACCTCGCCCACGGAACTGTCTACTGGGATCTGGAATCACAAACATTATAAAAAAAGTTGTCTTCAAAAGAACTGATTGATCGCTGAACGTAAAGTAAAGAATTTGTCAAATTTTTTTATATTATTCGACCCTGTTATTCGTATTTAATTTCATAGTGAAATGGGATTTTAAGTTTGTTGGCATCATATTTAATGAGTCCTCATAAGGCCCCTTTAACTGCGAGACCGTAGGCGAGAGCCCACTTTGCCCACGCCTAGCGACGCCTTTGCCCACGCCTAGCGACGCCTTTGCTGATATCAGTATAAAGTGCGACGAAAAGTGCGTGAAATTAATGTTAGGCATCCAATAACGCATTCAAAAAACATCTTGAACTAGTAAGCAACCGACTAATTGTAATGACAAAGGTCACGGACCCCAGAGTCTGTGGAGTGGCTAATTTAAATAAAAAAAATTAAAAAAAAGCAACCGACTTCCTCATTTTGGCAATCTATCTTAAAATAAAAGTGGTCAAGCGCAAGTCGGACTCGCCCATGTAGCTTCCGTAGCAGCAAGTAACATAATATAAAAGTTCTTGCAGTTCGTTGTTACTTTAATCAGTGTTTTAACAATAGTCAATTTATGACGTATTAAAATAAAACTACTTACTAAATCTTATTCAAACTAATTTTCGTTGATAGTTGTTTACATGGTAATGCACATCATACACTTTTTTTTTTTTTGTCATTATCTTATTTTAGAAGTTACAGGGACACAGGGGGGGGGGACACTTTTCCCCACTTTGGAAGAGTCACTCGCGCAAACTATTCAGTTTAGAAAAAAAAATGTTTGAAACCTCAATATCATTTTTGATGACCTATCTATAGATACACCACACGTATGGTTTTGATCAAAAACAATTTTTGAGTTTCAGTTCGAAGTATGGGACACCCCTAAAGTTTATTGTTTTTTTTCTATTTTGTATCAAAATCTTAATGCGGTTTACAGATTACATCTACTCACTTACCAAGTTTCAATAGTATAGCTCTTATACTTTCAGAGAAAAGTGGCTGTGACATACGGATGGACAGACAGACAGACAGACATGACGAATCTATATTAAGGGTCCCGTATTTGGCTACGGAACCCTAAAAAAGAACTTAAAACTAAGGTCGTATTCTAGAAAGCCTCTTAGAAAAACAGTTAAAGTAAGTAAAAGGAAGTTACCTCCTGTGTATAGTTGGACCCGGCGGGATTGACACTTGACCCGAGGTTCACCGTTCTGCCCTTTATAGAACTCTTCACGAAATCTAGCACCTGCAATTACAAATTGTATAGAACTACCAATATTTATTTATCACGGGCGGGCATCCCACGGAAGCAGTTCTTTTTATAGTAAGAAAAAGTAGCCACTACACGGTAAAATGACTTATAATATTAGTAGTTCGCCTTATAATGTTGTTGTCCCCACAACTGCCCCAATTCTGCAGCGCTTCAGGTATGTCCGCGGATGCGTTCATGGCCTGTTTTCACACGACCATGCGTTTGCGTGCTTCATCGTTGGTACGCAGAGTGCGGGCCAGCTTCAACACCGTCTTGAAGGTGGTTGCGGCTCGATTGGATTGTGTTTTCCTCGGACATTGCTGTAATAGGCACGTGCCTGTGCCGATGCCCGAGCGGAGGTACTGACTAACATATTACAGAACTAGACAATTTATTGTGACTTCCTACTTTTGTTTTTACTTTTTATTGCTGTCTTTTACTATTACTATTGTTTATATAAAATTTGATTGAATTTTCCAACTTCTTTGAATTTAATTGTACGTTTTCTGACATTCGAAATTGTAATTTTTACTAAATTTTATTAATTTTATTTCTCACACTTTTCATGGGCAAACTGACGAATGGCAGGAATTGACACAAAAGTTCCTAGTGACAGGCAGACATGTTTGGTTCATCTTTTTCTTATAATATAGAGCGACGAGAAGAGCAGGACGAGTGCCTGATAGTAAGCAATATGCCTGCCCATAACAGCACAGTGTCACGCAGCATTTGAACATGAAGAAGCCAAATCATAACTACTACTGCGCTGTGCTCGTCACCCAGAGGTATAAAATGTTTATCTCTACGTCCTGTAATTTATCTGGAAACATTTTCCTTCAAACCGGAATACAGTGATGTCTCCACATAACTACTTGGCGGTACAATAACTGACAAAGGTGTGGTGGACCCCAGGCGAACTCTGCAAAGAGTCCTACCTCCACAAAACCTTACCTTGTGTACGCTGGTCTTGTTGAGGTTGAAGATCTGCCCCCCGCTGGCGGCGGCGACCTGCCGATAGACCTGGTACGTGGGCCTGTCCAGGTCGTTGCAGTGCCCCGTCAACACGAACACCACCTGCGGACATCAGCCATAACAACATTTTTTACCTATTGTAAGTTTATGCTGTTTTGGCCATTATTGTAGGCAAAGGCAAATTATGCAACGGAAAGCTCCTGCCTTCTAATTTCAACTGCCCACCATTCACCAGATTTTTTTATTAAAAGTAGTTTTACCCAGTCGCCAGCTGGTATTGTCATAGAAAGAAGTCTTCCTCAAAACATGCCTGTTTCCTCACGATGTTGTTCTTTACCGTAAAAGCCAGCGGCAATGACAAACTTGTACTTGCACTTGAGAAATTACTAAGAGGTGTAACCGAGATTTGAATCTATGACCTCATTATTATGAATCAGACGTAATAAAAGATCGTAACGTAATGTGGCGGTGATAGGGACGCTGGCCCGGGAGAGATGTTCTAAAGAAGGAAATGATGTAATAAACCTAATATCGTAATTATTCTTGCCTGACAGCATTGTAAAAGCAACGTAATAAGATAATATAAAAGGTAACATAATAAGACAAAATATGTAGTATAAAAAAAGGCTGTCTATACTTACATCGAACTCTTAAAAACGGCAGAAGCGGCAAACACGCTTCTACTATGGCGATGCAAAATCAGGTGACGTCTCCTGATTTAGTCTCAGTCGCAACAAGGAGTTGTGTACGTTCGCTGACAATTCAATTTTCAAATTTTTCAAACAAATTTTCACCACGTTATTTTGTCTTTAGATTATGGCATACCTCATCTTCCGTTTCTTTAATTATATCGATGTGTCTATATAAAAAAAAAAACAACAAAAAAATAAGACGTCCCTATGTCACTAGCCCACCAAAAAAAAGAGACCACAATTGAAAGAGTGTATTGAGTCCATATGTATAATAAACTTTACCTACTCATGAAGCTAGTAATCACTTGTTTGAGGTCAATGGGTATTACGGAAATAACAACCGATAATAATCAACAACTTGTGATGACATTCAATGTCTTGGTTTTGAAGTTTTGAAAGAAACCGATTCACTCTCTACTTGAAGACACCGAGATTGTAACCATTGGAAAAAGCATAACCATAGGTGGTTACACTAAATAAATAAATTCCGTACACGCAAATGCGATATGTAGATAGATACGAGTATGATACGTTTTAACCAACTCACTTGTGTTTGCTTCCTTTGCACCTGGTCGAGCACCTTGCCCACCAGCCTGTGGTCTCCCGCGGTCGCGTCGGTGAACACGTAGACGAAGGACCGCGGCCCACTGACAGTGAGCGCTAGCTGGATGCCTCCCAGCGACTTCTCGGGGCAGTCTCCGCCGCCGTACACGCTCACCTCGTCAAGTGCGCGTTGGAACACACCCTTGTCGCGGGTCACCGTGGCTGGACCCACCGCTGAGTACAATAATTGCAAATTACTGAGACTTTCTAAACCCCCTGTATACGTTAGGCAACGCCGACGTGTGGATAATATATGTCTTGACTTGACATCGTTCGGATCGTTCGCTCATAACAGTCCAAGTCAGATTTCACCTACATTTTATCTTATATCTTTCCGAGTCATGTATTCCGTTTCGATGACATCAAATGTTTTTTTTTCCTCAAAAGTTTAAGTCTAGGTACTTTGTTTGAAAATGGACACATGGACAGCTTAGGGTTTAGTACAAATACCTACTTATTGTAATACTTATGCTTCGTCCAATCAGCATAAGTATTTTTTGTATACTTATAAATTGGTAGGAACCTAGGAATAGTGTAATGTAGTGTTATGCTGCCGTCCACTGAAGCGGCGTCGTGTGTTAGGTTGCTCTTCAATAAAATATGAACGATGCCGATCGCCGATAATTGCATCATACTCGTGAACGTGTGCTGCTGGTGGGAATAGCCATAATACCTATTTATGAAGTGAAAATCTTTTGGTGCCCCTCTTCGAATTCTAGCATCACGCTCGGGAAGGATAAGAAATATTCAGATAAACTCGGGGCCAGGCCATTGGCCATCTAGAAATGCCTCAGTGTTTCCCATTGGCCATTGATTGGCTGACCCATGTCCAGATGGCCATGCTCATGGCTACGCCCTCCTGTTTGCATCTACTCAGGACCACCATGCGCAGGAGTCTTCTCTGACTTCTTTTCTTGCCCTCGAGTATCTAGCTCTCCTAACTTCCCCCACGTGAGGATCGCATATTGCGACGATGATTTGGAATACGTGATGAGCCGCTCAATTTGGCGCCCCTGAGAGGCGTGCCGCCTGGGGCACCGGTCCGGCTTGCCCCCCCCCAAGAGTGCTGATAGCTGCGTGTCACTGTACCTACCGTTATGGGCAGGCTTACTATCAGTCACTTGTCTCGCTCGTTTCGTCACTCCATACTACAAAAAAACTTCAAAAATAATTAAATCTCACCGGGATCATGGAAGGGTACAAACACGAAGTCGCCGATGATGCCGCTTTCTTCCAAAGCGGTATTCAGAATCATCTCTGCTCCTTCTCGCAACTGCTTCAAATCATTGTGCATAGAACCCGTCGTATCGAAAACGAACGCCAAGCTACTTTTACCATCCGCATCTTCCACTGACGATTTACCATTATCTTCTTTAGACACACTATTCGACAAAAAGGTAAAAAGGAGGAATATTCTTGCTAAGTTTAAATACATTTTGTTGGAAACATTACAGTTGTGAGATGTAAAGTGTTTGAGCATGAAATGCAATGTTTTAGTTTAGTTATCTGTAACCTCTGACCGTGTAATCAATGTGGGTTGAGCAAGGAAATCGACATGTACTGACTCGGAATCTCTTATTAGAGGGATTATATACTAGTTTGATTAAGTATATATTGTAGAGTCCACATGGGACCTGGATCACAACTAAGTTTATATGTATGTAGTATTATTAAGATTAGGTAGATAGATAGATAAACTCTTTATTGCACTTAATGTAAAAACAAACAAAAGTTACTTATAACAAAACAAAATAAAGTAGCAATTGGCGACCTTATCACTAAAAGCGATCTCTTCCAGGCAACCATAGGATGTAAAGAGAGATTTGAGAATAAGGAGGAGGGGAAGTACAAAAAGGAGTGATTAATATTCTACAATTAAACAATAGAATAGATAATTAGGTACCTCTATGTTCTGATTTTAAAGGCAATAGGTATTTCCAGATTTGGATTTTGAAGTGAAAACTTTTTTGCCGCGGCACAGACGGATTTTTCGTGGGCTGTGAATTGAATTCTAGCGTCACGCTCGGGAATGATAAGAGATCGTCGGGTAAATTCGGGACCATGGTCATATCTAGAAATGCGTCGGCATTACCCATTGCCCATCTAGAAACGCGTCAGCATCTCTAGATGCCCATGCTCATGGCCCCGCCCTCCGGTTTCACCCGCGTAACAAATAACAGACAATACGGCTGTACAATAAACAGTGACTTTAACTAGCGACCTGAATGATATTCAACCAACATGCTAGGTTGTTAATTGAAAGGCTGATTAAGCTATCTACGACATAGGCATCAACATAAAGCCACCACTACCTACCTACGTATTTTATTTGTTTGATAATATAATGTTTAACTTTAAAAAATAAAATTTATTTCAAAAACATAGATCTTAACTATACAATATTTTCATACAGCTATGAACAGGTACCTATATTAATTTTATCAGCCTGAACTAGGTGGAACCTGTGTTTCAGGCGAGTAAAATGCCTATTTTAACTAAGAGTTACTTACATTAATGAATAATGAAGATAATAAAACTAAACAATAAAATCGGTTAAATGACAAAGTATTTATGAACTACTTTGATTATTAAAAATATAGGTATACAATTTCTTAATTATTTTATAACTAATTAATATCAAATGTTCAGCTTCCTCATATGACAGTGTTAGCAAATATTCACATACAGTTTGTTTACAGTTAAAAAAGTTTTGGTCGTAAACAGATAGCAATCTGTCTAAAACTTTGAAAACCGTTTTGTGGATTGGATTATATTTTTCCGGTCATCTGAAAACGTTTCAATAGTGTGCAAGATCCTTTATACGGGTAAGTACCAACATAAACTTGTATTTTATAATAATTACGCAGATTAGACCACAAGCGTACCTACTTAGGCATCAAACTCGTATTGACTGTTTAAAATAACCTACATTGTGTTATCTAATTGATATAAAAACACAATAAAAAATTCAACAGAGTTAGTTTAGGAAAAACCGTTAGCTTTGTGACGTCGACACATTGTGTGTGTTATAAGCATGGGACGGACCGTCTAACTTACGTAATATATCTAGTAAATAGGTGTATCGATTTATGGATGGCTCCTAAATTTACGAAAACGAGTAAAACTTATGAAAATTTAGCATTTTACTAGGTTACCTACATTAGCAAAAAGAAATCATTTCCTATTTACCTGGCTAGTCTAGTCTAGTTGGAAAAACGGAAATAGGGAATATGTATGCATTTTTTTATATTTTTAATTCACTTTTTACATTATTATAACACAATAAAAAATATAAATACTCTTGTAAATGTACAAATTGATTATTAAAATAATATTTAAAATATCGATATAATTTGTCCAGTTTAAACGCCGCCATCTTTCCCGCGCCTGCATGACGTCACAGGCCACGACCTGTGTTTGTTTACTACAAGTGTTGCAGTTACTTTGTACCGATTTTTGAGTTGTGCTACCTAATCAAACGATGGAGAACACGACTTTTCTCTCTAACACTACTAGCTCAGTACGAATATCGACACCGTTAAAGCAGAAAACATGCCATGTGACGTCACATTTGGTTTCCACAGATTTCCCGCGCCTATTTTGCACTTTTTAAATAATATTTTTTATAATTAATAACTAACTAAATAATAAAATAATTGTTTTGGCATAATGGCGGGACATTAAGGATTCTACGAAAAAAAATCAAGCCAATTTAAACTACATGCATATTCCCTATTGCCAGTCCAGAGGGTCTACCGCCTCACGAGAAATGTCTTAGCTTAGATATTGCTCTCTCTTTCTTTCAGCTTGGAATGATAGAGACCACAATAGCAAAGCGAAAGCCGATTTACTTAGGCGGTAGAAGGGCGGAGTCCCTGGTTCGAATCCCACGCGCACCACCGTCTTTTCGAAGTCATGTGCGTAATGCCGCTAACTTAAAAACGGTGACGGGAAACATCGTGAGAAAACCGATATGTGCCTAGAATGTTTCGAGGAACATCCACCAACCTGCACTGGGCCAGCGTGGTGGCTATAGCCTTGACTCTCTGCTTGCGAGAAGAAGCCTCAAGTCCCAAGACTCAGGCTGTTTTTACCACTTGCGTTAGCAGTGAAGGAAAATATCGTGAGGAAACCTGTATATTCTTAATATAATTCCAATAAATACGTGAATTCGGAGAATAGACAACATATTCACTTTCTGTTCTTTACTAACATAAAGTTGTATCATCATCAGCATTGTCCGATCTATCACATAGATAGACAATGAGGTAGACCGCATCGTCGCTTAAAACATCAGGTGAGATGGCGGTCAAGTGTAAACCTATAAAAGTTAAAAAAAAAGTTGCGTCGCTATGAGCCGTTTTCCAGATGCAAATCGAGTCCAATAGTTTTTTCTTTTCTTTTTTTAAATAAAAAGTGACGAGACGAGCAGGACATGTGCCTGATGGTAAGCAACATGCCTGCCACATAACAGCAAAGTGACACGCAGCTATTGGAACATGAACGAGTCCAAATCATTACCTAGCACTGCACTGCGCTAGTCACCCAGAGATCTAAGATGTTATATCTCTAAGCCCTGTAATTTCTCTGAAAACATTGGCCTTCAAACCGGAACACAGTAATGTTTGCACATTACTGCTTGGCGGTAGAATAATTGGCAAGGGTGTGGTACTTCCCCAGGCGGACTCTGCCAAGAGTCCTACCACTACTAAAATATATAGTAGTTCTATTATTTTGCCAAGTGTGGCACCACTGTTTGTTTTTGTGAATTGTCTGTAAAAACACATTGGCGCCACTTATGGTGAAATTGGGATCTGTCTTTGACAGGTCTTTTTGCATCTTAAAAACGCCCCATTGAGAGGCTCACTTTCGGCGACAGCTGAAGAGATCAATCAATACGATTTGCAACAGCGACGGCTACCATCACATCCTCCTTATATCAAAACTACTTTCCCTTTTAATATTACTTACTAACATTTCCCTTTGTCTTTTTCAGTCCCTTCTTTTCTGGGAAAAATATTCTACTTAATTTAAATTAAATAAATTACCCCAGTTTGCCATGTTGAATAGCCATTAAACTTTGAAATAAACGAAAGCTCCTACGAATATTGTAAACTAGCGCGCCCCGCGGTATTATCCGCGTAGTTCCCGTTCCTGTTATTTTCCCGGGATAAGAAGTAGCCTATGTGCTTTTCCAAACTACAATCTGTGTTTCGAAATTCTACTCAATTCGTTTTTTTGACGTGATTGAGCAACGAACTTCCAAACTATAGCAATTGTAATATCATAGCAGCGCTCCGCGGTTTTATCCGCGTAGTTCCCGGTCCCGTTGGATTCCCAGGATAAAGAAATTCCAGATTGTTCCTCCAAACTACATATAATCTTTGTTCCAAATTTGCGGATTCGTTCAGACGTTATGACGCGACTTGATTGAGCAACAAACATACAAACATTGATATTTAATAATTATTAACAGGAAAAAACAAAAACAAACTCTTAAAAATAAAATCTTTATTCAAAAAATTCACACTGGACACTAATCGAAGACATTCGGAGTTACTTAATTACAAAAAACAATATTAAACATCTAATCTTAGAATTCAAAATACGTTCTTATTTTGCTTATAATAGTGCGGAGGGTAAAGAATATTAGCAGCGTGTTGCACGCGATGGAAACTTACCTTCAATGGATGAAGATGAATAAATAGTAAAAAGTAGCTTCCTTCTGAACTTTGTCGACCAAACAAATAAAATTGCAAATTATGCTGCGAAATCTCTAAAAGTTGCCCTAATAGTCGGTCGAAGAACTTCGAATTAATCGTACAAATAACATTTTTTTTTTATTTTTATTTATTTTATGACATTCGAGGTCCAGTCTAAACTTCTGGTATTGAATAGTTACCCTCCAGACTATTCTAAGCAATATGTATGGCTGAAACATGACAATGACCCTTAGTTATTTCTTTTAAAAACCCCTTATTTGAAATTGGAAAAAATCAAAAAAAACATTCAGGCGTAATTTTTAAGCTGAACCACCATTATTAATATTTCTCTCCATTAGGAGTTCTTTGGACTGTAACCATAAATAAATAAATATTTACTACATATCATTCATGAATAATGGGTAAATAACTACAAAAATCAAACTATTTCAGCCACATTATAGTACAGCAAAAACTTAATATATTTTATATTGCTGGTGCATTGAGGGACCGATACCATTTGTCCCGAGGTTAATATTATTTGTACATGATACAGACTTCATAAAAATCTGTTTGTTTGTCTAAGTTGCTGTTTTATACAACCAGATATCTGTAAACTGGTTTGTGGACTCTTAGAGAGGCCTTTGGGGTCCGTTGACAGAAGTATTTCATTAACAATAACAAAAAAAATGGTTAATGTAAAATTTTAATGTTGGAATTATACAGGTAAAATTTTTGAAGAGTTGCGAACAAGTTTTTTTTTAATGAGCTTATTTTATTACAATCAGTTTTTTTAATCTGATTTTGTGTAATTCTTTTAATTTCTTTTAAGTAATAAAACAGCATCTAAAACAAAACAAAAATCGTTTAAAAATAAACAAAAGAGATCTTATAAATACCTGTCTTTACATATTTGAGCATGGTGTCCAATGTTAAATTCAAGAAATTTAAATTTTATGACATTAAGTTCTAATCTAAATTATATTGCATATTCCATAGACATCTGTTAAGTTCAACCAACACCAGCTCCAAGTAAGCGATAGACAACCATTAAATTAACTTAATTTAACTTAAGTAGTAATAAGCAATTTAAAACAATAATAAAATTGGGTGTTGCTTGAGGGTTAAAATGTGGTAATTCAATTGTAATAATATTTACTAAACAATTTTGTTATAAATTCACTGACCAATTCTCTTTTCAAAATTATTGCAAAATAATTCATTAGACATTAAGTTCTATTCTGAAATCATATCAAAGTCAGAAAGTTATTTGGAATTTCTTTCATTTGAACAATACAGTTGACAAGAATATTGATAACTTCTTATTTATTCACTTAGATTATTATATGGTGTTGACAAGGGTTAAATAAATATTTTTATTACTTTTCTAAATTTCACATGCCCCCAGTATAGAACCTAAAATGGATTATTTGATTTATAGTCTTGTAACGAGACATTTTCAGAGAGGAAAAATTTTTATTTTTAGATGATAAATTTTACTTAATAATATTTTTATCCTGTTCTAAGGACGGCTGATAGGGGTATAGTTCCACAAATCACTTTTCTTTTCACTATAATTACAGTAAAATGGTCATTTTTATTCCATTTATGTATTATTATAAAAAATGAGATACTTAAGCAAATATTGATGGCAGCTAAGTATTAAAAACTTCCTCAATAGTATGGACTTATTTTCTTTTCTGAAAATGCCTTTTTGTTTCATTTACGATTTAAACAGTTAAGAATATACAATTAACACAAGGACAATACAAAAAAAAATCTCACTTGAAGATGGCCAAGCCACTGTACATATATTTCGGTGGTAGTAGGGCAAAATCATTAAAAAACACACACATGTACATATACTATGGGAGCAAGGGTAGGACAATATTAGTATGGTCTGACCAACATTTACATAGGTTATGTAATATACCATTATGGTCTTAGCTAGCACAGTCACTAAATACATAAATTAGGATTTATATGTATCAACCATGTACTACTATTTGTTTAAAATGAACGAAAGTTGCCTTTTATACGCGTATAGAAGCTGTATATTAGCTCCGGTACGGTTAATTTTGGGGTATCATCTCAAACGTTGGTTTTCAGAACTACCATACATGTAAATTTGCTATATTCCGTTTATCATTGCGCAACCCCTTATTTTGCTCATACACTGAATTAGTATGAGCACAATTATTCGCACAATTCGGAAAGGTTTTCCGCAACCGACTGTACTGATTCAAAAATATATTTGAAGATCCCTGTCACATTATTATTGAATGTAACTACAGTTTTCATATCAGTTTTTTACAGTGCATTTGTATTTAGACCCTGAGTTAAAACCATAGCAATATTGGTCAAACTAAACAAGTTAATATTATTGTTAGTAGTTATTTAAAAATAACTTTGGCAAGTGTATAAGCTATAATGTATAAATAACATTGAATTTGTACTCGAATGTCCTGTGAAACTCAGTCATGGATATTATAATGTATATTCATTTAATTTGATTAATACAAAGAGGTTGATAAAAATGTATGTTTGTATTAATTTAATTGCAGTTGATATGAATGACTTAAAAATAATAATTGCACACCAAAAATCAATTCATACTATGACATTAATATTTTAAATGTACATCAAATCAAACAATCTACACTTATACAAACTATTTGTTATTGACAATTCTTATTTTGGGTGTACTTAAACTTAAGTACCTAAGTGATATCCGAATACAGAGGTTAGGGAGCATTCAAGTATTACGTATCGCAATTGTTAAAGATTTTAAAACCCCTACCCTTCCCCCCTCGTAACGGACACTAACATTTTTGACACCCTTTCTCTCACTCTGTAAACATTACGTGAGATCCAAGTGATTGTTTTTACATAAAAGTCACCACACAAGTTGCCAACTAGGGGGGAGATATTTTTAAGTTAAAAAAAAATACCTTCATGACACACCTTCACGTTTCACCACCCCCCTCCTTAATACGTAATACTTAAACGGTCCCTTAATTGTGTTTCTGAAGAGCAGCATACAAATATTAAGTTTTTATACTCATTACACTCATATTGACGTGTAAATTGTACATTTATGAATAAAGTACTTTGACTTTACTCTACGACTATGGGAATTCAACATCACATATGAATATGTCACTGTGCATACCGTCACTTTGTAATAAAACGCTTGATATTATAAACCTGTTACTTTAGTTTATAATATAAAGTCGTTACATTGTAATCTGACGGTACTTGCAATTTAACAGTGACATATATTTCATGTCAAACTTAATAGATTATTAGTAAAAAATGTTTTAATAATATTTTACAAGGTGGGCGGCAAACAAGTTGACTCAAAAGTGACGTGGAAGGGGAAAGTTCGCGCATGTGCTCTTCCAACAAAGAGACCTTAAAAACGTTTCTGCGCAGCTAACTGCATTGGGTCAACTTGTTTGCCGGCAACTATACACACATTTAAACAATTCAAATGTACTTTTTGGATCAGAGTTGTGTTTTTATATAGAACCGTTATAACTGCAAAAATGTTTTAGGTTTACAGAATTACATGGCTATTTGCACAACTGTGCCACTCTTCGATCGCAACCTTTTAGTTTTTACTTTCAACAAATTCTACAAATAACTGAATAGAAATGTTATTGTCTCTATCATTACCTACAAATTTATCAAACAAAGACCAAAATGGTTTGTTAATATCAGCCCACTGTATGTTCTCAGTGCTGGGACTTAGGGCCTTTCTCTTCCAAATAATATTGGGGACCTTCTGGTGTCATTTGGTATGTTATACTCAACATTACATTTATTCCATATTGTGGACATTTTCAATTTCTAAAGTTCTGATGTTGACATTTACATTTCTTCGTTTTTCTAATGTCATTTTATACATTCTATAACGATTGTAATGAGATTTTGTTTAGTGACTTTATTGAAACTCTCATTCAATAAAGCACAATGGCCATAATGGTATATTTGATATCTAATTTATCTATCTACACATGTCTATACAAATAAACTAGGCTTGTTTTTGCGTGCAAGCGAATCAGCAGGGTGAATAATAACCAGCGTATTTATTTGTATCGACAGAAGCCTAGCAGATAGCCTCGGAGTCCTAAACTAAATTGTCACATTGGTGTTTAATTTGTGAACTAACTTCACTCTTAATGCTATGAAAACTAAGTTGGGTGTTATATATAGTTTTAATTGATATATGGGTTACTGTCGTGTGATATGATCGGACATGGCCGATTTAAGCTAAGCCGCATAAGCCGTTCAAGAGAAGAGACATTCTTGCAAAATACACAACATTGACAAGCTGGTTGATATTTCACATTCTCTCACTAAGTCGGGAAAGCTGACTCACATTATTGGACTGGAAGTATATAACAGCCTACCTAAAACTGTTAAATCGGCTCCGAATTTCGGTAGCTTCAAAAACAGATTAAAATTCTGTCTTATCGACCAATATTTTAATTTTAGTGAGCCTTTAAAAAGGGATAGTAAAGATTAAAATTCTGTCTTATCGACCAATATTTTAATTTTAGTGAGCCTTTAAAAAGGGATAGTAAATTTAGGATAAAATTTTTAACAAAAAACGTCATTTTTCATTACAATTCAGAAAGGGGCCCCTTAAACCTACGCCCGAGTCACAAGTCTCGGGATCTACTCGAGTTTTCTCTCTCTCCCCACACGATGGACCCGGCACCCGCACCCCCTCAAATATAAAGTAATTGACACGTACATTCTTACTTTAGTATTTTATTCTATTTAATCACTAATTGACGTAAAAGTCGACATTTATTAATAAAGTGCTTTGACACGACGAAGTGTCGTGTTTGTGCTTTGAAAAAAAAAACTGAATGCGTCTGAAATTTAAGTAACACTTGTTTGACAATGCCCCACGGGGATAACCCATCAATCAATTAAAAATACTTCACATTTAACACCACTATTTACACCTCTCTGCAAATAGAACAGTTACTACGCTATGTATATTTCATTTCTACTGTTAAAAAATAATGCAATGCAAATATTGCACATCTATACTTATAAACTACATTCATTTATTCTCATTTAAAAATACATTCTCAAAAAATCTGAACACGTATTATGGGGCCAAACTCCCATAAAGTCTATTCAATAAGATAAATCCCTTAAAATTAATAATTGATGAATTCGAGACGAAATTAATGGATGAAAATATGTCAATATAAACTATCATATGATTTTCAGGTTCTTCATAACAGGAGGAACAGAGGTGTATCAAACATTGTTTTGAGATTTCAGTTTTAGTATGAAAATTATCGTAGTCGACAAGCTTTTGCAGAATCGACCGATTCCTTCAATGTACACAATGTTGTTCCGTTGCAGTTTTATTTTAAGTACATTCAGACAATGCTTGCAATACCAGGTTGTTAACAGTCATCAAGAGATCGCGCAACTTTTTAGTGAAACAGGTTAACAGCATACAGCAAGGCACGATGTCACGGAGTTTTCATGTTACATATTATTTTTAACCCCGAAAATAAACGGTGTTATAGGATTTTTACAAAACAAAAAACAATATTTAGTTACATCTCTGTTCCACTCATCGAACAATTTTTTTATGTATTTTCTATTTAGTGTAATTTTTAAACATTCGCGATTTGAACTGATATTGAAAATATTATACAAGACTTGACCGCGATCTAAGTCATTACTTAATTACAACCGTGGCGGTAACGCTGCCGAAATGTCGGGTGGTAATTAGTATACCTAGTCCTTCATTGGTCTAAGGATAATTCAGCTGTGTTTAGAGTAAGTAGTTAGGTAGGTAGGTAGCGTAGTGCAGTTCTCATGGATAATAATAACTAAATAATGATTTAGATCGCGGTCAAGCCTTGTGTAATGTTTTCAATGTATGTTCTATTTTTACAGAGTGATACTGCTACGTATCACTCAGGAACCTATAGTCAGTCATCTGTATCGAGTTATTTCACTATTTTTACACCATCTGTATTCACCGATATCCCTATTTCAACAGAAAGGACGAACAAGGTTTCATTCGCAATATTTTATAGAACGACAAAATAACCTGAGCTATACGAAAGTTCCAATGATTATTACGACACTTGTAAATGTCAGCTTCTATGTATCATTATGAAATAATAAATATATTCGAGCCTGTAGAATTTTAAACAGGACTTTTCTTTACATTTCAAAGCTCGAGTTTCTTTATTGCATAAGTAAGTAAACCTTGTATTACGGGTGCTAGGCAGTTGATGTTCTTCGCAATTTCAGGGTGATTATACTGTAGCAAAATTAGTCAATAATGAATATTAGAACACGACTTTTCGAGAAACAAAACAGAATTTACAGATGGTGTAAAATCGCTACAATTTCGTACTATCTAACACAAACTGCGCCAATAAGAAAACTTACGATTATCTCGCTCACACTCGCTAGTGCAGAAGCGAGAGGGTACTATTTCTGTTAAGTTTAGTTGAACGGCACAAGTAGCGCCAACAAGAAAACTTTAATAAGACTGTCTCGCTCGCACTAGTTCGTGCGAAAGCGAGAGGCAAGTATCTCTGTCAAGTTTAGTCGAATGGCACGCGTTATAAGCTAACGTACTTGTTAGACGGTTTCGTCGTTGGCCGCACTGCGAGGTAGGCTCTCTTTCTTCTGGTACACCAGGACTCTCTCGCCCACTTCGCCTTCTGGGAACTGTGAATATTGAGTTCACTATTAAATTCGTTCACAATCTATAACAAACTAATAAATTTGACTGCTAGTCTAATCGGGAGAACGGCAAATCATCAAGCGAGATGGCGGTCAAGTGTATACCTATAAAAGTTTAAAAAAATGCCGATCCGGAAGCCCCTGCTTCGAGTCCTACGCGCACCACCCTTTTCGAAGTCATATTATCTATCTGCTAACAGTTTCTTACTAATACTTTCCTGTCATAAAAGGTAATCCTATCTGTTACTCCCTACTATAATCTGTGTTCCAAATTAATCCGTTGAGTTCAGTCATGAATGAGCAACAATCATTTAATCATCGAAACTCGGGTCCTCCGCCCCCTATGCTAACGTACAAGTCTTTTAGGTAGTAGAGGCAACCACAGTCACAAACTTTCACATATATAGTATTAGTAGGAAAATGCCTGGGATAATAATATACCTAGGATGATGGTACTATATCTGAGGTAATAATAATATAGGTCCTAGTTATAATAATAGTAGTGTAGCTGTGTGTGCGGCAGCTCCTCGAACAGATAACAAGTAGAATATCCGTTGGATATACAAAATTGGCGGGAAAACGGCTGTCAAGTTACATAAATACATTGTTTACGGTTCGGCATATGAAGTGCCGCCTTATTTATACCCGTTTGAACCTATTATTCTCTAGACCTCAAGAGTGTTTCAAGACGGTTGTAGCGGTATCGTTTCTTTATAATTAATGCACTTGAAACATAAACTAACAATATTGGCACTTTAGTCATAGTTTTTTCGAGTTCTGAAGCTGTTTAGGAGCTACTACATCAAAAATTATAAGTAAGACGGTGATTGAACAAACACGAAACAAAACAAAATCAACTGCATTCAATATCATAAATTATATTTTAAAAAAAATACTTCGGAACAATTTTTATTTATTGTTTTTTTTTTTTTTTTTAATTTTACGGTTTTCTGAGTTAATGAACTTTATTTTAATGTGTTTTACTTCAAAAAAAACCTATTCAAATAGATGCCATTAAAAACAAATTTTTGGGGATACCTTCCAAAATAAAATATGATTTTTTTCCCCATCATAAATCCGACTGCAAGGCTAAGTTTGTTGGTGTTCGTCATTTGGTGTAGTATAGTTAGCAGAGTGTCTCGAGCGGAGTTTACCTGCGTGTGCGGCAGGTCGTGCAGCAGGCGGTAGGGCGCGAGCGCGGGCTCCAGGCGGCCGCGCAGCCGGTCGAACAGCACCACCAGCGTCGGCGGCTGCCGGCTCGCCAGCTCGGCCTTCCACCACCTGCGGGGGCACACTCGGACCTCAACCTTATTTCTATCACCACAACGATCAGAATCACTTATACAAATATTTATATACCACAAAACATGAAGCACAGAGACGTTCGATAATATCGGCTTCCCAGCTCAGCCTTCCACCAACTGTGGGGACACACACTCTGATCTCAATCTTGTTTCCATCCCCACAATGATCAAAATATATTTATACAAAACCGAACATTTTTTTTGCCAAAAAAACATTTCACAAAGGGCAAAGCCAGCTAAGCTTTCCACTATCTGCGGATACACACACTCTGATCTCAACCTTATTTCTATCATCACAGTGATCAAATATCTTGATTTTCCTTTTCTTTTTATAGGTTTGTGGCTGTTATCTGATCAAACTTGATTAACATTGCTCAGTGAATTTATTAAATAAGCAAGAAAGTCAGCTATACAAACACTGTCTAATATATCATAGTCGTTCGACGAATAATTAAAGAAATTATGTGGAGCGACACGCGGGAACTGCGCTACCAAGCTGCGAACACCACCATGTTAGTAGTTTGGGAGCACGGTTCAGGGCTGATGTTTGACGTGTTTTTATTTTATTTATTCATAATTATTGTTAATAATTAAGAATGTCTAAGGTAATAAAAATGTTTTTAATTATAGTGAATTGTCCACCACCACTACCAATATTTATAGTGCTGATACCACTAACAATGTTGATATTAATAAATGAATTTAAAAAAATCAATGAATAGCATGTTTTATTTGTCACAGCCCTACACGCGTCACTGTGTCGGCGGCTTTTATCACGAGTTCAAACTCACACACCCCACACACGGCACTCTTGTGTGAGACATGTAAAAATATAGAATAGAATATTTATTAGCATTAACATATTAAAAAACATCGATATTTAGATAACATACACATACCATTTTAGATAAAACAGAGTAGGTTTTATTGTGGCATATAGATGAATAAAGCACACAAATACTTGCACTGGGTGGGAATTGATCCTACGTCTTCGCAGGCAACTAACAAATCCAAATAAAAAAGGCCAGGAAATATAAGCATAAAGAATTGTTTTACATTGCGGTAGCAACAGGTACTTCATCTTGTACATTAGGTATGTTACCTGAGTGGGTTGTTGAAGAAGGCCTCAGCTTCGTAGGTCTCCCCGGGGCGGTCGATGGGCGGGTCGCAGCTCAGGTAGCGGGTCGTCACGTTCAAGTGGAGGTGGCTGGAACGTTTCATATTCATTATTGTTCGCTGAACGTTGGTGAAATCTTAGTAACTTAATATATAAAAATCCAGAATCATGTTTGTTCCCAGTAGCATGAGGAAGGTGATGGTGGAGGAGGAGTTAGTTGGGCAAAGCTTCTCTCAGCAACGGCATAGCCTGGGAGATTCTTATAACCGAGGTTTCGAATAATCGAGGTTTCGTATAATCAAGGTTTTGTCTAATCGAGGTTCTATGGTACCTGTAGAGCGGGGTGGAGTGGCACGGCATGAGGAAGGTGATGGACGAGCGGTTGTTGGGCACGGCGTCTCTCAGCAGCGGCATGACGCGCGTGGTGCCGCCCTGGTGCACGGTACTGAAGTAGATCGCCGGGACCGCGTTACCCACGAGGATGGCGCCCGCTAACGCGTACAGCTGCCATCTACCAAGAAAACAAAATACATTCATACAAATGATTCATTAACATCTTAATATATACATAAATTACGTCATGTTGTTTGCCCGTGATGGGTTTCTAACGAATTGAACCTTTTAGTGAAGTTCTTGTCAAATTTGTACACTGTGTGCAGTTTGATCCAACTTGAAATATAAGATAGTTATTTAAAGAGACGATCTTCTTAGCATTCCATGGATTCACCGTGCGGGTGCCGAGTCCATCATGTGGCAGAGAGAGTAAACTCGAGTAGATCCCGAGACTTGTGACTCGGGCGTACGTTTAAGGGGCCCCTTTGTGACGTACATCAACACTCACTTTCACTACTCGTTTTTCTCTCCCTGCCCAGCCAAATCTGATATGAGCCTACTAGTGCAGCTTTAGATACTCGTTCTAGTGTAGAACTTACTGCACTCCTGGATAAGCCAAGGTCTTTCAGCAGGTTATAGAGAGATTTTGCTGGTATACCTCTCGCTCCCACTTCTACAGCGTATAAACTAACTACATAGCCGTTTTTTGTTAATTCGTTTAGGAGGTCGTAATACTTATTTTGTATCATCGCGTGGTCTTTAGGTATATTAGTTTCCCACGGTACGGTAAGTTCTACAAGGACTATGCGTTTCGTAGCTCTAGAAAAAAGGAAAATGTCCGGTCTGGATGACGAAACACCCACATCCTCTGGGATTTTGTAGTGTTTTTCATACGTGTCCATTAAAATAGTCCAATCAGGTGCTGTACCCAGGATTGAGTAAGGCTTAAGGCTGTAAGTTAAGGCTGAGTAAGTAACAACATCTGAGCGAAGCCGGAATGGGCCGCTAGTTAACTATAAATTTAAAATTGAGTTACCCCCGATGATCTTGGATTCGAATTTTGTCACAGTGTAATTTACTAGTGAAACCTTTGGATTTGATAACCATGTTGAAATAGTTGTGAAAAAGTATTTTAATTTACAGACAACAATTTTATTTATATTTTAATAAATTGTAAAATGTAAATACAACATGCTGATATCCAAGCAAAGCCGGAATGGACAGTTAGTCTATACAAATAAATAAAATTGGAGTGTCTGTATATAATATCAAATCAACAGTTCTAAGTTTAAATGGAAATTTATACAGTACCGTTGGGGCCATTTAAGTATTACGTAAGCAGATTTATTACAGCTATTTACCCCCTTCCTTTCAAAAGACACCCTACACATATGGGTTTGATGCTAAAAAATAATTCTATTTCAGTAAGTGGAACCCTCAGTATAGTTCTTATAGTTTCGGAAAAAAAATGGCTGTGACATACGGACGGACGGATATGACGAGTCTATATGGGTTCCGTTTTTACGTTTTACGGAACCCTAAAATGACATTTTAAAAATTTTTGTCCTATTCTTACTAGAGGAAAATAATTAGGGTTCCGTAAAAAAAAAACGAAACCCATAAAACGCGGGTGAAACCGTTGTCACAGCTAAATAGTTAATAAATCAGTACTTACTTGGTCGCCTTCCTGCTCCAGGGCACGATGACGTCCTGCGCCAGGTAGAGGAAGAGAGGCAGCAGCGGCAGAACGAACCTGAACTCCTTGTGAGGGATGAAGCTGGAACGAACATATCTTATTTAATGACATTCAAACTACGACGTGAGATGCGGCTGATTCAGTCAGAAGACCGATAGCTGCCGATCCTGTTAAATTATGGTACGGAACCTTTCATGCCAAAGTCCGACACGCACTTGGCCAATATTTTTTTTGTGGAGTCTGAATATATAAGCAGCCCCTCTACTTGTCACTGCCGGGACTCGGGGCCGTCTTTCGTAAAGAGTCAAGCAAATGGTCCACTCTAGACAAGCCGTCACTTCTAGACCAGCCGTAATTTCTAGATCAGCCGTAACTTAGCTAGCCGTAATTTCTAGATCAGCCGTAACTTAGCTAGCCGTAATTTCTAGATCAGCCGTAACTTCTAGACAAGCCGTAACTTCTAGATCAGCCGTAACTTAGCTAACCGTAATTTCTAGAAACTGACTGGACCAGCCGTAAATTATAAACCAGCCGCAAATTCTACACCAGTCATAACTTCTAGACAGGCCATGACTTCCTAGATCAGCCGCATTTTCTGGGCCAGCCGTAATATACTAGACCGTAATATACTAAGTTACCAGACCAGTTGTAACTTAGCCATCAGTGTCTAACTCAACATTTTTTTTTTTAATAAAGAGTGACGAGACCTGCAGCCCATGCCCTTGTAAGCAACATGCCTGACACATAACAGTGCAGTGACACACAGCTATTGGAACATGAAGATAACAATGTTTACGCACCTATACAAAGAGACATGTGCCACCACAGCGATGAGCAGCAGGACTCCGATGGGGTTTTCCTTTGGTCTCCTCAGCACCGTCACGATGGCCCACAGGACGGGCAGCAGGTTGATCCCCAGTACGGCTGGCAAGCCTTGCGACAAGTACCAGTGCCTGTACATAATAAGGAAAGATGTGATGAGGTAAGCTGAGGTAAGATAAAATAAGATAAACAACTTTTTACCAAAAGCCACACCAAAAGAGAAAAATTAATTAAACTATAAGTTTGACATTTTAATCGGTGGTCTGATTGCTTAGACGCTTATGCTGGGGCCACACTAACGAGAAATGCTAATAATTATCGCGATAATGGACGTTAATATATAGGTGTAACCACAATTTAACGCGATAATTTGACAACGCCAATACCATTGCCGTTTGACGTTAGATAGCTCAAGTGTCGTGGTTCTCTATATGACTTGATCCCAGATGACTTTCCCCGTCCAGCTTCCTTTTCCAACCTACTCCCACTAGTAAATTCCCCCTTTGTTTATGTACTTAATAAATTTATGAAGATCAATAACCTCAAGTTATAATTATATTGTATTTTATTATATTCTACATTTGTAAATACATATATTATTGATTACTTTATTTATTAATATTTATCTTTATGTATATCTGTATTGTGACGTCATGTTTGTGTTTGTCAGTAGTTATAGACTAACAACCAGTAAAACTACAAGAAGCCAACCGACCAACGGCCCATGCCAACGTTGCGCCTTCACCAATCAAACTGGAAAAGATTAAATCAGCAACCAACTACAAGACACTGGCGAAATTGCGGTCACGCCGCATACAGAAGCCAAAGATAAAAGTTGAAGTTGAAGCTCAAGTGGCGGTCAGTCAAAGAGATTAACGCGAGAATTAATGCGATGAAGCGGCCACATTACGTATTATCAGTAGGCAACGCTAGAGAGTGCAAAAAATTACGTCGTTCTTATCGACAAGAATGGACTTTCACGTTACCCGTTGAAGTGTAGCTACCTACTGTAACGCGTTAAAAACTATCGCAATAATTATCGCGATAATGGGCATTGACACTAGCCGCTAGCGTGGCCACCAGCATTAGAGCAATCTCTTCCAAGAAACCGTACACGGATGCAATGCGGCCCTTAGTATTTCAGGTAAAGTAATATAGATAAATATTAACAAATAGCAAGTAACCAATAACTATACTTAAAACTAATATGTACTTACAATACACAGGACATTTTAATTAAACTTCGGGTTAGTACTTCTTGTGCTGAAGATATTATCAATTCTATAGTTGCAGTTAGATCTTAGATTTTTTCTATCAGAATGCTCGTAGCTCGAAAAAGCGACATCGTTTCATGGTTGATGTTCCAAAGACACGAACGAAGAGATTTGACTATACTTTTGTGATAAGAAGAACATCTAGGCTGTGGAATATGTTGCCTGAGTGGATTTCCCCGATGGTTACAATCTTTGTGTCTTCAAATCGAGAGTGAATCGGTTTCTTCTAGGTGAACACGATCCATCGTAGACCGCATCGTCGCTTAACATCAGGCAAGATGGCGGTCAAGTGTAAAACCATAAAAGTTAAAAAAAAATGATTTAGTTCGAGGGATAAAATTAAGAAGTATAATAATATTATAAATACGTGTACAATGTTTTTTAATAAATAATATAACTTTGGGACTTCGACTAATTCGCTTTTTTTAGTCACTGTACCTATTATGTGTTATCTTACCAGGGGTGTGTTCCGTAGAAGGACGCGATGTCGTGTAGGACGTTGAACCGGAAGAACTCCCAGGGGGTGACGATGAGGCTGCCGTGGAAATACGAGTCTAGCGCCACCAGCGCCCCGCCGGTCACCACGCTGAAACAAAAACATACATTTACTACAATGAGACGAACTTCTTAGCATCCCTGGATTGGATCCCTATCCACCGTGCGGGTGCCGGGTCCATCGTGTGGCAGAGAGAGAAATCCCGAGTAGATCCCGAGACTTGTGACACGAGTGTAGGTTTAAGGGACCCCTTTCCGAAGTACCTCGACACTCACCTTCACTACTAGTGTTTCTCTCCCTGTCCAGCCAAATCTGATATGAACGTAGTGTAGAACTAGTGCAGTGAAACTAAGAATTTTTACGTAAGCATTTAAAAACGTGAAGGCAAGAGAAAGGATCCAGTTGGTCTAGACAGTTTAGGATATTCAAGTCTCATGTGACTCACCCCACAAAGTCTCAAAACAAAAGTGTACAACCAGCGTGGCCTACCTGTTAATGACCTATGGTGTTAAAACATGGATACTAACAGTCGAAATGGTTCGTAAGTCTATGTAAAGTATGTAAAAGGCTATGGTTGGAGTTTCTCTGGTGGATTACTTCCGCTATGAAGTAATTTGTCAGAATACTAGCACTGTGGCAGTAGGTTGCTCACATCTGTCTAAGACCAGATATCCGTTAGGGTAGACCGGTTTTGGAATGGAAACCGCGAACCGGTAAACGTAGTTGAGGACGCCCTGAGACTAGATGGAGTGGCTAAAGACAGAATTAGAGTAATTTAAACGTCAAACAATGTTCGATCGAACGAAACAAACTAGAACCGGAGTAAGAATACCGCGGGGATTCCGCTCGTTGGTAAAATGAATGAACTGTAGCGAAACTTTTACCGTTTTGGGAAGAGATATTTGCTGTGTGCTAAAGTGGTAAACTTGCCTTTTTGAGATTATTTTGATAAGGACGTAGCCAGTATTCGCCCACTTCTGGACATAGGTCTCTTCCATAATACTTCACTCAGCTCGATTCTCGGTTTTATGTTTCCACCGGCTGGTGGTTTAAATGTTCTAAGCCTACTCTAATTAGAGTACGAGACGAAACAACGGATCAAAGTAGAACCGGATTTGGAAAGACACAAGCTTATTTCGAAATCACGTTTTTTCATAGAAAGAGAGTAGACGTTCTGATTCTAAAAGCAATCCAATCGACTCAAATTCTACTTCGAAATGACAATCCATATCTCTGTCATTCTAAACAGGTAAGACAAAAACCGAGAGGTTTGACTCCATGTCGAGGTCAATCCGAATCCGGGTTCAGAATCGCTATGCAGGTCTGAGAGGCCTTAAGTCTATAGGTTAAAAAATGAACTAACGCAATAGGCACATAAGTGCGAACAAGCAGCCGAAGTCGTCCTTGGTTGGTCGTGATGAGGTTGTATCCTCCGAGCACTGCCCACAGCGGGCGGACGTGGGACGGACAAACACACACACCACTGCTAGCCATATCCACTTGGGGCTTTCTGAAACAATACAAATTATTTTAATTAATTAATTATTTTAGCCAATGGCGAGTAGTTATCTTTCAGTATTCAATACAATTAGAAAGAGATGGAAAGAATTCAATAGAAAGAGTTGGATAATTTTGCCTAAATAACATCCTCTGGCAACCTGTTCCAGTTGTAAACCACTCTGTTGCTGATGGTTCAAATCCTGCAGAGTGCAGAGTTTATTAGTGATAGTGCGTGGGAAAACTGGGACTTATGAAGCCGTCTGTCTCTCTTATGCTCCTAATCTGTGCAGGTACCTTTTGTGAGGAAGAGTAATTAGTCTAATTTCCATAATTTTTTTGAAGTGATAACTTCTTTTGCCGCGGCACAGACGAATTTTTCGTGGGCTGTGAATTGAATTCTAGCGTCACGCTCGGGAATGATAAGAAATCTTCGGGTAAACTCGGGACCATGGCCATTGGGCATCTAGAAATGTAGAATAGCGTCCGCATTTCCCATTGGCTGATGCATTTCTAGATGGCCATGCTCAAAGCCACGCCCGGTTTCATGTTCCGGTTTCCGAAATTTCCAAAGTGAGTTACCAAATTCTGAGTTTATAAGTGAGAAGAAAAGACTGCCAATTTTTTTTAATAGTAATAACATAAAAGTGACGAGACAAAGCGGCCATGTGCCTGATGATAAGCAACACGCCTGCCTATAACAGCAGTGTCACGTAGCACCGCGCTCATCACACAGAGATATGGAGATTTGAAGATATCACAGTGGGAACATTTAATACCCTGCTCATGCTACATTTATAATACACTAGCAGCGTCCCGCGATTATACCCATGCAGTTCCCGTTTCCGTTTTTTTTTTCAGGACAAAAAGTAGCCATGTGTTTTTCCAAACTATAATCTATTTATGTTTGAAATTTGAACATGGCCGCTTTGTCTCGTCACTTTTATTTTATTACTATTTAAAAAAATTGGCAGTTTTTTCTTCTCTAATCAGATGTGATTGAACACCAAACATTGACATTTATAATATTGTTAATAGGATAATAACAGAATATTTTATTAAATAAGGGCTTCCACACCCCACAGATGTGGCTTTACCTATGCTGCAGGGTGTTGCATATGGGCGCAACGGTTCACTAATGTTTCACAAACATTTTTTGACAAAACATCACTTTAAAACCAACTAATCGTATAATATTCATTACGAAAACTTTACACCACAAAAATGTTTCATTTTAAAAACAACGTTTTGCATAATATTTATTTCAAAAATGTCTTACATCAGCAAATGTTTTATTTTACAAACCATCATTTTATAACCATTTATACGGCAAACGTTACATTTAGACAATGCATCGAATGATATTTTGTTATTTGTACATTTTTTGTTTCAGATACTATTCATTTTACAAATTTAACATTTACCAAAAAAATCTTCCGTTGTGAAATTAAGTACAAAATCATAAAAGTACCCATTAAATTGTCCATAGGAGTTAACCGTTCTGATTAGGTCCTGTCACAGAGTTTTGACCTAACCTGTCCAATTAGGATCTATTACTAAGATTTGACTCCGGGTGGGCTCCCGCCAGAAGCTCTGCGGTCAGCCCTGAGTGTCGCTTCTCCATACTCGGCCTGCGCTCCACTACGGAGGTCGCCGGCTCGCTTCGCTCGCCACTTCCTCCCTTCGCTACGCTTGACCTCGCATGGCTCACTCCACTCAGGACCTCCCTGGAGCTTCTGGCTCCCGCACTTTTTATATACACTCTAGGGGTAGTAGCGACAAGACTTGGTGAAGTCGGGCTGCTCTGAGTCGGATCTGGGTCCTAAGTCATCTAACCGGTCCGATGAATTAAACAACTTTTTTTATGTATTTTATTTTCAGAAAAATCCAGAGCAGTGGCATGGCCAAAAAAATTTTCCAATGATGTAGAATTTAATTTTAATTTTTGTTAAATGAAATGTTTTTATGTTTAAGTTGTTAAATAATTAAAATATAATTTGAAATGTTTGTCAAACAACACTCTGTAAAATAAAAATGTGTCAAGTGTTGGTTTTGTTTTTAAACATTTATTAGTTAACTAAAATATTAAACGAATCAATTGTCAAATAATACGTTATGTAATGAAAGTTTTTTCATTACATAACGTATTAACAAACATACGTAAACAAGGAATACACAAAACCACTTGAATACAATGTAGGACTATTCCAAGGGTGCTGCTTATCACCAATAGCATTTAATATAGTTATAAATATTTTAGTAGACAAATTAATATCCCGTGAAAAGAAATGGGGCTACCGGTTTAAAATCAACAATAAGTACACTGAGTCAATCTTGGCCTTTGCGGACGACCTTGCAATACTTACACGTAATCCCAAACAGTGTCAAGAATTGTTGAATGAAGTCGATGAGTTCTGTACATGGACGGAGGGAATGAGGACAAAACCATCTAAATGTCATTGTCTTTGTCTGGGTAGAAGAAATACCAAATATACGTCTTACGATCCGGGACTCTCCATAAGTGGCCAAGGAGTTGCCACAATTGCAGAGGCAGTGCCTTTCAAATTTCTTGGTAGAAAGATAGATCACAAAGGACGTACACCATCATTAGAGGTGGTTGTTGAAAATTTCATGAACAACCTCAATAAGGTAGACCAGCAGCCTATCAGCAATATCAAAAAAGCATGGATATATGACAACTACCTCACATCACGTCTCACTTGGCCTTTCCTAGTATATGACATCGGTAAAACTCTCCTGGCAAAGCTAGATGCCAATGTCATAAAGATATTGAAGTCATGGTTCGGATTGGCACATCCGGCTGATCCCTCTACTCTTTTAGGGATCACAATAGTTTTGGGCTGAAACTAAAGAAACCGTCTGAACTTTACAAACACCTAAGAGTTACAAAAACGCATGTTTTGGCAAAGTCGCAAGACGAATTAATTACATCTCTCCCAAAAGACAAAACTGCTTCAGACCTGGAATCTAGACTTCAATTCCATAAACAATTTATGGCAGGTGCACAAGTAAATACTGCTGGGTTGGGTGCGAGAAAAAAAGGAAGACCGCGACATGGTAAAAACCTTTCTACAACAAGACGAAAATGACGGTTACAAAGTGCACGCTATGAATTTAGAAATGCAAAGTGAGTGGTTAACCATAGGTGAGTTCTGTATCCCATTAGCTCTAAAATGGCGCACCTTGATCTATGACTGGTCCCCTGCCTTATTAAAATTTTATCTAAATGCATTCCAAATGACCCTCCTGACCAGAGTAACTTGGTAAGGTGGGGAAAAGCCTCTGAAAAATGTTGCTATACTTGTGGAGAGGCGATATGTACAGCAAGGCACATATTGGTGGGATGCAAGGTGCTCCTTAATGGGGTCATTACTCACGGCGTCATGACAGAGTACTTGAAATCATACGTGAAGCCATGAGCCTTTCGGTAGCTAGAGCCCAAAAGGGATTGACGACAAACAACAGACAAATTAACTTTGTAAAGAAGGCTCAACTTCAAACTCCAGGAACAAGCCTTACTCAATCCTGGGTACAGCACCTGATTGGACTATTTTAATGGACACATATGAAAAGCACTACAAAATCCCAGAGGATGTGGGTGTTTCGTCATCCAGACCGGACATTTTCCTTTTTCTAGAGCTACACGAAGCGCATAGTCCTTGTAGAACTTACCGTGCCGTGGGAAACTAATATACCTAAAGACCACGCGATGAAACAAAATAAGTATTACGACCTCCTAAACGAATTAACAAAAAACGGCTATGTAGTTAGTTTATACGCTGTAGAAGTGGGAGCGAGAGGTATACCAGCAAAATCTCTCTATAACCTACTGAAAGACCTTGGCTTATCCAGAAGTGCTGTAAGTTCTATACTAGAACGTGTATCTAAAGCTGCACTAGTAGGCTCATATCAGATTTGGCTGGGCAGGAGAGAAAAAACGAGTGGTGAAGGTGAGTGTTGATGTACGTCAGAAAGGGCCCCTTAAACCTACGCCCGAGTCACAAGTCTCGGGAACTACTCGAGTTTTTCTCTCTCTGCCACACGATGGACCCGGCACCCGCACGGTGAATCCATGGAATGCTAAGAAGATCGTCTCATAAATATTTTGAGATGTAACCAATTTGTGAAATGTTTTTTTGTGTAATAATCATTTGACGACCCGTGAGTTTGTCGAACGTTGGTTATCAGGTGTAGATTTGTGAAAAAAAGTTTTCCAAAAGAACGGATACCGGGCGCAACGGTGTCAGGAGTCGCCGGCTACGTCAAATTAATAAAACCAACAATAGATAAATGAAAAGTTTATTTATCTATCTACAACTGCAATAGCTGCAGCCACCAGTGTTCCAAAGATAAGGATGTTTTGCTGTGTTCCGCTCCCAATACAAAGTTTATCAGATTTGATAAGTTTCTGTTATTTTCTTTATCATGCTGAATCGTAAGCTACAAATAATTTGGAAAAAATATTTCATCATTTTGACTTTAACTGGAAGTCTAATGTCAATTACCTGTGGTAGTTTGGGTTAGTTGGTAGTAATGCCAGTAAATGTTAGTTAAAGTTGGAAATCTGTCTGTGAAGGTGTAGGTTCAATTCTTACCCAATGCAAATATCTGTGATTAATACATATTATAAGAAAGGTTTGAGTGTATTTATGTGACTTAAAAGTTTGTTTTTTTTTTTAGAAAAAATGAGAATCTGATTACCATCAAATGTGATGGTAGAGAATAAGCGTCCCTATACAAACAAGGTTTTGGTAGCACTTTTATGTTGCAAATTCGGATTCTGGGGTCTTTTCTCACAGCAATAGGGTGTGGATAGCTGATTGTGCTTTTTAAGACTGTTGTACTTCAAATGACGTTTTTGTTAGAACTTGCCAGTTCTCCATCACTGTTAGAGCAAGCAAATATGGAAAACTGCTATGGGAAAACGTAAATAAAGGTGCCGGATAGCACACTTTACTGCCTGCTTTGACTATGGGCTGTTTTGGCTGTCAGAGAGATATACAGGTCAGGGGGATGTCATGAACCCCATGACCCCCTGGATCTGCACTAGTAGATATATTATGAATGTTAATTTTACTATTTTTTTAAATATTTTTTGTGATCTCTTGTGGGAAAACAATAGGAGGAAAGGCATTCTTCATCCTATTGATCATATATTTCATAGAGCGAAATCTTTTTTCAATAACTTACCTGGAGAGTAGTATGACAGTCTGGTATTCTTGAATGGGAACACGGACAGAGCTATCATCACCAGAGAAGTTTCCAGAGACTGCAGTAAGGTTCTACCAGATGTGTAGAACCAGAACCAAGACGTGAGGATCAGGAATAGTGCCCACTTGCGACCACCCGTCCACTTGTAGAAGCTATAGTCTGCTGCTGTACTGACTAGTGCTTGAAGAACTCTCGGAAGGAACACCTATAAAGCAAATATTAATATGTCTATTTTAGTAAAAAAAATATTGCATAGCATACCATAAGCAGCCCACTAAATGTTTCTACTGCTAGAACTAGGGGCTTTCTCTTGCAAGGAGTCAAGGCCATAATCCACCATGCTGGCCTTGTGTAGGTTGGTGGATGACACATGACCTCAAAAGATTCTAGGTACATGTCAGTTTCCTCACAATGTTTTCCTTCAGCGTCTTAAGTTAGCGGAAATACGCACATGAAACTTTAAAATGTCCGATTAGCACTACAGTTTAAATCATCATAATAATCAATTAAAACTACCTAGTTCTCAATAAATTTGTTAACATTAATAGGAAGCAATCAGTGTTATGCCGCTTTGTTTGCTAATACAAAAATAAATCATTTTCTTAGCAATGTAAGGAATATGATTTTTTCCTTCCAGTTGTAACAGGCAGCTTACCAGTTTTTCATAATTTAGTTTCACCAATTTCCAGGGGTTTTTTTCAAACTTTCAAGGGTTTATGATTCATGAGATTTTACAAACTTTCAATGTCATATTTATTGGAATGGAATAAATAGCCTAAAAGTTTAAAGCTACTTGCTCAAAACATGACAAACTCCCATACAATCTTACATAGGGGATTTTAAGCCCATAAAGCACTTTTTTTCACATTAAAAAGTAGTCTGTCCTTTTTCTGACCACATTATCTCTGTTTCAAATTTCACGTAAATAATCAGTTCAGTACTTTATGTGTGAAAGTGTAACAAACAGATAGACACTACAGTTACTTTCACATTTATAATATTAATAATAGGGACTAGGGATCAAATGATGGTTCTACTCAGGGGAAGAAATAGCACTAATGCAAAGTTGTGCCCATAACCATGGGATCTATGTGGGTATGAAATTCTAATAGCAATGTTAATTATTTAAATTTCTAGAGGAATTACAGCAGGAGTTAAGAACAGTCAATAGTCAGCTAAAGTGTAGAATAACAACTTACTACAGCCTCTGGGTAATCCAATCCAGTAACTTTCAGCACATAATAAAGAGCCGCTACAACACTCGGGTACAGGTAACTTCTAATTCCTTTCTGCCACTCCCACGTCAGGGATCCATATCCAAATGTATACTTATGAGCCACTTCCAAGGTCTGCCAGTATTCATCAGGGACATACCAAGTTTGCACAACAAACACTGAGAGGAGTCTCACGACGAGTATTGCAGAGACCACCTGGAGTGGCCGAGGCCCCTTGCCTAGTACCATATCTTTTCCTCCGCTCCCGCCTAAACTGAAAGAGGTTACAATGCTATTAATAGATAACAAGTGTGCTCGATTTCTACCGAACTCGTCTCAAAACACAATAAAACTCTACTTTAATATATTCTTAAGGTGCAAAACGAGTTTCTAATAGGAATTTGGCTGATGAAAAGAGGTCACAAGCGTAAATAAATTTAGCCACAAAAATGTCAACTAACGCGTCCATCCAATTAAAGCTGAAGTTGCTAAATATGAATGAAAGGCTTAACTTTTGCAACTGATAAATTTAATACATTGACCTAAGATTATAGGGAAACTAGTTGGTTTGTTTATTTTGCAGTTTTTGAAAAGAAAAACAAATAATTAGTAATAAAACCACTAACCTCAACAGAAACCGCCACAGCTAAGTAGTGATGTACCTAATGAGAACTGGAATTGTTGTTCGAATTTCACTAACATTCGATTCTTGACATCTCGGGCTTACATTTGATCTGGGAAAACCGGTAAAATAGTTTTCGTAGTCGACGGTAGACGGTACGCACTTATGAAATCCGTAATTACAAGGCCTTTTTAGTATGAAAACTAACGTGGTTACTACACATTTAAAATAAAAACACGTTTATCTTGCGTTTGATATAGTCAGTCCAGCCCAACGCCCAACTCAAGTTTCTATCGCGTCTGGCGATCTTTTTCAAAGAGAGTGAAACCACAGACTAAGTAGTACACAGTGAAACGTAAGAATGTATCCACGAGGCTGGCGGAACTCTATTATGCCCGATATAGAATTTTGACGGCAACAGCTCTGCGGTGGCGGAGCATCAGCATCAGAGTTCGGACACTCAACACTTCAATCGATTCGATGAAACGGAGCTTCAGGCAAGGGAGAAGTCTTTTATACCCGTAAACTCAGGGAGATCATTGAAAATAGTAAGCGTCCGATGTTAATTCGTATAAATTTAAAAACAATCACTTTTATTTCTGATCAGTTTCTCATCGAGACTATTAATACAATCCAGGTAATAGTGAAGGTGTTTAATAGATAAAAAAGAAATGTGTGCGCTTACGACCGCACGGCAGAAGTGAAAACTAAAATAAAAAATACTTAACTATGTAAATACTACTACATAACTATAATAATTTAAAAAAAAAACTTTGAAAATTGAAAGTTAATATACGTAGTAAGCACAGCAACACAAGAATAGGTAATATGCGGCTGAATGACTAGTGTCCATGGCCAAGAATACATTAAAAACAATTTTTACGCGGGTCGGAAACACCCGCGTAGTTACCTGCCACTACCTGCCAATTTTTTTAATAGTTTTTAAATTATTGTTTTTTCGCAACCAACGTTAAATCTGTGTATAATGATTGATTCGTTCATCTGAACATATTTTTCGCTGTCTATTAAGTGCAATCAGTCAAAATATTTGAGATTATATGCAGCGTGCCCAACCGTTAGAGTGCAACAAATTACTGCTCATTTTATGTATAAGAAAAACGTTGGGTCTTCCGCCTAACTAGAACTGTCTTAGCTTTGATTTTGCTATCTCTTTTCTTTTCGCTTGAAATGATAGAGGCCGCAACAGCAAAGCGAAAGTCGATTTAATGGAGTGGTAGGACTCCTAGCAGAGTCCACCTGGGGATGTACCACACCTTTGCCAGTTATTCTACCGCCAAACGGTAATATGAAAACATTACTGTGTTCCGGTTTGAAGGGCAATGTTTCCAGATAAATTACAGGCTTAGAGCTATAACATCTTAGATATCTGGGTGATGAGTGCAGTGCAGTGCTAGGTAATGATTTGGACTTTTCACGTTCCAATAGCTGCGTGTCACTGTGCTGTTATGTGGCAGGCATGTTGTTTACCATCAGGCACATGTCCTACTCGTGTCGTCACTTATTATTAAAAAATTAGAAAGAGATGCACGATCACTAAAATTCGGTCCCTAGGCCCGCGATAAAAGCTATGCAATAGCTTAAAAAAATTAGGCTGTAGAAGGGCGGGACATAAAAATCCTTTGAATTTCAATTTACAATGTTCATTTCTTTTATTTATTGAGAGATAGTTCTCTTTTCGACATTTTCTACTTATTTGGCTTTGTATGCATTCAGATATATTTTTATCCTTTGCAGCAATAAACCATTCTCGCTCCTATGGCACTTCCAAGCATGTAAATCTTATTCCGAGCGATGGTTTCATATTATGTTATTCTATTGAGACAGTGCTGCTTAGCGGTACCGGTTTTTCGCAACACTGGTCTGTACTGTAGTACTTTATCTTTTTAAACAGTACAACAAACTGATAAATGTCATAAAATGTGAAATGTGTCTCTCACTGCTGCCAGATTGGGGAGATTCCCCCCAAATTTGGGGGGTTTTAACAGCCATGAAGGGAAATTTGGGGGGACAAAATGTTTGGGGGATTTACGGGGGGAAAAAATTGCGTGTGGGGGGGAAATTGGGGATTTTTCATTGCCGAGTTTTGCAGTTTTTTAGCGAATATCGCACTTATCCAAGTGAACTTAGTGCAAAAATTTAATCGGCTTTTCTTGTGGGAAACACTTTATGGAGTTATAGAAGCTATTTCTGAAATAGCGTTATATTTGTTTTAAGAGTTAAGACAAGTTTATCAATTTTGGGGGTTTTTTTTCTTGAAAACCGGTGTTTTAGGAGGATTTCAGTAACATTTTGGAGAGAAATTGAAGTGGTCGTCAGCGTAAAATTATGTTTTAGGGGTAAACGAATTTATAATTTACTTTGGGGGTTTTTTTCAAGAAACCCGCTATTTGGGAGGATTTAGAGAACATTTTGTGGGAAAATTGAGATTGACTTCTGACAACACTCTGTCTCTTAAAAAAAAAAAATTTGAGTATAAAGTATAAGTGTTCTGTGGCATCTGTGGTCTCTCGGTCTCTGATCTGTGATCTCTGTGTTTGGCAAATAAAATATAATATGAACAATTAAATTTAGTTTTAGTGAGCTCTGCGCATAGGAATTGCAAAAATGCTATTTATTTCAAATTTGTCGAATTGCATTTTATAATATTATGGGTAAGTAGCTTACCTTCGGTTACTGACAAGTAACATTCAGAGCATAAACGCGATTTGATTTTACCAGATGAGAACAAAAGCGAAACCTTGGATCTCTCGAGGCGTGGGTTGAAGAAATTAGAGAAAGCACCACTTGAAGAGGCAGCTAATATTATCAGTTTATCGCTAGATCAAAATGAGCTGCAGCGGTTGGACAATATTGACACATACAGTAGAGTTGAAAATGTAAGTTAGTTTTATACACTACATACTGAATCTTTAGGTAAGTTTAACCAATTTTCCGATAACCTCGAGTTTTATTTTTGTTTTGTCCTTGAAGATGGCAATGTGCTTTCATGTCCCTGAGTAACATTAGAACTGTTGATGTAACTAAATTAGTTTCAATAATGCCTTTACTTTTCTTAGCTACATAGTGCTATGTAGGTACTTTAATTTCAATAAGAGAGTTAGAAAATATTAATTAATTGAATTAATTGAATAAATGTTAGTGCTGATGCCTAGTACAAGTTGTTTATAGTGATGGTACAGCATGTTTTCTACTAATAACACCCTTTCTGCATACTTTTTTTACGATTGCTATGTGTTTCTGTTTACTGAGTGTTATGTTCTGGTGTACAGTTATCAATATGCAACAACTTCCTGTTGCGGATGCATGGCGTCTCCCGGCTGACCAACCTACGAATCCTGGCCTTAAACAATAATGGGATTCTGCAGATAGAGGGCCTCAAAGATCTTATATACCTAAAAGTTCTGAAACTTGCTGGTAAGATATGTAACGTTTTTAATGAATGGTTGCCAACAACATTTACTAATATACTTCTAATAGTTTCCCGATTGGTACTCATATTGAAAATATCTTTACTGATGGACTTGATGCTTTACAGAGTAGAAGATTGTGGATTAATCAGTAGGGAGTTTAAGTACTAGCTTAATTGAAGGTTATTTTTAAGCATTCTTTTAGCATCAAATACTTCTTAAATAAACTGGGCAGATAGCTCAGAATTGTTGGATAGATAGATCAATACACATGTACACTCCGCTAGGCATAAGCTGAGCTATGCATTTGTGTGAGTGTACATGGATAGTGTAGGTGTGACAACCGGCCTTAGGCGCGGCGCCATTCTGTCTCGCCACACTCCTGCCTGATTGGTGATCACTCACACTAATGCAAAGCTCAGCCTATACCTCGCGGACAAAATTTCAAGCTCCTGCCTGATTGGTGATCACTCACACTAATGCAAAGCTCAGCTTATACCTCGCGGAGTGTACATGAGTACCTTTTAATGCAAAAAAAGGATTGAAAAATTTGTATTGATGATGAAAGTTTGTATTGAAGTTTTGTCATTTTTTAAGCTTATTTTTAGGCTTTTGATTACATATTTATAAATACAACATTAAAAGTTTGAAAAAAAAATACCATGAAGTCGGTTAAATCCTGACTAATAATAGTTTAGCCAAGCAGCGGGATCCACCACACACACATTATATTTGTAAAAGTATGGTTGTTTGTTGTTAAATCACATCTGAATAACTGAGCAAGGTTGAATATCATTTTATAGCTAACAACATCTCTCAAGTTGTAAGTTGTTACATTTTAATGCCCTTAGATGGAGCTGCCAAAAAGTAGTGACAGTGCACCAGTCAGTTGGCCCCTCAACTTGGCTTAGTTTTTTCGTCTCCTGTAAATTTGGTAAAAATGACTGCAGTGTTGTTGGCCAAGGGACGATTTTGGAATGTAGAAATATTGTAGTCATGGGTGTCTTAAGTGCTATCAGAGACTACAATATTTACTACTACATAACTACTTTTAGAGAGATAAACTTCTTAGCATCCCATGGATTCATTGTGCGGGTGCCGGGTCCATCGTGTGGCATAGAGAGAGATATCCCGAGTAGATCCCGAGATTTGTGACATGGGTGTAGGTTTAAGGGACTGAGTTCTATTAAGGAACCGTGGTTTACTCAGTTCTATTGGAGATGTAACACTGACATTATATTCAGTAATAAGTGAGCTATAAGACAATTTTATTTTTAGGTAATAACATCAAGTCCATAGAGCATTTGAACCACAACATGCACTTAGAGCAGTTGGATTTATCCAATAACCAGATATCATTCATAGCTGATATATCTTATTTGAAGAGCCTAAAGGTAAGTAAAATTAATTATGAGCTAACTATTCTGTATTTTCATTCTGCTTTTTAAATTTGCCTTAATGTATAAAAATCCAGTGTCATAACATTTGATCTAAATTCTTCCACAAAACAATAATTATTCACGAAAGTTGGCATTTATGTGTAAATTGTTTTTTTTTTTATAGATTTACACTATACTACCGTCTCCCCTGATGTTAATTGACAATGGTCTATGATGGAGCAAACACGCTCCACCTAGACCTAGAAGAAACTGATTCACTCTCTATTTGAAGACACAAACATTATGTTCAACTTGAGACAGGTTTTATTTTGATTAATGCTCTTTAAATGACGATATCCGAGTAAAACTGGAACGGACCACACATTAAGGGTCAATTCACACCGAGACGCGACGCGACGCGACGATACTCAAAGAGGCCAATGATTTCGCGCTACGCCGCGCATCGTCGCGAGACGCATCGCAACGTCGCGAGGCGCATCTTAAAATCGTAGCAGGACGACGCCTCGCTGCGCAGCGAGATCCCGCGAGGCGCAGCGGAACGTATCTACTAGCCGCGGGCGCCGCGCGGCCCCGCCCGCGCCTGTGTGATGTCTTCTTTTTAATTTTATTTTTGTAAACTTCTTCCTCTTCCTCTTCTGCAAGAAGTCCGATTATAACAAGATCCCAGTCTCATTATATTTTAAATCGAGCACTCGACCGAACTGCATCAATTCTAAACGAAGTCTGAACGGAAATAGTAGAGAAGTCGCCACAGCGGCCTCAGGCTGCGCCTCGCGGCGTCGCGCGGCACCGTGAGACGCAGCACCGCTCTTGCACGCCGCGCGTACCGGCGATGCACCGCTGCGTCACGATACGTCGCGCTACGCCGCGAGGCACCTCGAGGCGCAGTGCTGCGTGGTGCAACGTAATCTGAATTCTCACAATGTAATGTGTATCTTTTCGTGTAGTGAATAAAGTATATTCTGAGTCGCTCTATGAAAAATGTGCGCGCAGCGTCGCGCCGCGTCGCGTCTCGGTGTGAACTGACCCTAAGTAACAAATAAATGTGAACTTCTCAAAACTAAGTAAACCTTCTTCTATGGAAGTCAGATAGCTGATATAATACTCATATAGTTGTAAAAACATGCTTATTATACATAAAAACATCTAAAGACAACAAATATTTTTATTCACTACACATACATATTATGTATTTGTACTGGGTAGAAACAACAATACAATAATTCAACAACTCTTTATTAGAAGCCACAAGAACAGAATACAAGTTATAAAATAAGAGAAAAGATAATTTATGTCTTTGCTGGGTATATTCTCTGCAAACATTACCCTTCAGGAATAAAGTAATGGATTTAAAGCAAAGGTGTAGCACACGCCTAGGATGTGGATGTAGGAGGATTTGCTAAGTCCGACAAGTAGGAGTCTAGTAATGGTAGGACTCTTGGCAGAGTCCGCATGGGGAAGTACCACACCTTTGCCATTACTGGGTTCCGGTTTGAGGTGCTATGTTTCCAGAGAAATTACAAGTCTTAGAGATATAACATCTTAAATCTCTGGGCGACGAGCGCAGTGCGGTGCTAGGTAATGGTTTGGACTCTTCATGTTCCTGTAGCTGCATGTCACTGCTGTTATGTGGCAGGCATGTTGTTTACCATCAGGCACATATCCTCTGCGTCTCGATACTCATTATTTAAAATAAAAAAAGTAACGAGAAGTTTATTGAAACAAACTATTCAGCTTATAAGGCATGTCAAAGGGGTTTAAATAAAATAAATATTCAATAAGTATAGCTCTCAATGGCCAACCCACAGTGAAAATGTCATGGCCTACATAACTCACATTGTTAATTAATTCGCTATGACCATTTGTGTATTTCAGTTATAATTAATGAGAAATAGTTTTCATTTTTCATGCCATGCCGTTCACATTGATCAAAGTAACGTAATTATTTGGAATGCTTAAGTTTGGATGGAATCTCATCAAGTTACTAATAATGAGTAAAAGGTAAAATAACATTCTAATCCCTACTAAAGTATTATAAACTCAAATCGTTTGTATGGCATAAAGAAAAGAGCTGTTTTTAGCGTTTTCCTGGCAATTGTTCGATTTTTTCTCGCCGTAGAAACCATCCTTGGACTTTAACAAAAGAATTTGTCAAATCGGTCTAGGCATTGTTGAGTTATGCGCTTACCAACACATTTTGCGATTCATTTTTACATTATACTTATAGATATATAAGTAACTTTATCTCACATTTTCATGACTAAACTATTGAATCGATTTAGATGAAATTTAATACAGAGAATGTATTGCTAGCAAAATTGATAGTTTATCAGGTTTTATATCAGATACACTTCAGAGAATGAGCAATTGATCTGCATGATCAAATACCACCTTGCCTTTTTTCTATTGAACTGCTCGTAGCTCCAAATAGCGACATCGTTTCATAGTAATGGTTACAATTTTATTTTCTAGGTAAGCACAGCTATTGGAACATGGAGAGTCCAAATCATTAACTAGCACTGCACTGCGCTCGTCACCCAGAGATATAAGATCTTTTATCTCTATGCCCTGTAATTTCACTGGAAACATTGCTCTTCAAACCAGAACATACAAATGTTTGCTACTGCTTGGTAGTAGAATAACTGGCAAAAGTGTAGTACTTCGCCAGACGAACTCTGCAAAGAGTCCTACCCTTATATAAAGAATAAGTGAATAGATAAGGTTTTTCAACACGGTTCCTTTGTACTAATGGTAAGCAGATGAGGTGTATGTAAGCTATGGGGACATAGTGATGTGCCGCGATAAAAGTATGACACTTCCACAAGAGCGACAAGACAGCAGCGATCAGACCCGTGCTGACGGTGTAAAGCGTTTGTTCTAAGTCTATACATAGTAAGTATTCTTTAGTATCTCTATATACATAGTAGTCTTTGGCCCTACCTCTACGAGTACAAGGGTGTTGGTATTCAGTGACAGTGTGTGCTCGCATCAAAGAGTTTGCATATACTATGTATAGGGAACAAACGCTTTACAGCGAAAGCACGTCTCTGATCCCTCTTTCCTTGTCGCTCTTGTGGAAGTCTCATACTTTTGTCGCGGCACATCATTATGTTGCCATAGCAAGTATGCACGTCATCTGTTTACGATTGGTACAAAGGAACCGTGCGGAAAAACCTGACAAAAATTTCTTTATTTTTCCCTAAGTTGCCAAAAGAGTATATCTCTGTTGTAGAATCTGAATCTAGAACGCAATCGCATCATGGACCTCCGCCAGTGCGACCGCTATCTACCAACCAACTTGGAGCACTTTGGTCTCGCTCACAACAACATACAGGACCTGAACGAGATCAGCCATCTCGTGCACCTCAGCAAGTTGGAGAGTTTCAGCGTGCAAGGGAACCCGTGTCTGTCTATGGCTGGAAAGGATAAACTGTATCCTTTTAAAGATAATAGTTAACGAATGAATATCAGTCAGGACTGGATCGAACATATCACATGTGACTTACCCGTGAATTAATGAAATATACCAACGCCTAAGCATAAATGTTGCCATTCAGTGTGGTAATGCCGCTAGCATGCTGGGCATGCTTCCGACTGGTAGTGGGGTTGAAGATCTTGATTATATTTAGATTGTTGGTTTATGGCTAATTCAGATGTGCTTAGTGTAAGTAGTTATTTATAAAAACTATCCGATTAAAAAGAAATGTCTAACAAGCACGTTAGTTTTCATACAAAACCAGTCAAAAATTCATCTGGCCCTAAACTAAGCTATGCTATTAAACTTATATATAGATATAATACAAATGTTTTTCATAATCATTTAATTTTTCACACTCTCCTTAGTTTTTCCCGCATAGTTATAGTTTTCCACAATAAAAAGGTTTATCCTACTAATATTATAAATGTTGAAGGGTTGACATTTGATTCACAGTTAGAATAAAGCCTGGACTAACACATAAGCTACTTTTTATTACGATAAAATAATGGGAACGCGTACTATTCCACTAAAACTGTGGGGCGCGGCTGAATGAAATAGGCGTTTTCCACACGCAAAAAGACTTGTCAAAGATAGTTCTAAATATTGTCAAGTGTGGCACCACTGTTGGTTTTTGTGAAATTTCTCTAACAAAATAAAACAGTGGTGCGTGCATCTACGGTGAAATTGAGAACTGTATTTGACAGGTCTTTTTACGTCTTGAAAACGCCCCATTACTAAATTCATATGTTTATTTTGGAATTGGTAAGTAAGTAGTAATATTGAAGTTTGATATCAGGTTTTGTCACAAAACTTAACTCTTTTGTCAGTGGATTCGACTATCGGCCGTTTGTTCTCAACTGGATTATGAGCGTCAAGTCAATCGATGGATTCGTCGTCAGCGCTATTGAAAGGTAAGTTTTTTAAACGACTTCGAAAAAGGCAATGGTTCTAAATTCGAAACTTGTTTTTTTAACCGACTTCAAAAAAGGAGGTTTCTCAATTAGACCGTATATTTTTTTTTATGTGTGTTCGCGGATAACTTCGTCGTTTATGAACCGATTTTGATGATTCTTTTGTTGTAACGGAGATATTGCAAGGGTGGTACCATTATAAGGAAACCAGGATCTGATGCTGAAAGTAATTCTAGTGAAATCGACGAGAACTTTCGAAAATTGTAAAGATAGCTAGTGCGATCGTTAAGTCGGTTCTTTTTTTGTTAAAATTATTTGAGACAATGTCTATCGATTTTGCTGATTATTTTTTGTTTCATAGAACACCTCACCTCTAAAGTATAACCTACCCAACAATAAAATTGGCAGTCATAGAAACTGCCGATATAAGTGAAAACATAACTCTAGATTTGATAGCTTTCTTTGGAAACTACGCGGGTGAAACCGGAGGGCGTGGCCATGAGCATGGCCATCTAGAAATGCGTCAGGCCAATATGGAATGCTGACGCATTTCTAATCGGCCAATGGCTATGGTTCCGAGCTTGAAGATTTTTTATCATTCCCGAGCGTGACGCTAGAATTCAATTCACAGCCTACGAAAGATCTGTCTCTGGCGCGCCAAAAGAATTTTTCACTTCAAAAAAAAATCATCAATACCGATTCACTATTGGCGGAGCCATCGCGTAACATACATAAAAAAACAGCCGAATGGAGATTTTTTGAAATCGGTTACAATACATAAATACGAACATGGAACGTACTCGCTTTAGATAACTTGGCTAAAAATTAAATGCTGCCCTTTGACTAAAAACATCGGTTCTGTCTACTCCTGTGTCATCATGTAAAATAAAATACCTTAACCTCTACAAATAATGATGCAATGACTTGTTAGTGGATGAGATCATTTTATGAGCTTGTATAAACAATGATCCCTGGACCAAATCATTCTTGCCGGTTCTATGCAAATGAGATGTAACCTTATGATGACGTAACCTTTTTTCTAAAGTAGTGATATTTATATTTTAACCTACTTTAGTAAACTATTTTCGTACAAAAAATTAAACCGACTTCAAAACCACAACTATTTGACGCGCTAGATTAGATGCGCTACTGACTCATCTATTTGAAGTCTGTGTCAGTCAGGTCAAAAAGCTAGTTGATTGATACTATGTAGGCAGGTGGTAAGTAGGCACAGGTAAGCAATATCTATCCACTACCTGTTAGACTTGCTGGCATCGACTCAAATAGATGAGTGAGTAGCGCTTATAAAAATTATATTAATTTATTTTTCGCTTTTGAGTGCCTGTTTGTGTTTTTGAAGTCCGTTAAATTTTTTGTACGTAAATAGTTTATTTTTTTACCCTTTCTAGTGCAAAACAAGTTTTTATTAATGCATTTACACAATGCCGTATTGACAGGATCGCGTTTCATAACTTTTGTGAAATCTACAACTACGTCATCCAGAAAATTGTACGCAAATTTTAGTTTATGGTTCATATTTCAAAAACCACCAGACCGATTTCGATAAGATTTATATGGAACCATTCAGGTAGCACACCCATCCGACCATAAAAAGAAATTTTAAAATCAGCGCGGGGGTTCTCGAAAAAGCAGGTAACATACATAAAAAAAACATACTGGTCGAATTGATAACTTCCTCCTTTTTGGAAGTCAGTTAAAAAAAGTGGAGCAAGCTCCAGTGAAGCTCAAGCTAGATGAACCGATTTTAATATGTAATTATTTGGTTTTTTATCGAAAATAGTGAAGCGGTAATATCTACAAAAATAAATAAAAAATACATATTATGTCGATGAAATGTTAGTTTATTATTATTTATATTAAAATTAGGTTGTTTAGTGTTTCAGAGAAAAGTATTTGATTTAAATATTAAAAAGAGCTTTTGTATGTTAACTATGGCGATATTGTGATGTGCCGCGATAAGTATGACACTTTCTATGACACTTTCACGAGAGGAACAAGACGAGACCGACCAGACCCGTGCTTTCGGTGTTAAGCATTTGTTCTAACTCCATACGTGTGTGAACTCTTTGCTCTGAACCAAGTTATCGCCAACAGGGATCTCCATAAAATATTTTGATTAACGAATTTCTTAGTTTGTTAGTATAAATCACGTAATTTTCAGCCTGAAAGCAGAATGGCTGTACAGCCAAGGCAAGGGACGGCATTACCACGCGGGCCAACATGCGGAATTATGCGAATACTTGGCTTCCACGTGCCCGCTCACAGCCGACGCTCTCGAAACCGAGGACCAAAGGAAATTGAGGCTTATTCTTAGCAAGGTAAAGTCGATTTAAGATGGATAGTGTCGTAGAGGTAGAATATTGTATTGTTAGTGTAGAGGTATGTGTAGGTAGAATCTCTGCTGCAACGCTCCACACTACAACGCGTTGATGTTGATGTTCCAATACCTGCGTATCACTGTGTTTTTTTTTGTAAATAGTGACGAGACGAGCTGGACATATGCCTGATGGTAAGCAACATACCTGCCACATAACGGCACAGTGACACGCAGCTCTTGGAACATGAAGAGTCCAAATCATTACCTAGCACTGCACTGCGCTCGTCACCCAGATATCTGAGATGCTATATCTCTAAGCCCTGTAATTTCTCTGGAAACATTGCCCTTCAATATGTCTGCACATTACTGCTTGGCGGTAGAATAACTGGCAAAGGTGTGGTACTTCCCCAGCCGAACTCTGCTAAGAGTCCTACCACTACCAAAATGTGATGTTATGTGGCAGACATGTTGGTTACTATCAAGCACATGTCCTGCTCTTTTATATAGAAAACAGTGACTCACTCTTTTCTATAAAAAAGTGTAGGTATGTTTTATTTTTAGTTGATATATGTTACGACTATTTTATTGTAGAAATTAAATGAAACCAGCGTAGCAATTCTAAACCCAGTTGGATTGATCTGACACGGAATCTCACATCTCGGTCTTTGTTTTATCTGTTTAGAATTACAGAAGCAAGGATTGTCATTTTGAATTTGAGCCGTTCGGATTGCGCCTAGTACCACTACGCAGTACTACTTTTATCTGCAAAATTAAATTGATATCACCATCAATGAATATCGATCATCTCCTCTGGGCGATACTGAGTTCATCTGAACATTTCTTTCATTTCATTCACAGCCCACGAAAAATCTGTGTGTGCTACAACAAGTTTTCAAAAACATCCCTAATGTTTTTGTCTATAATTCATGATGTTTTTACAACCAGTTTTTAACCTAAGTCTCTCTTTTCTCAGTAGTAAGTGCCATGGCAACACCTATGTTTTTTGTTTTAAGTAGGGAATGTAATATCGGAAAGTTTTCAATTCCTGCACTGAATCATGATAGTAAATACCCAATATCGGAATTCCGGAACAGCTTCAAAACTGGAAAATGTATTTGGATTTTACCTACAAAATGTATTAATATTTATGCTTACTCTTTATTGACACATTAAAAAAAGGCACAGCAAAACTCAACAAAACATTGTAAAGTACTGCGACAGTGGGCGGCCTTTCCGCTGAAAGCGATCTATTCCAGCCAACTTTAGGACGGAAAAGAATTTGTAAAATAGTCAGAATATGGGGTGCGCAAACAAGAACAAAAAAACGGAATGAAAGACACAATAATAATAAAAACACAATATAATGATATTGTAGTTAGTTAATCTTATACAACAATACTAGTAGGTACTTAATTATTGATGTATAATACTAATTAATACGATTATAAATAAATGTAATGCGATTACAACATAAATAAAAAACGCCTGTAATTGCATAAGTAGTAAATTTTCCAACAACAAGTCTACAATTTTAACAAATATAATTGTTAAACATATTTTTTCAAATTGTTCAGTGAAGGAGAATGCCTGATGTGCACGGGCAATTTATTCCATAACTGAGTCGCCCGCCCTGCAAGTAAACGATATGCCATCGAACATTTTAGTTAAAGCAGAAGGGGGCCTTTAGGGAAAGACTGATTTTTGACCTAAAAGGAAGCTTATGGTAATTATGTAAAGATTTAAAAAAGTTCTTTGAAGTAGGAGAATGGTGGGGTTAAACAAATCCAGTTCAATAATTTTGGAGCCGCTCAGGTTTATTTTAATAACTTATCGCGTGTGTGTATCGTTAGAAAAGAAGTTGGTAGTTGTAGTGTATTTATATGATGATTACCTGTAGTTTTGATAATTATGTATGATTTGTATAAGTACCCTCAGATTAAATAAAAATGAGTTTTGCTTCTGACTCAACTAATGGCGTTTACTTTATTGGCGACGAGGATAATTTATTAATTTTGGAAGAGAAATGGCTTCAAATGTAGCTAATATTGTGTTTCCCGGTGAATTTAATCCGAAAACCGACAAATGGTGCGATTACAAAGAGCGTATGGCGTGTGCACTGGATGCGGCAGGTCACGAAGACTTCACGACCGACCGGGCGCGGTCCCTGTTCCTGTCGCAGTGTGGGAAGGATACGTTCGCGCTCATCGCCTCGCTGCTGGTTCCCGCCCGCCCTACGACGGTGACCTTATCACGTATTATCGAGGTTTTGGACCAATTCTATGAACCAGAAGTTAGCGAGATTTTGCAAGCTGGGAAGTTTCATAAACGCTCACAGCTAGAAGGTGAAAGCGTGCAAGACTTCGTGGGAGCAATAAGTACAATCGGAGCCAAATGCAACTTCGTGGATTTGGAACGTCAGTTGAGAGACCGGCTGGTGCTTGGGGTGCGCGACGAGCGATTAAGGCGGGATTTGCTAAAACGAAGGATTTAACCTATCAGTTGACACTACGGATGTGTCTGAACTACCAAGCGATATTTCCCGATCTGTACCCGGCGGCCGCCGAGTCTAAGCAAACTCACTCGGACAGCGCTGTACCTATGGAGATCAGTAAAGTGAAAGCGGTGCCATGCTGTCATTGTGGTCAACGACATAAGGCAGACGAACGTTGTCGGTTGGCCGCAGCAAAGTGTTACATTTGCAAGAAGACGGGGCACATTGCAGCCGCATGCAAGAGAAAACATGTAAAGTGTATGATGTCGATGAAGCGACATGCAGCAAGTCAGAAGACCCTAGTAAAAGAGACGGAATGTTGAGCCTGTATGTGTGCGGGTGGGGATTACCAACCTCAATAATGACTGATGTAATTATCAACGGTGCAAAGATTGCTATGGAAATAGATTCAGGAGCATCAAGATCTATTATTTCTGAGGCAACATACTTGAAACTATGGCCTGTTCCACCACCACTGAGCCCGACTAATGTGAAGCTGGTAACGGTAACTCGAGAACCACTGAAAGTCCAGGGATTGTTACATGTACGGGTGGTACTTGGAGAAAAAGAAGCTCAGTGTGAACTCCTAGTGGTGAACAGAAATACTCCAAGCTTGCTAGGAAGGAATTGGTTCACTGCCCTTAATATTTCAGTAGCAGGTTTATGTTGGACGGAGGAAAAGATTGTACCGTTTATGCAGGAGTTTCCAGACTTATTCAAGGAAGGACTTGGAAAGTACAACGGACCAGAGGTGTCACTACATGTCCGAGCTGATGCTGTGCCTAGATATTTTAGATCACGTCCAGTGCCGTTTCCACAAAAAACAACAAGTCAATGAGGAACTTCAGCGCATGATTGATGAAGGAGTGTTGACTCCAATCAAATATTCAAACTGGGCTTCACCAATAAGAGTTGTGAAAAAGGAGGACGGTTCACTTCGGATATGTGGGGACTATCGAGCTACTGTAAATGCAGCAATCGATGTTGATACCTATCCACTTCCTACTTCAGTAGAAGCTTTTGTGAAGTTGAGTGGAGGGCGTGTATTCAGTAAATTAGACCTGAAACAAGCGTATACACAGTTGAAAGTGGATAAAGAGACTTCAGAGTTGCTTACACTGAATACTCCTTTGGGATTGATGAGAATGAACCGTCTGGCCTTTGGTGTGAGTGCAGCTCCAGGAATATTTCAAAGAGTTATGTCCACAGCACTCGCAAATATCGAGGGTGTGGCTTGTCTGTTGGATGATGTTGCCATAATGGGACATAATTTGGAGGAACACAATCAGAGGCTTCGGGAAGTACTGTCCAAATTGACTCTAATGGGTTTCAGACTCAATGTTAAGAAATGCACATTTGCTTCAGAAAGTATAACATTTCTCGGTCATATGATTGATGCGGAAGGATTACATCCATCCCCAGCAAAGGTAAAGGAAATAAGGGAGAAACCAGCCCCTACTAATAAAGAGACATTGCGGGCCTTCCTAGGATTATACAATTTTTATGAAAAGTTCTTACCTGACAAAGCTACCTTGCTGGAACCATTGTACCGGTTACTAGAAGCAAAGAGAAAATGGGTATGGACAGAGAAGGAACAGAAAACATTTGAAAAGGCCAAGGCTCTTATATCATCGGACCTAACACTAGTGGGATATGATTTAAACAGGGAATTGGTATTGATTTGTGATTCATCGGAATATGGATTGGGAGCAATTATTGCTCATGTTATGGAAGATGGGGTGGAGCGACCTGTTATGATGGCATCACGAACAATGCAACCACATGAAAGACGGTATGGCCAGATTGACAAAGAAGCACTTGCCATTATGTTTGGACTTACAAAGTTTCAAGATTTCTTGTCTGGTCGGAAATTTTGTATCGTCACAGATCACAAGCCGCTGGTAGGGCTGTTTAATCCACAGAAACCCATCCCAGACCAAATTTCCCCAAGAATGCTGAGATGGTCATTAAAGTTGGGTTGCTATGACTATATAATTAAGTACAGAGCAGGGAAATTAATTGGAAATGCAGATGCTCTAAGTAGGTGGACTGAACCTAACACACCAGGATCCTTTGAAGAACCTACAAGAGAAGTACTACTGCTGGAAGATCGACCAAATGGATGGGACTTGAATGCCTCTCAGATTGCAGCTGAAACAAAGAAAGATCCTGTGCTACAGAGAGTGATGTTTTATGTGATGCATGGATGGCCTCAACATAATTCTAACCGAGAGTTACAGCCGTATTGGAATCGGAGAGATGCCCTCTCACAGAGTAAAGACTGTCTTCTGTGGTGTAATAGAGTCATTATACCAACATCTTTACAACGAGAAGTATTGTCCCTGTTACATGCTCCACATGCAGGCATGGTGCAAACGAAAGCATATGCTAGAGGATATGTGTGGTGGGTCGACATGGATAAACAGATAGAGAGAGTTGTAGCAGAATGTGAAGAATGCCAATTGGTCCGAAACAATCCTCCAAAAGATCCACAGACATGGGTGCCTACTGAAAAGCCATGGAGTCGAGTACATGTCGATTTTGCAGGGCCATTCCAGGGAAAGACTTTCTTTGTCGTTATTGACAGCTACAGCAAGTGGTTAGAAGCTGAGATTGTACCATCTGTAAGTAGCGGGACGGTCATTACAATGCTGAGAAAAATATTTGCATATCAAGGTTTACCTGAGGTGCTAGTGTCGGATAATGGCAGAGCATTTAGTTCAGAAGAATTCAATATATTTTTAAAAAGGAATGGGATTAAACATCTGTACTCACCTCCATATCACCCAGCAACCAATGGTCAGATAGAGAGAGCAATTCAGACATTTAAAAATAAACTGAAAAAGATGGAGAGCTCACAGATGCCATGGAGTGAGAAAATGGCAAAAGCATTGTTCTACTTAAGAACCGTCCCAAACAGTTCGACTAATAAAACTGCGGCAGAGATGCTAAACGGACGAAAGTACAGGACTGCTGTATCGAAGCTGCACCCAGAGAATTTGCCATCACGGGCAGATGCCCAAATAGAAGAGCAAAAGCCCCCAGCTCGGCGTTTTCAGATAGGCCAATCAGTCTTGATACAACGGTATGGCCCAGGCAAGAAATGGGAGAGAGGCACTGTGGAGTCCGTAGAAGGCCCGAGTTCATATAGGGTGAGGACAGAAGGTGGAGAATTGCATCGTAGACATGTAGACCAGATGCTGGCGCGAGCGACGCAACAGGTAGATACAAATGAAAGAAGACTATCTTGGGATCAACCAGACACGGATAGAGACGAGGAATCTGCAGAAGAGATTCCCATCAATATACCAGATCAAAGTCTGTGGCCTGACATCATTGGTGTATGATCTGAATTATGTGGGAAGATATGTAGTGTATTTATATGATGATTACCTGTAGTTTTGATAATTATGTATGATTTGTATAAGTACCCTCAGATTAAATAAAAATGAGTTTTGCTTCTGACTCAACTAATGGCGTTTACTTTAGTAGTCAAAATACCGATATTGTAGTAACGATATTAAAGTGTTTCAATTTCGGAATTTAAGTATCAAAAAAAATCTCCAAGATTTCGGAATTGCGGAATACACGCCCTAGTTTTGTAAGTTGTAAGTGTATCATAACTTGGAACAATTATAAATGTATGAAATTTACACGGTCCATGTCAAGAGCACAGTATGTATAGCTTCTCTTTCTTTCACTGTTATATCAAAGTATCTACTTAAGTCTGTGGTCATGTCCGTCACATTGCTTGTATTGTGTTTCGTGTATTTTAATCGAGGAGCTTAATAGAAAAAAGAAGAAGAAATAGAAGTTGAATAGAAGATATTGCATAATAATATTATGTTAGCATTAAGCAGTGAATACGTTTTACTACAATGCCGCCGAAAAGATGGTCTATAATAAATTTGAAATTTGCGGAAACCAGATAAAATGTAAGTCAATAGATATAATAGACAGGAGTTTTCGGCACGGTTCTTTTGTGCCAATCGTAACCATATAAGGTAAGGTTTATGTCAACTATGGCCAACATCGTGATGTCCCGCAACAAAAGTATGACACTTCCACAACTAGTGTTTATAGTAAGTACAGAGTACAAACGTGTGTAAAGAAGTAGGTATTATTTAAAATAATAATTATATCCATTATGACTCATTATTTAACGAAATTTTTGTAATTTAAAATTTAATTGTTTCAGTACCTTTAAACCCGCAGTCAATTTTTGGTCAGATTGACTTCAAGCAAGACATCAAGCTGTTGGCCAAACCGCGAATCAGTTAACGTAGTATAGGATTTCGAGATACTAGATGGAATGACTATACATGAAAAGCAATTGATGGCGGTAGCAGACGTAAGACCAAACATTGGGTTGAGAAGCATATTATTGGAGACCCAATGTCCAGAAGTGGACGAATACAGACTGATGATGATGACATTTTTACATTGTACATAGTAAAAATGATAAATTTTTAATAGCCCCAACAGTATTATCCATTAGAAACACACAAATTTGTTGCCCATCATAATCCTAGAAATATTATTCATAAACTAACTAAACTAAAAGGTAAGATAAGGTGATACAAAACATTTTCAAAACATTTTAAAAGTTGACCTGTACAAACTGGCCTCTTCTTCTAGAAGCATGCAATATGTCTGGCAACACAGTTTTTACTGGTCTGAATTTATACAATGATAATAATAGTCAGCTGATAAAGTCTAAGTTATTCCAGACTATAATCCAACTGTTTTCGCAATTTCAACCGATCCGATTTCAAATTTATTTAATTTCAAAGATATAGGCAATAGCATTTTACGATATATAATATAATATCATATCATCGGGCATCTCTTTACCAATTTAGGCGATTTGTCAATTTGGCATTGTTTAGTCATTGTGGCATTTGCGTGTTGATCATAATTGTTCTTTGATTTATTTCCGCGTTTTTTGTTCTTTATTAGCTGTAAATTTATTTTTCTATTGTATTGTAAATATAAAACGTAGCTTACCAAAAAGTTTTTCATTTCCACTAGAAACTTTATTTAAATCTAATATTACATATATTATGAAAACTAAATAATTTGTTAGGTTGGTATTGAACAGACATGTTAACTGCTGTTATTGGTTTGTACTGAGTGCCGACTCCTACGTAGTAATTACATACTCTTTGCTCTGATCGACGACCAGTCCGTTGTACAGCCAGTATCGTACTGACTGATTTGTACGTGTGTAGAGAATACCCTATTTTAGTGCTCCACTACATCTACGTCATTTCCTCCGATTTCAGGGCATCGTCTGTAGAGCGCTTAAAGTCGATTTACGATTGGTAGTGACGAATATTTGACAATTCTACGCAACGCGCTATTGAAGTCAAGTGCCAGAGGAAACTGAGGCATATTCTTAGCGGAGTAAAGTTATTTTACGATTTGTAGTATAGAAACACTGTTAATGTTAAAAATCTTCTTCAACATGCAGGTTTCCTCACTATATTTTCTTCACCGTTTTTAAAGTACCGACATTCTATATAATGTGTTTGTCTACCCTTGTCGGAGCCTGAAATGCTAAAATATATGTTTAATTTTGTCGACAAATCTGGCTTTCATAAAAAAAAAACTTGTGTTTTGGTACCAACCCTTGGGTGCTTGTATTAATTTAGTCATAACTTACCATGTAAAAAAAAGATATCATTTGATACTTGATAGAAAGTATAGGCAATAAAACGTGGTTAAACAATTGCAAATATTATTTCAATAAAAGGAAGAAAATAATTCGAAACAAAAAAAAAATACTACTTTTATCAAAGAAAAAAAAAGTAATTCCTGATTTGTCGATAAAATGTATTATATATTTTACCATTTTAGTCTCCGACACGGGTAGACAAACACATTGTATATTCATCTGTCTACATTTTTTTTAGTAATAATAAAAGTGATATGAAAGTACAAGTTTTAATTTCAGGCTCAACATCACCAACAGCAGCTGAAAGATCAAACCCCCAGTCCGTTGAAATCGAAATTACAATCGCCAAGGATGCAATGTAAGTAGTGTAGCGAAGTTCAAACATTAATATATCTTTCTATAAGGCACGCTGACGTGATGATGCCGTGGTTGTCTACTGGTTAAAGGCTTATTGTACTTGGCTAAGTTTTGTCAACTGAATTCACCCGCTACTGAATTAATTCAGATGCGGGGATTGCTAGTTTCTAACTAGGTTCTGAATTCAGTCACTAAATTCAGCCAAGTGTAATAAGTCCTAATGAAAGTCTTATTTAGAAAAAATCCCGCCTACTACCTCTTATGCCGAGAGCGAGCACCAAAATTTCGGTAGGTGTTTGAAGCAAGCCGAAAACTTGTCAATTCTAGTTGTAGGATTCTTGGCAAGTCTGTCTGAGGATGTACCACACCTTTGCCAGTTATTCTACCGCCAAGCAGTAATGTGCAAACATTACTGTATTCCGGTTTGAAAGGCAATGTTTCCAGAGAAATATAGGGCGTAGAGATATAACATCTTAGATCCCTGGGTGACGAGCGCAGTGCAGTGCTAGGTAATGATTTTGACTCTTCATGTTCCTCATAGCTGCATGTCACTGTGCTGTTATGTGGCAGGCATGTTGCTTATCATCAGGCACATGTCTTGCTCGTGACTAAAACTGGATAAAAAAAGCATAGTTCTAACTCGTTCTGCAAAAGCCTAGTTTCGATAATGTCCAGGGTATGTTTAGTATTATGGTATTGGTCGTAGCCCGCATCGCGTCCCGCCACATGGGCCGCTCGCCGGACCGGCTCACCTCCTCGTACCACGCCGCGCTCTCCAAGTGCAGCTCGCCGTCGCTGCAGATGTCGGCCTCCTGCTCCGGCGACCTGCCCTCGCCCGCGCTCGCTCGCAGCTTCGACGCGACCGAACTGAGGCACGAGAGGAAAGAGACGCCCAGGACAGGTCAGTTTTAACAACGATGCGAGAAGAAAGAAACACCCATAACAGGTCCGTTTCGTAAATACTGTGCCACGCGAAGAAAGAAACGCCCATAACATGTCAGTTTTATTTATACTGCATTCCCAGAACAGGCCAGTTTTTAATAGTGATAGGACTCCGCAGTCACTCGCAGCTTCGACGCGGCCAAATTGCGGTAAAGAAACAGTCAGAACAGGTCGACACGACCGAACTGAGGCATGAGACGAACATGAGGCATGGCACGCCAAGAGCAGGTCATTTTTACTGTACAAAACCTGCAAAACTGAGGTCATTAACAGAGCGAACTCGTGACACGAGATTGAGTTGTACTGTGCCACGAGAAGAAACTCTTAGAACAGGTCAGTTTTTAATATTGGTAGGACTCCGCGCTCACTCGCAGCTTCGACGCGACCGAACTGAGACACAAGAAGAAAGAAACGCCCAGAACAAGTCAGTTGTGCTGAGACAGCAACTTTCCTTTATCACTCTTGAACAACATTTTACTATTGGCTCACAACTTAGAAGCTACAAAAGTCAATAATTTGGGAATAGTATAAAACAGTTTCATTCCTTTCAGATCCCCCCTAAACCAGCCAACCAAGCCCTAGAAGCCGCATCTAAAATGGTCCCCGTACCGGAATCTCTCATGAGTCCAGATTACCAAGACCCCATCTACGACATTCAGCGTTCAATACCAAAACCCAACTCTTCACCTTCAAGCAACAACAGCAGCGTAGACGACAAACCCAGAGCCAAAGTCAAAGGATCGCCGAAGTTAACGAAGAGTGCGACTTCGTCCCCCAAATTAAAGTCTAAATTGGAGCAGCAAAGGAAGGGTAGCCTCACAAGATCCGAGGCCAAATTAAACGGGGTCAAAGACGAAGTGGAAGTCGATAAATTGGAGATAATAAAGCTGGCGTCGAACCAGAGACGGCAGAAGAAGATGAGCGTGGAATCGATGGCCGCCGTCACTATACAGAAGATGTGGCGAGGATACAGGAGTCGAAATTTGAACAAGGACACACTGCGGATTTTGCACGCGATTCAGGCTGCTAGAGCGAGACAGCACATACAGTGAGTAGAATATATTCATGTTTTTTTTTTTCGTTTGTTTGACAGAGAGGAGTTTTCACCCTTCTTTCTTCCATCGAATAGGTCCCTTTGTTACTTTGCCATCTATCTCAGTCATGTGTACATTGAAGTACATTGATTAGTTATTATAATAATGTCAAGTTACCCTTAAACTTGTTTAGATTAGGCAGCACATAAATAATAAGTTACAAAATGGCGAATTACATAAAAATATTTCACTACTACCTCAATATAGTTATCAAATGAAAGGGCTTGACTAGTAGAATACTATGCACTATGACAAATTTCAAATCCAAGATGGCCGCTACCACAAAATGGGGAAATACATTTATTTTTTCACAACTCCCTCAACATGGGTATCAAATGAAAGGTCTTGACTAGTAAAATGTTGTACAGATTACAAATCCGAGGTAGTCGAGGGTAAATCAAAAAATTTTAATTTTGTTCTTGTTCATGGAAAATAGAACCAAAAACTATTTTCTTACTTTTACATATATTATTTCCATTCTAGTTGACTGGAAGAGATTGCTTTGAGCGCTCTGTCGCATTAGTTTACAATTGATTGTTTTTATTTTATTAGTGTACACTTGACCGTCATCTAGCCTGATGTTAAGCGACGATACGGTTTACGATGAAGCATGTTTACCTAGAAGAAACCAATTCATTCCAGATTTGTAGACACAAAGATTGTAACCATAGTGAAAAACACACTCAGGCAATGCATTCCACAGCCTACACGTTCTTAATGATAAGAAAAAGGATTTTATAAAAAATCCTTTTTTTGGCGTTATTAAACGTATTCTAACTATCTGAAGTAAAGTTACGGCTCATCTAGTCGGGAGAACGTCGACGGCCGATCCGAAGCCTCCGGGGTTCAAATCTTACGCGCATCACTGTCTCTGCTCATATGCGTAAAGCCGCTAACTTAAATTAGTTAAGGAAAACATCGTGAGGAAACAGACATGTACCTAGAATCTTTATAATCTACGCTGGTCCAGTGCGGGTTGGCCTTAATTTACATTGTGGCCTTAACTCTCTCCTTGAAGAGAAGAAGCCGCGAGAAGGCCCCCGATTCCCAGCTGTGGGAACATTTACTGCTTATGCATTCTACCGATCTAATCCCTGGTGTCCTCGTCAGGAGGCTGACTTGCGACATGGAGGCCACGAAGGCAGCTCTGGAGAGCGAGAGGAAGATACAACAACTACAGATGCAGGCCATCAACGCTCTTTGGAAGAAAGTCTCCACTCTACAGTCTACAGGTACATTTATCTTACTAATCTATACTAATATTATAAAGCTGAAGAGTTTGTTTGTTTGAACGCTAGGATCTCGGGAAGTGCTGGTCCGAATTGAAAGATTCGTTTTCTATTGGATAGTCCATTTATCGAGGAAGGCTATAGGCTATAGAAAATAACGCTACTATTAACAGAAGCGGAGCATGAATCAAGAATGTAACAAAATCGGGGAAAAATATTCCTTTTTTGAGAGTTTTCGTACGTTTCGTGCTTTGACATGACACATGACATCATGTGTCTAAGATTGCGTCATTGAATATCACAGATTACATACCTCTTGAATATAAAACCTTTGCTAATCTCTGAGTTGGTACGACCAATTTCCGACAGGTGGCGTAGCAGGTAGCTGAAGAGGTGTTTTGTTTGTTGAAAGCGATATTCTCAGGAATGACTGAACCGATTTCAGTAATTCTTTCACCGTTGTATATGTACGGGATCCTGATGAGTGTATACATGTACCACGGGCGACGTCGGGGCGGGCATCTAGTACATATTATAATACTAAAGGCCAGTTCCGGCTTCGCTCGGATATCGTCATGTAAAGATTATAAATCGAACCGAAACCGAACAAAAAACTATCCTGTCTTTCAAGTTGGATCAAACTGCACACGGTGTGCAAATTTGATTGAAATCGGTTAAGTAGTTTAGGAGTCCATTGCAGACAAACAACATGACTCATAATTTAAATATGTTAATATAAATAAATATTGGTGGACAAATCACACACAACACCATCAGACCCCAAACTAAGCGAAGCTTGTACTATCTATACATTCTTACAAACGCAAAAGTTTGTAAGATTGTATGGATGTATGTTTGTTACTCTTGCAAAAACTACCAAGGATTTGGATGAAATTTGGTTCACTGATAATGGTCTGGAATAACACAGGCTATTTTTTATCTAGGGAAAAGAACGGGCTCTACGTGTAAAGCCGCGGGACACTGCTAGTCTTATAATAAATAAAAATCAGCCACAACCAAATCTACCAATATACACCAAAATTCTTGTCACATTCCGGAACATTCCATTTTGTGATTGGATTTTAAACCAAATTAGTTTTACAGCAGTAACATTTATTTCGAAACAAATGTTACTGCTACCTGTCTATATCACAGATTACAAACCCTGGTGATCGCTGATGATACGTATTTCGCCTACTATCAAAACTCACCAGCGGGGGCGTAGGACGAGGTACAATAGTGACTAGGGAACATCCATGTGATGATCGGACAAAACGAAACCTTTAAAATTATCCGTGTTTCTCTGCTATTTTTATCCACATATTATACATGTCAGGGAAAAAATACTTTTGTGAGTTTCCCATCGACATCAGGAAGGCCTTATCATGATTCTGATTGTGGGCGTTAATGGTCAGTGCTAGCATAAATGAAAATCATTAAAGTCTTCAAAATGTATTTAGCGTCACAATTTCATATTTCAGTAAGTATAGTTGGAATTGAAGAGCAGCGAATTCATGTTGAACATCATGGGATTCTATCAACTGTCCTAGCACACTCTTGTTTACACAACTCTCGTATACATCGAGTACTTTCCAAACAAAGAGAATGTAATATGTAACATGAATAAGAATGTAATATGTAATAAGAATGTATGTCTCCAAAAGCCCTGCTGCTGTCGCTGTTCTGTCCACAATACGAATCCAATGATGTCACCACGACTACGCTCAGACATTGACAATGCCCTGCTCAATGTTTAAATAATTTGATCAGAATGAAAGCTTAATGCTAAAGAAGGATTATATGCACGTAACATGAAGGTAAATGCGTAAATTTCCCCTCGTAGACTCTCCCTCATACATATAAACCTTCCTCTCGAATCACTCTATCTAATAAAGAAACCCACATCGAAATCTGTTTGGTGGTTTTAAAGATCTAAGCATATATAGGGACGGACAGACGTGGGAAGAGACTTTGTTTTATACTATGTAGTCATATATATGTACTACTATAATGTATCCTATACTGATGTTATTCCAGACTGTGTGAAGAAATCGTCGGATTGTGAGGACAACACGGACGTTCTGCGACAACTCACCGAGACGTGCTTCAGCTTACAAGCGCAGGTGAGTCGACCGCTAGCGACTGGACTCAACGTAGTTTACGTAGTGGTAGGGCTCTCTGTTGCATCCGCCTGGATAAGTACTACATCTTCGTGGTAGGACTATTTGCAGTGACCTATTAAAGTGCACTTATGTTGTGATAGGACTTTTTGTAGTCTGTCTAGATTTTCCTTTGTAGTGGTAGGACTTTTTTGTAGAGTCCGCCTAGAAAAGTACACCATTTTAGTGGTACGACCATTGGTAGGTCCTTCTAGGTAAGTACTATCAATGCCTTTGTAGTGGTAGGAGTAGTAGTAGCGCTCCGCTCAGGCTTTGTGGGCGGGCTGTTTCCGCAACTCGACGTCTTGGTGCGCCTGTTTTGCGTGTTGGTAGGACTCTGTGCGCTCGCCTAGAAAAGTACTAACCTTTGCAACTTATTCTACCATGCTCGGACATTACTATGTTCTGATTGGAAGCCGATGTGTCCAGAGAAATTACAGGCTATATATTTCTTTGGACGACGAGTGCAGTGCATGAATGAGTGCTGGGAAGTGATTTGGACTCTGCACGTTCAAATGGCTGCGTGACACTAGTGTTATGGCCAGGTTTGATGCTTAACATCAGGTGCATGTATCACGGCCGCTTATAACAATTATTTGAACACGAAGAGTTCAAAACTGTCTAAAACTACACTACGCTCGTCACCCGGCGATATTCACACATTTCCTTCGGTTGATACTAATTTATATGTGAGAAAAATGTTTTTTTTTTTTTTTTTTTGAATGGCTCTTTGTGGATTAGCCTCACAATTCCGCCAAAGACACGTTAAATGATAGGCCGTCAAACAAAGAGATAGGGGCCAGTAATATGAGTATTGTGAGAAAAATGTTAGAAAATTACGAAGACATAGGGCTTAGAAGGTTCGAGTGACGTCACTTCCTTCCACTACTTTTACGAAGACATGACGTCATGACGTCACAGCCCACTCCGAAAGTTTCATGATCTACATTTTTGTTATAATAACAATTTGATAAAACAAAAAATACGCGCCCTATATTGTTCCGTAAACGGACTAATTAGAATAATATATTAAGTATTTAATAAAATATATTTTTGACTTCATCAAATTCGACTGGAAACAGGTGGTAGAGCTCCAAGGGTGCATGCAGGAGGTTCTCCGGGCCGTGTCCACGCGCGGCCGGGCGGAGCCCCGCGCCACGCAGACGGATATCAGCGCGGTACTCACTCCGCAGGTAACTAAACACAATCCTGAAACACACAAACTTTTGTTTCTGTTGCAGGTAAGATAAGATTGTACAAAACATTTTAAAAGTTGACTCATGCAAACTGACCTCTTCTTCTAGAGGCATGCAATGTCTGGCCAAGCTATTTGTTTTAGTCCTTAATTTGTACAATGAAAAGAGAATAAGTACTTAAGTAAATAAAATAATAGTCAGACGATTGAAAGTCTTCTTCTTTTAATTTCTGGCTTTTAATAGAAGCAAGAAATGTACAGAAGATGAAAAATCTTAATCATAGCACAACCAATTTGGTTGTGCTATGATTGGTTGTGTTGTTGTGTATTGTTTGTGAGATATGTTTGGTGAGCACAATTACGCCAACGTCTTGTACACCTTCTAAGTATTGTTTTTCTTAATGCTGTTACTTTCGCACCATATCCACAATTTGTATTTCGTTCTCTTATTTTTGACTATTAATGGTTGCCTGGAAGAAATCGCTATAAGCGATAAGGCCGCCATTTATGGCACTAGTGATAAGTTATTTAATTTGCTATTGTTTTTATTGTATATGTGTTCTGGTGTGTATAATAAAGAGTTTCTGTCTGTCTGTCTGTCTAACCTTAACAGATACCTCTTTTTTACCTAGAAAAAACCGATTCACTCTCGATTTGAAGACACAAAGATTGTAACCAATAGGGAAAACCCACTTAGGCAGCGTATTCCACAGCCTAGACGTTCTTATCACAAAAGTAGAGTCAAATCTCTTCGTTCGTGTCTTTGGAACATCAACCATGAAACGATGTCGCTTTTTCGAGCTACGAGCATTCCGATAGTAAAAAGGGCAAGGTGGTATTAGATCATGTAAATTATAAATATATAAATATAAATATTGGTGGTGGACAATTCACACACAACACCATCTGACCCCAAACTAAGCAAAGCTTGTGTGATGGCAGCCAGATAGCTGATATAATACTTATATAGTTTTTTTTAAAATACATACTTATTATACATAGAAACACCCAGACACAGTGCAAACATTTGAATTCATCACACAAATATTTGCACTGGGTGGGGATCGAACCCACGACCCTCGGCTTCGCAGGCAAAGCTACTACCAACTAAGCTACTAGGGCAGTCATATTAATGTCAATTAGTCGCACACTCTCCGAAGTGTACCCGATAAAAACCGATAGGCTAGCAATTTTTCGGCGATGTTCAAGACTTTGAAGCCTTCTTCGCACAAGAGTGTCATTGCCTATGAGCCTTTTATACCTACCTAGCCTAGCCTACCTGCTGCCAGCCAATGCGCAGAGTGCAATATCCATCTGGACCCCCCCTTCCCTGAACCCCCGCTTTCCTATAGTATATATATATATACATAATACTCGAACGTAGGAGGTATCGATATATGTAGGTAGGTGCTGATTACATACTTGTCTAGATGGAGCGTTACGCTGTAATTGCGACAATAGTAACAGGCCAGGTTTCAGACCACTTCGTGATATGTTCTTAAACATGGCCTCAAATGACGCTGTCCTGAGAAACATTTTTAAGGTTTCTGTAACTAATTGAAAATGTAAAGGTTACTTACCGATGATAGCTAAAGTTTTTACTTATTTAAATCGTCCTTTGTAATTTTTGCAGACTTTTATAGTCGCAAATATATATAGTGCAAATCGTCATATTCAAGAGTCACAAAACACGTGCTTACCGCACAACGTCAGTGTCGCAACTAAACTGACAGATCGAGCTTAAAAAACAAAACAAAAAAACAGCCAACTGTTGGTTTTTTTCGAGTTGTTCGAGCGTAGAAAGACCAAAAAAATTGCTTGGTCTATCAGTCACTCTAGACAAGTTTATAATCATAGGGTAGGTGAAAGATCGTTATGTGGTTTCTGTGTTTCAGGAGGAGCGGTCGGCGTGGCTGCGGCGGCCGCAGACGCTGTCCCTGAGCAGCGCGCCCGAGCCGCCCGCCCCGCCCGCCCCCGCGCTGCCGCCGCCCACCCTGTGAGTTGCAAACCTATATATCGATACCTTACCCGCTTGATACACTGGCCGCTTTTCGCGTTTTACAAATTTGGCGGGAAAACGGGTGTCAGGTTACATAAGTGCGGTGTTTATGTTTCGGCATATGAAGTGCCACCTTACTTTTACCCGTTTGAGCCATTTACTCTCAAGAGCGTTTCAAGACGCTTCTAGCGGTATCAATTATTTATAATTAATGTACTTAAAATGTAAACTAAAATTTTTGACACTTGAGTAAAAATTTTTGCGATTTCTCAAGTAGTCTAACAACTATAACTTTAATAATTTATAAGGGACAGTGGTTTTATGGGTTAAATGTGTTGTATACGAAATAACAAACTCGAAACACCAAAAAAAAAACTATATTCGATTGCACAAATTAGATTTTTTTTCAATAAGTACTTCGGGACCATTTTCCCGCCAAAAATGTTGATTTTTTTTTTTTTTAATTTTACGATTTTTCTATGTAAATGAACTTTAATTTTAATGTGGGTTATATCAAAATAAAGACCGGTTCAAGTAGACTCCGTTAAACACAAATTTATCGGTATACCTACCCAAATAAAAACACGAAAATTTTTTTTCCCGCGCCAAAAACCCAAAACGCAACTATAAGTTTGTTTGTTGTCGTCATCAAGCAAGTTTTTGGGTACTATATTACACGCCGATGTATCAAGCGGTTATGAAAGTTCACTATATACACAATTGCTGAAATGGCTGGGTCAAAAACGATAACGTTTCAAACTTTTTCTAGCAGCGAAAAATCCGAGGATACACTGGGCATCGAGCGAACCGAGTCCGTGATAGAGGATCACGAACTCGCAGACACAAACAGCGATCAAGAAGAGCCTTGCCTCATCGTCGACTGAGGGAAACTATGGAGCGCGCCTGTTCACCATTATGGTATGAAAATGTATGCCCTGAAACCACGAAACAGTACTGGAGAAGTGGTATTTGACTATGTTTAATACATTACAGAATTATGCAGAAGAGATAATCGCTTGCGACTTCTTCGATAGTCCAAAGTTTGGCAGTAAATATAAATCAGATCAACTGGTATAAGGTCCCTTTAAAATGACTATTGAGAAGTCCAAGGCAAATATGAAGCTTTGTGGTACCTACTCCTAATTAGAGTAAAATCTTCTTTAGCTTTAAATAATCTTCTGAGGCATCCATTCAGAAGATTAACTCTGAAGAATATATGGTAAGGTCATTTACAATTTAAAGCAAAGAATCTGTGTACATAATAAAATCAATATATGTCGAATAAGAACCAAAGCAGTTGTAAAGGGGCATTGATAATTAGTTATAGCTGTAAAAAGGCTTTGCCAGCGAAGTCTGCCTAACTATGAATTTCTCTTATATTAAATCGGTCAGGTTTAGTCTGATCTTGTCAAAGAAGATGTGCATGTCAAATGGCATTTCTGTCAGTGCTGGTAATGGGTAAATAGAAATGTTATTTTATATATTCCAATCATAAATGTATTGCTAATGTGAATGTGACATTGTATGCATAGTTTATTCGTAGTCATCTGGCATGCAAGGTAAACAGTAAATGGACGATTTATTATCACTTACATCGCACCAACCTTTGAAGTATTATTGTTACTTATGCAAAAATTCAACTCTTTTGGGGAAACATTAGAAATTTTGATGAAATGAAAATTTCAATGTCATTTGTGGTAAAGCCGAATTGAAGCAAACGCCTTACGAAGCTATGAGTATATGTACTACAAAAGTAACATTATCGTTCCTTAGTATTAACTCGGGTATGTTTTAGGACAATTATCGCATATTTAACTGTTTTTTTCCAATGTTTGCACAAGTGATATTTACACTACAGTGGAAATTTTTCATAGTGCAAAATAAACCTATATATTTTTTTCGCAATTTCGTCAAAAGATTAGTGGGTAATTCACACACAGCACCATCTAACCCCAAACTAAGCAAAGCTTGTAAACGATGGTACCGTTGTTTCATTTTGTGAGATAAACATAACAGAATGAAACATAGTAAATTGGCGCCTCCTTTGGCGAAATAGAGAAATTATCTTTGAGATGTAAATTTACACCTTTTATACGTCTCATCGGATAAAAAAATACTTTTTACTTATGAATTTCATGCGATAAAACGACATGTTTTATATTTAATGCCATGCCAGATGAAACGAAATATGGTAGTAGTGGTAAGTACCAAAGACATTGTATTAATTGACAAACAATATGTTTGTGCAGCTTTATTCCAACTGAAAAAGACATAATAAACTATAGAATAATTTGAGAAAATGTGCGAAAAATTATAAAAAAATATTTAATGTTGATGACGATTTGAAAAATTTAGACGGTAAGTATAATTAATGTTGTTGCTCTTTGTTTGTACGAAAAATGGCGGGAAAAGACAACTGTGCTAGTTAATACTCGAAACCTTCATTGTGTGTCTCTTTCTTTTACGCAATGTTAATGAGAGACGACAAAAATATTAACAATTCATAGATTGAGCAAGTTGTTTATGTATCAATATCATGACGTAGGTATCATGAAGTTCACTGTTTCCCAAACTTTTTTATGGCCCTTGGGAGTTTGGGTAATTTTGGACTCGGTATTGTTGCGCGGCGTTCATTCATTCGAACCAAAACGTCATTTCCAAAAAGGCAAACGAGACGATTGCTGCGACGTCCTTGGGAAACTGCTCCGGCGCGCTATTAATACACTTATATTTTGTCTGTTTTTTGTATTAATAAAAAAATCGTTTATGTTGGAATTCTGGGCTAGTGTTCTTTTGTTTGCTTGCTATCCCCACTTTGCCACGTTGGCCTTGCGTGGGCCCAGAACCAGTTAAGTGAATTCCACGTAGGCCATGATAGAAAGATCAGAGACTGGGGAAAGTTCTTCTGCCCTCACTGAGATCTGCGACGCGCCAGGGTGCTGTGAAGCGCATACAGTTTGGGAAGCGGTGATATATTTAAATTACTTGGAAACAGAGTCTTTAAAACGACAAGCGTCTATTGCTTGAGCTTAGTCAACGTTGTATACATTTTGTCTATATTTCAAACAAGGCTATGCAGAACACTCGTGCTATATCGAAAGGGTCGCATACTACTATCAATTCTGAAAGCTTGAAAGCATACAAACACTAACATTTCGACTCGTTGTGTCTCGCGATGTCAGTGTCCCAAGCACGAATTTTATTTTGATAATTTTGTGCGTATATTTCATCCCACTTTTGTAATGGCTAAACAAATTCCAAATAAATTAAGTAAGAACATTATCTGGCTATACGTTATACGTTATTTTTCACCCTGTTAAAGTCGGTGGTTGTTAAATAACGGGGCCCAGCTAGTGTTTAAATAATTGCGAGGCACTGTGCCATAATGGTGTAGTGTATTTCTTACCATCATTAATGTGCATGTCTTACTCGCCCCATCACTGTTTATAATAAAAACTCACATGTGATGCGAGGCCTGACTTAAGTTTCAAACGCCAAATGCGGTCGAAACCGGCACAGCGGTTGAAACCGGTTGCAGCTACAAATGCACTTGTATATCACTCTTGAGTAATTCGCTAATGAAGTGGAGTGCGGCCTTTCGATCTAGTTAAAATGTTTTACGTAACCGTGTATTTGTCTAACTATAGAAGTGATTTATCTACAAAACACTCGGATAACTACATTTCTCGCTTTGCACGCACTGTAGTACATAAGTCTCGAGGACATTAGATTGTAAGTTTTCACTTGCTTTAACCAGAGAAAATTATAAAAGTGAAGTTGTGATTGTTAAAATTAACGGTAGCACTTTTAAACAGTATTATTTAAATAGTACTTAGTTGCGGCAGCCGAAATATGTTTACTTGATGTTTTATATTCAGTATGTTTACACGGTTTTTCTTATAAAATATTGCACAGTCACTGCCATTATAAGTAATTAACGTAATAAATTGCTATAAGTTAATATTTTACGCTCTCATGTTTATACCATCTGTTGTATAAATGACTAACTGTTTATCGCGACTTCGTTCGCGTTTAGCGATCGTCCAAAGTGCCTATTACACTTGGCTAAATTTAGTTGACTAAGTCCAGGATACGATTTAAAAGAAATCAATCGTCGCTTCTGAATTTAGTATGGTAGCTTCTTTAATGCTATTACGCATCACTGAATTCAGTAGTGACTAAATTTAGCCAAGTGCAAAAAGCCTTTTGGGTACATCTCGATAGGCGCCGGCAAATCAATATAAATCATAATTTTATCTAATTTGTGTGTATTCAAATATAGCTTATGGTCATCTGGCGACTTGTGCTTTTCATATAATGTAAGATTTATTGACATTGTTGCAATCTTAGCATGAAAACGGACATGGTTGTTACACTTTTTTTTTATTTCATTCACGGATAACTCGCCTGTGCTATGTTCGATCGACCCAGACTTAAGTTTCAACTGGCCGCGGTCGCGTGCGTTCACTAGAGAAAGACCGCTGGATGCGGCTTAAACTTTAGTCAGAATGGAGCGACCGTATCAAACGTGAGTTATCCGTGAATTAATTATTCGTTTAAATTGTGCAGTGGTTCCGAATTATTTCACACATAAATACAACTAGCAATGTCAATATATACATTAATTATTTAGTTTTATCGTAGACATACTTTTGATACCAAATCATCACACAGCGTACAAGCTCACAATTTATTAATTACTTTACTAATGTAATACTACTGGTGAACCACCCTTGTTCATTCAGGTCGATAAGTATGACCTGTGCTGATCTTTTCTTCAAAATATTTGTACAGATTTAAATTACTTTGGTCATTGCTTCTCTCAAAAACCAAGCTTTAATTTTTATATAGTGATTTTATTTTATAAGGTATCTTTATGTTTTTATACATGCATGTCTAACCTGATTTAATTATAATTTTATTACACTCAACTTGTAATACATTCACAAATTTAGCATAACATTGCATGGTCTTCACGTCTGCAATTAAATATATAAAGAAAATGCTACAAGATTTAAATTCAAATCCACAATGATGAATTATCATTCACTGAATATGTTTTCTTAATCAATCATAATGGATTAAACAAAAAATCTAGATAATTATCAATTTAATGAAATGTTGTTTACAATAGTTAAACTCAAATTGTACTACATATTTACAAATAGTAATAGGTCAGTCGAATCGAAATCACCCATTCAGCCGAGTATGCCTCTATAAAAGCAAAAATAATTAACCATTTGAAAGCTAAACTTATGTAGGTTAAGAAATCTCAGTTCTCCTATTATTATTATATCAGCCTATTTTGTCCCGATTTTCTTAGATAATACCTAATCATACTAACATAATGAATAATCGTGACAGCTAAAAATTGCTACATTGTCAAGAAAACTGAGTTTTTTTAAAACTATGCTTAGCTTTAATTCGGTAAAATCGCGCCTAAAGCAGGACTGTGTAGTTAAAAAAAAATGAAAGTCTTTATGGAAGCGAAGTCGATAGTACTGGGCTGTAGCATTTAATTTATTTCCATGACAAAAATATAATTAGCTACGTAAGGAAAATTAATATAATCAGTGGTGCGACTGTGAAACATTTTTTTTATATATTTGTCATCGCAAAATTGTAAAAAATGATCAGTTTAACGACGTTATATTATTAACTAACCTAACCTAGGGAGCGTTCAAGTATTACGTAACGCAATTTTGGTCTCGTAAAACGTTACGTCTTTCTTACAACACGTTACGTACCATTATTTCTTTTTTTATATAAAAAATTAGGGAATTAAAACAACAAACCCTTTTCGTTCACATCCGAATTAAAAATCTCTTGTTTTATTATAAGGCAATTAAAACTATACCAAGAATAAAAACTATAACATCACTTTTTGTGACTTCAGGGTAAGTAAAAATGATCACTTGAGTGTTACGTAACGTTTAGAGAGGAGGGCGGGGAGGGGGGGTTACAGAAAAACGTTACGGAGCGTTACAGTGGGGGGAGGGGGGGTCAAGAATCTTCAAAAATTGCGTAACGTAATACTTGAACGCTCCCCTACTGTGAGATTATACTTCTAATATCCACACGTTATACTGTAAACTGACCGTAATTGCAATTTTAGGGTGACAGAAACATTACGAAATGATGTGGTGTGCAGAACTATCGATGCTTTAAAAGTACTATCTCATTAATAGCAATGTAACTCAGGGTCTCGTATACAAATATGTGCACACCATTCTACACGTCAAAATATGTTATAATAGCGAATTCGTGGATGAACCAAATATTTAGTGATTTTAGTGTTATGCCTGATTATGGAATCTCTTTTATTTTTAAGACTTTTTCTCAATTATCGGTTTGGTTATTTTTAATTGTTACTGTGCAGAAACTAATTGTAAATCTGCCATGTTAAACATACCTTAGATCTTAGACAAAACATACATAAAACAGTTGAGTTGTATTTTCAGAAAAATCTACAGTTTTTTTAGTTTATTTTTTTTGTAATAAGTTAACTAAACCATTTTAACTTCTGCTAGTCATTTTTAACAACGCTAATTATTGTGCAATTGTTATTATAAGCTTATTTCATGTCATAAATAACTTTGTATGGTTTGTAGTCGAGCTTACCTTCAAGCGCGTGTTTAGTGAAACTACTCGGTACTCGTATTATATAGTATTGAGTTATATAATACATATTTGATTTATACTATTCTGTAACCGAAAATAAAGACTATGGTCTGGGTGAGAAAGTCGCTATTTGTTAGGCAATGCGTTAGCTAATTAACTCAACCGCTGGACATACAGTCGAAAGTATGGAACGCTAGTACATAATAATACGAACCTCCGCCAAGAAGATTTAGCGTCTGGTAAACTCTTCGGGGATTTAGTGTTGTAATCTTATACATATATCTTTTCGACTCATTTCGTGCGCGTAAGTGGAGCGTAGTTGTGACGCCATCTTCGTTGTTTTTACCTCCGCTAGTCGGCGCTAGTGCAGTCGGCTGAATTCGTTGCTGTCTGCTGTATTAACGGCAGTACACTGTTCCGGGGAGTGTTCAAGTTAGTCATTGTAAGTTAAAAATGACATAAAATAACATGTGAGCGGCTCTTCAACCAGCTAATTAAAACTGCTACATCTTTGATATTGCTATATAAATTAAAGGGCCAAATTAAAGCCAAAATCTAAATAGCTGTTGGTATATACTAGTTTCACTATAAAAGAGATACATAGTATGCCAGTGATTTTTGCGTTATTATACGAGTACAGGCTGATGGTAAACTTGATTATTTATAGACCAACACTTCATGTTACATCACAAAGTACGGTGTTCAAAATAATTCACAACTACACAGGATCTATGAGCGAACTATTGCTTACTTTTTTATGATCAACACCATTTTTGCATAATATTAAAATGTAAGTCAGTGTGCATAAATGTGAATTAAATATTATTATTTGCTATGTGTTCACACACATTGTCGAGTCGAGTTTTGTGATCGATTTGTGAACGGAATGACAGTAATGTTATTATAAGTGTTATTTAAGATTAAAAAAAAAAATAATACTAAAGACAGTGTCTATACGCCGATGTTGTTAAAGAAAACTTGTTTCTATTGATACAATGCAAATTACAATAAGTTAATTGCAAATGAAAAGTAACGTGGTTGTTATAGATATAAATTTGATTATTTTACGGGTCACTAAGGATAAGGAGTATCGACTAAGCATTGGGCCGACCATATAACACGTGCGTTACCCTTCAATTGATACAATGACTCCTTTCTTAAGTATACTTAGTGAAGTAACAAATTTCGACAATCACACTATTTTGTATTAACGACAATTGATCATTTCCTATTGACCTGTGTAAAAGTATCGAAATTAATTGATTTCATTGTATTTAAGAGTGCAATTTTTTAATTGTTTTAAACAGCAAACGTTTGTTGGGTATTCAGGATATATTTTTAAAATTTAAAATGTACTAGTGCTATCTATAGACAATTTTCAAAAGTATTTCATTTTTGGGTCGCTGTTAAGGTTAAATTGATTACTGGATATTAACCGTTGTAGTGTTTGAGCGAGTTTTGGTTTTACAGTAGAACCTCGATAACTCAAACCTCGGTAACTTAAAAATCTCTATAACTTCAAAAAATAATATGTTCCCTTCCCATCAGATCCCAAAACCAAAACCCTTGATAACTTAAAACCTCTATAAGTTAAAATATGTTTTGTTTCCCTGGGACTTATCGAGGTTCTACTGTAGTACTCTTATCTCAGGATATATATATTTACTTGTGGTTTCGATGTACACAAACACGCTGTGAATGTGTGCGTGACCGCGGACGCTCTACCGCCCGAAACGCGGCCGAAGGTATTTGATTTCACGCACACATATTTACCGTGTTTGTACACTTGGTCACCACAAGTAAGACGCGCGTCGCTTCATGAGATAACACTACTATATCATGGACTAAGTAAGAACAATGTACTGAACAACTAAGTTAAAATAAAAAAAATGATTTTTAGTAAGTTTCTGTAACGACATTTGACGACACTGGAACCAGAGTGATCTAGGGCACAAAAGCTACTTAGTTCAGTCAGGTGCCTACACTTTGACAGCCGCACTAATATTCCATAGTGAGATATTACAAGTTTTTTTAAACCTTTTATAGGTTTACACTTGAGTGCCGTCTCGCCTGATGTTAAGCGACGATGCGGTCTAGGATGAAGCGTGTTTACCTAGAAGAAACCGATACACTCTCGATTTGAAGACACAAAAATTGTAACCATCGGGAAAACCCACTCAGACAACGCATTCCATAGCTTTGACGTTGTTATCACAGAAGTAGAGTCAAATCTCTTCGTTCGTGTCTTTGGAACATCAACCATGAAATGATGTCGTTTTTTTGAGCTACGAGCATTCCGATAGAAAAAAGGGCAAGATGGTATTAGATCAAGCAATTATGATAAACTAATATTTTTTTCACTTGTCAAAATAGATCTACATAGACATGTTATGTGTCTGGGTGCACAATATTGACGGATTTTTTTACCGTTCTCTTGACGATAGTTCCTCAATAGCAACAGGCAAGTTTGAATTGCAGAATTCTTGGTATAAACATTCCGTTATGGCTTTATTATTTGGAGATTTAAATACAGTCCACAGACAAAAAAAAACACCAAAGAAATTGATTGAAATTAACGCAAACTTTAATTATTGTGATTTTTCTGTGCACCAATTTTCACCAATCACCAACAAATTTTTGTGTTCATTGTGTACCAAACTCATTTTTGGGATTTTTTTTACATATGCTCTGGTTCTAGCGTCGTTATTTCTTATATTTTAATTATTATTGGAGTCGGTGTATAGATACTCTTTTCCAAAGACACTTGCCGTCCTATTCAATTTCATCACGTACCCACCTCGTTTGTTATGCATTACGTTAAAAGCCTGTATTTATTATATTATGTTTTATAAAACAATTTTTAAATGTGTAATGTGTGAATTTATTGCTATTCCTTGTGTAGTCATTTTCAGATAACGTGACGAATACCAAACCTTTGACTTTCTAAATCAAAGGCGGATCCAGCGTTTTGGCTGGCCTGGTGGCTTAGTTGGTAGAAAGTCTGTCTGCGAAGCCGTGGGTCGTGAGTTCGATTCCCACCCAGTGCAAACATTTGCGTGATGAATACAAATATTTGTACTGTGCCTGGGTGGTTGTATGTATAATAAGAATGTATTTAAAAACATATAAGTATTATATCAACTATCTGGCACCCATAGTACAAGCTTTGCTTAGTTTGGGGCTAGATAGTGTTGTGTGTGAAATGTCTACCAATATTTATTTATTTGGGGTCAGGTCATAACACCGTATGACAAGTGTGTGCGCGCAAACCGCGGGTCTCTGCTAGTAATCGTTTAAAAATCTGAGAACAGTGTGTATGTTTACTGGTTTTATGTGAAGTATATATCTATGTGTCACTGCGCTGTTGTGTGGCAGGCATGTTGCTTACCATCAGGCACATGTCTTGCTCGTCTCGTCACTCTTTATTTAAAACAAAAAGAAAAGATCTTGTAATTACTGATTTGTTACATAATGTTGTGTGATTCAAATTGGTTTTGAATATTATCTTCGGTATTCAGATTCTCGATGTACATCTTCTGCGTTTTCCATTTGTCTAGGCAGTTGTCTCTATATTCTGGAAACCAAATCAGTCTGATAATTTTGTTTTTCATGCCTGTTTTAAACAACAACATTTTTCGGTTATAAAAATGAGTTTATATTCCATGTATATTAAATTGAGTGATCTTGTTTTCTATGTACTATATTTTCTGGGAAAATCTCTCAAAAAAAATAGCAAATTCAACAAGAACGTACCGAAAATAATTCTAGCTTTTCTTGTCATGTACAACTTTTTTTTCGGTTCTGACCGTATATTGGTAGGAGTAGGGTAATGGTCGAGAAGGATTCATAATTTGTTGTACGTCATAGGTGTTACAATCTTCAGGATGACATGAATATTTCAAGAAACAAGACCTAATTGGAAGATTATTCTAAATGTTCTACAAACTGCATCAAGTGAAATGCATCAATAAACTGGAATTCACTGGAAAGAATATATTTAAAATCATCGTTGCTCGCTGATCGCTTCGCTGGGCCTCCAATGGTTTCGCCACTGGTCTCACCTGGTGGGGTTGATCGCGCACAAAATGACAAAAATAAAGTGAACAATATCAGTTTGTTCACTTTATTAACTATTATATTAGTAAAAGAAACTATTGAAGAAACTCAGAATAAGACAAGAAACACACAAGGAAATACGAAAAATACACTAGAAAGATGAATCTAGGAAAAGGCAATGAAACACTGAAGACCACTTATTTTGTCGTCTCTGTCAAGATGATCGTACAAGAAGACGTAAACATATAAAAAAAAGAAGTGTGGCACTCGGGGACTGCCGCGGTAAAGCTATTGCATGTTGAATGCATTTTTATCAACATAAGCAATAGGGATGTTAACAATTTTTCGAAATTGCTTTTATTTTGAAGAGTGATTTGTTTACCATAAAAAATATCACGGGAAATCCGTTAAGTTGGCAACACTACTAAGAGCATTTGGTCTGTAAAGCTAATACAAATAAGAGTCAAAGTCGAACGACCGAGTGGGGAGGACGGCGTTACGGTCTTCCATCCCTCTTTCTTGTGAACATAAGAAAGAGATGCACGATCACTAAAATTCGGTCCCCAGGCCCGCGATAAAAGCTATGCAATAGCTTAAAAGAATTATATACAATAGAAGAAATAAATCATATGCGCAAGACTATAAAGCTACATGCTATTTGTTCATAGCATGTAGCTAGCACAACCTGATGTGTCGGTTCTGTCCGATTTTGGAAAAGTATTGTATTCAGTCGTTGCATTCCAATGTGACAGTTTTTTTTTTGTTCTATTTTTTTTAGTTAGTATTAATCTGGTCTTTTATTCCAATATCTTAAAATTACTATCAGCCCAAACTGTACCTCTGCTGGGCAAAGACCTATATTCCCTTTTTTAACCGACTTCAAAAAAGGAGGTTTCTCAATTCGACCGTCTCTGAAGGCAATTTTTTATCGTGAAATTAAATAAAAAAACAGACTTGCAAATTTATGGGGTTGTAAAACATTTTTAAGTTCCTGTTATTTCCGTGTGAATTGTTACTTGTAGGTAATAATTTTGTAATTCTGAAATCGGCACGTATTCACGTTGTGTTCCACTGAAGTTGCCAAAATCTTCAATTACCACGCTGCTGTTATGCAACAGTGTGGACACCTCATTAATGGCGAATTTGCCTCATTCTCATCATCATTTCAAAATTTATAAAAAATTTTGCCTTCATGGCTTCGATTACTCTTTCATAAAATCCTTAATGAATTCGATGGGATGGCTTTTTTTTTTATTTAAATTATCCACTCCACAGACTCCGGGGTCCGTGATCTTTGTCATTACAATAATCTTTTTTTTTTACACATTTCTTGGATAAGGAGAAAAGGAAAATAGAAGGGATTTGGGTACATTTAAAATCTAATTCTAGTGCTCGTCTGTAGAGCCGATCACTACCAGTTGGGATTCCGCTAGTAATCGACTATGATCGAATGGGATGGCTTTAATAAACTTGCATTTTTAAACCTATATTTGTTTATATATTTATTCTGATGATCAATATTTGTTTCCAAATTTTCGTCATTATTGTACGTGTTGGTACACGCGATTTCGAAGACAGTTTTATTATCATGATTGGTTTGATCTATATGAAATAGAAGCTGCTACACAGGTAGCAGCTTCTTCTGCCTTCATCATCTCTCCATTTAAATTTTAAAGTTGAAACATGTTCAGTGAAGAACTTTTTGTGTTTAATTTGTCTAGATCTCTGAATCAATATTATCTTGTGCGAAGAGTTGGACACGGGCAAACAATCGATTTCTAATATTCCGCTATTTTGTAGCACTATTTGCATCTAAGATTTTTCTAAATGTTTTGTCTCTACACTCAAGTGTATGCTGATTGTGATTTTTTAATTTTATTTAGTTTAATGAAATTTAGACTATTGAATGAATATTGTTATATGGTATGTGGTATACTCGCCAAGATTTACAAAAATCCTGTGGTGAAAAAGATGGGGTTCTTAACCCTTAAATGCATGATTTTTCCTTTTTTAATACCATAAATTGACACAGGTAGATAATTAAGCATAGATAAAGGGAAAAATAAAGAAAAAAATATTTATTTTCCAAAAAGTATATTTTTATAAAAAAACTTACTGATGTAGATCTACATCAGTATGCATTACAGTTAATAATAATAATGTAGCCTAAGTACTGTGCTATTGGACGATTGTCGTCGAATTAGGCTTACTGCAGTGAATGAAAATCTTTGAAACAGTTGTTTCTCTGATTTAGACACAGCGGTATATTACATTTGGTACACGACCATTGTGTGGTGCCCTTACAATTGGGCATCTTGCACCGTAATCGATTGGCAAATACGGGCCAATGTTCGAATCCATCTACGCGCACATCTTTTGACGGGAGTGGATGTTGCGGACCTTTTTGCCTTTTTAATTGAAGCTCGTGTTCTAGAGAGGAAGTACTTGGGCGCCCTCTTTTACTACCTCCAGACATACCTATATTACACAGTGTGTCAGCTAAACAATTACGAAACTCCCCAAGATTAGGCAGCTGCTTTTTTGTGACACCTTTAGCAATTAATTTTTTTTTCATAAGTACCCATGAGTTGATTGTAGTGAGGTCCAGTAGATGATAAAACAAGCGTAAATACCATTTTCGGCTCTTTATTCGAATTCGATAGCGTCCTAAAAAGCTGTCCATTAGGTCGACTCCTCCCATATGCAAGTTGTACTCTTGCACAATTTTGGGACAAGGGATGTCAATTTTTTGTTTAGCTTTCTTGTCGTATCTTGATACTTTTCCAACAGGCTCGGCGCCGACGTAAGTCGATAAAAGAGTGACGACTTTATTATCTTTCCACGCAGTGGCCGAAAAGTCTACTCCATCTGAATGGGAAACGCGTTCCTCATATGTGCCTCTCGGAACAGAAGTTTTCATAAGTTCCTTTTTATCAGGGAGTCGACAATTCGGTAGCCTGTTTTGCTGAATAGTTCCGACACATTGTATACCCTGTTTATTCAAATAATTTACCAAAGGCAGGGATGTGTAAAAATTATCGAAGAATACAATATGATTGTTCATCCTTGGTATAGCTCTCGCCAAACGTATAACGACGTTATTTGTTATTCCTAGATCAGGTTCATCGGCTGGTTTGTCTTTTTTTTCTTCTTGTCCAGAATAGACCTCAAATCTGTAAGCATATCCCATAAGATTACAGAGAACAAAAAGCTTATAGCCCCATTTGTGAGGCTTGTTTGGTAAATATTGCTTCAGGAAATGTGCAATTTTAGTGGAACACATCTGCTCATCTATTGAAAGTCGTTGGTCTATTGCAACTGATGAAAATGTCGTATTTAGCTGTTCTATCATAGGCCGAATCTTATGGAGGCGATCGTGATCGGAATGGTCTCGCGGAAGATGTTTATTATTATCGTTGAAATGTAAGTAGCTCCGAATCATCTCAAACCGATTTACAGGCATCGCGCTCTTTACAGGATCGTACCCAAACTTTGAATGCCAGTATGAGCGTAGGGGAGAGTGGGGATATTGCGGACACTTAAGGGAATACTGTAATAAAACATAAACTTTTAAAGCTAATCAGTTCGTTTTTATTAATTAATAAACTTTGCTTATTACCTTACAAAATTAACATATAAAATTATTAGTATCAAATCAACATTTATATTTTTTCTCAAAAAAACAAAACCCTTGCTGTCCGCATTTACCCGACGCCTTCCAGGTAAATACGGACAGCGGGTGGGGTAATTGCGGTCAGTCTATTTCTCCTTACACAAGTCGCAAATATAGCCTCGGCTTGAGCTTCCGCTTGTGCAATTTTCATGTGCCCAATTCTGACACACTATGCACATTACCCAATCTTCAGTGGGGGGCGAATAATATTTTTCATTACAAAATATACAGAAATATTCTGTGTCATCTGCATTATCTTCAAAATTTCTAAGATTTCTCACACCCTCTGCGATTTTTTTCTTCTTCGGTTTCGTAGCTTTTTCTGTTTAGTTATCGTCTTCTTTCCTTTTCTTACTCCTGCTTCTTGTTTGATTCTTTTTTCTACCTTCTTCAGTTCTTTCTTCTCTAATTCATTTTTTTCTGGAGTATCAGTAACAATTATGGAATGTTTCTTTTTCCGATTTGTTTTCTTGCTTAAACGCTTTATGGTCGGTATATTAACTATGTCCTGTAATGGTACAGAAGGTGGTGGGTTACCATGTTGCTCTGTTGAAACATCTGGATGACTGGTGTCATTGATAGAATCATCAATATTAGCATGTGCAACAGATTGAATTTCAACTTGATTTGTGATTCGGGGTTGGGCTTCGGAATTATTTGGCCTTTGTGCTTTGGTTGTACTGTCATTTGTCTGCTCATTTAAATTGGGGACTTCTGGTTCATTGTGAGTACAAGAGTCATTCAAATTTAAGGCACTAGATCTGATGTTGGAGCCCGATTGTGGTTCCATGTCACTGTGCATCATGTTGGCAAAAGTCGTTCTAAAATTTCCTTATCCAATGGGCAAATCCCGCAGCTCTGAAGCCATTTATTGCTTTTTCAATATTTGTTGTGCGATTAAAAGCCTTTGTGTACAGTCCAACAATATCATAACTGGTAATTTTGGCACCAGGATTATTAACCATATGCGTTTCACATTCACGGTTATAAGCTGTTTTTAAGGGACCATGAAATGTGAGGTCCAGTGGCTGCATCTTATGAGAAGTATGCGGTGGTAGCGTAATGACATGAATGAAATTTTTCTTACAAAAGTTGTAAGCGGCCAAGCTAATATGGCTTTCATGATTGTCAAGGACAAGCAAAATAACATTGTCAGCAGATGGCCGAGTAAAGCTTTTAAAATGATGAAGCCACTGAACGAATAATTCTTCATTGATCCACCCAGAGTCAGAAATCGATGCTATCATATTGGAGTTGCTTTGTTTCATTAGTAATGGGTTCATTCTTTTCCTCTTAAAGATAAAAAATGGTGGCACATAATTGCCGCTTGCGCTACATGCATTCACGACTGTTGTCAAGGATCCTCTTTCAGCACTTGTGCACTTGCCAACTTGTTTTAAGCCTTTAGGCGCAAGAATTTTTGAGTTTCTTTGGACAGTGCTTATGCCTGTTTCATCAACATTATAAATGGCATCTGGCCTGAAATTATGTTTGGACATCAAGTGTATCAGGTTAGTAAAAAAAATATCTACTTCTTCTTCATTAAACGCAGTGATTCGACTTAAAGATGTCGCTTCCGGCTTACGGAGTGATATTTCAGGATGCCTTGACATAAACGAATAATACCACTCTATTCCAGCTATACCCGTTGCTTTGTTAAAATTGTGTGCCAAGCCATTAGCTGTTGCAAAATCGAATGCGACTTTTCTAAGCGTGATTGGAGTTATTCCGAAATAATTTCTACACGACTTCAGAATGAACTGAACGAGCTCTTGCTCTTGATATTCATTAAAGATTGGTTTCTTACCTCGTTTGGGATCTTTGACATCTTCAGCAGACTTTCTGACCTGATCTAACAATGTAGCTCGAGGTACGTTATACTTTTCCGCGGCTTTTCTAAAACTTAAATTCTTTTCTTGAATCTCCTTATAGCTATTTTTAAAGTTTCGAGTGTGTACTTTTTTCAGTCTTCCGTTTGTATACTCGAGGCATCTGAAACATGATACAGATATAATAAGTCATGTGTCCGTATTCTCCCCAACCCTTTGGGGTAAATACGGACGTCCGTATTTATCCCAAAATAATGTCTGCAATTACCCCATCTGCCTTTCGACATTTTATAGCAAAACAATTTTAGGTTAGGTAATAACTTTTGTAGATTATAATTGCACATTAATATAGGTGAAAGATACCTTAACACGTAACGAATACAGTTTTTACTCAAAACAAATATCATAGCGTATGCACGCTACTGAAAATCATCGAAAATTACAAGAAAATACATAAAAATAATTAATTGATCTTACCTCGAATCGCGTGCGCGGGCTCCCGTGTTGACAACTTTCCGGACACTAAAGATGGCGAATACAATAGCGCGAGTCGTGTTGCGGGACGCGGGGAGGGCTGTATCAGCCGGTAAGGCAGTGTCCGCAATTACCCGCTGTCCGTAATCACCCCACCCTCCCCTACACTAGGGAATTGCTCCACTGACATAAATAAAAGAATACCTATGAATTTTTTAAATTCCCCAACAGTAGTAGTGAAAGATACTGAAGGGTTTTTCTGTACTGCATATAAGTTAGTTTCATCAACAATTTTTTGAAGAAACTCTTGTGTGAAGTAATGCAAAAAACATTTATATGGTGTATCAAGTTCAGTTATAGCAGAGTCTGTTGTGTTTGGTTGGTGAATTATTTTCGATTCGTCAAACAACAAACTGTCTTTTTTCCAAATGAGTTTCCTTTTATCAAACTCGACATATTCGACATTCGATTGCTTGACGAAGCGGATTCTTCCGATTTGTCAGAATCGTATTCTTCATATGTTTGAATGTTTTCTCTTTCTGGCGTGAGATAAATCAATGAGTTGGAAATTTCTATTTTGAAGTCCAGATAGTTCAAAATATCTTTTTTGGGCTTTTCTAATAATTGGGCATCACGTCGGTAGGGTAGACCGGGGGCAAAAGTAACAAATTTTACTTTTTCCGAGATTGTGTCGAAATAGTTCATAACTTTGGAAAAAACTATATACCTACATTACGAAAAAGAAACATTTGAAGCGATACAATTTAGAGATAAATTCTTATTATATTACATAGGACTTAATGTAATTCATTCCTAAAGTGAACACTAACCAGTGTTACTATTAACACTTACATAGGGTTAGAACAACTAAAATAATTAGTACTGCAATATTATTATCTAGTAGGGTCAAGTCTCTTTAGACGGATGTACCTTCGTAGTTTAGAGTTAAAAAATCGGTTAAAAAAAGAAATTAGAACGCAACCTTAGAGATTTTTTGTATGTTGGAAATACTGGCTAACCGCCACTTGAACTTCACTCTTTAGTCGTGTGCTGTGGGCGTCGGAAAAATTTTCACGCAAAAAGTAAGTTTCAGTCATTTATTTTGAGCTAAAGTTTGTTAAAACCATGTAGTTTTAGCATATACTGATAACGAAATCGCATTGTTTGATGTTTTTTGTGCTAGTGAGACGGTTTTAATAAATCTTGCGTTATGTCCTCTAATTACAAATTGTGTTTGTTTTAATTTTTGTTAAATTTGTTCCTGTGGACAATATGGTGTTTGTACATATGGACTGTCCACAGGTACAGAAGTGAAGTTGTTCCTACGGACATTGTATTGCTTAGTAATAAAATATTAAGGTGATTATATTATAATAAAATAACTGAAAAATTAAAAATACCCAAATCAACTATTTTTTAATATTTGATACGTACAAACATGTGTTATACCTGTGGACAAAATATAGTTTTTTGTAAAACTGTGATTATCTCATTAGTTAATATATTTTAAAAGTATGTGTACCGTAATTCAGAAGGCTGATTTATCTATTAAAGTAGCTACAACTTTGATTCCAAGAATAAAAGAGAAATATACAAAATAAAAAATAAATGCCTTTCAACTCTGGAAACTGTCCACAGGTATAACATTTGAACCTACGTTTAAACTAGTCAGATTTACAATTATGACAAGTATATGTGAAACCCTCTTGTTGTGTACATTCTTCATGGGCCCAAAACTTGCAGTCTGCGCATTGAATCAATTTTTCATTTGGGCGACTAGCGGTGAAGGACTCCATACAAACAAGACAAAAGCAGTCTTCATCTTCCTCGTCATCTTTTTCTGGTATGTTACGGCTTGTGTTGGAAATTTTCGTTTTCTTTTTCCCTTTATCAATGCAGCTCAAATCAGGTTTTGTTTGTTTCGCTCTTTTTCTTCTTTCTATCTCTTCTGCTTCTTTTCTTATTGCTTCTTTTTCTGGAGTATCTGTGTACACAGTGGAGTATCTCTTCTTTCTGCCTCTGTCAGATGATTTGCGTGGTGGTGCTTTCGGTAAGGGACGTACATTTTCTGGAGAAAAGAGAATAGCTGGGGATGAGCGTAAGTTTGATATATTACTTGTTGAAATCAAATTTTTTGATGTTGATGGCACATTCTCTGTGAAAATTTCAGTATTAATTTGGGGTTCAGAAGCTGTGATGATTGCTTTATCTGCTGCTTGTAAATCAGGATCAATTAGGTTTTCAGCATCATTTAAATTTGATTCTGGAGTTGTAGCAGATTCAGATCTTCTGCATGTGGACTGATCATTTCATTATTTGTATGTGACTGTGAATTAGCTAAATTTGTCAGAGGTCGGTCTGTTACGTACGAAGCTCCGAAATCTAAGTCATCAAATATGTCCCGGTTGAAGGGATAAATCCCTGTGCAACGAAATCCTGCCTGTATATTACGAATCGTCAACGCCTGAGGAAAAGCGGTAGTCACAATTGATGGAATGTGGTATATAGTCATTGTTTGTCCTGGGTTATTTCTCATCCAACTGTCACATGCAGAGTTAACTGCCTTTTTTAAAGGGCCCGTATACGGAACGGTCTAAGGGCTGTAACTTGTAAGAGCAGTGTGTTGGGAAAGATAACACTACTATGCCATTATCCTTGCAGTAGTCTAATGCTGCAATAGTTATATGGGATGGGTGATTATCCAAGAGAAGCAGTGTTTTGTTTTCCGGAGATGATTTGGTGTGACTTCTGAAATGCTTTAAAAATTTAAGAAATTGTGTTTCTTCCATCCACCCTGACGAATTACCGCCACCAATACTGCCGCTTGGTCCATCCCTTACAAAATGTTCACTATATCTAAGGCGCGGGAATATAAACATAGGCGGTATTGCGTTCCCCAAAGCGTTGACAGCTGTAGCCACAGTGACTAAAGTGCCACGTTCACCTGACTTTAGCGCTCCGACTTGTCGCATGCCTTTTTTTGCTACTATTCTGTCTGGTTTCTGTACCGTCGTAATTCCGGTTTCGTCTTTATTGTATATATCTTTGGCTTCAAACCCGTCACGATCCATTACTCTTGCCAAGTTATCAAAAATCGTATTAACATTGGGCCGGTTAAAACTTGTCGCTCTTGATAAGCTCGTAGCTTGGGCGCATCGAACCGATAACTGGGGATTTCGTTTCATAAAAGCAGAGAACCAATCAGCCCCAGCAGTTTCATTACAATCCCAAGATTCAGGTCTCATTAAATTATACCTGATGGCTAATTCATAGGCCAATCGCCGCACTTGCTTTGGAGACAATCCATAATAAATGTCCGCAGTTCTTATAAGATAGTCTGCAATTTCAGCTTCTTGATCATTGTCAAACACTTTTTTAGCTGGATTATAGCCCATTTTTACAATTTCATTTTCTGCTGCTTTTTCTCGTTTCTTCTTGTATCTCATCAACGAAACATGACACAAATCAAACATTTGTGCGGCACTCCTGATAGATCTCCCTTCAAGAACTTCTTCATAGGCTTGCTCATACAAAAGTAGATCTTTCGACCCACGATTTGTTGTCTTAGCACGATTTCGTGGCATCTGTAAAGAAAAACAAAGAAATAAAAAATAAGGTTTCTAAGAGAATTACATTCAATCGGCACCAACCTCACTTGATAGTCATGGGTCATAGAATATACCACTTTAGGCCAGTGTTAGCGGCTTATTAAGTGGTTAGGTGACCTAGTGGTCAAGTGGTCTCGAGAAAAAAAAATTATTTTTGTATAAAAAAAATAGTGGGGTAATAAGTAACACCGGGTTAATTGTACCGTTACAACTAACCCCGCGAGTTGTGGTACAGTTGTGCCATAAACGCAATTTTCAAAAATATACAAAAATATCTGTGAATTAATCAACAAAATTAACAAACTCAAACCTTATTTTGTCGTCTAGTTTGCGCACTTTCGAATGGTAATAGTATTAATATAAATCATGCATTATTTTATATTTAACTAAGCATTCAACAGGGTGTAGTATACTTACAGCGAGAGACAAAAATGTTTGATGCTCCGTAATCGACGTCCGCCGCGCGCTGTGTCCGCGCCGTACTGGCAAACTAGTTGGCACACGCACGGGTCTTTAGTTTCTTACACTCCCACATCCAAGCATTGCTTAGTAACCGAAATATTGGCTATGTTACTATTAACACGTGGTACTATTGCCCCCGATCTACCCTATACAAGCCAAGCAGCTGCTGTCGTAAAATAAAAAAAATTGACGAACAGTTAATTTCTTCGTGCGATCCATGATCCTGTAAAAACTGGTAATCCTGTCCAGCATATCCACGCGTTCCATCATAGAATTATATTGTTGAATTGCAAAAGGTTTATCAATTTCAAAGTATACATTTTTGTTCTTTTACAGTTTTACACCAACGTCTGCATTTGTAAACAAGTTCTTTTGAATCGACAGATGATGTTATGACAACTGCTTTATTGTCGAACCACTTCAAGCACGCTAGATTGCCATCACTTCTAACTAGTTGATCTGAGGAACAACGTCCTTGTTTTTTTAATTGTTCATCAGTCATAAAATTACAGTCTAACGTCTGGAAGAAAGCACATTCTTGCTAATTGTACCAAAAACTTATCGAAATTTGCCCGTATGCTCCTTATTATATTTTGTGATACAACTGTTATTTGATTCACATAATCACCGAGTTTAACCCTGCACTCTTCCGCCGAACTAATTGTAAAACTGTCTATTAAAGTAGTGTCGTCAATACAATCCAGTAAATCTATATTATTTATTGTCATTTAATTACTGTTTTTTTAAATAAACACAGGAGCAACTGTGCTTTTAAACAACAATAATAGGATACTTTTATTTTGTATTGACAACATCATTCCAACAGATAGTCTTCTAGGAAAGATTTAATGTTATTAGCGAGTATGGACGGGAATATTAATAGTAATGTATATACTTTCATGTGTGCGTTGCCGTTCACATAGTACAAGAGTGCGAGCCTTAAACTGACGTCAGCTTGAGTGCAGCAAGTTGTCGGTGTGGGGGTTGAATGTGGTTCATAATATGTGGACAGCAAGCATTTACCGTTTACTCGCATGTGTTTTGTAACAAAGCGGAACAAGATAAAGATATCAGATGTGAAGCATGCGTAGTACTTGTACTCAGTGAATATTTGTGCATTCAGTCGTAGGGAATTACAAAACCGCATCCAGTTTGAGGTGCTTGTAATTTTGAATGTAGTGGTTGATTTGGCAGTACATAGTTTCTTTGTGTTTATCAAGATGTGACTTATGGCATGGCCTTATAGGTTCGGTGTAGGAATAGCTATGGATTATAAATGAGATATACTTTAACTATTCAATACCAGGGCTTCAAAGTATGAGTACAGAAAAATACCAGGTTCGAAAACCAGGTATTTAAATACTTTAAAGTATTCGTAGTAATTTGAACCCTACTGTACAGAAACTATGGTGCAAATTCGTGTTATTTGACTATCAACTTTATTTTTATGTTGAAGAAACGAAATCTTTCCTTCCTACTTTTACAATAACAGGCTTAGGACTGTCTGCTAATTGTTTTGTATATATTTCATGGTAGATAAAGCCAGAAGCTAGTGCAAAACTAAAAGTTTCTAGGATATTTGCAGGCGTAGTTAAAAGATTTCGTTTGACAATACAATCACTTTTTTGTGTTTTTGTTCATTTTTCATTTTTTTTGTTTGAGTTAAATCCCTATTTTATTTATTTCATATTTTGCTGTAGAAACAATAATTGTTCCACTTTTCGGCTCCCTAGACGAGTCCTCCGCTCCGTCAAAATGTTCCCTGCTACTGAAAATAACCGTTCACACGGCACGCTAGTCGCCATAGCGTTTAATTTAATTTTGGCCAATTCCGACAAATTTGGATCAATAGGACTATTTACTCGCTACCATTCTAGCGGGTTTGAATCCGGAGACAAAACGGCGTCATCGAGATATTTTTGTGTTTCGATGATCGTCCTGCTATATGATGTTCCAGCTGGGCGCACGTTTTGCATTTGCCTATTGTAGTGATTCCATAATAGACTCGATTTTTTTCCTTGGTGTAAAGTTGTTGTCGTTGCTGTTGTTGAAGACGTTGAAGTTGTAGTCCTTTCATTTTCATTAATCATTGCTGTTATCAGGCTTATCCAGTGTTACCAGATTAAAATTATAAACTACCGTGTTGACAGGTTAGAATTACGGTGTTGCAGCTCCAAATTACCGTGCATAAATTTAAAAAATACCATGTAAATTACCGTGCAAAATAAAGAGAAAATGCAATGATTTTTCGATATTTTTTATTTAAAATTTAGTCTTCTAAAGTAACAACTTCTTTTTCATATATGTATTGATGCAGTCATTTTTTGTATCATTGCCTTGGATGGCATAAAATCCACACAGCTCGTTCCACTCCGGTGTATGGATTGCTGAGCAAGAATATTTCCTTTTATGGTGTTTGTTATCAACTTATTTCTTTTTTTTGTTTTAACGTCATTTACTTGACTAAATATTCTTTCACAAGCGGCATTTGAATGTGGTAAAGACAGGATATCCAACATAAATGTAGTCAAAAATTTAAACTTCTGTATATTTCCATCCTTTAGTTGAGCTATCTGTGAACAAAAAACAAAATGTTTTAAGCAATAATCTAGGTTATAATAATTAATAAATAAATTAATCTCCACATTTTTTTAAACAGATGGAGTGCAATAAAAAAATCTGCTGATTACCTCGTGCCAAAACTCGTCAGCCTTGTCAGTTTTGGGTAATTGCGTTTGAGCCATAATCATGGGGAAATTTCTCCACTCATCGTCCAGTGTTTGTTGGTCACTAAGATTCCTTGGGCTTATACGGGGGAAATGATCGAAGAGCATTGATAATGTGGCAAATCTTTCGCTAGATCCTGATGAAATGCAAATTTCCGGTTTTAATTTTGAAATAATGTTCATAACTTGATCATCTAGACTATATCTTTTCCTGATACCCACACAAGCTGCCACAATAAACTGTCGACAATTCTCTTTGAATTCTAGTTTTTCAGAATCAGAAACCTCAGGCAAATTAAGTTGTTGCCGTGCACCTAGACCAAGATATATTTCGTCCAAACTAAGATACTGGTCACCATTTGTTGGATCGATTTCATCCAACTTAGTGGATTCAACGTACGAAGTATTCATTATCGTCAGAATTAGCACACGGTATAGTTCTGTCATTTTTGAATGAAGCTCAGTAATGACAGTAGATTCACTTTGGAAATATAAATTGGTTTTTGAAAATTTAGGCAGCATCCATGCTAAAAAATAATAATATGCTTTCATGATTGGGTCGTTTAATGCTTTATGAATCTCTGCGCATTCTCTGTCATTTAACCATCTGCCATCAAAAAATAATCTTAAGGCTTGCCATTGTTCTATAATTCGTTCTACCACTGCAGTCAACGACAGCCACGGGGTTTGTGCTGGTCGCAACAATTTGTGGACATCTGTTTCAGTGAATATCTGGAAATCTTTAAATTCAGATTGCCGTTTACTACTTGATTTGAAAAAATTGTATATTCCTCGACCCAACTTTTCACATTCTTGTGGCAATTTTTTACAAGCATCGTTTGCACATAAGTGCAGTGAATGGCACACACATTTTATAACAGTGATTCCGGGATAGCGTTGACGAAACCTGGTAGACACAGAATTGTTGCAGCCCATCATTGTGTTGCACCCGTCGGAAGCAAAGCCAATAATGTTATCCAATGGGATTTCATATTTTTCAAATGATTGTGTGACGATGTTAAATAAATGTTCTGCGTTAGCTGTATAATCTTCAGAACTGCTATCAAGTCCCAAAAACGAGAAACAATTTTGCCAGTTACCGGATCATAGTACCTGATAACTACGCATACAGTTTTTACCACCGCTATATCAGTGCTCTCATCGATTAGCACTGAAAATTTAGATTTTTTGATTTTTTGACTCATCTTGAATTTTTGTTTATAATGCTTACGTTTTTGTCCAGTTTTCGGAATCTTGGATGATGACGCTTCTTTATCTGTCTCGTAGCTATCAGTATCACTACCCATTTTATGTACGTTGTGTCGAACAAAAATAAATATTGTTTCACTGATTAAATACACTGCGCACTTGCCATACATCAAACAGCAACAAACAAATCGAAGAAAAAAAGAGTGTGAGCAGGCGATTCATTCATTCATTATTATGCAACCAATTTTCATAAACATTGATTGTTTGAATGGATATGTAAACTAACACACTTTTACATTTAAACGTATTGTGATGAATAAAATATTTAGGGATTTCCCCGGTAGTAGTGAAGCGAAATAGCGGCGACTTGATGTTGCCATGCCATATAGAGCTGGATTTTCGTTTAGTTCTACGTATCTTTTTATAAAATAAATACTTCTGAATAGTTATTTACACGTTGACTGTCAAGGTAATTCTTAATAAAAATACCGTAGAAAAGTACACGGTAGTGAAACATTACCGTAGACCGTGTTTTAGCCAAAAATACCGTGCATCTACGGTAATTACCGTGTATCTGGTAACACTGGGCTTATCACATGTTTTTTCGTAATATCTGCTACGCTTTCACTTTCAAAATACAACTTGTACCTGGGGTCTAAAAACATGGCGAGGGTGTATGTTCGACTCTGTTCCAAATTTGCAAATCTTGCGTTTATTTCCGATAGGAGATCTTGTCGGCACATTTCAACTTCATCGGGAAAAATGTCTATGTTATTTTCTTGCTGGTATGTCAAACTTGCTATCTCGTTAAGAGCGCTGGTGAGACCAATAGTTAGCGGAATCACTGAACTTCCAGTTACGTATTTTTGCCCACTCATTTCTCTGGTTAATTCCTCACATGGTTGTAACACAACTAACTATCAACGACTGGCAAATGTTCCATTCATGACTGGTCAGCATATTTAAATTGGCAGTTTCTAAATTACTGAGCGCACATTTTATCTCATCTTTGAGTTCTACAAAACGTTGCAACATGTAGAATGTTGAATTCCACCTTGTAGCAACATCTTGGATGGGCCTCTTCGCAACTTTATTAGCTTGTTCCTGGTATTTTTTTAGTTTATTCCAAGCTACATTACTTCGTTTGAAGTACGAAACTATGATCTTAACCTTGCTCATCAACTCGCTTATGTAGCTACTTCCAAGTACTTTTTAGACCGCTAGGTTAAGACTATGCGCATAACATCCAAAGTGTTTCCACTCTAATTGAGCTATGGCACTCTTTATATTAGCCCCGTTGTCGGAAACGACAAGCAAAACTTTGTCAAGAATATTCCATTCTTGAGCAACATTTCTCAACTCTTCAGCTAAGTTAAGCTCTGTGTGGCGGCTCTCAATTACTTTACAGTCAAGGAGTACCGATTGCAATGTAAAATTATTGTCAATATAATGACCCGTGACCGCTAGATACGAGTCATTATTTCTCGATGACCACATATCGGTAGTCAAACACACACTTTTCGCAATTTCACTCAGAGCTGTTTTGGTATTGGTCTTCACTTCTTCGTATAAACCTGGCAATAAATTATTAGCGAAATATTTCCGCGATGGTATTATGTAATTTGGAAATGCAAATTTAACCAGTTCGCGAAACCCTTTGTCTTCTACTATTGAAAAGGGCTGCAAGTCCCAAATGAATAAATTAATTAAATGATCATCAATTTGTTTTTTTACTTTTTGAAAATCAAAGAAATGCGGAAATTGTGGCTGAATTGGACCTGCTCGTATTATAGGTAGATGATGCAACACCTTCCGATGGAGTGTTAGATATCGTACTCGAAAAATGTGCTGAACCTTGTGCAGCCTGCACCAGTACCTGTGGATGTTCCACTTCTTGCTCCCTTCTCACTAAACTTACAGCTATATGTTTCCGCTGAACATGCTTTGTCAGGTTTGAGACTCCAGATTTATAAGATATTACTACCTTGCACATCTTGCATTCAGCTTTGTTTTCACCTTTGTCTAAAAAATGGTCCCACGCCATACTCTTCTTAGGAGCCATGTTTAGGTAGAATTAAAATTTTACTTATCTGTATAAGTATAATACAATTGTCTACAGTTTAATTGTATCTAAAACACTGAAACACTAATTAACATCAGATCTAATCACTAATTACTATATTTTTATTAGTTCTAATTGACACTCGAAATAATTTTGAAAAAATAGGTTGCCGACGCGACGTTCAATAGTTGACGTAATTAAATCACAACTGAAACTAAAAAGTAAAAAGCCAAAACAAAATGAACTTTGACTTTCTTGCATTTCGAATGTAAGAACGTAAACAACATTATTATTATCCATAAAACCAGCTATATGAATCCTTCAGTCCTAGACATAAGGTTGAATGCCCCGAAATATCTAAAGGAATTTTAAGGATGGCACGTGCAACGCAATCGGCATTCATAGAAAATACTTGAAACCCTTGCACTTATTCCAGGAAGTGGTGCCGGGCGAGGCTCGAGAGTGAGTCTATTGTCCACTATTCTGTGGCGCAAGCCCACGCTGTGGTAACAGCTTTTATTTAACATTTACCAGCCGTGTCGTACTTTGAAAGTATTTTGTTAGAATTTTGAACCCTATTTCATTAGCAACATGTCATAAAATTGAAAATATATTAAAAATACTTTCAAAGTATTTTTTGACTCACAAACAATTGTGCCACTTATTACTATGAAGTTATGGTTGGGTTTCTCATACATTTGTTTTGACCACTATTCTGTGGCGCAAGCCCTCGCTGTTACCAATTTACCAGCCGTGTCGTACTTTGAAAGTATTTTGTTAGAATTTTGAACCGTATTTCATTAGCGACATGTCATAAAATTGAAAATATATTAAAAATACTTTCAAAGTATTTTTTTACTCGCAAACAATTGTGCCACTTATTACTATGAAGTTATGGTTGGGTTTCTCATACATTTGTTTTTGCTTCAAGTTCTCCACGCATCCAACTACGGCTCGTCGGCCTCATACTTTAGAATACTTGCAAGTCTTTTTTGTACATACTAGGGCGCCCTATTTCGAATTAAAAACCTGGTTTTGAAACCTGGTATCGTAAATACGTCTCACCTCTACTATGGATATTCGGAATGTTAGGAGTTACGTTGTTATGATTTAGGTTATAAATAATTACGTGTAGAAATAATAGATTCTGTGTTGTATTATAGATAGGATGAGAGTATGTGTGAGATGTGTGTGTGTGTGTGTGTGTGTGTGGTGGGTGGTGAGTATTGAGACACGGATACAACATGGTACTGTCGTTATGTACCGGCCGGTATTTATTATAATAAAATTCGAAACAAAAATCATGCAGAGGAAAACACAATGTTGCATTATAGAACAATAACGTAAAAGAAAAGGTCGGACAATAAACTAAGTTTCGAGTTCTGGGTATTAAATGAAGTAGCATAGATAACGTTCTCATAGGGAAAAACTAGTCACTTAGAAACTAATTTTTCAAGCAGCTCCCCCTTCAATTAACCCCCGACCAAAAAAAGGGTGTTATAAGTTTGACGTCGATGCTGTCTGTCTGTCTGTGTGTGTGTCTGTCTGTGGCACCGTAGAGCCCAAACGGATGGGCCGATTTCGATGCGGTTTTTTTATTTAAAAGTTAATATCCGTGCGGGTGTTTTTAGCTATGTTTGGTAAATATCGATTCAAGATGGCCGCCTCCACAAAATGGCGGACAAAATATTTCTTCACAACTTACCTCAATATGGGTATCAAATGAAAGGTCTTGACTAGTAGAACACTGTACACTATAACAAAATTCAAATCAAAGATGGCCACCACCATAAAATGGCGAATTATATTATTTTTTTCACTACTACCTCAATATGGGTATAAACGAAAAGGCTTGACTAGTAGAATACTTTGCACTATGACAAATTTCAAATCCAAGATGGCCGCTACCAAAAAATGGCGAAATACATTTATTTTTTCACAACTCCCTTAATATGGGTATCAAATGAAAGGGCTTTGCTAGTAGAATGTTGTACAGATTACAAAACCGAGGTAGTCGGGGGTTAATCAAAATTTTTAATTTTGTTCTTGTTTTATACTTGAAGGGACTCGTTCATCAATCGGTGTTGCCATTTAAAAAACATCAATCTAATAGGAGAATTGATCAGGATTTGAGTAGATTTTGTATAACCACTGTCTAGCAATTCTGTTTGAAATAACTTTTTTTGTTTTGTGTCTATTCACCCCGCAAACTCCATACACCCCATTTTACGGTACGTCACAGACTGGCGATTTGGCGAATCTAATGAAAACAGTGGTTTTGAAGTTTTTTTCCTTTATTTCATTACACGGGCAAAGTATCAGGTGAACCAAGTCGGAAGGAATTTACTCTACTCTCAATGAAACTGAAACCAATATCAAAATAAACTGGTCTATTGCACTATACTGTCACTATTGCAGAGGTATTTCACTTTTCTTCTCGCTTGTCGCTCTCGATTCTCACTTGAATCGCTCTCGAAATAAACTGACATGCCTGTGACTGTTCCCGGACTCCCGCCCCCGCCGTATTTATACTACATTTTCGTATTCTGGAACATTGTGGAATATTGCGCCATCCTACTGGTAGCAGAAAGTTATGGAAGCTTCCCGATATTTCGCTACTCAACGCGACGATCTTTCTACTATTAGTTTTTCTACTCGACGATAGATGTCGTTCATTACTGTTTTCGTTCTCGGTTTCTCTCTAAATAGGTAAGATGGCGCTACTAGTAACGTCGCTTACATAATCAGATCAAGATCTATCTATATTTTTATTTTACCTACTTATTGAAAGAACACAAGCGAATAAATAAACAGATGGCTTAAAACTTTTTTTTTTCAGTCAGATTTCTTGGATAAATCCCAACTATCCTACCCTCTGTATCATACGTGCCTGGTCGTAGGACATCGAAATCTCGTGCAGAAGTGGATAAAAGTACAATTCGTCTTTCTATAAGTTACGGTGTGTATGATCAAGTTAGCTACGGCTGATCTTATAAATGACGGCTGATCTAGCTGGGAGAACGAGAACTTCGATTGTGGGGTGGGTAATCAACAAGTCCCGTAAACAAGTAAACACCGATAAACTTAAGCATTTCTTCTGCAGTAACATCTTTCCATCATTTTATGCGAGAATTCGGTTTTAGTACAGGAAGTGCTTGCAACTGTGCGGCGTAAATGTTTGTTTGAGTAATCATCAATAGAATCATGTCTAAATCTAAAATGGATCTAAATATGCTCCATAGGTCTGTATCGTCCGTAAGAATCATATTTTGCAGCTTTCCTTGTAAAAATCTCCAGTTCCAAAGGCCTTATTTAAGAACCCCATGCAGAATTATTGGTTAGTAGGGGTGTTCGCAAATTATTAGTTATAGAACTATGCGTTTGAGTGCGATCAGGCAATGGCGTGCTAGGCTGTTCATAAGAAGCTTCCTCAACCCTCGGCAAATCATTTTGCAATGGCAACACAGCAGCTGGCTCATCATCAAATAACGGCGGCAAAATTCGATCAGGCGAGGACGTGCTCGGTTGTTGCAAAGTCACAGAAGCTAGAGCAGGCAGTGAGTGAGGTAATGCCTCGGTATCGTTTATATATCCTCTGATATCCTCCACCACATGTGGGACATGGTGACAAGAGCTCATAAGTGCCACGGATCACCCACGGATGAATCATAGAGTAAAGAGCTCATACGTGCATGACCCACGGACGACTCATGGAGTAAAGAGCTCACACGTGCATGACCCACGGATGGCTCATTTACAAATATTGTTTTTTTTAATAAAGGGGGGCAAAAAAATAAAAAATAATGTTTTGTCACAGTCATTTACAGTCCCTGGCCAAATTATTAGACGCACTGCATAATTACATGCAAAATACTAATTACCGAGTGATGTTGTATCCTTTTATTGTTTTAAAATGATCTGTTTCATATTTTAATATTACTTAATCAATGACTAATTAATTTAACATAAATAAAACAACATTAATTTAGGAAATCATACTTTAATAAAATTTTAAGGAAATGTGGAAATTAATTAAGTAAAAGTCAATATTTTGTTGAGCCACCTTTAGCCGCTATCAATGCTTTTATTCTGCGCGGCATGCTATCAATGCAAGACTGCACGGTCTCCTGCATTTGTGGATGATGATTCCACACATTAATAATCTTTTCTAAGAGCTGGGTTTTGTTAGTGATGACATCCTTAGCCACTTCTCTTTTCATCAGCTCCCACACGTTTTCTATCGGATTCATATCGGGGCTATTACCCGGCCAATCCAACAGAGGGATACCTTTTTCAGCCAAAAAAGCTTTAACTGACCGAGCGGTGTGACAGGGAGCTCCATCTTGCATGAAAATGAATGGATCCCCATTTGGAAACCATTCTCCGAGCTGCGGAACCAACCGATTTTCTAAAACTTCTTTGTACTGGTCTTGCCTCATTATTCCTTTCACGACGTAAAGACGTCCAGTGCCCTGGCCACTGATGACTGACCAAATCATCACTTTGGTGGGATGTTTGACTGTTGCAACGACGCAGTCAGGATGAAACTTTTCTCCAGGACGACGACGCACATACTGAGCTTTATTTTGTAAAATTTCAAATGTGCTTTCGTCACTGAAGCAGACCTGTCAAAAATAGAAAATATATATAAATTTCCATGTTTGTGCTTTTATTTTTATTGAAAATGATAATACTCTACATTTTTTTCATTAAATTACTATATCTTACCGATCTCCAGAAGTAAACATCTTTGTCTTGCCATTGTTTGGCCCACTTCAGTCGCTTTGCTTTCATTGCAGCTGTTAACTTGGGCTTCCTGGCTGGGCGACAGGCCTTAAAATCTAATTCTTTTAATTTTCTTCGTATGGTCCGTTCAGAAGCATTTACGCTAGCACCCTGGAGTTGGGATTTTATCACCTTTGTGGTTGCAAATCTGTTTTCTAGACAGATTTTCTTCAAACATCTCTCTGACCGTGGAGTGAAAATTGGTTTTCTACCGCATCTTTTCTTTCTTCTCGGGCTTAATTCCTCCCCCGACTCAATTACCTTTTTTATGCGACGTACACTAGCTTCAGAAACTTTCAATCTGCGTGATATTTCCCGGTTCGAAAATGTTTTCGCATTTATAAGAGCCTTCACTTCAGCTTTTTTACGTGGTGAAAGGTCGCCCTTTCTACCCATATTAAAAATAGTTCAAAATTTATTTTAAAACACTAAATACAGAATAAACTAATAACTGTATAGTAAAAAACTGTTAAACAAACAATCACAGTCCATAAACCCAGAAAAAGAAACCGCGAAACACGTCCGTACCTGACGCGATCCGATCGCGAATGGAACAGGTTTGTACTTGCTTACGTTCATGTATCACTTTGTCAACACAGTGTTGCCATATGCTAAAAATAAATACAAATGGATAGTCTACAACAAATCTTTTAAATAAAAAAAAATAATAGTATAGGTTAAATACACATTTTCTGCATAATAACCCTTGTGAAACATGAAATTATTAAAAACAATACAATGCGTCTAATAATTTGGCCAGGGACTGTATATGCTACCCTAATATAATATCCACATTAAGCATTTGCACGTAGGTGGTAGACTCTATAATCTTGGCTGCACAGGGAACGTGAAAACTTCTTGTACCCGGTAAAGTAGCTCAACCGAATATGAGCATAATATAAGGCCGATTAGGAAAAAAATTTTTTTGATCATCAGTTATTCTCGAGCACGTCAGATTAAGATAGAGTAAGTTAATTACATGCTAAGAAGTGTATATTCCACTAATCTGACAATTCGAGAGTGACACAAAGAAAGGGGAGGGCTACAAAGTTATTAACAAAAACATTTCTACATTCTCGGGCGTGGTTATTTCAAGGAAATAATTCAAGGATAACGAAAAATATAATGTCCAAGGATTCCACAAGCCGAAGTAAAATTCATCGCTAATTAGTTCAAAAAGCTGATTTTCCATTGAATTGTGGTGGGCTCCCCTACCACAGTAATACTATCGTACAGTACCCGGCGATAAATATTGCACATCACCCTTTGGAAAGAGAATTGTCTAATTTCGGCGTGGTAGAGCATTATCTCTGTCGCACGACATACAAACAGTCCGATTTCTATTAGCGCGGCGCGGTTCTGCTTGTCGCTCTGCTCTACTGTGTGGGTTCTTGGCGCGTAGAGTGCGCCGAGCTATACCCTGGACTCCGTGGACTGGGCATGGTCAGCCTCTTTGTTCTTTTTTTTTGTCTCCGCTGGTTGATGGTCAGCTGTTTGGCTGCTGGTAACGCGACGTAATGAGGACCGACTACGGTAGATGGTGTGTGGGTCTGATTGTCAGGACCAACACATTCTTCTACGAGTATAATGTATATAGTAAGAGGTCGCCCTGGATTTTTCAACAGTCAGGAATCTTTTGCCTTAAATGTCTTAAATGGGCCATTTAGCATTTAGTAATGGGCCATCAAGTGGTTGGAGCTTTCATGTTGTGTAAGGAGCGTTAAAATAATGACTCCTGAAGCATTTGCTAGATCAAGAGCCTCAATGGAAAGATAACTTTCGTGATTATTCATAATTAGAAGCGCTAGATCATTTTTGGAGGCTGAAACATGTCTAACGAAATGTTTCATGACATCTATGAATAACTCGGAATTCATTCACCCAAAAGCTGAAGCCAAACTTTAAGTTTCAGGTGGTGCACCGTACAATATGTGTGGTTGTTTTTTTTTTGGGAAATACAATAGTTGGTGGCAAGGCTTGTCCTGTCGCGCTGACAATGCAACATGTGACCAAGGTACCTCTCTCGCCACTTGTGACTTTTGCTACGTTCGTACCTTTTCGTGCCAATAATTTTCCTGGTCGTTGCATAGTGGTGGTGGACTGCAGCAGCAGTTGATGTTGAAGCTTTCTTTGCAGTCTTCTTGGACCAACAAAGTGCACAGTTTGCGTATGAGTATGGAGTCCACTCGTTGAGCCCCCACTAGTTTTAATAATCTTTGGATAAAGTTTGCAATTTGCCGTCTGTCTATCTTCAGAAGCTGTAAAGTTATCCCAAACAGCAGTGTTAGGTCGTTTGTTTAAAAACTCTTAATAATGAGTATTTTCGGATGTTGAGAAGAAAATATAAGAAAAAAAGGCGATTCAAGTTGTTTACGCGAGTTCGTAATTATTTTGTGTTTTGTACTAAAATCAAAATAAAATCACTAATACCGGGATCCCGGTGTTAGTGATTTTATTTCATTTCAATACCGGTATTAAAAAACTCGAAAAAAAAGCAATGGAAGCCCTAGTCGTAAGTAACCTAACCGGTCCGATTTGTCACGTAGACATATAATAATGACCGGAAAATATGATAATTATTACCTTGACTTCTGAACTATCTCTGGATAAGGTGATAAATTTATCACATTGTCTAAACAATTTAGTTATTTAATTAAGAGCCCCAAAAATATGCCAGCGATATGAAAGGGGATTTGTAGATTTTTTTTCCACAAATCCCTTTTCAAAATATCACGGGATTCATGAACAAAAATTCCACAAATCTCTGTAAGGGGAAAACCTAAGCGGATTTCGGGAATAAGCCCTGATGCCTGCCTACCTTTTTTAGCTATTCGAACCAGTGTCTCTACTTTTTTTTGTTTTTGTTTTGATTGTTTCGTTAGGTCTTGAAAATGATAGGAGGGATGGTAGTTCCTGTAGCATTTACGCACATTGCGATAGTGACAGTTTTGGCGTATTCGGGACCAATTAACACTTCAAACGACATGGGGGTCACTGGTGACCTCACCCTTCCTCTATCATAGCGCCATGGGGGTCACCGGTGACCTCAACGTATAGTCATTTTCAAACTACTTTTTCTCGCCGCCGGCCATACTGACTGTTACTTTATTCGTACTCCGTGACCAGCAAGGCGCTGTAGAACTATACTGCGCAGTGAGACAAACATACCTTGGAAGGAATTGAAAAAATTGAAACATAGCGAAAAAAGTAACCAAAATAAATATTCAGGATATATAATTCAAATGTCTTTAATCATAATCATATTTTATTTATAACACTTGTTACAAGTCATTGGTTTGTATGTTAAAACAAAATAATTTCTAATAAATAATAATCATCATACATTGTATGTTGGTATAAATAATAGTCCAAAAATTCACATAATCAAATATCTACATGTCATTCTATGTAATAAATTAAATTAGAATTGTCAAGTTATATCGTCATTTTTAAATTAATAAATTCATTATAGCTGTAGAACGTCTGCTCGGTAAGCCAGCGTTTGAGCCTAAGTTTAAAACTACCAAGAGAGGGCGCAGTGGTTATCGACTTCGGTAGCTTATTGTACACTGTCGGACCCATAATATGCGTCGATTTTGCTGACTTGTCCAGCGTTCGACGCACTTCAGCAAGTCTATCCTTATGTCGGGCACTTGTCAGTGTTTCGTATGAGGTCAAGTTTAGTCTCACATATACCGCAACCTGAAATATGAGCAGGCTCGGCAATGTCAGAATCCTATACATCTTAAAAGTATGGACGTGCAGATTCGTCCATTGGAACTGTTGCGATCGCCCGAATCGCGCGCTTTTGTAACTTGAAATCGCGTTCCCATTCAGCAGATCTGCCGTATAGTTCCGTGTTGAAGAAAGGAGTGCACTGTAGCGAAGTAACATGACATAACCGCTTCTGTAGGTAAAACTTTAGCAACACGACTCAATGCAAAACACGCACTTCCCAGCCTCCCGCATAGTTTATGAATGATGTGCGGCTCCCATGTAAGACCCCGATCGATCTCAAAACCTAGGAACGTCATTTTTTCGACGTGCATAATCTGTCCACTATCCACGTTCACCGACAACGGTCGTGTCTGGTGGCCCGACAGACAGACATGCATTAAGTGCGTCTTATTTAAATTGAGCGCCAAACCATTATTCCTAAACCAAACTCTGAACTGCGACGCCGCCTTATTCAAGTTCTGCTCCAGGAGATCAACTGTGGATGCCGCTACCACCGCGATAACGTCATCAGCATACATGAATATTTCCGCTGAGCTCACAGCATCCGGCAAGTCGTTTAAGAGCAACGAAAAGAGTATATTGGAGACGGAAGAGCCCTGGGCTACTCCCATCACCGAGTAGAGAGGATCAGATTTCTCCGTCCCTCCGCACGCTACAACAGCCGCTAATATAGGAGCCATCGAGTAAATAACGGTCCTAAGTAACTTCATCGAAACTCCGTATATATCTTTGGACGTCTTCGCCGGTATCCGCGTGGTGACTATGCGAAGTATTTCGTCGGCGCTAAACTCCCCTAACCTCAGAGAGCGGTCTGCACGCGGCCATAACGCGGACACAGTGGTTGACTACGCCTGGCACATTTTAAATAGGACCTCACGGCGACGTGATCACTAAGGTTGGTAATCACGGGTCGGGCGCTCACTGAGCCCATGCTAAGGTTTGAATAGGCATGGTCCAAGCTTGCAGACGAAGTATCAGTCGTACGGGTGGGGAAATCCACCACGTTCGTCATATTGTGATCCGACAACAACCTAAGCAGTCGTCTTAAGTACCTGTTTGTTACGTCTAACGTGTTAATATTCATGTCACCGACTATGACACAGTCTATACCCAGTTCGCTGATTTTATCGAGCAGACGTTCTAAATGGTCAATAAAAATATTTGTATTTATCAAGTTTGTCCTATATATACACGCAATGGTAACGTTATACTCAAGTAAGTCTACCGCTGATATTTCACAAAACTGTTCAACGGACAGCGCTGTTAACGTCTTATTTTCAATGCACTTGGTACCACTGCGCGTGTATATACACGACCCTCCGTGATGCAAAGTAGACCTACAAAAATAAGACGTTAATTTAAAGCCATCGATATGAACACATTCTAGTTTGTCCGCCGAGAGCCAGTGTTCTGATAAAGCTAATACGTCACATTTAATATCGTTCTGCAACAAAATTCTAACTTGCGTGTTTTGTTTTCCGCAGCAATACACCTAATGTTTTGGTGACCAACTGTGATAGAATTATTCATTTGCCCGTGCAAATGAACAATGCCGTCAGTGCTCGTCGCGGCTACTGTGGGTAGGCTCTGGCCGAGGCGCGTGCTCGAAAATTCCAGTTACTAACTCGAACGCCGGCGGGCCACGAAGTCGGCGAAATTACGCGATCGAAGTGACTTTCCGGTACACCTATTATAAATGCAGCGTGCCAGCCTGATTTAATTTCCCTTTTTTCTACGTAGTATTGTCGCAAATTTGACTTTTATTCAGGTAATCCAACACATGTTGTTCCGTAGTCTCAGGTTTGAACTGCCACGCTTGTACTTCAATCTCTCCACATATTGAAGCATACTATCCGCTTTTCCAGTGCCGGTTAGCACCTCTCGTTTCTTAGCTGGTTTCACCCGGTATCACGTAAAATTTCACCACACGCTGCACATCTTTCAACACAACGGGTAAATACATATAGCCACTAACGGAAGACAAAGAGCCATTCGCAGTTACGATATTATCTAAATCACTGGTCTGTCTTAAAGTATCATATTCGGTAAAAGACTCATAAGCTGATCCACCTATAATAGAAATCTCCGATCCGGAATCCAAAAGACCAGAACGAGGTAAACCACAAATATTAACCTTTAAATATGGACGAGCGTCAACTTTATTTACACGGGCCATTGTCAGTTCCGATCTAGAACGTTCGAAAAATTGACTAACAAAATTACACCAATCAGACCACTCGGCCTTAGAGGTTAAACAATGGCCCGTCTTGTTCAGTTTTTTGGCTGAACACAATGTGAACAATTCTTAGCAGTGACACCCTTTTCACCACAACGATAACAAATTCAAGCAGGAGGCGCCTTACAGGCTTTCAAAATATGACCTCTAGTCCTACACCGTACACAAAATTCATTCGCAGCAGCCACTGCGACTTCAGCTCTCTTAGGTACCCTACCTTTATAAGTCAAGTCCGGAGAAACAGCTGTACTCTGATTAGGGCGAGGTTCGCTGAACAAATCTGCCTTCTGCTTCGCACCTTCCAACTGCCTACACCGCGCCTTAAACTCCGACCAAGAGGTACAATCCACCAAAGCCAACTGCGTAGTATAAAAAGGTCGGACGTTATACTTCACAATCTCCAGCCGCTCAGCTTCCGTCAAGGGTCGCCTCAAACGGGAATAGTAATTGTGCATAACACTTAAATATTTCACCATCGATTTGTCAGGTCCTTGAGTTCTAGAATGAATCTCATGTAATAAAAGGTAATCAAAATCAGGAGGTAGGAACTCCTCCAACAACAAATTCTTCAACTCTTCCCAATAAAATTATGAACGTCCTCGCGAATACTACGGTACCACAACAAGGCATCATCCGTGAACAACTCCACTACCGAGGTATATAATTTAGCCGGGGAAATATGTCGGGACAAGCTTAACTCTTGTAATCTTTCTAGGTAAGCGTGAACGCTACCCTTACCATTAAATTTATGATTTAAAGCGTGAACATAAGAAACTCGGTCACACGAGACCAGGCGCACCGCTGGACTACTACGGGTTTCCTTGGAGTCAGCGACTGCATCAGCTCCTTCGGCAACTTCCGGCTCCTCCTCATCAGGGTTACCATGAGCCTCGCTCAACGGCTTATCATCTGCAAGGGTAAACTCAACGCTACTCCGGAAATTTTGCAAAATGCGATCCATCTTCTTAGTGATGACACCCAAGCGGTCATCAAGCTGGGCTTTACGGACACAGTCTTCCTCTCGAAAAGGGGTAAGGCGACTCAAACGATGATAAAGATGATTACCTAAAGCTTGTATCCTATTCAGATATTTCAATAACAATGGCCGTCGAGCACAAATCTCCTCTAGTTCCCCTAGTTTACCTTGAATGCACAAAAGTTCAGCCGAAATATCGCCCTCATACGCGATAATTTCATCAGTTCTAATTTGGGTATTTAACTTTTTTACTTGAGCTCGTAACTTCTGTATATTATCCTCGGGAATGGTATCACGAATACAGGCTTCATATTTTAACTCATCCACATTCAATAAATGGAAAGATATGGGACGTTCCTCCACATTCAAAGTCTAACGTTAACCGAACTGTACTTAAAATACAATAAACTTAGAGATATAGCTTATAGTAAGAATCTCTTAACACTAGCCGCACAATATAATTGTAATTATACAATATTAAACGTTATTATTCACAAACTCAAAGTTGTATGTCGAAAAGGTTGCAGAAACACTATCCGGAATCGAGCGATAGACCGAAACCAGAGCTACAAGACCACGATCGATGACCAATAGTAGTTAAGCACGTCTTGAAAGCTTTAAAATATTCAAACAATCACCACAAAAGGTAATATAGTAACATATAACCCGCATATAGTTATATACAGGAGTTATAATTAGCCTAACAAGGTAGAAAACTTCACATATAGTCAGTAAAGTTAAAAAAATAACATATAGTGGTATATAGCGCACATATAGTCAGGTATTTTAAAAGGTTATAACAATAAACAGGCAGTGACAACTCAACACAGCCTAAAAAGGTAGAAAACTTTACACATAGTGAGCAAAGTTTTAAAAAAGTGACATATAATAGTACATAGCTAACATATAGTCAGATATAGTAAAATAATATAACAATAACCAGGCAGTTATAACCTAAAACAGCCTAGAAAGAACACAGAACATCCTATAAAACCTCAATAACGTGCAAAACATCCCATATAGTCATATATAGCGTTATATAGTATATATGTATAATATATATATATACATATATACTATATAACGCTATATATGACTATATGGGATGTTTTGCACGTTAGTGAGGTATATATATATATATATATATATATATATATATATATATATATATATATATATACATATATATATACTATATAACGCTATATATGACTATATGGGATGTTTTGCACGTTATTGAGGTTTTATAGGATGTTCTGTGTTCTTTCTAGGCTGTTTTAGGTTATAACTGCCTGGTTATTGTTATATTATTTTACTATATCTGACTATATGTTAGCTATGTACTATTATATGTCACTTTATATATATATATATATATATAGCGTGTAAATGCTTGAAAACGTCCCTGTTCTCGGGCGCCAACACGTAAAAAGTGGAAAGGTTGGGCATCCAACTGGTTCGAGTTGAAAAACTAAACTTCAAAAAAAAAAAGTTTGAAGATGAGAAAAAAAAATAAAAATATAACGGTCAGTTTTCAAACATTTATTGTAAAGTAACACAAGCATAGCAGGTAGGTAAAGCCTGGGTTTAAGATAGTAAAAGGTAAGGGTTCTGATCGTTGTGGTTCTGCTACTTAAAACTAATCAACATATTACAACTTAGCCAAAGAAGTTTTATTTAGACTCCGACTGTGAGTCAAAATAACCAACACTACTAGAATATCACTTGGCTAAAAGGGGTGTAGGGAGAATTAAAAGAAAAAATATTAAATAGCAGTAGTGCTCCCACTGAGTAAACTCAGGAAGTAAGTTCCTCAAATATTCCTTAAAGGGAAACTAGGGTGAGCAAGAAAACCAAGATTTTTGAGGTTGGAAAGAAAATAAAGAGACATCCATCTCTTTAGCAAGTAATTAGCAAGCTCTAATAATTATGAATAACAAGGTCCCACATTCACAACATTTCAAACCTTCAAAACAGAATATTAACTAAATTATTGCTTTGGGGTAATATTCCACCCTAGAACCTTGTAAACAACCACAAAATACAGGAGCTATATAAATTAAGAGCGAGTACACATTAGGCGCTCGGCGTTGCGTTAGGCGCGCGTTGGTAGCGTACATACAGCTCGCTTAGCACGGCGTTTTACGAGCGTTAGTAGGGCGTCCATACTCAGCTCAGTTCGGAAATGGACGTCGAAGTGATTGCTTGTGTGTGGCTTCTATACCGTCGCTACAGAAGACGACGGCAGAGACAAAGAGAATTTTGGGTGCACCCAATACTACGAGATAGACTGACGCATGGAATGTTTATAACATTGTATCCCAAATTAAGACAGTATGAACCTAAGTTTTTTAACTATTTTAGAATGTCCATAAAATCCTTTGATGACTTACTCCATGTTATAAAAGCGGATATTACTGGTGTTTCAACAATTTTAAGAGAGTCAATTTCCCCAGAAGAAAAACTCGTGATAACGTTAAGGTAAGGTAAATACAAGATTTCTTTGTCATTTATTGATATCGATAAAGATACATGTCATTTTTACATAATATATTGTTGAATTATTATTTAATGACCAAAATGCTGGCCTTTATTTTGCTCAGCGCATAAGTATTGCCATTCAACGTGGCAATGGGGCTAGCATTTTGGGCACGATTCCTGCTGGCATCGGTCTTATAGACTAATATCGTGTACATTATGTAAATAAATATACCTATATTGTGATTCTAATTTCCTTTTTTTATATGAGTAATTGAATCAATTGTTAATACTATGTTAAATAACAGGTAAGGTTATTTATTCAAATAAATTTAAGTTGTCTGAATCTTGGCTGGAGCCTGTAGGTGAAGGCGACCACGATGACGGCGGCGGTGGTGGCGTCGTAGACCACTGCTGTTTTGGGGGCGGTGGCGGCGTCGTAGGACACTGCTGTGTTGGGGGGTCTAGCAGTGGTATATCCAGAATATGTCGGTGTAGAATACATGTATTGGTGTTGATTAGTTTGTAGTGGTAATGATTGATGATAATTCTGCGCTTCTTTAATAACATTGAGCAATTCAATCTTTGTTGTTAGGCGTTGATTCTCGGGTACTTTTTTCAATTCACTGTATAATGATAAACAGAATAATTTATCATCGTCTTCTTTAGTTAGTCGCCCCGTTTCATTTTGTTCCTTTGCGTTTAAACTTTTCTGTAAAATATCAACTATTTGTTTATCTACAGCATTCATTTTTTGTTTTTTCCTTGTGCTTTCAATATGATCTTTAGGAGGTGGCATCAAGTCTGTATTATCTGTATTATCTACACCTAAACCGGTTGTATCAGAAGATTGGTAATTGCTCTCTGTGTCGTTATTTGCTGTAGAATTCGCAAGAAATTGTAGTTTTCTGTAATACACATATGGCGTATGTTTGGAAGATCCAGATCCAGATGGAAGCTTTTTTGCCTCTTAGATTCCCTCATATAATTGTCCCGAATGCTTTTCCATTTTTTCATAAGTGTAGAACCTAAAAATAAACAATAATCATTTTTATTTTGACAGATACTTGGCCACAGGCTGCTCCTTCGCTGATTTGCATTATGGATACCGGCTTGGAAAATCAACAATTATAAAGATAGTGGAACAAGTTTGCAAAGTACTATGGATCAAATTGAAATTTACATCCATGCCTGAAATGACAACAGAAAAGTGGAAAGAAGTAGAAGAAGGTTTTAGGAAATACGCTAACTTTCCAAATTGTATTGGTGCAATTGACGGGAAACATATTGAGCTAATACAGCCAGAACAAACAGGGTCGCTATTTTCAATTATAAAACCTACTTCTCATCAGTCTTACTAGCAGTTTGTGATGCAAATTATTGTTTTGTATACGTTAATGTCGGATCCTATGGCAAAACCAGTGATTCTGCTATTTTTTAACATTCTGATTTTTTTAAACGGATGATGGATAGTAAGTTAAATATTCCTAACCCGAAGCCCATATCAAATGTCGACAGAACACCACTGCCTCACGTTTTCGTCGGCGATGAAGCATTTGGAATTATGTCGAATGTAATGCGCCCGTATGGAGGAACACAACTCACACACACAAAAAAAAGCTTTCAATTACAGATTATCAAGAGCAAGGCGCTATATCGAATGCACGTTCGGAATAATGAGCAATAAATGGCGAATATTTCATAGACCGATAGATGTAAACATTAATTTCGCGGAGAATATCATCAAAGCTTGCACAGTACTACACAACTACGTTCGAATACGTGATGGTTATAGATATGAAGACACACTTTATCTTTCACCGTTACAATCTATTAATTTAGAAAATGTACCACGAGGCAGCTTGTGTGCTAGAACTACAAGAGAGAAATTCGCCAATTATTTTGTAAACGAGGGAAAATTACATTGGCAAGACAATATGATTTAGGTACTTACTACTTACCAAATATGACATAATTATAGGAAATATCAATAAATTATTATACTCACCCAACAGTTTTTTTCTTTTCTAAATTGTCTTCACAATCACTGAAAATTTCAACAATCTCCTCCCAATTCCTTTTCTTTAATATTTTGTTTTTATAATCAGGACTTTCCATGTCCCATATAGCTGGACGCCTTTGGATTTCGTCGATAAATAAGTCAGTATCGAAGTGCTCGGTCTCCATTTTGGTGAATTGCGTCCACTCTACACGAAAGCGCGCGTTCAAATGTACAACAAAATGGCGGCTCATGTATCTCGAAGCGCGCGGCTGACGCCCTCCCAACGCGCGTTTGAACGAAAATCTCAAAGCGCGCGTTCGACGCGCGCTTGATCAGAAACGCGCGCTTGTGTGTGTACACTAGATAAGAAGTACTGGTTCTCAAAACGCGCGTTACCAAAGCGCGCGCTTCAAAACGCCTAATGTGTACTCGCTCTAAAAGGTCATTAGCTCACTGAGCAACCTTAGACTACTCGAGTACACAGTAGTAACATTCCCTTAAGAATGAACACCTTACTCACTAAAGGTAGCCGTAGAATTTACCATGACTCACGGTTACATAAGTACTACAGTGTTACTTAAGTACTATAAAGTGATAATACATACACCCTTCTACCTAGTAGGATGTGAAATAATTAAGTTATGTATTAGGTTAGGTAAGATAGTTGTAGTAAATTAGGTTTAGTAGGAACAATACTGATTGTTCATTACATTCCTCTAAGTAGAAAAATACAAGGATTACAATAGGTAACTTGTAGTATATATGACAGCTCCCGGTATGTGATACGAATTAAAGGCAATAGAATAATACAATAAGTAAGTAATAGGTAGTGAGGCTAGCAACCGGTAAGGTTGGCCTCCATCCTTTAAGGGCGTGTGGGCCGTAATTTTGAATTTTTTAAAACAACTTTAAGACCTTTAAAATAGTGTTTTAAACTCTGAAAAAAATATATGTATTAGTTAAGGATCTAATCTAGTGCAATTCGCAGTTAGTAACACGATTTAATGAATTTTACTATAGAAAAAAATCCCAAAGTTACCCCTTTTCAAAAAGTTGTTTCAAGTTTATGACTAAACTAATGAATTTTTTTACTAAATTTTTGTACTCAACGAAAGCCACTAAAAAGTTATAGATGCATTCGCAGAGTTCGACTTGATAAAAAGTATCAGTTATTCACTATGTTTTAATATCTACCATATATATAGCGCGCCGTTCGGCCAGCCTGATCAGTCGCGTTTCGGCGCTCACGGACGACGGGCCTGTGCTTGATTTTGCAATTTTGACAACCGATAAATTTTAAATATTACGATCATAGTGCCACAGTATAACAATATCAGTAGGTATTACTAGTGAAGCACGCTATGATCTTGATTTTTGATACCGTTTTCATTGGAATTGCAAATAGACGCTAATACTAATTAGTACGCTGTTTACTTTATGTTGTAGACCAATAAGGGAGTCTCAAACAAGAACAAAATTAAAAATTTTGACTAACCCCCGACTACCTTAGATTTGTTATCTGTAGAACATTCTACTAGTCAAGCCCTTTCATTTGATACCCATATTAAGGGAATTGTGAAAAAGGAAATGTAATTCGCCATTTTGTGGTAGCGGCCATCTTGGATTTGAAATTTGTCATAGTGCAAAGTATTCTACTAATCAAGCCCTTTCATTTGATACCCATATTGAGGCAGTAGTGAAAAAATATTATATAATTCGCCATTTTGTGGTGGCGGCCATCTTGGATTTGAAATTGGTTATAGCGTTTAGTACTCTACTAGTCAAGCCCTTTCATTTGATACCCATATTGAGGTAGGTTGTGAAGAAATATTTTGTCCGCCATTTTGTGGAGGCGGCCATTTTGAATCGATATTAACCAAACATAGCTAAGAATACCCGCACGGATATTAACTTTCAAATAAAAAAAAACCGCATCGAAATCGGCCCATCCGTTTGAGCTCTACGGTGCCACAGACAGACACACACACAGACAGACAGACAGACAGACAGACAGACAGACCGACAGACAGACAGACAGACATCGACGTCAAACTTATAACACCCCTTTTTTTTGTCGGGGGTTAAAAACTGACGTCGATACCACATCAGTAAAAATTCAATGCGGATGCAATGGAAAATAGATAAGTATCGGTAAAATATTCGTCTGTTAAATCAGAGATCAGGATAAGGAAATAATGAGAGGAGAAATCCCTGCGTAAATCTAATATAAATGCAAGTAAGGTATCATAAATGATACCTAACTTGCATTATCTGCCATTTAGGTAAATTCTTTGGTAGTAAGGTACTTAGTACTTGGAAGTCCTCAAAGGAAAAGGAAAAGTCCTCACATACAGATTTTACCACTTTGGAAGAGACTTTCGCGCAAACTATTCAGTTTAGAAAAAAATGTTAGGAACTTCAATACAATTTTGAACACCTTTCCATAGATACACGTATGGTTTTGTTAGAATTTTTATTTTTTATTTCTTTTCCAAGTTTGTGACACCACCAACATTTATTGGTTTTTCTTTTTGTTTTGTATGAAAATGTTAATATTGTTCATAGAAATTTAGACACTCGACCAAATTTGATATGAAGCCTTTTAGGCAGTAAAATTACTCGTAGAATTTAACTCTGCGCTAAATTTCCGATTCGTATTTTTTATATAAGGTTTAGAATCATTTCCTGAGCATAAAATCACAAAATAATAACAAATCCAGGTGGAGCATCAAGCGCCAGCTCGAAAAAACGTTTTTGGCTGATATTCTGAAAAAGTTATACAGCCTATTATTATTGTAGAAAATAAAATTTCCCATCTTTTGTTGCCAGTAAACTTTTTTTTCGAACTTACCGATTACGATTTATTATGTCAAATTTGATGATTACAATGTAAAAATAATAAGATGTGAATTCTGTTCCCAGTAGCATAAACATGTCCCTTTTTACCGGAATGGAAGAAGGGTTATGTTTTTCGCGCGTATCTTTTATGTTTGTAAATCTTTTATTTCCACATATCTTCCAAACGGCTGGATGGATTTTGGTAACTAAGATATTCTAAGACTAGTCTGACTCGCCAAAGTGTCCTTAGATAGTAGGTAATATTTTTTTACATGTAGATTTTTTTGTAGTCGGGGTTTTTAAATTAAACTTATTGTATCATATTGCTCGTTGCTCGAATAAACAGCACCGTTCATCATCATGATTGAAGAGTTGAACGAAGAGTTTGGTCTTCACTTTTGTAATAAGAACAACTAAGCTGTGAAACGCATTGCCAGAGTGGGTTTTGTCGAAGGTTCGAACCTTGGGGTTACGAGGTACACTGTGCTTGTTTCTATTAGAGAAACAAGTTCCATCGTAGACAACATCATTTTCATCCACTATTATCGGCATCATAGCAATCGTATCATTGAATGGGTTATAAATCGTAAACGGTAAGTTTTACCAAAAAAGTTTACTAGCTACAAAAGATGCAAAATTTTATTTGCTACAATTATTGTCAAAATATATAGTTTCCAAAATATCGGCTAAAACAGTTTTTTTCAATTGGCGTTTGAAGCTCTACCTGGATCTGTGAGCATTTTGTAATTTTATGCTCAGTAAGTGATCTTTACCTCATAGAAAAAATTGGATTAGAAATTTAGTGCAAAGTTGAACAAAAACCTTCTATTTTTACTGGCCTTTCATTACGTTTCAGCACATTTTTTAATGTTTGACGAACTTGTGAATTATTAGGAAACATTTTAAAAGATGCAGGAAATTGGAAAAGCCGTTCTCAACTTATAGTGTGACCAAAAGAAAAGGTTGAGTTTTGTATATCTACGAGTATAGATAAATTTAATATTTCTTCGTTCATATATCAAAAAAACTCTTATCACTATTCACAAAATTGTTATCACTAGTATAAACAAATCTTGAACAAAAAATGAGTTTAAATTACATAGTCAAATATTTTAATGTTATTTCTGCACTGTGGCACCGATTCCGCGGTCGGTGACGGTCGCGAGAACAAGACAGCGTTAAATGCCTAATATGACAGAACTACCTGGCCTTAAGTAGAAATTAGAAATAACATTAGATAGCCCTCAGCTACTACTTTCAAGGGTCCGGTAATGAATAATTAAAGTATTAGGTCATGTGGGAACCTGTGGTGGGGTTTACCACTTCACGCTAGTAGAAAATACAGGAATTACCAGAGTTAGCCATTAATAAAGTCCTACCCTAATAATGTCTAAGAGTAACTGACAAGTGTCCGGTAATGAATAATTAAAGTATTAGGTCATGTGGGAACCTGTGGTGGGGTTTACCACTTCACGCTAGTAGAAAATACAGGAATTACCAGAGTTAGCCATTAATACAGCCCAAGGTGGGTGACCTGAGTCTTAAGACCCTTGAAAAAGTACAAGGTAATAAATATAGTAATAAATTGCCAAGCTATTCAGTTAATACAGTAGAAAAGAAATCGTACCACGGAAATACATCAGACTACGGTATAGAGGTTACTACATTAGTGGGACACCTTAACACACATTTAAATCACCACCGCAGTCCTTTAGAGACTGAGACTCACTAGAGTAGATGAGTCTTAGGTCAGTAAAAAATACCATGGGTACGAGCTCAGGTGACTCCCACCGGTTATTTAGGTTAAGAAAAGGAAAAACAAAAGGAAAACATCGCGAGTGAAACGCAGAACCTACCTAGGTAGGGCTGCCGCCACGTGGCCGACTCACATTACTCCCTTCAACTTCCCGTGAAGTTGCGCATTCTCCCAAACGTACAACGTGGCTCGGTACGACGCGTCCATCCGCCTCAGTCGCTGCCGCACGGGGGAAACGCACCGGAAACGTACGCTTCCCGGAGGGCACCCAGGAACTTTGGCTACCTCAAAGCACCTCCGCTACTCAAAGCACCTCCACTTCTCCCCTCAACACACCTCTGCTACTCCCCTCAACGCACCTCCGAAGAGAGGCGATTCGCGCTTACGGCGCTTCTACGGAGTCCTTCCTCCCGTTAGGATCCCAGGGAATCGGTGAAAGGCACAACGACGCTCCGGAACACAGCGCCAAGTCACGATCTTTCAAAACTTCGCTCCTATTAGCAAAACGTCTTTATCGGGACAAAACAGCTTCTCGGACCCGTGCGTCAGGCGACGGCCAAGAGAGAAAGAAAATGGCGGCAACCAGCGTCACTTATCGAGACAACAATCTAGTTCCCTCCGAAATCGCTGAGGGCGCTGCTCACCAACGTTCCGTATTACGCAGCACAAAAAAAACGGTGTTACAGTTGGTACGACCAATTTCCGACGGGTGGCGTAGCAGGTAGCTGAAGAGGTTTTTTGTTTGAAAGCGATATTCTCAGGGATGGTCTGAACCGATTTCAGTCATTCTTTCACCGTTGGATATGTACGGGATCCCGATGAGTGCTATATAATGTACCATGGGTGAAGCCGGGGCGGACATCTAGTTGTTTATAGAAGCGTTCAAAAAAATAAATGTCTAACATGTTGATTTTCTTCCAGTCTATTGAGATATACGAAGATCTATGAGCAATGTGTCAATGTCAACGTCAGAGAGCACTGACAATATGTCCTTTAAGGAACGATGCATGTATGATGAGCATATCTATTGTCATGTTTTTGCCGCGTCATGTGTAGTGTGTACAATTAATTATCCAATAAACTAAAGTTATAGTGATCAGAACTGGCGTATTTATCCATGCCCTAACAGGTTATGGACCCAGTGGACTATATACAATTGATTTTGTGAGTTTTGGACAGAAAATAAACTAAAAAGTGCAGTGAACTGATATTGCAAAATAGTGGACTCGTCCAAGTTGTTTACAAAAAAATACTTTTTCGTTCGTATTTTGTGATAAAATTAGAACTTTATCATGGCTGCTTCTATTAAAATTGAACCTCTAAGTGCGAATAACTATGATACGTGGAAAATTCATATGAGAGCCATTTTGAAGAAAAATGATTTGTGGGAATTCGTATCGGGTACTGTGCCACGACCGGCGCGTACCGACCCTAAGTATTCAGAATGGGTGAAAATTGATGGAAAGGCGGAATCAGATATACTGTTGGCCGTCAGTCCTAGTGAGCTCGCAGCATTAGATGGTTTGGATACCTCACAACAGATATGGGAAAAATTTAAATCAATGTATGAATCAAGCGGACCAGCGCGTAAAGCATCATTGTTGAAGAGACTTGTACTGACGCGCATGAGTGAAGAAGACGATCTCCGAAAGCATATTGCAGATTTCTTTGATGCAGTGAAGAAACTGAAAGAAATCGGTTTAGTGGTGATTGACGAACTACTAGCAATTTTATTGCTGTATAGCCTTCCAGATTATTTTACAATGTTCCGTACTGCAATGGAATCACGGGATGATTTACCTTCGACAGACATACTCAAGGTAAAGATCCTCGAAGACTATGAAGGCAGAAAGGTCACAGTTCATGACCAAGGAGCGATGTTTGTCAAACGCACTAATAAAGCGCACCAGAAGAATGATCACATGTTACACAACAATAAAGCACAAGTAGAATGTTATCGTTGTGGTCGCCGGGGACATTTTGCAAGAGAATGCAAGACTAAAGTTGTACACAAAGCTAAGCATAGCGCGAAACAAGCAGAACAGGGTGTTGTTAATCTGGAATATTTGTGTACTGAAAGAATGCCAGCAGATGTGTTTACGAAAGGTTTGTGTGCAACAAAGCATTATGAATGTTTAGGTAATCTAGGAATTATAGACAAATCAGATTAGCTCACGACTTCGAGGGGAGGTATTGAGATATACGAAGATCTGTGAGCAATGTGTCAATGTCAACGTCAGAGAGCACTGACAATATGTCCTTTAAGTAACGATGTATGTATGATGAGCATATCTATTGTCATGTTGTTTTTGCCGCGTCATGTGTAGTGTGTACAATTAATTATCCAATAAACTAAAGTTATAGTGATCAGAACTGGCGTATTTATCCATGCCCTAACACATTCATCCTGCGTAAATTCGAAGTCCTCCATAGCGAAATCCATATCTAAAGGCTTGCACATTAACTATTCAATAAGAAAATGATGACAGCTAAGATAGTAGGAGCGTAATTGAACTAGAAACACACGTCCTATCACCGTAAGCGCGAGCGCACTACTGGTGTAGCAGGTGGACGGCGAGGTGGGCAACGCGGCGCCTGGTACCGGAAAATATATTTTCTGTATTTGTGCGCCATGGGGTGCGCCGGTGACCTCAGCTATGTATTTGACTGTAACTATGTAACCCATGTACAGAATTGAATAAAACTTATTTTCTATACGTATAATATAGCCTTTTATTCAGATATCTGTATCCATCACTTATGTTAATAACTACAAAACAATCAAACAACAATAATCTACTACGTACATAACGATAACATAAAACTTAAAACTTATTCTAAAATTTGTTGTTTTCTGGTTTTTTGAATATCTGTTTGCCAATCGGCAAAGGCCTCCTCCAACCTTTTCCATTCTAGTCTTTCTCGAGCTACCCTACTCCAAGTAGCTCCCGCGACTTCTTTAATGTCATCATCCCACCTTTTCCGCGGCCTTCCTCTCGTCCTTTTTTTACCTTTCCTTGGGTCCTGTCACTTTCTTACTCCACTTGTCATGACACATGGTTAGAACCATGTGCCCTGCCCATCTCCATTTCACTTGCCTTCTTACTTTTAGTGTTACATCTATGACTTTTGTATGGCTTCTGATCACATTATTTTTCAGTCTATCTGATTTCTTAACACTTAGCATGCTTCTTTCCATAGCGTATTGGCAAGTAGCGAGTGTTCTTATCATTTCTTGATTTAAATTCCATGATTGGCAGCCGTATGTAAGTACGGGTAGTATGGTTTAAATAGTTTGGGTTAAATAGTTTACTTTTGATATTTAAATGAAGATCTTTGTTTTTCATGACTTCTTTTAAGCTCCAATATCTTCTCCACCCATTTGTAACTCTTCTCTCTACTTCTTTACGCATCGATTCTTTTTGTGTTATGAGCTGTCCCAAATATATGTATTCATCGGTGTAATTGATATCGGTGTTGTCTAATTGTATTTTGACTCTACTGCCATTGTTTGTACCCTCTTTTTCTGTGCTTTGCAGCCTTTGCATTCTTTTCGGGCCACTTCGGTGGTTTCTTTCACGACACTTCCTACTTTCTTTAGTCGCACTCGGGTATTTTCTATTTTAGTGAGTTCGTGCTTCACTTTCAAAACATTGCGTCGATTGACTTCATTAGGATCAGGTAGAAGCTTTTCCAGTATTTTCAAACGGAAATCATATAGATTTATTTTATCAATCGGCGAAAACTTGTTGTATAAGAACAACGCTTTTCTGAGGCTCATTTGCAGCGAATGCACAAACAGTTATCCATATAAACGTGGTGGCCTGAATCTAGTTTCTCTTCAAGAAGTTTGAAGACTATCTTGCTAGCATGTCCTTGACCTGATGTATCATCATTTGCCCCTGCGTAAACACGGTATTTCAAAACGGTACCATCTGGCTCAGCAAGGACATACAGCTTAATACCATATTTATGCCTTTTGTTCGTTACCTCCTCCAGAAAAACCATGCGCAGAGGCAGAAGAATTACCCTTTGTTTGCATAGGCGATGAGGCTTTTGCTTTAAGACCTGACTTTTTAAAACCGTACCCACAACGGGATCTAGACAATTCGAAAAGAATTTATAACTATCGAATTTGCAGAGCACGGAGAATAATTGAAAACGCAGTTGGAATATTAGCTTCTAGATTCCAAATATTCCGTGCTCCTATAAATATGAAAACTGAAGACATAAATACTGTGGTATTGTGGTAGTGGTATTGCTGTGTTACCTTAGGCGCAAGATAACAGGTACATATACAAGACCTGAAGACTTTGACAGAGAAAACCACATGACTGGATCAATTGAACCAGGGCTTCGCCCCGATAATTATCTTGCTCCACTGGCATCTTCATCTAGAAATATTCCTAGCAATGCGAAAAAAAGTTCGAGAAGACTTTCGAAAAATATTTCAACACATATGGTGCTGTCGAATGGCAAGGGCGTATGGTGAATTTGTAAAATATTTATATTATGTAAATAGGGTTATTGTTTTTTTTTTTTTTTGTATATAATTATCAAAAATTGGCAAATTTTATGTGAAGTCTGCCAATGATGATGGAAATCACCTACTATACGATATGTATCTTTTTAGTAGTTCAATGTATACTATAAATACCTCAGTTTCTGGTAACATTGCTTCATTATCATCAATGCTCTCAATTTCATCTAAAGTTGAAACGGATGAAGTAGCTGAAATATGTCGAATTAAAATCATTAATATTTTCAACAACCTTCATAATCATAACATATCAAATAAAAATTATTAATATTATACTGACTCCGTGTGTATCCGTCTTTAACTATGTTTTTTGTAGAACTAATGTTAATTATAAAATAAAATCATAAAAAATGTTTTTTAAAATACTTACCTACCTGGCAAAAACTCATTTTCAAAATCTTTTAAAGGGCAACATTATTTAGTTAACGTAAATTTACAACAAATGAGTTCGTAGTTAGAATATTGACGGTCTTATTCATAATAAATGTTTATAGAAGACTTAAAACACTCATTAGTTAAAACGCTCGATAAGCTTATAAAACGTCCTATAAAATTCCGTATTCATAAACGCTCTATAAGCCTTCTATAACTAAAGCATTACTAATATCAGTTTTAGTATCAAAATGTTGCCATTATAACGAAATCGATCGATTTTATAGACAAACTGACAGAATCGTCCACAGATAAAACGAGTTTGATGGTGGAGCCATAGACAATGTTACAGAATAAAAAAAAATGACATACACTGTGAAGTTATGAAGCGGGGAAATTTAAAGTTATATTACTAAAACGTAGTGGTGTTCGTTCGTTCTCTTATTAATTTCTTGTATATTTATAAGAAAAATTGCTAAAGAGATAAATTCCGAAAGTAAAAGTATCACTCCTACTTATATACACCTTTCGTCGATGTGGATTACTTTCATGTCAACATGTTTTATTCTACACTTCATAATATATGCTCACTAAATTAACATTTAAACGTTTGGAATATTTGAAGCAAGAATCCAGGTACCTCGATTTCACGTGTTTTCCGACAATCAAGCTCATAATTCTGAGAAGCTATGAAGAAGATGGAAGACTGAGCACCTGAATTAAGAACATAATATAACAAAGATACTCCCAATGCCCAAACGCTGGACATTGGCGAAATTTCGGTGACATAACCGAATCGAAACAAAAAAAAAGTTGAAGTTGTCACAACACCATTTTGACACTAATCAGCTGTTAAGAGTCGGCCATATTTGGCTTAAAACACCGCTAAAGTAGGGTTCTCGGCTCTATAACTTTATAGAAGGCTTATAGCACGCTTTAGCACTAAAATGCTGTTATGAATACCATTTTTCCTAAGACGTACTATTATAGCAAGTCTTTAGACATGCTATAACTTTTTATGAATAAGACCGTGAGTGTTTACAGGTGACATTTTTTTAAATTTGCCGCGTTTTTTTTGTGCCCGGCGGCCGCCTACCGCCTAACGAAAAACGCTTAGACGCTTTAACGCTTTGGACATTGCCGTCTCTTTCATTTCAAGCGAGAAGAAAAGAGACAGCAACGCTGAAAGCATCAAAGCTTCAAAGCGTTTTTCGAGTTTTGAGTTTTAGTTCTCAGTTTAGGGGGCAACCCAATTTTTTTTTTTTTGTAAAATTCTTAATGCGGTTAACAGAATACATCTACTTACCAAGTTTCAACAGTGTAGTTCTCATAGTTTCGGCAAAAAGTGGCTGTGACATACGGACGGACAGACAGACAGACAGACATGACGAATCTATAAGGGTTCCGTTTTTATGTTTTACGGAACCTTAAAAAACACCTGAGCGGTATTCGCTGCCGCCTGCGGTAGCGAAACCCGAATGGGCACGCGGTACCCAGGCTTTACGTACAAAATACCGCGCGAAGCCCGCGCGGTATTTACAGCTACACACAGCGATAGCGAATACCGCTCCGGTGTGAACAGTCCTTAAATAAGTAGTAAGTAGATACTAACTTCCTATTTGGTCGGTGAGAAATTCCAATTCTGTGTAATACCACAGCTTGGGCGTATATACTTCATCGGCTCCCGACCCAGTCCTCATACTGTCTTGAACCTTTTTTCTCTCCTTCCTGTGAGATGCTCGCAGAGATTGGATAAAATTTTTAACATCGGCAATTGTGCAGGTCGTATCATGTTTTCGTTGGATCGCCAAAATTTTTGCGTAGGCAGCTAATTTTAAAACTTTATTTTTGTAATCCCGGCTTGTGTACAACCACAGACAAGGCTGTTCCTTAAAACAAGTACTAAATCGCGATTATACGATCGTAAATCTGCCATTTTTCTATTTCTGTAATACCTACGTGCCGTTCGGCATACGTGCGTTCGCTACAGCAGCGTAAAAAAGACTGTCGGCTCGCAACGCTCGGCAGATCCACTGACGGTTTATTATACCGCGGTCTTAGGATTTCAAGCATGCACGAAGAGCCAACGAGCCAAACCGCGAACTTTTAAAACCGCGGTTTTGTAGGTGCTCCATTGGCGGTTTATACTTTTAGCTCGCAGGCTCGTGGCGTCCCAACGGTCTTAGCTCGCCAATGGATCGCCCGCTTAAGACCCAAAGAAATCTTTGAGTAACGAACTAGTAACTTTAGTCTGCTCTGGCATGAGTCAAGGTAGTACGTTGGGACCTACTCAATTTATAATTATGTAGGCTGAGTGGTCCTTGTCGTTCCTTCATGGGATCGGTACTTTTATTAGGCAGATCGTATCCCGTCGGGTGCTAGTAGCAGGTGACTTTAATGCTAAGTCCATGTCATGGGGTTGTCCAGCGACTGATCCTCGAGGAGAAACTTTGCAAGAATGGGTGTTAAGTCATGATCTTCTGATACTAAACCAGGGAACAGTTGATACCTGCGTGAGGTGGAACGGGAGATCTATAGTTGATCAGACTATGGCTTCTTCTCCCACTGCATGTAGGGTCCAGGGATGGCGAGTGATGGAGGAGATGGAGACGGCATCAGATTATCGGTATATACGATTCGATATTTACACGTCTCCCACTACCGGAATCCACCACTCTAGAAGGCACACATACCCTAAATGGAGTTTAAGTTCGATGAACAGAGAAGCCCTAGTCGAAGCCTCTATTGTTCAGGCCTGGCTGGCTTCAGGGGAGAGATCTCTGGACGTTGAAGGAGAGGCGGAATGGTTTCGAAATGTCATGTCGCAAATATGTGACGCAAGCATGGCACGGGCCAAGCCGCAAACATGGCGGCGTCAGGTATACTGGTGGTCTCAAGAGATCGCTATTCTCCGGACCAGATGTGTAGAAGCGAGGCGTCAGTACACCAGGCAGCGTCGACGACGGCTCAGAGATTGCTGAGGATCAACTATACAGTATAAATAGGGAGTTGCTGAGGATCAACTATACAGTATAAATAGGGAAAGACAGCAAGCCCTAAGACTGGAAATCAGCAGCTCCAAAGCTCGAGCCCACAATGAGCTGCTAGAAACACCTAGTCACGACCCATGGGGGCGTCCCTACAAACAGGTTCGACAAAAAATCCGTCCTTGGGCACCCCCTCTGACGGAGACTCTTGATCCACAACTATTGGAGAATGTTGTGTCGGGGCTGTTCCCGAACAGGGCAGTCTTTCAACCTCCTGAAATGGGAAACCTGCGGAAAATCCACGCTGGAATCGATGAGATCCCACCGGTCTCGGAAGGAGAGCTCTGGGCAGCGATGCTCAAACTGAAAGCCAAAAATAAAGCCCTGGGACCGGATGGGATTCCAGGTAAAGCCTGGGTCATAGCTTTAGAAGAACTTGGAAACCGCTTCCGTCGGCTGCTAGATACTTGTTTAGAGACGGGCCAGTTTCCGAAGCTGTGGAAGACGGGCAGGTTAATTCTTTTTCAAAAGCAGGGACGCTCATTGGAGTCTCCGTCCGCGTACCGGCCTATTGTGCTGTTGGATGAGGCTGATAAGCTGTTCGAGCGCATAATAGCTAGTCGCCTCGTTCGGCATCTAGAGAGCGTCGGTCCAAATCTGTCAGACCAACAATACGGCTTTCGTGCGGGGCGGTCCACCATTGACGCTATCAAACGTGTAAAGGCCCTCTCCGATGCGGAGGTCTCCCGCGGTGGCGTGGTGGTTGCTGTGTCTCTTGACATCGCCAACGCCTTCAACACTCTACCGTGGGCTTGTATAGAAGAGGCACTGAAATATCATGAAGTGCCTCTCTATCTCAGCCGAATCGTAGGTAAACCTCTCTGAGAGATTCGTCTCTTATACCGGGAAAGATAGCCGAATTTTGCAGCGAGAGATGTCGTGCGGTGTGCCACAGGGTTCGGCCTTGGGCCTAATCTTGTGGGACATCGGGTACGACTGGGTACTGAGAGGAGCTCTCAATCCGGGTGCCAGCGTAACTTGTTATGCAGATGATACGCTCGTGACTGCCAGAGACGAGACTTTAGAGGAAGCTGCCTGTCATGCCTCTGCAGCAGCCGAGATTGTTATAGGTAAAATAGCGATGCTGGGACTCCGGGTGGCATTGGAAAAATCGGAAATTATGGTCTTTCATGGACCCCGAAAGATGCCGCCACGGGACGCTCATATTACTATAGATAGGGTGCGTATCGAAGTGAAGTCTACGATGAAATATCTCGGACTTCATCTCGATGCGAAGTGGAAGTTTCGAGAGCATATCGCACTACTGGTACCTCGATTAATGAGCGCTGCGGGTGCTTTGAAGCGAGTGCTGCCAAATCTTGGTGGGCCGAAAAATGGCAGTCGCCGCCTCTACCTTGGAATAGTGAAATCCATGGCAATGTACGGGACACCTGTGTGGGCCGGCGCCCTAGACGAACGAACAGCTAACTTGCTGAGACGACTGCAACGGGCGATGGCCATAGGAGTGATACGAGGATATCGTACAATATCTGGCGAGGCCGCATGTCTTCTAGCAGGATCACCACCGTGGGATTTGGAGACAGAAATTCATGCAAATATGTATGAATGGCGGAGGGAACTCCGCAATCGGGAGCAGCGACTGACGCAGAGAGAGATAGCGGTGTGGAAGTTCCACGCTCGGCGGTCCATGCTAGAGGAATGAAGCGAGCTATTGGCTCGCCCTAGAGCTGGAATTTGGACCGTCGAGGCTATCCGACCCGTCCTTGAACTTTGGCTGGACAGGGCGCATGGGTCACTTACCTTTCGGCTTGTGGAGGTGCTTACCGGGCATAGATGCTTCGGTAAGTACTTGTGTCGCATAGCCGGGAGGGAACCGACAACCATGTGCCACCACTGCAGCTGCGGGGAGGATACCGCGCAGCACATATTGCAGGAATGCCCTGCGTGGGAAAGTGAGCGTCGGGTCCTCGTTACTTCTGTAGGAAATGATCTCTCGCTCCCAGCGTTGGTCAGTTCAATGCTTGGGTGCGAGAGATCATGGGACGCGGCTGTTTCTTTCTGCGAGCAAGTAATGTCCCAGAAAGAAACAGCTGAGTGCGAACGGGAGATTACTTCTAACCTTCCAATGCGCCAACAAAAACCTGGGCGTCGGAGGAGAATTTTCCACGCCCTCCTCCGACCACCATAAAGAGAGTGTGCAACTGATCTGCATGATCTAATACCTCCTTGCCCTTTTTTTCTATCGTACTTCTCGTAACTCAAAGAAGCGGCACCGTTTCATGGTGGATATTCCAAAGACACAGACGAAGAGGTTTGACTCTACGTTTGTGATAAGAACATCTAGGCTGTGGAATGAGTTGCCTAAGTGGGTTTTCCCCGATAGTTATAATCTTGGTGTCTTCAAATCGAGAGTGAATCGGTTTTTTCTAGGTAAACACGCTCCATCGTAGACCGCATCGTCGTTTAACATCAGGCGAGATGGCGGTCAAGTGTAAACCTATAAAAGTAAAAAAAAAAAAAAAAAAGAGGGGCCTTAGGCGGTGTGCGCAGTTCTACTGCGTGTATTTTAAGACAGAGAAGGGTGGAGGTTCTCCAGCTCCACCTCTACGATAGGCAAGGTCTCAGAGACCAGCGCCGCCAGGGCCGCGGGCGAGTACGAAAGTATTCCCATAGCCCTGGCATATGGGAGTCCCACATACCCACCACCCTACTCTACCCCCAGGGAGGGTGGAATTCATAAAGAATTTTCCCTGGGAAAAAAAAGGAGTAAAAATTGAGCAAAGCTCAAGCTAAGCTAACCAAACAGATAGCTAGCTTGAGAATACATATAGAAAGAGTCATTCGACACTTGGGTGAATTTTATATGCTCAAACCTCAGGCATGTATTAATTTTAACCATCTAAAAATAATTGATGATATTGTAATCATAGCATGTGGTTTAATTAATTTGCAAGATTCTTTGATAAAATAAAACAAAATATCTTATTTAATAAAAGCTTTTTTATTTATTTCAAACCTATAATCAAATAAATCAAACAAAACACACTTACTTTGCACTCTGATATAACAAAGGATAAATATTAGATTTCCAATAGTTTAATAAATTATTAATTAAATTGTCAACATATTGTAGATCGAATGTTACATTTACAATATCTACTTTATTATTTTTGTTGTAGTCTGGGTCAGCTACACAGTAAACACAGTTTAGCTTTCCTGTTAAATACATCTGAAGCTGCATTTGGGCATTGTATTTTTTATGTCATTTTTATAAGTCTTTTGACTTATAGGACACTTAATTTCAATAATCCCATCTTCGAAAATTCCATCTGAGGAACCAGCAATCATTGGATACTTAGAGTTCAAAATAAGGCCACATTTACAAATATTTTTTTTTCAAACTTATCTGAACTGTCTTTCTCACTTCATCTTCTAGAATACGACCTCGTTTCATGGATGGAGTATCAGGAATTTTACCACCAAGTATTAGAGAAACGAGTATCCCATCACTTGTTTGGCATCGGCTGACTTCAAATGCTCTGGAAGCAGTAATTCGACCATACCTTAGTTCAAACCAAAGAGCGCTATTAGCCTGTTCCCTTGTTTGTTCTTCTACATTTTTTATTAAAGATGCTGATATTTGAATTTTTCGCAAAAAATCTTCAACACATTTATTTATCTTTAAACTTGCATATAAGTTGATGCATTGAGACTGCCTGCGTTTCACTTTCACAATAAGTTGATTGGAATACTAGAAGTTCGCAGTCTTCAACTTTTCTCTTCCTTGACTTATCCAAAAATTTATTTAAAACAGATGATTTTGCAGGTAATATGCGATTTCCCTTAGACAATTCCTTTGCTGTCATATATTTTATGCTAGTACCTACTCTGGAGAGTCTGGATTTCTTCCAATAGCATTCCACCGAAGTGCATGATGGTTCCTCACTTCGGCGATGAACCCACATGAAGAAAGCTATCGCGTGCTTACAGCCACCTTGTGAGGCTACACAGTCTTGACATTGGACAGAAAGAATAATGTCATCTTCTTCGTCAACAACCAGTGTGCATCCATACAATTTAGCATGAACTTTGTGTTCTGAACATATTTTGCACTTTAAAGTACAATATTTATTGTCACGCTTAAGCTGCACATAGCTTACGGCGTCGTCTCCACATGAAGCTCGTGATGATCTGAAATGAAGTAAATTAATTTAAGTTGGCTCGTTTGTTTCCAACTCGTAATCTTCTATTCCAACCTATAAATGTCTATCCAAAAGGCTATAGCCGTGTAAGCCTCGGCAAAACGCCCCTTTGCCTAATAACTTGTATCTATATCCTATATATTTGTATTTATGCTAGTTGCTATTCTGTTAAGTTTCATTCCGTGAATATTTTATTTTCGAAGTTATTCAAAGAAAAAAGAAATTTAAAATATTTTTTTTATTAAAAAATTACAAGTTAGAATTATCCGTAATCAGGATATGGTGTTAATAACGTTAATGCGAATCTTACAAAAAAAAAATTAGAATTCTAACCTATGTCTGACATGTGTTTTTGCACTGTCAAATTTTTTAACTTGTTTTTATTAACACTTGCGGGTCAGTGACACCTACCAATGTTTGTACAGTGATGTATAATCTTATACTCTACAACATATCTTCGTTCTTGAAAAGAGAACTCAATTTATCATTTGGCCGAGGAATTTTTGTGAGATACCTACCTTATGAGAGATAGTATACTACTGCTGCCACATGAGAGCAGCAGCCTACTGTTCTCAGACCGTTGGCACATGCACAACAGTATTGTTGTATCCCATCTAATCCAGTTATATTTGGATCATATTTTATGAAACATTTGTAAATCTTTCTTGATATGTGTCGAGAATGAATCTGCACTTTTAAAATTGTAGCTTGCTCCTTCACATAACACATATTTAATGTTCTGTCTTCATTTAAAACTTCTGCTAAATAAGAGATAGCTTGTCCGAATTGGTAACTTCCTGTAAATAATACTTTCATTTCAAGCTCTGTTAATTCAGGAAAATCATTAACGTCATTTGATGTCAAAACTGAAAAGGGAAGTTTTTGTCGCAACCATCCTTTGCTCTCTACAAGTTTCGCCAAATCATTTTCTTCGCTTTTTCTTTGGGTCATTCTTTCAAAAATCTCATTAGTCATATTGCTGTCGGATATTAGAGGCTTCCCAAAACGATTTAAAACATATGAAGCAATGCAGTAATTTTTTAATTTGGGCAACATTTTATTGTCGAATGTTAGATCCAAAAGTCGGAATTTATTTTTAAGAATACCGTGTGCTGCTTCTACAACCCAGCGAACTTTTGTGACAAAACGAGATTCATTCGCTTCTTTGGTACTTAGCTGCTTTCGTGTACCTTTAATTGGAGGCATCATCACACGATAACCTTTTGATTCTAAAAGTGCGACTATGTCTCTGAACCCTCTATCCAAAACAAAAATGTCGCCAGGTTGTAAAAGATTACTCATGTTTTTAATAACTTTTCTCATGATTTCGGCGTCGTTTTCATTTGCATGGTAAGGGCCTAGCATATCAATTATAAATCCATCTGTAGTACAAACAGTAAAGGGCTTACATAAATGTGTTTTTTTCTGCCCAGAAAAAGATTTCCTTTGATATTAATTGTTATCACTTTTCTGATGATAAGCGTACGTTCCGTCGCAAATAAGTATTAAGCAATTACTAGCATCAAATAGTTTTTTAGAAAGTTCCGTAGTGTAATTTTCAATTAGCCATAGCCTGCTATGAGCATTTAGGCCAAATTGATACGGAAGCACATCTACTTCAAACGATTTAATGACACTTGATGAGTAATCTGAAACCATTTGCTGTCGCTGTAGCTGTAGTAGTGTATAAATTAATTTATTGCTACTACCAGTGCGTAATTTAACCAAAAACACCACGATGGCTTGTAATTTTGAACGTTGGCTGTTATTTCGCAGGGTAACTAATTCATCTTGTAAGACAGCAATTTCTTCCCAAGTCAATCCAGTCAGGATAGACAAATGTTCGTCAGACAATGATTTTTGATCTATTTTGTCCAACACAGTCATTTTAGTGATAATAGACATATTCTGAAACATTTCTGTAATATCCGTTGTTTTAAGTTTCGATGTGGTAGAAAAAACTCTTATTTTATTTAACTCTTCTTCATAAAACCGATTATTGATTAAATGCACACGACAACATCTGTTGTCTGTGGGAATATAAATATTCCTTTTTACATATGTTTCTAATCTTGCTTTCTTTGGAACTGTTTGTAAATTCGATGATTCAGAACAGATAAAGCAATATCGATGAGTAGCAACAGGACGTGGAAGTGGTAATTCGACATAATCATCATCATCAAAACTTCGTAAAGAAATAGCAAAGGTAGGGTCTCCCCTTTCTCCACTGTCACTGCTTGTATCGGTGGAATCCTCAGAAGCGGCGGTCTTTGTCGTGTTAGTTTTTGAACGATTATGATAAGCTCTTGCACGGCAGATTGCACAAATAATGTCACCAATGCTAAATGGCTGTGCTAAAGAAATTGAAAAGAAACCAATGTCGGGAGAGTGCAGTACTTTCTTTTTACCCTTGACTTTACTCAGTTGCTTATTGCAATGGGCACACTTTCGTGTCCCACAACTATGTGTTGACATTACGTGGCTAGTAAAGACACTAGTGGGAATACTGTGTCTTAAGATCCTATAAATAATAACAAACTTAAAAGATATCCGAGAACACTTGTAAGTATTATCTGCAAACCACTTGAGATTCTCAAGCACAGTCAGGTGCGAACTGAAATGACAAGTTAGTTACTTTAATGAATCACAAATCATTAGATATGAAGAAGAGCTTGCTTGCACAAATATTACAATATCATTTATGCATTTCCGCAGTACCCGTATTGCGGTAGTAATCGCAATTAGTCACGTTATCCGTTCGACAATGTAGACATGATTTCATGAGGACCATGTTCTCGTCCGATAAGGATACTTCATAGGGAGGAAGTGCTTCCAAAAATAGTGATTTATTAGTGATTAATTTCCAATATTTTTTGTTTCATTACTTCCATCTAAAAGTTAAAAAAGTTGATTACACGCAATTCGGAAAATAGGAACAAAGGAAGACTATTGGGTCTAAGGTCCTAGAGACCGCGGATCGCAATAACGCGTTATGGCACATTGCTTGGTATGACTATTAGTATAGCGGCAAACTATGGTCGCGAGTCTCGCATCAACATGATCCAGTACGCGAAGGTTGCGTTAGCAACTACGATCAGAATGCTACCTTTACAGTATTTTTAAAGGAGACCCGTACCCAGCAGTAAGATATATAATGAGACAATATGATGTAATACAATAACACCAACCGTTTCAAGTCCACTGCTGGACATATGTCACTCCCCAAAAGAGGGAGAAAATAAACTTATAAACGCTTCGCTCGCTGAGCAGTAGCTTGCTTGAAATGATGATGCTCGTCGCTGGTGGTTACAAAATTAATTCCTACTTCGACTCTTACGATACCCACGGGAAGACTTGTGGTAGTGAAAAATTATATTTAGTCACCACACGGCCTAAAATAAGTTTTAAAAAAAGTATCACACCTACTCACGTTTTCTGCTACGGAGTGTTCACATTCATTACCCAAGTACGATGTGGAGTACTTTTTTAGTTTATGTAGTATTTTATTATATGACAAACAACAGTTGTTTTTGCACTGTCAAAATTTTTTACTTTTTTTATTAACACTTGCGGGTCAGTGACACCTACCAATGTTTGTACACTGATGTATAATCTTATACTCTACAACATATATTATTTTCAAAAAAATCCGTCTGGAGCAACATAGTGAAAAGCTTGATTATCTATGCCTAGGAGAGGTTCTCGAAATGATTGCAATATTACGTCTAAAAAGATTTGACAACTATTACCATGTCAGACATAGGTTAGAATTCTAATTTTTTTTTGTAAGATTCGCACCTGATTACGGATAATTCTAACTATTTAATAAAAAAAATATTTTAAATTTCTTTTTTTCTTTTAATAACTTCGAAAATAAAAACATTCACGGAATGAAACTTAACAGAATAGCAACTAGCATAAATACAAATATATAGGATATAGATACAAGTTATTAGGCAAAGGGGCGTTTTGCCGAGGCTTACACGGCTATAGCCTTTATATTTACTTAAACAGGCATTAGTTTAAAAACTTGAAATATTGCTATTTAAGCTTATAATAAATAATTTACAATAGTGTATGTAGGTATACTTACATAGAAGTTTTCACATTACGGAACTCTGATGAACAAAAGTCATTGTTTGTTGCGAAAAATCTCCCGAGCATAACGGCGTCAAGTCGAGGTAGGTTATTGCTATTTGCTTTGATAAATCCTGATTCCATGGTGATATAAGAACAAATGACTAAGAACTATATTAACGCAAACTATTGTTGTGTGTTAAAGTGCTAAAAACGAAAAATTATGAGAATGGGCCTGTTCACACCAGACAGTATTTTCTGTCGTGGGTAGGTAAAAATGGAGTTGCGCTAGAGATGGATAAGACTGTAAAAAACTATCGACATCTCGATATTTTCCAGTCGTCATCATCATCATATTGTAATTTTAACTATATTGCTAGCTGATATTTAAAGTATATCCGATATGTCGTTACAGAACTGATATTGAATAGTAAAAATCACATGGAATACTACTTTTTGAAGTGATAACTTCTTTTGACGCACCACACTCATATTTTTTGTGGGCTGTAAATGAAGCTCGTCTCGTCACGCTCGTAAATTAAAGAAATCCTCGGGTGAAATTGGAACTTTTTTCTCCACAACTCACCGTTTACGATTTATTGCTTATTTAATAAACCGGCTTTTCTTTCGCAGCCGATATCGATCTCGATAATGAACTAATAAAACTGATATTTTAAGAGATATCGGCTGCAAAATAAAAGCCGGTTTATTAAATAAGCCATAAATCATAAACGGCGAGTTGTGGAAAAAAATGTAGAAACCAAAAAATGTTAAATTATATTTGCTACAATAATGATTTCGATAATTTTTGCCCTAAAGTGCATAGTTTACGAGATATCAGCTAAAACGTTATTTCAAGATGGCGCCTGCGGCGAATTATTTATAACGGAAACTTGCACTAAATTGCCAATCCAATATTTTTTTAATGAGCTTTAGATTCACTTGCGGAGCGTAAAATCAGAATACCTATGCTGACAAATCTAGGGGAGCCTTAGGCGCGAAGCACACCAATCTGGCGCCTGGCTAGGACATGGCTCGGACCTGGCGCGGACCTGGCGCAGATACGGCGCTGGCAGGCACATAGGGTAGGCACGTTTAGTCGATTGCTAGATGTTGAGCCATGTCGTCGTCCGAAGACGAGGACGCTCTCGCTCTCGTACAATTAATAAATATACAGATGCAGGTGCCTCGACGGTACTGGGTTCATCCTGTGTGGCGACGGGGACAAAATTCAAGACTTTACCTATCTATGCGAGACGTAACAAATTATTCTGATCGTTTTTGTGATGTATACAAAATGTCTCCACGATGTTTCCATTTTCTACTGCAAAGGACTAAACGGCACCTTCAGAAGAAATTTACAAACTACAGGGAACCCGTTTGTCCAGAAGAAAGACTGTTAATAACGTTAAGGTATGTTGAAAAAAAACAGTATTATAATCTAATAATCATTTATTATCAAAAGTGTACAATTTTTCGATGAATATTGGTGGTGATGAAAAGTTGTTTAGGAGTCTTCATAGAAATTGTTCAACATAATATGTGTCACTCTGTTCAATGGAGATTGTCCTGGAGTTGCAGGGCTGATTGGAGAGAACGGTGGAATATTACCTTCATTTGTTTTTTGGGGATTTACTTGATAATTAGGTTGATCAGTTTGTTGTGCATACTGCACCCGTGTGTACTGCTGTTCATTATCCTGTCGGTTCTGAGATTCTAGATCAGTTTGTTGTGCATACAGCTCCTGTGTATCGTATCGCGGCAGCTGTCTGTTCAATGGAGATTGTCCCGGAGTTGCAGGGCTGTTTGGAGAGAACGGCGGAATATTACCTTCATTTGTTTCTTGGGGATTTACTTGATGATAAGGTTGATTAGTTTGTTGTGTATCGTATGATTTTTCGTTAAGAATTTTGTTACATAGATTTAGTATACCAATTTTAAAATTTCTTTTCTGGTTAAATGTCATTAACTTTATGTCCGGAAGAACACTTTGTAGAAATTGTAAATCAGGATCTATTGGGTTCTCACAGCTTGCAAGTGTAGACACTGTAGAGGAATATTTATTTTTTCCGATTGAAATATTCATAGGCCACATCATTAACGTCATTTGATGTCCTTTTCTGGGATTTAGCAGATCCTGATAACTCAGATCCCATCGGGGATGCTGTAGTATTTGAAGAGTACACTGACCGTTCGGACTCTGCATCCGAGTCATTATTTTTCTGAATATTGCCTTTAGGTTTTCGCGACTTAAGAAAACCATCCAAAAAACGCAAATGGGGCGCCAGATAATACTCTTTGGTAATTTTCGCTTCTGAACCGGATGGAAGAGATTGTGCTTCTTTAAACTTAGAGTATCTGCCTCGAATATTCTGCCAACGCTGTTTGCAGTCTTTTGCTGTAAAAGAAAAAACAAAAACATAACATTTGTTTTTTCTAAAGATGCATCAGATAGGCTATAAGATCTAAGGATGGCCACTTTAATGAGTTTTTTTTTTACTTTAAAGTATACAGGTGTTACATGACTATGAAATAATATTTTATCACACGTTTTTTTCGACTTCTCATAAAAAATTGTTAGTTCCAACGGCGCTAGTATCCATATGGAGTCCTTACTTAAGGTGCAACCATGGGTGCAACATCAGTAAGCGTTCCGAACTACACTTTTATTTACACTATTTTTTAATTTTTGGAAAAACTATGTTATTTAGACGTGTGATTTAACAGCCTAAATAACATAACAACTTAACAGCCAAATTAACAGCCGGCAATAATAGGTTGTTTTCGTTGTAGAAATATCTATAAAAATTTAGAAAATAATCTATTATTGCCGGCTGTTTAAAATCACACGTCTAAATAACATAGTTTTTCCAAAAAATAAAAAATAGTTTTAAAAAAAGTGTAGTTGGGAACGCTCACAGATGTTGCACCTTAAAATACCTCTCTCCTATCACGAATCGGATATTACTATTTCATCGTCACAAAACATCCTGTATAAATAAATACAACGTGTATTAGGGGCGAGGCGTATGGATGGGTTATACTTGCTAAATGACAAACTGGGCTAAAAAAATTGTTATTGTTTCTGGCTGGTACCGAACCTACAGTTTGCCGCTTTGGTGCGATGACAGATAGACTACATATTATTATTTTTACTTTTTAGGTACTTTGCAGATGGATGTTCTTTCAAGTCACTTGCGCTATATTTCATGAGAGGACAAAGCACAGTTCGTAAAATTGTTCATGAAACTTGTACGGTACTTTGGATACATCTACAGCCCGAATACATGCCGACACTTACAGAAGAAATGTGGTTAGAAGTTTCTCAACGTTTTCACACACTATGGAATCTACCAAATTGTGTAGGAAGTCTTGATGGGAAACACATAAGAATAAGAGCAGCACCGAATTCCGGCTCTAGTTATATTAACTATAATAGTTATTTGTTATACAAGAGTGCAAAGTTGATTTTTTAACCGCGTGCTCAATTTTGATGACCGAGCAAGCGAAGGATTCTAAAATTGAATCACGAGCGCAGCGAGTGATTCAAAAGTAGAATCCTGAGCGTAGCAAGGGAATCAAAAGAGCACAAGGTGAAAAATCTTAGCACTCGAGTGCAACACGTAACTTTTCATTCCACCTCAGCGAGGAAATGACTAAATGCAAATTTTTAAATGTTTTCGCGCTAAGCAAATTAAAAAAAAGTAAGTACACCAAGGAGGTTCCGAGTCTAAGTTTTTAACATATTAAAAAAAATGTATGATGCATTCGGCACCAAGGAGGTAGAAATAAATAGGTTGAATTATGTTTTGAATTCAAAACCTCAGTACACACGATATTCTAAATTCAAATTTACTTTAACCTCTAGAGGGCAAAAACGACTTTTGCGCCCTGATATCGAGGAGCAAAAGTACTCTTTCCGAGCTGGTGGGATGAAAAAGTTTTTTTTCTATTATCTTATTGGCAGTGGTAGAAGCCGACGGTTTATTCCTAACCATAGATGTTGGAGAATATGGACGAAATGGTGACGCACGTGCATTACAAGAAAGTAATTTTGGACGAGCCTTACAACAAGGAGAACTTAATTTACCTGCGCCTTCACCATTGCCTGGGCAAACACAAAACGTGCCATATTACTTTGTTGGAGACGAAGCGTTTCCTCTTAAAGAAAACATTATGAAAGCTTATGGCCGGGAGCAGTTGACTAATTCTCGAAAAATATTCAACAATAGACTTTCAAGGGAGCGAAAATCAGTTGAGTGTGCTTTCGGAATGCTCAGGGCAAAATTTGAGGGTTTGAACCTGCCACCCGGACAAAATTGATACTACTCCCTCCGATGATTGATGTTCAAGTTCGCTCGGACAAAATATTTACTTACTTGCGTACGTACTTATAGCTTATTTAGTAGAATTACGAGGTCCTGTAGAATTTCTTTACAAACTTTAAATAAAACACGATAAAAAATCTTACCTGATTCTTTTAATTCTCGTCCAATTTCTTGCCAAATTTTGTCCTGTACGTTAATATTACAATAATCATGGCGAGTATGATCATATATAGATGGATTTTTCTTTCAAAGAAATTTATTCGCAAGTGCCATCCAACTACCGTTTTGCGTTGTCGTTTGGATTGTATTATGCAACATAATTAATTAAACTAATTAACATAATATTGTGAGAAGTTTTATTTTTTAACCGACTAAAAAATTCGATATGAGTGTGTATATGTAATATTATAAGGACTGTGAGATGTTATACTAAACAAATAGAATGATAATATTAGGTTTCATGACACGAGAGCTACACCGGACACACTGTATGTCAAAAATCAAAATAAAAAAATGTTTGTAAGTGATTAATAGATATTTATTAATAAACGTGGTTTTAACAGTTAACAATTACAATAATGCTAATCAATCTTAATACCTGTATCTGGTACATCATGACATCGTGACTGTAATTTTTCTTCTTAACTGTATGGACGCAACCATAACTGGAAATATACAAAGGAAACGGAGCAGATAGATAAATTGGTTTCTATGCTGTTGTGAGGCACGATGTCACCAATATTTTTTTTAAATCATCAATAACTGTGATATTTTTTAAAGCAATTGTCAATACAAAACCCGAATTGCTCGGGACAATCGGGACAGAAATATGTAGTATCTTTTCTGATATTTTTTGTTGCCCAACAGTGGCCGACACCGTCGTCGTAAAATTTTATTTTTGTTCTCAGCTTTTGCACGAGAGCACTGTTGTAAGACGTGCACTTAATTTGTTGAGACTGATCTCCGCGTTGCGTCTTCTACATCTTCATTTAATAATTTTGTTATAACTTGAAGTCTGTAATCGTAAAACGATTTCTTTGTCGAAAAAATATTGTGCAATGAATAGGAGTTATAAAGCATTTGTTGGAACACATGAATCCCTAACTTTTTGTACCATCGTATGGTCTTGTGCTCGCATGAGTAGTATGCGAGCATTTGATCTTGGTGATCTATACCACCCATGAATTTGTTGTATTTTACAACAACTTCGGGCTTGGAAATTGTTTCACCACGCCGATTGGTAACATTGACCATACTTGCTCCATACTGAGATGAAATCATGAGAACGTCTCGTCGATCTTTCCATTTTGTCACACAAATGCCACTGCTATTGTATTTTGATATCATTTCACCACGTCGTAATTTTGAAAGAATACAACTTAAAAAGACATTAGGATACAAAGCATGCAACAAAGTTTGAGACATTCAAAGGACAGTTACGGCAAGATAAAATGAGAGCTCTGAAGAGTCAGCTTCAACGCCAGCAAGATAGTTTTCAAAAGCAGAACATTGAAAATGAAGCAAACATGAAGATGAGCTACATTATATCCGAAAAAAATAGCTTTGAAATCAAAACCGTTTACTGATGGCCAATTTATCAAGGAATGTATGGAGGCCGCCGCTGAAGTATTGTGCCCTTCTCAAAAACAACTTTTTTTCTAAAGTCAGGTTATCCGGTGTTACTGTCGCCAGAAGAATCGAAGAGTTAGCGACAGACTTAGAAAATTCATTAAAAGGACGTGCGTCGAAGTTCGTATATTATTCTGTTGCGCTCGTTGAAAGCACAGATATAACCGATACTGCTCAATTAGCAATGTTTATTCGGGGCAATGATAATATCTTTATCATCACCGAAGAGATGGCTGCTCTTTTCCCGATTAAAGGAATTACAAAAGGACGTGATATTTATGAGTACTTGATGACAGTACTAAGACGATATAATTTTGAATTGACAAACCTTTCTGCAGTTGTAACAGACGGTGCACCATCCATGGTAGGAAAAAATGAAGGGCTCGTGGGTTTGATTAAAAAACAGAAGAACGATCTTCCTTTGATGCATTACCATTATATCATTCATCAACAAAATCTTTGTGCTAAATCCACAAATATTGATGAGGTGATGAAAGAGATCCACCACAGAGAAATCCAAATTTTTTTACGCGAAATTAATGCGGAATATGGTGATGTCACATATTTTTCCGATGTTCGTTGGCTGAACAGAGGCAAAATGCTTAAACGCGTTTTTAAACTCAAGACGGAAATCGCCTCCTTCATGGAAACCAAAGGAAAACCAGTTCCTCAATTTAGTGACCCCGACTGGCTTTGCGACTTTGCATTTCTCACAGACATCACGCTGCACCTCAATGACTTGAACACCAAACTACAAGGAAAAGAAAATCTCATCCACAACTTACTGGACATTGTGAAGGCATTTGAGTTTAAACTGGATTTATGGAAAAATCAGTTGATGAAAATGGTCATTGTTTGGGAGCACAGGTGTGAGCAGCTTTTTTCTCGTATGAAGTATGTGAAATCGACAACAAGGTCGTGAATTACAGATGCACATGCGCATTCTTTACTGATTAGTAATACAGTATAGAATCAATAGTAACTACGACTGTAACTAAATTTTTTTAGAACCTGTTTCTGATGGTAATGGACTTAGAAATCTAATGCCTCATTTACTTGATAACAATACACAAAGTTGCGCTCGTCTGTACTCCGGAGTCAAGCGGTGCGCGCGCGACGAGAGGGGGACGGGACGCAACTAACGCGCATGCGCGGCACCGAAGTTCGCCTCCCGCGCGCTTCCCGCCACTCCGATGTCGCCCGGCCCACTCCCTTCGCACCCTTCATACCACCAAAGAGACCTATAAATCGTCTTCTGCGCATGTCGAGTCACGTGGTTTGTCAAGTCTCATCTTTGGTGGCACGGATTATACGACGCGTTATGACGCATTCTGATGCAATTTTTAGTTCAGTTCGGTCTCAGCGCTCGGATAGCTGACACGTTCACAATGTTATTTCAAGAATCATCTGATTCAGATTCCGATTTTGAAGATGAATTGGAATTGTTGGCGCTTACTATGATGACAAAAGAAAGAAAGAGAAGGACGGACGGACGGAGCCTAAGGGCGAGTTTCATAGTCTCGTTAAAGAGCTTGAGAGTGATCCTGAAAGATTTTATCAATATTTTAGAACGTCTAAGGCACAGTTTGAACAAATTCATAGTTTGATTGCAGGAGACATCAAGAAAATAGAGACAAAATTTCGCAAGCCTATTGCAACAAAAGAAAGACTAGCAGTATGTTTAAGGTAAGATTTTTATTAATATGAATTATTTTCCTCATTAAATTGTGCATAATATTCCAAAAAACGAGAATTATGTTCTTCTGATTCCAATGTTTCTATAGTTGCTGTGGATGTACGTGTGCAGAAGTCGTCTGATGTGCTTGGATATTTATGACGGCGTGGATGTAGATAGGCGATCTTGTGACTGCTGTCCTTGTTGTTGCGGTTGAGAAATAATCTGCCTAGTAATAAGGATGGGTGTTCTGCGGATTTTGTCTTGTGCTTCAAGAAAGCTAATTTCGGCCTGTGATATCGCAGTGTGCAAATCCAATTTTATTTTCGACTGTTCGAGTTTAGGAATTTTCTTTACGGCTTTGCTCATGCTTATAAAGAACAAGTCAGTCTCATCTATTTCTTTGTCTTGCTGCTTATTTTGTTTTTTTTGCAGTCGTAACTCAATTATCAACTTATACATATATTTGGTTGTCAATGAACTTGTCTTCAAAGTATCGTTATCGTAATATCGTTAGCTATAATCATTTTGATGAAATTAAAGTATTCGTCATTTTCATTGGCATGAATTAACTATTTAATGCATAGTCATCAGCAACTCCAACCGCGATTACTTGTGCAACTGCATCAAATGCACACGTGTTGGAATGGATTCAAAATGTTTTACGATAAATTCGTCTACACTATAACTCTCCGATTTGGTGTTAATCTGGCATAAATACCTTTTCAGCATTTTGAAGTAAGATGCAACATTGATTGGATGAAGTTGGGGCTGATATTTCTGATTGAAAACTTTTTTCATAACATTCGACAATAAATAAAGGCAGCTGTCCCATTAGTCGCGTAAAAGTTTTTAAACACTCTGGGAAATAGCACAAGTTGTCGTGTAAATCACAATCACCTTCAGTCAAAACGAACAATAAATTTTCAGTATCAATAGCATCATAATACCATTTCGGACTTTTTCTAGAAAACTTTATTTTCAATGTCTTTCGATTCGGTGTTTGAAAACAAAGACTTTTTGTTTGTTGATGAATGTAAAACTTTTACTGACGTCCTCTATTGCTATGTCGGATTCAGAGGTATTTTTAAGAAAAGGTAGTCGCTTAAGTCTGGTTTTCGCCTGTTCACATCTTGATAAACTTTCCCCATTTTGTCCGTCATATTTATTACGGCACATTGTGATGAAACTAGTTACAATTATCTTCAATGTATCATAGTCTTCACGGAGTTTGATTCCTTGCAGACATTTTATATAAAAATACTTCACTCTTTGATCTACATGTTTGAAAAATTATAGATTGAAAAGTATTTTTATAAAATGACTAGTGTCAATACGAATGAAGCATTCCTCTGATGTTTGTTCTTGTGTTTCTAATTTTGCGTAACAGTCATTGACATATTCTGCTGTTGATTTAAATTTTGTAAAAGATTTTACTACAGCCCCAATCAAGGCTGCAGAGTCATCGACGACAACTTCGTTCGAAATTGCATTGTTTTGACTTTTACACCATGTGCCAAGCCATTTATATATAGTGCCCAAAGTATGATTGTCGGATATCATTTGTGCTATTGGAACACTTGCACTGTAAACTTGCACGCATGAATATAAAAACATCTGTTTACACAGATTTAAATCGTTATTTGGTCCACATGGCTTGAAGATGCTTCCTGTTGCGTCAATACTTAATACAGTTTGTTTTTAATTTTCTGTAATCTTTAAAGTATTGTTATTGTGCAATAAACCAATAATAAATGGATACAGGAAACAGTGAGATAAATCTTATCAAAGTATTATATAGAGGTATTTTGGTCATAATCCACAACGCTATTATTGGATTCGGATCGTAATTTGTGTTTTTCCCCCGGTTCATATTTTATCTGTCTTAAGCAACCGACTATAGGTAAGTGAGCTTGTTCAAAAATCATCATTTTTATTTATTATATGCTCACTCAGTTTGTTTCGCACTGTCACAGCGTGTTCAAATCTCAAATAATTACTGATTATGTTTGAAATTTACATTAAAATCTTTTACGGTGCATATGACAACCAGAAAAAATAGACAAGAAAACTGGTCGCCAGCTTATGCATAAATATAAATAACTATACACAATTATACAAATCAAGAGTACAACTCAACTCCAATTCTTGGAACACTTAAAATATAATTTTAATGATAATCTTTAGGGCTTAAGATATAAATCAATACTACTAGAACTTGAATTTGTACTGTAAGTTTCAGAAGGATAGCTTAATGTCAGCGTTATCCTTTATTTCTGCTCTATTAAGGATTTGCCAACAGACTCGGCTTTGCTTGGTCCGGCTACTCCAAACCTTACAGAACAGAGATCTCACTATCTTGGAGATAAATGTCTGATATTTGCATAAACCCCACAGAATAAGTTAACGTACAACTTAGCATAACTAACTTAGTATAAAATTTAAAACATTTTTTCAATAGCCGCTGTCAATTTAAATTACTTAAGGAAACATCACGGTACCTACTATGTAAATCATAATAGACTCACTTATATTTACTTTCTGTACGCAAAATTATACGAATATATGTATAAATTAAAAGTTAAATTAAAACAAAAGTGTCATCCTCCATCATATTTTCGATTCTTTCATGAAAAAAGTACTTCGCCGATTTCTTTTAAAAATACTAAGACATGCCCGGACTTAAACCAGAGCTCCGTATCAAGATAAGCTGTAATAAAATCTCATAATGTAAACTTACATCTCCGACACCTTTTTATATAAGAACCCTTTTCCTGTCTCCGAGCGTCACTCAATCAATGGAGCTCTTGACTTTTCTTTCACATAGATATCTTTCCAGTTTTTTCCGAGTCCCCGAATCTCCCCATGACGTCTCGAAATTTTCTGAACTAAACCAAAAGAAGAACTACAAAAATTCAAATATTTTAAAATTAAACTCTAAGTGAAAATTATGAAAAAAGTTTTATCTTTGATAACGAGGTCACGATTTTTTTCTTCAAAGTAATGTTTTCCAAATGACCCTCCCTGACCTAACTTGGAGAAGTCTCTGAAAAATGTTGCTATACTTGTGGAGAGGCGATGTGTACAGCAAGGCACATATTGGTGGGATGCAAGGTGCTCCTTAATAGGGGTCATTACTCACGGCGCCATGACAGAGTACTTGAAATCATACGTGAAGCCATGAGCCTTTCAGTAGCTAGAGCCAAAAAAAGAATTGACAACAAACAAAAGACAAATTAACTTTGTAAAAGAAGGCTCAACTTCAAACTCCAGGAACAAGCCTAACTCAATCATGGGTACAGCACCTGATTGGACTATTTTAATGGACATGTATGAAAAGCACTTCAAAATCCCAGAGGATGTGGGTGTTTCGTCATCCAGACCGGACATTTTCCTTTTTTCTAGAGCTACGAAATGCATAGTCCTTGTAGAACTTACCGTACCGTGGGAAACTAATATACCTAAAGACCACGCGATGAAACAAAATAAGGATTACGACCTTCTAAACAAATAAACAAAAACGGCTATGTAGTTAATTTATACGCTGTAGAAGTGGGAACGAGAGATATACCAGCAAAATCTCTCTTTCAGCAAAACCAGCAAAAGGTCTTTCAGGCCTTTACGGACACCGACGTTCACAAAATTCTACGTCCAGCTCAAACGCGGTGGCTTTCACTGTCCAATGTTAACAACATTGGAACCGAATTATGGATCGTAAAGGCCTGAAATTCTTTAAACTCGGCCTGACGTTTGTTACTATTCTTAAAATAGTTGTATATAAGACGAGTCAATTTTTCCGCATCATAAGGTAGTTCTTTACAGGCATCTCCCGCACATACGAGTAAGTGCAAAGAATGGCAGATACATTTTAGTACTATGATGCCAGGACATAAATTTCTAAATCGTGAAGATACCGATTTATGACACCCCATCATCGTGTTGCAGCCGTCCGATCCGAACCCTATTATATTCTCAAAATGAATAGAGTTATCTTGAAATGATTTTATAATAGCGCTAAATAACTTTTCAGCCGTAGCTGAGTAGTTGCCTGAGATACCAGAGCCTTTTTCATCAAATATTTGTATGAGGTCCCAGAACCGGCTGACTACACGCCCCAAATAGGGATGTTAACAATTTTTCGGAACTGCTTTTATTTTGAAGATTAACCCTTGTTTACCGAAAAAAATAACATTTAATTTCAAAATGTTAGTATTATCGATGAGTAAATATACAATATTAGACTAATTTTGAATTTTGCCGCTAAAACACTAACGACTGACATTACGTCACTAGTCGCAAAACATTGGTCGCGATTCATAACTGTATGTCCAGTGTATGTGTTTTCTTATCATTACTTGAATGCAAGCAATCAAAATCGTCGTCGCTAAGATCGCAAACTATAATAAAAATGCAGAAAAGTAAACAGTTTAATAAGTCTCGACAGTTTGTTTTGCGACTAGTGACTTTAAAATCCATATTGGTGTTTCCAGTCACGTGACAACAGATTAAAAATATAGCATTTAAAATCATTTATAATAAATGTATTACGTAATATTAAATTATAATAATGTGATTTTCGATATTCTATTAATGCAAACTATCATAAAATTCACATTAAACATTAATGCGTAATTAGTGTTAACATCCCTATTGATGTCATAATATTTTACCTACGCACATTGTTTTGACAGTGGCAACATCGGTACTTTCATCTACCATTATTGAAAATCTTTCCCGTTTTAAATCTTCAATCAAACATTCGTTTTCCAAAGCGCCAATAGCGTTATTTATTACCGCTTGTAATTTAGTGTGCTTGAGGTTGATGTTATTAGCAATTTTTGAATCTGTAAAAATCCTTGGGAGCAATTCGACGAGATGATCCATTACTACATGCGATATTTTATGTTCCGCCATAAATGCAGACAATTTGAGTTCTGCAATTTTTTGCTGCTCATCATGATTATTTACACATTGCTTTGTAAAAAACTCATTGACAGTACGTACTTGTGATGATCCAGGAACACGAAGTTTGTGTTTAGCATCTTCACTGTGTCTTTTTTATAATACCTAAGTCAGCAGTCATGGAAGCATCGCAAACAGTGCAAATGGCTTTATAAGGATTCTTGATGTCAGGCTTTAGCCATTTTCTGTAATCTTCTGTACGGAGCCATTCATCGCGAAATTGCTGTCTATACTTTTTTTTCAGTTTCCCGGTACTTCCGCTAAATGGAAAGAAATTGCGAAACTCTTTGAAGAAAGGTGGAATTTTCCTCACTGCTTGGGAGCAATAGATGGGAAACACATTGATATAATCCCACCTGCTGACAGTGGTTCTTATTACTACAACTACAAAGGACGACACAGCATGGTTCTCATGGCAATTGTTGACGCAAGATACCGGTTTGTACTTGCTGATTTTGGAACAAATGGAAGAGTTTCCGATGGTGGAGTATTACAAAACACCAAGTTTTTCGAGAAGTTGCAAAATAAAACATTAAATATTCCAAATCCTGAAAACGTCGAAAACTCAAGGTGTCTGCCGTACGTGTTTGTTGCTGACGATGCGTTCCCATTGAGAACCGATATGTTGAAGCCATATCGCCAAGCTGATTTGGACAGCCAGGAGAAGAAAATTTTCAACTATAGGCTATCTCGCGCAAGACGTATCGTAGAAAACGCATTTGGCATATTGTCTTCACGATTTCGCATTTACCATACTCAAATTAATATAGAACCAGAAAATATAGAAAAGGTAGTGATGGCTACCATAGCTTTGCACAACTTTTTAATGGAAAATGTGCCATTTTCATATGCACCCCCAAGATGCTTTTACCAAGAAAATATCAACAACGGTGTTGCCTACAAAATGGGTATGAACATAACAAGGTCAACTATGGAAAATTTACAAAGGCGAAATCAAGGAAATGTATTTAATAATGCAAAAATTCTCAGACAAGAATATCAAAATTACTTTGTCAACGAAGGCAAAGTGCCGTGGCAGGATAATTTTGTATAAAATACAATTTACTTTAAAAGTTTTCATTAATAAAGAAATTAGCATTAAAATATCTTGGTATTTGTAATCTTACGGTAACATATTCATTATTTAATTATCACTGTGGTAAAAAATTTACGAGGAAAGATGCTGCAGAATCTTCAGGTATTGACAGTAAATTCTCCGGGCCGGGGGCTTCGTGGCGTTGCGAGAAATGCAGGTCATTCTGCACGTTTTGTGAAGACGAATGACTGGGAGAAGTGATCTGATATGATGGCGAGTTGGTTTGTTGTTGACGCTGTATGTTTGGAGATGGGCTTGCTTGATACGACGAATGACTGGGAGAAGTGATCTGATATGATGGCGAGTTGGTTTGTTGTTGATGCTGTATGTTTGGAGATGGGCTTGCTTGATACGACGAATGACTGGGAGAAGTGATCTGATATGATGGCGAGTTGGTTTGTTGTTGACGCTGTATGTTTGGAGATGGGATTACTTTAAAATCCAGTGTCAAATTTCCCCATTCAGCCTCAAATAATACATCATTAATTAATTTTTCGGCGAGAATTCTTTGCTGACTTGGCAAATCGCGTAATTTGGTCGCAACAGACTTGCAATAAATATCGTGACAATCTTCCTTTCTATCATCCCTGGGACGTTTGAAATGGTCATCGACAGATTGAAGAACACTGTTGACGAGACTGTCATCATTTTTTCTTTTTGGTGTCGGCCTCCTTGCTGAGTTACCTGATGTAGACTTTTCATTTTGTTCCGAGGATTGTTCATTTGGCTGAGAGGATTGTTCAATTGGCTGCGAGGATTGTTCATTTGGTTGCGAGTTATTTTCAAAATCCTGAAACAAAACAATTGGAATGATTTATGGTAGTGACCGACCGAAGAAGATAGGTATTTGATATTTTTCATTTTGCGCACTTACTGTATACTGTTGTTCTCTCAACTGTTCTTCATCCGCGTTCTCTTCCTCGTTATCAATAGTTGAAATAGAAGCTCTTGCTAAATTTTGATCATTTATGTAGGATAACTCTTTGTAGTACCAAAGCTTAGGTTCATACACCGCATTTGTACCAGCGCCAGACCGCTTGGTTTCCTCCGCTTTCTTTTTCTCTTTGTTGTATGCCGTCCTCAATGAATTGATTTTTTTTAAAACAACATCGCGGTTTGCCTTCTCATCTATTTCTTTATACTTTGTTAATAACTTATCCTGAGCTGCGTTTCTCTTGTCTCTGAAATAAAAACTAATAATGAATATCACTTGAGAATGTGCAAGTATCGTCTACAATGGCGTGGGGCGGGGGCGCGGGAGCGCGGGCGCGGCGCGAGGGCGCGGCGCGGGCGCGGGCGCGATGCGGCTGCCGCACAAATTTTTCGTACAAATTTCAATCGCGCGGCTGACCACATTGCGGCTAACCGCAAAGTGCGTACGTACCCTTAAACATAACTATAAACACATAGGTACGTACCTGTTGTGATAACCTTTGCTTTTCACTTTCCATAAACACGGTTCACTTTGGTTTATAGCAATAAATTCTAGTAGCACTTCGCGGTACCGGGTTGTATTTTGCGACATCTTTTGCGCGCGCGCACGACGTCCACGATAACCTTTGCTTTTCACTTTCCATAAACACGGTTCACTTTGGTTTATAGCAATAAATTCTAGTAGCACTTCGCGGTACCGGGTTGTATTTTGCGACATCTTTTGCGCGCGCGCACGACGTCCACCACCGACAAAAATCTTGACTAGACTGAAGTGACGATCGCATATCGCATACACGGTCCAATCGGCATGATCCAATCGCCATGATCAAGCCAAAAGAATCGAAATTCGATTGTTCCGTCAATTATAACTGTCATGCCAAATAATGCCAATCCACTCCCACACACGGTCAGTTCTAACTGATCCAATCGGTAGCGTCATGCCGATTGGACGATAGGAAGTTTGGTGTATGGCCAGCATTAGGGGGTTATTCCACTAATTCCCATTGACAATCCCCATCAATTGGCATTTGTGAACTTTTCTTCTACTAGTCCCCATTGAAGGTTTTCATAGAGCTCATCATGGGGATTTGTGGAAGACAATAAATCGCCATTTGTAAGTTTGTAACTCCAAGTAGGGGGTTGCCAATAGTTAGTGGGCCACGTAGAACACATAAATAATAAAAATAAATTAGTAATGTTTAATCAAATAGAAATGTTTAGTGAAAAATTAATGTTAGAAACTTTAATTATCAACAAAAGTATCAAGGATTTCTGAGTATTCTGAGTAATGCGAGGACTGAGAGTAGTTTGCTTCGGGTGATTGTACATCATCTGTTCTTGAATGAAATGGTGGAGATTCAATGGGGCGTGACACAGAAGGACGTCGACTATCCGCGGGCTGGGTAAAATATCCTTGGTGATATTTCTGGTGGTAGTTAGGATAACTGGTTCGAGAGTAACCAGGCTGAGTGTAACTGGCCCTAGGTTCAATATGGCCTGAATCATGTCTCATGTCATGTCCACATTGAGCTCGTTGGATCATTTTGATTATTTCAATCTTAGTTGACATCTTCGCAGATTCCGGATTTTTTTTGAAATCATTTAATAAAGAAATTAAATCTATTTTTGTATAAGAGTTTAATCCAAAAACGTTTAGTTTTCTGTTTTCTTTTTTTTTGCAAGCCTAAGAATTATTAAAAAGGCAGTGGTAGGCGACAGCTTTCCGAATGTGCGGCCTCATGGTGGGCTCGGGCAAACTATACGCACGATCTTTTTTTACTATGAAGACTACTATTCCACTGTATTATTGGCTATTGTAGACGCTAACTGCAAATTTATTGCTGTTGATGTGGGTTCGTATGGGAAGGAAGGAGATAGCGGTATATTTAAAAAGTCAGCAATGGGCCAAAAAATAATGTCCGATCATTTTATTGTGCCTCAACCTTACCAGGGACAGATATATTAACCCCACATTATCTAATTGGCGACGACGCGTTTGCGTTAGACGTTCACATGATGAAACCCTATTACAGAAACCATATTAGAGGCGATCGTGATAAAGCTATTTTCAACTACCGCATCTGCCGAGCAAGACGAGTCACAGAGAATTCTTTTGGACTTCTGAGTCAAGTTTTCCGAATATTATATACACCTATAGCAATTAAACCAGAAATATGTGATGACTTCGTTATTACACTATGTTGCCTCCATAATTTACTACGGGATACTTATTTAGAAAAAAATGGAATACCACATTATAATTTTAATGAAAAAAATCCGAAACCAACGGAGAACATGATTCCACTGACACGTAGGGGAGGATTTCTAAACATTGATGGATTTCAAATCAGAGATACTCTTAAAGATTACTTTATCTCAGAAGCTGGAAAAGTCTCATGGCAGGAACAGTGGATAAATAGAATAAATTAGAGTAGGTATGAACTACGCAATGTTGTACGCACAAGCAAGCTTTATTTGTTGTTGTTGTACGGAACACAGATGCATTTAGCATCTGTGTTCCGTTCAATTGTGGCGATCGTTCTTCACTTCACTCAGTCGCGCGCCTAAAGGCTTGCATAAAACTACATAATATGAAGTCGGTTAAAAATACTAGGAAAAGTAGTGTGTGCTGAGTCATTGCACTAATAATACAAGAAATAAGGCAACGTGCAAAAAAAATTCAAACGCTGAGTAAACAACTCATAATTAGATAAGTATAATAATTTTAAAATTAAATATTATAAATTTTTCACAGACGCCATGTTGCATCAAAACTACATTCTAGACTTTTCAAAATGAAACATGGCTTCGTTAATAGTACCGGAAAATGCTCCAACTTTGCCTATATTTTGAAGTTTTTTCTCAATGGCTCTTTAGAAATGAAGAAAATCATATATAATTTTAACTGACAGCCAAAAGTGAATCTTAACCTAAGCAAATAGAGTGTTTTATTTTAAAAAACTACATTATGCTAAATAAAGGAAAGCAATGTTTCTGTCCAACCCGCAACATTGCCTGGTAGTATAATGTAATATTTAAGGAAGAGGGAGACAAGTGGGGTACCTATGTTAATACTTGTTTAAGACTAAAATAAGCTCAACGTATTGTAGGCAATTTATGCATCTATTTGGTTTGTTTTTGCGAAGGCAGGCAATGTTGCAACAGCTTCCTTTGGATTTGCCTACAAAGGATAGGGTTGTCTCTAACAGTAAACACAGAAAAAGAAAGGCATTAGGTATGTAGTAAGGTGGTAACTTTTCTTATTCTTATTTCTTATTATTTGTAGTACAGGTAACAGTACAATAAGAAGTTAGGAGAATTACATCTTATAGTTACACAATAAAAAATTGCAAAAATATCTTAATTAGGTAACAGCTAGCTTTAGAGAGTTTAGACAATAAAAGTGATAAGGTTTTACAAATTTCTTTCAAAAATAAATCTTATCTTCATCATTCAGTAGCTGATATTTACTTATTCTGTTAAATCCTATGCAAAACCTTAAAAATTACAATAAAGAAGTTAAGTAGTACTTAATTGACAATAACAACAGTGAACTGTTAGTACTTACTTATTACAAACTTAAAAAAAGGTAACTTCTATGGACTCATTAGTTTAAACTAAAAATAGAATGGCATAAAAAGAGATCAGATTGTTATTTCTTTTTCTTTAGTCTTGTAAAAATCACTTGTTTACTTATATCGTAAGTATTCTTAATAAAACATTAAAACGTAACATATCCTCTATCTACTTAACTAATATAGTAAATCACATAAAAATCAACTTATGAAATAATCATTTGGATATTTTTTGGTAACACCACGAAAAGTGGTGAATACCTACAAAAAGACTCAATCATACAAACAATCAATTAAGGCACATGTTGAGTAAATATTATCGAAAAATTATATTCGTAACAAAACACTCATAGAAAATAGATAGCATCTTCATCGTTAGACAAGAAAAACTCTTTAGAATTGTCCGGATTTTTCATTAAACTGACTTTTTTTACAATAGATAGATAGGCTTTGCACATCATCACGGTAAATTTTTTTTGGCAATGTAAATTTTATAATTGGTTTTTTGACAGTTTTATAAAATCTTATCGAGTATACCGCATCGTCACCAGGTTTTACTTGTTCTATATAGCCTGCGTAGTATGTCCATGTTTTCCGAAGAAAGTATCGTACCAATACAGTATCATTATTGCTATAATCATCAAGACGCTTTTCTTCTAACATATTGTTATTTGAATTCACTCTATCCTCACAGTTTTCTGTTTCAGAGTTGCTTTTCTTCTAAAATAGTGTTGTTTGAATTTACTCTATACTCACAATTTTCTGTTTCAGACTTCTCTTCTGGTGTTAACATATTATCTTCTTCATGACTTTCGAAAATGTCAAAATCATTATAAATACTCATGCAATCTGAAAGTTCCGAAATACTTGTCGAGTCTTCTGATGATACTGTAGCTCGCCTTGTCTTGGCACCGCACTTTTTCCCCAAAACCTTTCTTTGCCTTTGATTTTTTACTTTTTTGTGTTTTTGTCTTGTTCTTCGGTTTTTTTTAAATTTTTTGTGTTTTTGTCTTGTTCTTTGGTTCTTTTTTATTTATTTTTTCTATATCACGCTGTAGGACTTCTTCGTGAGTTATAACTTCAGCCCCTGGTCCCACTTTATGTCGCGTTTGTTTAGAGTTGCTACCAGCTTTAACTTTCATCAGGAAAAGTTCTTCAAAAGTCACAATTCTGTCTTCTAAGATCTGGATCTTGTTTTCTTTACAATTTGAAAAATCTTTATTTGTGGTCAGTTCTTCGTTTTTAAGTGCAATTTCATTATGTTGCTTTGGACCATTAACATTACTCAGAGAAGGAGAACTGTTTGGGGGAATGTTTTGCTCAATGGATTGATTTTTTGGTGTCGCAGTTCTCTAAACGCTTTTGAAAGTTACTGACAATGCAATTCAATCCTAATGAAAGCAGAGTTTTAGGTTCGACATATATGTGGCCTTTTTGAGACTCGAGGGACTTGAAGCAACAACATTGGGTAGATCTTGAATCTTTCCATTGTTGCAGCTTTAAAGAGTCAAATTGTTTCTCTTCAATCGCTTTAGGATTAAAAGGGGAAATTCCTGCCTTTTTGAAACCATTCCTTAGAACTTGACTGTCGATTTGTGCCCAGACCAATCCGATTAGCCTAGCAAACTCTTTTTTTTCATTTCCAATATTCAAACGCCATTTAACAATTATGGGATCCCACCGACCTTTGAACGATTTCATAGCTGCAATATCAAGTGGTTGTAGGACGTGGCTGGTGTGCGCAGGCAATTTCAATATTGTTATATTGGCTTGGCGAGCTTCTAAAATTATATTTAATCCCACATGGGTCGCGTGGCCATCATATATGAGTAGAATGGGACGTTGATCCCCGACAGTTGGCAAAAAAACTTTTTTGAAGTACGTTTCGAATACGTCGGTCTCCATCCATCCATTCTTAGTCGCAGCATAAGTTGTACCTGGATATGCTTCTGGAGAGGTCCACGAGTCCCATATGTTTTTCCCCTTATAAATGATCAGCGGAGGCATTTTTTCGCCTAGCGCGTTAGCACCAAGCAAAACAGTCGTGTTATCTTTTCCTGGCGATGAAATAACTCTAGTAGCCGCGTGTCCTTTTACTCCAACGACTTTAGTTTTTGAAGGGTCTTTTGAGAAGCTTGTCTCATCCAAGTTCCAAATTGCGTACGGCTTATCTAAAAGATTTAAATCATTTAATGTATCTTGGAGAAAATCAAAGTATGGGTATATGATAAAAGGATTTACAGCCTTTTTCCTCGCATATTCAACAGCTTGCAGTTTTTTTACCGACAAATTGTGTCGGTATTTATCCATTTTTGAATGGCACTGATATTTTATTTTTCCGCACATAATCTGCCACTGATTCTAGGACTTCTGTTTTGGTTAATCCCAAACCATATTTCTCCATTACATGAAGATAGGAAGCTATCTTCTTTTCTTCTTGTAACGTCAATGCCGTGTTTCTTCCTAGTGTATTAAAATTGGTATTTTTATTGTTTACATGGTCCACAATAGTCATTCTAGGAATTTTGTAAATTTGGGCGGCCTTGTAGCCGCTCAAATTTCCATTTTTGACCAACTTTACCGCTTCTTGAAAAGCTTCTTTGCTATATGACGCTTTGTTAGTTTTTCTTGTATAATTGCTTACCATGATTGCAAGCTGGCTAACCGGGTTTATTAAATTAGCAAATTGGCACTCGTCGACGGGATAATGGTCGTAAATAGTAAATTGGAAACAGCCTTGACACCAGAAGAAATTAAAGTCTAATAAAACTTGTACATACGGTTCATGGATCGTGAAGTGGCGGGGAAAGCTGCAATCGGGTTCATAGCCACAATTATAACAACTGTTTGCTAGTGTGAAGTGCGTTATTAACCACGGCTACTTTTGTTGATATAGACTTTCAAAATCCTTTCTTTGTAAAAAACAATCGAGATCGACAAAATCAGGCATCTCTCTCCGCATGAAGCAAGGTTGCCTGGATTTTGAAGTTTTTTGTTCGCATGTCTGAATCTATTTATTATTATGACTTTTAATGAGTTTAAGACGGAAACCAGACCTTATATCAAGCCAAGCAAAACCCACATCTCTTTGAATCATGCTGTTTTTCGGAATTACAAGCACTCAAATCCGTAGGCAAAGTTGTAGGTGAAAGACGCAACTTTGCCTAGAAGGATATCCCAATAAATAAAACCGTTATCATTTTCTTTTTTTTTTGGTTGCTTTTGACACCGTGCTGGTCCCGGCAGTCAGATTATTGCCATAAAGGTATAAACCTTTTTTTCAATGTTAATAGGCAAAGTTGTAGCAGGTACCACAAACTTTCCATAGAAAATATCGTTGACTGTAGGGTTGTCTCAAACAAAACATTATTTTATTAGTACTTTTATTTATTTCTTTCCAAAAATTAAACAGATTGCTACTTACGAGTATAAAATTACATCGTAAATGCAATGCTTTTTTTGCCAATAATGTCTTAGTTAAAATTACAAACAATCAATTTTCATAACATGGCTTTACCAGAAAATATTAAAATTTTCGATTACGGTATTAACTTAGAAATCATAATACAAAATCTTTAAATAAAATAAAAATATCGTAAATTATGTGAGTAACGATACTAATTTAAGTACAAGTCTTATCTCTCTAAAAAAAAAATGATATTCTACTTTGAGGAACACAACGTAGAAACAAAATTCTAAACTTTGGTATTAAAGAAACATCTATAGAAAAAATATATAAAATGCTAATAATAGCTACCCGTTTATCCAAAATCTTGTATACATGCTTCTAGAAACACCTTATAATTATGAAACAAGAACAAAATTAAAAATTTTCATTAACCCCCGACTACCTCGGATTTGTTATCTGTACAACATTCTACTAGTCAAGCCCTTTCATTTGATACCCATACTAAGGGAATTGCGAAAAAAGAAATGTATTTCGCCATTTTGTGGTGGCGGCTATCTTGGATTTGAAATTTGTTATAGTGTATTTATTGTATTCTACTTGTCAAGCCCTTTCATTTGATACCCATATTGAGGTAGGTTGTGAAGAAATATTTTGTCCGCCATTTTGTGGAGGCGGCCATCTTGAATCGATATTAACCAAACATAGCTAAGAACATCCGCACGGATATTAACCTTCAAATAAAAAAAAACGCATTGAAATCGGCCCATCCGTTTGAGCTCTACGGTGCCACAGACGAGACACACACACAGACAGACAGACAGATAGACAGACAGACACACAGACAGACAGACAGACATCGACGTCAAACTTATAACACCCCTTTTTTTGGTCGGGGGTTAAAAAGAACCACCGCGATCTTAAAAAAATTGTTTCAAGTAGTATTTTAATTAACAAAATCAATTAAATCTTAACTATTTATGAATAGGAAAATATTACGAAATATAGTAACAGAATTATTTTAAAAATACTTTAATATAAGAACTGTAGGTACGTAATTATAAAAACAAATATTTTGGTGCATACATAGGTAGTCAAAACATAAAAAAAACACTTTAAAATAATCACGAAAATGTTCGTCTGATTGTAGACAATAACATTTTTACTTATTGTATGTTATACTTATCAAAATCGAAATTAAATATGAAATGTCCTCGTCGGGAAATTTGGGGATCAGGTAATACTGCAATAACATCATTTAAATCATGTACAGCACATATGTCTTCAATGTTAGGGTAGGTGAAGACTGTTTCCTTATCACTTTTAGAATTTATGACTCTTCGAACAAATTTCACCGTGGGAATTTGGTCATTTGTTGATAAAACATTGCCTATAAAATGTTTAACACTTTTTTTTAAGCGAATTTAGCTATTATCCAGCTATTCTTGAAGTCTAGGGGACCTTCCTCATAAAAAATAATATCACTTAGTCCGAAAGGGTATCTGTTAAAAGGTGAAAGGTTCTTGTTCAATGTTTTCCTGTTCTTGTTCTTGTAAACATGACGAAATCGTCTGCAGCATGAAAAGAAGTTTCCGATGTCAGGCTTGAGTCGCTTTGGTTTCTTTCTTTTTCTAATTGTAGATGACTGTCGTTGTCTTTGTCTTCTTTTTCTTTTATTTATTTGTGTTTTTGTTATATCTCTTAAAACAATTCCTTTTTTCAGGGGAAGCTTCTTTTATAAGTATATTAGACGTAATTATTATCTTGGGTTTCTTATTCTGGTTTGGGTTTTTTAATTGTTCTGGATTAACTCCTTTTGGCTGCAGGCATTCTGGTGCGTCTTCGTAAAATGGAGTATTTATTTTGGATTTTTTTTGGCAAATTCTTCTGCAGCACTAATTCATTTGAACCTGCCGATAAAGGGTGTAAATAAATGTTTATGGCAGTTATGCAAAGCCTACGTAGGTTTTCAGGATTTTTAAACTTCGACGATGAACTATGTAACTGTGTCGAGTTTTCTTCCAAGGTAGCACCTTTGTCTAACTCGTAGGTATCAATTAATCCGGGGTTTTGAGTTTCAGCGTACTTTATTTTCTTTTTGACAGTAGTTATTTTCGATGGTCCTGGTAACATTGCATCTTTTTTCTCTCTTTTTTTAGTTATTTTTGTATCCTTCTTCACCTTTTTAGCTTTTGCTAACTCTTCTGCTTCTTCAGTCGATATAGATTTTTTATGATTTACCAGGTACAACAGTAAGTTTGCTGTTTTGGCCTGTTTTCATTGACTGTGATCGTCTGTTTCGTTGTAAGAACTCCAGAAGGCTGACATCAAACTGTCGAGTATTTTCTTCTTGAACTGTTGGTATTTTTAATATCACTCTTGAGGGATTGAAAGGAAATATTCCAGACCCTTCAAATCCTTTACAATTGTTGGTCTCTTTTGTCATATCTATTTTAGTCATTAGCTCCTGCAGTAGTTGTGTGAAATGACATTTATTAATTGTGCTTGCAGTGCTGTAGGTAGCTTTATAAATTGTTAAAATTTCACGCCAAAGTCGTTTCATAGGTCCAAAAAAAGGCAACATCTAGCGGTTGAGTCAAGTGTATAGCATTTTTTGGAAGAAAAACAAATCTGATGTTTCACTTTGACATAATTGAATTGTATCAACGCTTAGGTGCGATTTTTTTTTAGATCCGGGGTCGTCGCTTAAATTTGTCTCATCGAAATTGAGCATATTGCTGGCGGGAACGTCTTTAAGAGAAGTTTCAAGATTCTTGTGAAATTCATTCATTCCCTCAACTGTTTTGTGTTGCCCTTTGTGAAAAATTGTGTCGCTGTAAAAAAGCACGGGACCAGCGTTCCCCTGGCATTTTTCCATTAAAAAGATGATCTTTTCCGCTTTTCAATATGTAGTTGTATAATAAACAATAACAATAAAGTTTATTTCCTCTTAACAATTTGGCCTTATTATAAATTAATGTATTTACTTAAAGAAACTAGCATGCAGATTATAACTAATTAAGCTAACTATTTAATTAAGTGGCGACCAAATTGTTCAACAATCTCATGTAATTATGAGCCCTAAGTCTCACACTAGGGGGAGCCTGTGTTGTGAGGCTTAGTGCCTTCTCTTCTAATATTAAGTAGACTAACTAAACTAGGATAACTAAGGTTAATAAGATATGCAGGTTCCTGCTTTGAGAATGGTTTCAAAGATAGTCCTGCTATGCACTTTGATGAAATGTGAGGGGTGGTGTGGGTTGGGGAGTGTGTAGTGTGTATTGATGGTGGGTGAGAATGCTGAGATGAGGGAATGACGTGAGTGTAGTTTTGTGTATATTGATGGGGTCTGTTTCTTGGTTTCCCCTTCTGAGCTGCCTTTTGTGCTGTAAATTTGCCATTGGATTAGTGATAGGGAGCCGAGAGACAGACCCCTTAAGGTTATTGAATTATAGACAGGAGATTTTCTGTTTTCCCATAATCCAAGGATAAGAGCCAGGATGTTATACTCTTTTTACACACAAAACGTGACGTATTTAATGTTGAGAGAATTTTATCAATGTGCTGATACAAAAAAGGACCTTTAAAGAAAAATGATTGCTGAGCAAACGTCGTTTTTGTACTTGGAATCTTCCATAAATTGCGACGCGCTGGTCTAGTGCTCTGTACAATTGTGTTCAAGGCTGATTTGTGAAATTTTAAGGCTACATTTAATATATATAATTGTCTAACAGTCAGAAATTTTGTTTCTTTATATAATAGGGTTGTGGAGTAAAGGTATGGCTTCTTATACGCAACTTTCAATATGAGTCGCTGTGCCCGTTCCAATTTCATCAGAAGTGATTTATGGGCAGACCCCCAACTTACAATGCAATAGCTTAAAATAGATTGACATAACGCTAAGTATATTAATTTGATGGTATTTTGATCTGCCACGCAGGCAAGTTTTTTGAAGATATAGGACATCTTGCGAATTCTAGCAGATAAGTTATTTATTTGAAGATCCCACTTCAGCCGATTGTCTATCACTACACCTAGATACCTGATAGAGGTGACTCGATCTAGTTGCGGACAAATACATGATTGTTTTGTTATGGATTCACATGTATGTAGTTTTAAATTTATAATTGAGGGTATGGTGCGTTGAGTTATGCTAAAAGTCATGTATTTCGTTTTGGTGGCATTAGTGTTAGGAGGTTATTTTGTAGCCATAACGCCACTGCTGTGAGCCCTTGATGACCTCTGTCCAGGTATTGCCTTGGAAAATTAGAGCCGTGTCGTCGGCGAATGTGAAAAGTTTGGCTTGGTTGAGCTTTAGCTGACAGAGATCATTTATGTAAACCAAGAATAGGGTAGGGCCAAGGACACTACCTTGAGGGACGCCAAAAGAGACAGAGGCGTATTTGCTGTGGGAATTTGAAATGCGGACTCTTTGTTTTCGATCGCTCAAGTACGACCGGAACCATTCTAGTGTTGTTCCTCGAATACCAACTAATTCAAGCTTCCGGAGAAGAATTGGCCACGATACGGTGTCAAATGCCTTGGCCATATCCAAAAACACACCTAAACATTTTATACCGCGGTCTAGGCAGTCGGTCACATGGTCAGTCAATTCAACCACAGCGTCCTTAGTTGATTTTCCCATTCTGAGCCCATATTGGTTGGAGGATAAGATATTGTTGTTTTCTAGGAAACTCAAAAGCCTCTTGTTTACCACTTTCTCTAAGATTTTCGAGAGAGATGGTAAAAGTGAAATAGGTCGATAGTTTGATACTATTTCTTTGCTCCCTGACTTGAAAATAGGGCAAATATCTGCAACCTTGTAGTGGCTGGGTACAATTCCCTGCTCCATGCTTAAGTTGCAAATATGAGCAATTGGGGAGGCTAAAATATGATTTGCACGCTTAAGTATATTATTACTAATGTTGTCACTACCGGAAGCTGAAGAAGATTTGAGACCAGATATTATTTTTGTAATTTCTTGTGTGTCGGTGGGTGTTAGAAAAAGTGAGTTAGCTGGGGAATCATTTGTGGTAACAGAGGCAGTCAAGATTGCCTCCGAGCTGTGTGTGTTTGTGAGAATATTCTGGGCTAAGTTTATGCCTACAGAAGAAAAGAAGTGATTAACTGCGTTTAAAGATTCTGCATTAGAAGGTTTTATATTTAAAAGAGCATTACTATCAGATTTAGAAGACTTTAGATTACATATATTTTTGACTGCACTCCATAAGTTTTTACTATTATTTTTGTTTCTTTCAATTTGGCCTGATTCATAATTCCTTTTTTCTGATTTTAAAAGAGAGTTACATTGTTTTCTGAGACTTTTGTACGTAGCTTGAATTAACTGATCGTCAGGAAACATTTTAGCCTTAAGATGCATAGAGTATCTTTTCCTGATGTATTTAAGTAGTTTTGGTGTCATCCACGGCTTATAAATGACTTCAGAACATCTAAGTTTCCTATTCGTTGTGTTATTATTAAGTGCAAGGCATATTTTATTGATTAAAAATGCAGTTGCTAGTGAAACATCGGTTATATGATAAAATTCAGCCCAATCTGTATTTTCAAGACTAGCAATACTACAATACGTAAATCTAAGAGAGTGAGAGCACAACCAAATTCAGCTGAAAGATTTACTACATCTGCGATGTCGTCTTCTGCCTCAGTTGACAACTCTGTAGGTCGACCAAATGATTTGTTGTGAATATTTTTAGATTTGTTGACAATAGTCCGACGCGGTATCCCAAACTGCTTTTCCGCTCCGTAAGAAGAAATTACTTTATTTCGCACGAGATCTGCAGCAACTTCCAACATTTCCTTTGAGTAATCTGCATAATTGCGAGCTCCTGGTTTTCCCCTGCTTTGTTTTTTCTTGTTTCCCATTTTTCATATAACTGCAAAAAAAAAAGACTTAGTAAAATACAACACAATTCAAAATCACGCCTGTATTCACATGTATTCACATTACATCAGTTATATTTTTTTTAAGTCCTATGTAATAAGAGGCGAGCCTATTGCCACCTTCTTAGTTGCAAAATTTTCGACAGAGGGGTTGTGGTTGTAAGTCTAATTGTCATATACCAGGCACCATTATCAGACACAATTCAGATTATTTATCAGCCATTAAATCGTTTGCGATTTGTATTCTGTTTGATCGTCGGTATAAAAATATAGATTCGAGGAAATCATATTAAAAAACAATAATTAATAAAATTTGACAAGAGACAACCCTAGACCCAGGCAAAGTTGTGTCACTCTACTAACAGTGCACAACATTGCCTACTAAGTTGTTTTGATGAAATTGTGTCCTATTCATAGAAATATCAAACAATACGTAAAATAGACAGTATTTTCTTACCTTGGAACGTTTTCTCTGCTTTAAAACACCTTTTCTCTACTTGAAACTGCAAAAGTTACAGGTCATTAAAAACGTTCACCCACGCGCGCCGGTGTTTGTCGCACAACTGACAGCGTAGCAATGAAGTTACTATTGTAAAAAAATAAAAATATGTTGCCCTAATAATGTTAAGTTACTACCAAATGGTAGAAAATAATAAAAAACTAAGCGAATGTGAGATATCATAATCGAAACAAAATAGGTAAAGTTGGGTTTACTTGGCAAAGTTGCAGCATTTTACGGTAGTTCAACCACGCACTAACTTCGGAACTGTCATTTTGAGGTTATAACAACATAATCGCACTGTTATTCCAATACCGTCACTATCATTAATAGGCAAATTATGCAGGAGAGCTATTTAAGCATTTATGGGATACATTAACTGGCATAAAAAAGGTTATGTTCATGTTTAAGTTATATTTTTTTTTTTTATATTATTAATTCTTGTTTTTCTTTATAAAAACCATTTTTTTTACATTTCAATAATTGTCATTTATTAGTTTTTTTTTTTAGTTTTAGTGACACTTTACCATGTTATAGCAAAATGTATATTAATTAAAATGTCATTTTGCACAAATAAAAGTATGAACTTCAAAAAATAAAACATCACATTATTTATATTTTACCTAGTTGTTTTATTAGGTAGAGAAAAAACAAATGTAATAATAACACAAAGACAAATTCTATTCTTAATAAAATGAGTAGAAATAGAAACATACAGTTAGCTACTATATAACTACTATTTGCTCATAAAACTTTGAAAACGAAATAACTTTTTCTTCGAGCTATATAAAAAAAACTTTGAAAACGAAATTACTTTTTCTTCTTAAACAATATATTTTCTTTCGATTACTCAACTCAATTCTGGAGCTATACAGCTTTTGTAATTCAAAATTATGTCTGCTCCTGTTACGTCGCAGGCGTGACGATCGTTCTGGACAAAATTGTTTATAGTCACTTTGAGTGTAAGAGTTTTTATAGTATACGTTTATGTCGCCGTTAGTGTCTTTATCTAACTTTATTATTTTAATATCAGATAATCGAGCCGTTTCACCATCCGCGTTTTTATTGAATTTGCTACCACATTCACGAGCAAGATCTTTTAAATCATAAAAATCGTTATAAGTCATAGCTTTAACGTTGTATGGCTTTCCTTTCTGCCTAGCTGTTTGTATGTGTGTCAAGTACTGTTCTGACACATAGATCGGTGATGACTTTAGAAACTTTTAAACTTCTTTTTCGATAACCGAATGAACGTTGTCGTTTTTATTTTGCGTGTGCCCGGTTATCAAAAATTTATGAGTTATGTTTTTGATATTAAAGTTACTTAGGGCATACATATACATCGAAAACAAGAACTGATTTTTTTGCTGGCCACAGCAGTTGTCAGAGTAAAACACTATTTCTAAGTTTTCATCATTTACAGACTCCGACTTATTCTTTAAATATGATAGTACACAAGACCCTATTTCATTTGCTCCTCGTAGTCCGTCCGTTTCACTCCAGACGTAACATTCGCAATAATCTATGGCAAGTTCACAAACTGTAAAGTTGCACACATTTAATTTTGACTTGTAATAAAATATTGAAGTTTTGCACATAGGAAGTGGTAAAACCGCTTGCAAATCATAACAAGCTACGACAAACGTTTTGTTAACCTTTTTTTTTATCTTCTTCTTTTTCCATCCTACTGAGGCGTTTTTCATTGTGATGTTCTAAATATTTCTGTTCCATTTTTTCTTTTTCTGACGAATTTAAATTATTATAAATGGAACATAATTCACAAAGATCTGTTTTAGGTAGAAAAAAACTAATGTTAAAGTCTTGAGTGAAAACTTTCCTGTACGTGTGTTCTTCAGCTGCTTCTATTTCTTCTTCATCGCATTTCTTTTTGTAGTCCCTGAACAGATCTCCTATATTCTTTCCACCTTCGATATATTCCCTACTAGTCTGCTGCCTTAAATAATGACTCCCAATGCGAGGTATGGACTCTATGTGATTTTTAATATTTTGAATTACTCTGTCTGAGACTTTTTTCCGTCTTCCGTGCTTGCCTCGTTTTTCTATTTCGACAATTCCTGTTTCTGATTTCTATAACTGTTCTTATTGGTCTATCATTCACACCAAGGGTGTTTTTAAAAAATATCTTGCAGACTCTTATTTTAGTATCCTTAACTGTAAGGTAAAATGCGTGTTTGGATTTGCGACTGTTATTTATTTTTTTATATTGATATTTTGGTTGTATTACAACCATACTGTTTGCATACGTTGCCTGGTAATGAAGCCAATAGTCGTTGAATATCTTTTGGCGCTCTTCTTCCTTGATATTTGTCAAACATCGCAAACGACACGTTGTGTTACATGGAGGCTTCATGTTTCTAGCCGCACTACTCGTCCAGTTTTGGATACCGAAACATATTCCGCATCTTGGTTGCGAAGTATTTTTGCTTTTAGTTTTTTAGAATTAACGACGCCCTTTCGTCGTTTCTTCACGGGTGAAAAAACGAAGTTTGGTTCTTAATTATCATAACTATCAGTATCAGAAGATTCCTCCACTGTTCTGGGCAGTCTGGGTTCATAGTTAGGGTCGTTATCATCTGGAGAAAAATCACCTGTTGGTGATAAAGAAGATTATCGGGGTTCCACACTTCTCAAATTTCTAGTACCATAGAGTGCCATCAGGCGATTCAATGATCGAATTTGAAATGACGGACACTGACGATAATGACGCGCGCCTTTGCAACAATGTGTCGATAATATTACAATCATGGTGTTGATTTAGAATCACTTGATTTTGCAAAGTTTCAGGTACAAAGTTATCTTTTGATGGAATAGAATTTGAAGATGAACTTGAAGAACTTGAGCTCGAAGAGCTTGAGCTACTCGAAGACGACCGACTGCTTGTACTGATAGACCTCGCTCGTTGTTCGGGATTTTTTTTGCAATTTGTATTTGTATTTGTATTATCTAACGCTAGTTTTAGTATTATATCTTTGCGTGACATTGTACTAATTCCTAAAAAAATAAGAAGTACGATACGTAAATAATTACATTTTTGAAATAAAATATTTATTTTATAATCCAAAAGTGACACTATATTAAATAAACACACTAATTCATTAAAGCTTTCGAATTTTATTTCAGATAGGGATAAGCCATAACGCCACTAAGCAAAAAGAAACACTTATGCATTAAATATCATCACAAAAAATAAAAATGTATTGATAGAAAAGTGTCACTAAACTAATAGTGTCGTTTTTGGAATCTTGCAACATCAATAATATTTACGTAATCTTGACGGACAAACTAGCTCTAAGCAATTATGGAGGTCGCAACCGAAGGACTTAAAAAAAAACCGAAAATTATTTAATACATTTATTTTAAAAGGTTACAAAGTAATTATCTATTAATTATAACTAGGTGTGCTCGCGGACGAAGTAGGTACCGGAGTGTGTCTTCGTGGCGGCGTGGCGAGGCGACACGGGGCCCTTTCTGCTGCATCGGCATTTCTTAGGTCACGTACGCCAGTTGCTAAGTCCACGGGGCAGGCAGAACCGCTGAATCTGCATTTTAGTCTCGATGGAAAGTTTCCGTGAATATAGCTAATGAGCTAGCAAATCCCCTACTATTGGTGTACGTAACATCTCCCCCCTCAGATCAGCAACTATTTGAGCACTCTGAGCGCGAATGTTGCTGACTTTGTACTCTCGTCTTGCAGCTTCTCAGGATCTTCATAATTCTGGTTTCGAGGAGATTTCTTCCCTGAGGTTGAGTTTTTATTCGGTAGCCCCGCGCAGAGATGGTGTCTCCGTCTCATTGTTATAAGTGTAAGTAGGGCTGCTGCGATTAAAAATCCGTAAAACGGTATAGTCGTGTGGTAAATGTTGGCTTCGACATGGTCCATCTTGGTTGGATGTTGCATTAGGATCTTGTCTTCTATAGCATGTAGTCCTTTCAAGTTTATAGAGTTTAGTTGTATGTGTGGTATGTCCTTTACTTCTTTAGTGTAGTAGTCCTGTGGTATTTCGGCTATTAAAAGTGGTTGTCCTTTAACTTCGTCATTGATGTTGATGACTGTAAGGTCGGTCGTCCGTAGAAAGCATTTATGGGGTACGGTAGCGAGGTAACTTCCATGTAGGGTGACAAACTCTTGACGCCCGCACTGCATTTCCGTTTTCGTTGGCTTCGGGAAGCTTAGGGTGTAGTGTTGGTCGTCTAGCTGCTCTACGGCTTCTTTCTCGAGTGTAACTTTGGTAGGTCGGCACGAGTGGTTCAACGTCTGACGTGTGATGATGTCCTGGATACAGTCTGGGTGATCTCGTGGTAGGTGATGAGCATCCTCTTCGCATAGGTACCGACGGTTAAATTTCAGGCATTCAGCCGCAATGTACATGAACGTCTTGCCGTTGGTTGCTAGGAAGGGGTATGGAGGGATAAAAGTCTGAGAATTTTTATTTGGAACTATGGATAACCTATACAGATCGTATTGGCTGGTTGAGGTTATGGGAAATTTGAAAACTATTACAATTTTGCTACCTGCATAATAATAGCCTGATTTTATGATGCTATAGTATTCTCTCAAATCAGCCTCTGGTACTTGATTTTGCCCATAAACTAATTTTAATCTATCTATCATATTTCCTAAATTCCTAATGCTTAACATACTATGATGTGTGCTCGATGCACGTATAAAAGCTAAAATGTCTTCTATCCTATTTAATTCTAAAAATAAATCGTCAACGTTTTCGCTGATGATAACCAATAACTGAGCGAATTTCGCATATTTAAGAAGAGTAGTGTCCGCATAGGCACTACTATTTAATATTAAGTGTAAGCTACTATTAATTCTCTCTTGATTCTCTATTATGTTCGTAAGCAATGTATTATGTTGAGACATCCATTCTTTGTTCAGACTGACGTGATCGTTTAATTCAGATATTAGCTTATCTTCGTTATTTTCTAAGATCTTTATTGCGCTGTTATATTTTTCGGCATCGGTGTGATCTAAATTACCGGTAATGCTTTTGACAATAGATCCTAGACCGTCTATAAGCCCTCTTTTGTTACGTATATTGTTAGGCTGCAACGTACTGAGTTGGCTATGAATTTTACTAAGTTTAGTAACGAGATAATTTATCTGTAATTCATATAAGAGATAGGTGTCGTTCTCTAGTCGGGTTTCAAACGATTTAAGTTGAAGGTCTATAGAGCTTAGTCTCTCCTCAATGGAGGTTAAGTCAATGTATTGAATAAATGAATGGTAGTGAGTAATAAGTTTAGCCGGTCCAAGTTTGAAAGGAAGTATACCAGGTCCATTGTCAAGGCTCTCAAGTCTTATCTCGTCCGCCAGTGTCGGGTGAAGGATTATCAGTAGTATCCTGCAACAATTTGGCAGATTTAGGGACACGTTTAAGTCGAGATTTGGCAATAGGGCCTTTCTTTTTGGAGGTGTATATGTGAATGGGGAGGTCTGCTAATACATTATCTTGAGTATAACGTGGGGCCAGTTTATTACGATTAGCTAAAGGATTTGAGACGAAAGCCTGCTGGTCGAGCTGGTATTCAACTTCGGGTTCTCTATTCTTATTTCTATTTTCTATAATGTTCGTGCGGTTTTCTAGTGAGGACTCATTAATTTTTCATACACAGCTTTCATCTGATTTCTGTGATTTATTATATATTGTTGCAATAGGTGTTCATTTATATCGATATCAAAGGGATCCCTAGGATCAAAGTGACCTCTAATTATGTCGTGGGGTCTACACTTTGTAAAGCTGTGCACTGAACTATTGTAAGCTAGTATTGCGTAAGGCATTAAGTTGATAGTCGGCTCGTCTTTATGTGTAAGTCGTAAGATGCGTAAGTGTTCTAGCAAGGTCGAATGAAATCTTTCGATAATTCCGTTGTCATTTGGGGCATGAGCTAAAGTCCTATGGTGGTTAATTCGGTGGAGTCTCACAAATTCTGCAAACATCTGGTTTGTGAATTCCGTGCCGTTGTCGGTTACTATGGACAAAGGCAGACCATGATGAGTGCTGAAAGTCAAAAGTCCTTGTATGATACTGACAGCAGTGCCATCGCGTAGATGGTAGGCCTGTCCGTATTTAGAGAACACATCTACAAAGGTCAAATATTTTTCGTTATGTGCAGTAAATAGGTCCATATGTATAGTTTCGAATGGTTTCGTCGCGGGAGGTACAATGTTAAAATACTGTTTGATAGGGTGTCGGTCATATTTCGATTGTCCACACACACAGTACACTCATTTATGTACTTTGCTATTTCCTCTTTCATTTTAGGCCAATAGTACTTTCGTGAAAGAGCTAGATAACATTCATTAATACCTCGGTGATTAGTCTTACCCTCATGGTAATGTTTGAGAATTTCTTGCTGTCTCAAATACTCTTTTACGTCCTCTAGTTCGGTTGTTGCTAAGACAAGATTCATAGAAGAACTTTTAAAGCTGTTTTGTAAGATGGGGATGATAGAGTACATTCCTAAAGGTGGCGTGATCTTAAGAGCAGTCTTAATTTTAGGGTTAACAAATTCTTTTATAGCATTAACCACGTCCTGTTCGAGATTGGATTCGGATACTTGGATACATGTGCGAGTGTGTGTGTCAAAGGGTTTGGTAGTAGTAGTACGACGCTTAATATCACCTACGATAGTAAAAGAGATTTGTCTATGGAATTTATTGAAGGGTCGTCTGTGATAGGGATCTCAAGAATCGGGTTTTCCTTACTTGTATGGGCAGTAAGAGTAGTCGATCCAGCCTCAGAGGGTGGCCTTTCTGTGGGATTCGCTACCATTGAGTCCGTCTCCTCGTTATTAATTTCGATTCGAGAGGGGCGTCTGCGTTTGTATTAATTTTGCCCTTTTATAAATCACAGTATAGTCGTATTCACTTAATTTGAGCCTCCATCTCGTGAGTCTCGAATTAGGCTCTTTAAGGTTCATTATCCATTGCAGGGGCTTGTGGTCGGTCATAATTTTGAATTTTCGACCAAAGAGGTAAGGTCTAAAATATTTCGTCGCCCAGACAATGGCTAACAGTTCCTTTTCGATAGTACTGTAGTTTATCTCGCTATCGTTGAGAGTACGAGAAGCGTAACAGATAGGTTTCTCTGATCCTACAGATCCTTGACTTAGTACGGCTCCTATGGCAAGGTTAGACGCGTCAGTGGTTAAAATAAAGTCTTTGTTAAAGTCTGGGTATTGTAGTATTGGGTCATTAGTCAGTAATTTCTTGCATTTCTCAAAACTGTCTATGTATTCGGGGTCGAAAGTCATTTTGGTACCTTTCTTTAAACATCTAGTCATCGGCTTGGTAATTCAAGAAGTCAGGTATAAATTTCCTGTAATATCCCAGAAGTCCCAGGAATTGTTTGATTTCTTTGGGCGTCTTGGGCATTGGGTATTGATTTATAGCTGAAATTTTGTCCGGATTAGGTTTTATACCTTCTCTACTTATAATGTGCCCTAAGTAGGTGGTTTCTAACTTCAAAACTCAGATTTATCCATCTGGATTTTGAAATTAGATTCTCGCAATCTAGTGAAGACTTTTTCTAGATTTATCATATGCTCTTGTAATGACGTGCTGAATACAATTATATCATCAAGATATACCAGGCAGATTTCATTTTGTAAGCCTCTCAGCACGTTATCCATTACCCTTTGAAAAGTAGATGGACTATTTTTTAGTCCCATTGGCATCCTCAGAAATTCGAAATGCCCGTGTTCGAAATTAAATGCTGTTTTAGAAATGTCATCCGGGTGCATTTCCACCTGATAGAACCCAGATGCTAAATCTAGAGTTGTAAAGTACTGGCATCTCCCGAGTTTATCAAGGACATCTGAAATATTAGGGATGGGATATTTATCGTCAATTGTCTTCTCATTTAGTTTACGAAAGTCTACAACTAGCCTCCATTTCTGTTTTCCGGATGCGTCCGTCTTTTCGGTACTACCCAAATAGGCGAGCTCCAAGCTGAATCTGAAGGTCTAATAATTCCTTGTTCCAGCATGGAGGTCATCTGCTTTTGTACTTCTTCGCGATGTATGAAAGGGTAGCGATAGCTTTTCGTATACACTGGTAATTTGTCTGTCGTTTTAATCCTATGTTTAATTTTGTTAGTAAAAGTCAATGTCTCTCCTTCAATATAGAAAACGTCAGCGTATTTTGAACATAAAATCTCTAAATTAATTTTTTCTTCAGTATTTAAGTGCTTAGTCCGTAGTCGAGAGAGTACGTCATTAACACGGTTAGGGTCTACATTCGTATTTGAGGTCTCGATGTTAAAGAGGTTCACTTGTAACGTCTGGTCAAAAGTTAAAGTAATGGGTGAATTAGTGGGATTTTCAATTTCTACAATTCCCGTTTGATCCGTGACTGTAGTTACGCATTCGTGAATTATGCAATTACACAGTACTTGTTCCCGGATATATACGTCACCATCGGGGTTGTGTATCGGCACATTAGTTAATCGACTTGAATTGGCGGGAATAGTTTCTTGAGAATTGGCCTTTCTACATGTGTAGCGGGCCAGTGGTATAACAGTTTGATCCGTTATTATAATGTTACGTCTCAGATCAATCTGAACTCCATCTAATAAATCTAGTCCTAACAGTCCGTCGAAATGACTGTGAAATTTATAGATAAATAGTTTAATATCTTTCTGATCGTTGAACTCGCTAAAGTTAGGCACTGTAATTGAATAGTCATGACTGCTTGTCATACGAGAGTTGGTGACCTCGAAAGGGTCTAAATTCAGAGGCACGTGTGAATAGAATTTTTCCACGCATTCCGGGCTGATAAAAGATTGATTTGCGCCCGTATCAATTTATAGTTTAAGTGGGGGGTTCCGTTATTTGAATATAGCGTAACTCTCTTTTTGACTGTAAGTTAAGCTCTATTCTGGTTCGAGGTTGGTGCGTCCCTTCGGAAAATGTAAGTGTTATGTTTAAAATCAACAATAAGTACACTGAGTCAATCTTGGCCTTTGCGGACGACCTTGCAATACTTACACGTAATCCCAAACAGTGTCAAGAATTGTTGAATGAAGTCGATGAGTTCTGTACATGGACGAAGGGAATGAGGACAAAACCATCTAAATGTCATTGTCTTTGTCTGGGTAGAAGAAATACCAAATATACGTCTTACGATCCGGGACTCTCCATAAGTGGCCAAGGAGTTGCCACAATTGCAGAGGCAGTGCCTTTCAAATTTCTTGGTAGAAAGATAGATCACAAAGGACGTACACCATCATTAGAGGTGGTTGTTGAAAATTTCATGAACAACCTCAATAAGGTAGACCAGCAGCCTATCAGCAATATCAAAAAAGCATGGATATATGACAACTACCTCACATCACGTCTCACTTGGCCTTTCCTAGTATATGACATCGGTAAAACTCTCCTGGCAAAGCTAGATGCCAATGTCATAAAGATATTGAAGTCATGGTTCGGATTGGCACATCCGGCTGATCCTCTACTCTTTTAGGGATCACAATAGTTTTGGGCTGAAACTAAAGAAACCGTCTGAACTTTACAAACACCTAAGAGTTACAAAAACGCATGTTTTGGGAAAGTCGCAAGACGAATTAATTACATCTCTCCCAAAAGACAAAACTGCTTCAGACCTGGAATCTAGACTTCAATTCCATAAACAATTTATGGCAGGTGCACAAGTAAATACTGCTGGGTTGGGTGCGAGAAAAAAAGGGAAGACCGAGACATGGTAAAACCTTTCTACAACAAGACGAAAATGACGGTTACAAAGTGCACGCTATGAATTTAGAAATGCAAAGTGAGTGGTTAACCATAGGTGAGTTCTGTATCCCATTAGCTCTAAAATGGCGCACCTTGATCTATGACTGGTCCCCTGCCTTATTAAAATTTTATCTAAATGCATTCCAAATGACCCTCCTGACCAGAGTAACTTGGTAAGGTGGGGAAAAGCCTCTGAAAAATGTTGCTATACTTGTGGAGAGGCGATATGTACAGCAAGGCACATATTGGTGGGATGCAAGGTGCTCCTTAATGGGGTCATTACTCACGGCGTCATGACAGAGTACTTGAAATCATACGTGAAGCCATGAGCCTTTCGGTAGCTAGAGCCCAAAAGGGATTGACGACAAACAACAGACAAATTAACTTTGTAAAGAAGGCTCAACTTCAAACTCAGGAACAAGCCTTACTCAATCCTGGGTACAGCACCTGATTGGACTATTTTAATGGACACATATGAAAAGCACTACAAAATCCCAGAGGATGTGGGTGTTTCGTCATCCAGACCGGACATTTTCCTTTTTCTAGAGCTACGAAACGCATAGTCCTGGTAGAACTTACCGTACCGTGGGAAACTAATATACCTAAAGACCACGCGATGAAACAAAATAAGTATTACGACCTCCTAAACGAATTAACAAAAACGGCTATGTAGTTAGTTTATACGCTGTAGAAGTGGAGCGAGAGGTATACCAGCAAAATCTCTATAACCTACTGAAAGACCTTGGCTTATCCAGAAGTGCTGTAAGTTCTATACTAGAACGTGTATCTAAAGCTGCACTAGTAGGCTCATATCAGATTTGGCTGGGCAGGGAGAGAAAAACGAGTGGTGAAGGTGAGTGTTGATGTACGTCAGAAAGGGGCCCCTTAAACCTACGCCCGAGTCACAAGTCTCGGGAACTACTCGAGTTTTTCTCTCTCTGCCACACGATGGACCCGGCACCCGCACGGTGAATCCATGGAATGCTAAGAAGATCGTCTCTCTCTGTGGCTAGTCGAAATTCCGGGACCGTCTATAACGTTTGAGTCAACGTGTTGCCCTTCAATTGAATTATAACCATTACAGTTGTAGTCGAACTCGGTCTGATTATATCTGTAATAGTCACTATAATCGTTAGCTGAAAAGTCATGAGGTTCTTCACAATAATAGTCAGGGTTGTAATACGTCTCGTCATAGTCAGCGATCTCATTAAAGTTTACCTCTCGGGTTTTGAAATAATTTGATGGCTGTGGGTTGCCGAATTTACGCCAGTCATGACCTGACATTGTCGGTGGAAGCGCCTTGGGGACAAAATGGCTAACACCGCTCATAGGTTTCGGACCTGCATTCTGGGGAACATTGCGCGGAGGGAACCTAAACGCGTTTTGAGGGTTGTAGTTAGGGGGCTGCGCGCCAAACATTTGCTGAGTACGTGTAGGCATACGCGGCTGGTTAAATCCTGGGGGACGAAAACCTGGTTGATTAAACGGGGGTGGACGGTAAGCAGGCTGATGCTGCTGCTGCAACATAGTTGGTCTCGGCCAGCTAGATGTGGGAGGCACATTATTAAAATTATTAAATTTCGGCATAGAAAATGGCAATGAAGGAGGAGCCTTATATATTAAAGAAGTCTGGTGCTGTGACACGGGAGCTCTCCTGTCGATCTGCTCGTTGCGTTGCTGCATATATACTACATTTAATTCTTCCTGAACAAATTCCAGAGCCTTCTCAATAGAAACCGGTCTCATACAGCGTATGCGAGAACCCATTGGTTCTTTCAGGCCTCTCACAAATGATTGTAACGTTAATTTGCGGTATAAATCACGCTTGGCTTCTATAGTTGTATGGACAGTTTCGTGCAAAGACACGTATGTCATGATTGTACTAAAGGGGTTCTGGCATTTGTCATAAAATTCAATAGGGGTGCTACTTCCTTGGCTGAGCAAAGAAATATCATTATATAGAGCGGTCTCGTCTCTCTGGTCAGAAAAGTTATTTATAAGAGAGCTACGAATGTCTCTCCAGCAATCGGGAATTCCGTTTGAATTTATGGTCCTAGCAGCATTACCCGTAATTTTGTTAAGGATACCATTTATTACGCATAAATTAACTAAGTCATTACCCGGTTTCACATAAGCTTCAACAATTTGATCGCAAATGCGAACAAAACGAGTGAGAACATTTGGATTCCCGTCGAAATCTGGCACTGGGCGTAAGGCCTTATATACGGTGTCGGGATCCATATTTAATATATCTAAACGGCTATAACTATCACTAAATAATCTACGTAGCCCTAGCTCTGATTCTAGAGTGTCTAGGCTTCTATTTAAATCTACGTCTCTATTCCTACGAATCTGTCTGGAAGAGACAGATTTAACGTTTGTCCTTGGATGAAAAATTTTGGAGATAAGGATTCACCAGGAAGCAACACAAAGACAAAAATTCACTGTACTTACATTAACATCTCGTCGGCCCACTGAAGTTTAAGTGTGAGTCTCGCGGTCACGACTCTACCAAAGTTCGATATTTAGACAAGGCACTAGATAGTGCGAGCAGCGACCTTGCGGATCGCACAGGATTCAAATTTGGAGATCCTGGAGTCAACGCGCCGTGCTTCTAAATATCCTACCGACTGCGCCAATTATGGAGGTCGCAACCGAAGGACTTAAAAAAAACCGAAAATTATTTAATACATTTATTTTAAAAGGTTACAAAGTAATTATCTATTAATTATAACTAGGTGTGCTCGCGGACGAAGTAGGTACCGGAGTGTGTCTTCGTGGCGGCGTGGCGAGGCGACACGGGGCCCTTTCTGCTGCATCGGCATTTCTTAGGTCACGTACGCCAGTTGCTAAGTCCACGGGGCAGGCAGAACCGCTGAATCTGCATTTTAGTCTCGATGGAAAGTTTCCGTGAATATAGCTAATGAGCTAGCAAATCCCCTACTATTGGTGTACGTAACAAAGCACAAAATGACATTTTTCCAAAACAAAAACTAACAAACTTACCAAAACAACGATGTGAAAAACTGGCATTAAGCTTAAAGTGACGGTTTTACACTCGAAATTATAGAATTTTAGCAACGATGTGACGTATTTGTTTCTTTACTGCCGTTGTAGGAATGAAGGAAGGGGGGGGTTTCGTTTAGTGTCGAAACGGTTACTGCGCCCTCTAGAATTCTGACATGAAATTAAAATACCGGAATCGAACTATTCCGTTAATTAGTCGGCAAGCAAATAGATGGCGCTAAAATCACTTTTTCGCAAAATTTTGTTTAGTGACGGTATAGGATTAAAGGTGCGATATGTTTGTCCATATTTAACTATTTGAACATTTGAACTCTCACAATTTGCAAAAATGGATATAAATATGATCGATATGATGGATTTAGAGGATTTGGACACCCTGGAGACACCTAGGCGATCAGACAGACCTCGTCAACGAATAAATCCTATCGAATTGAGTGATGAAGAATTTCGACACAAATATCGATTCACGAAGCGTTTTGGTGAAAAAATCGTGGATCTTTTACGTGACGATCTGGTGCGTGACCCTCGGGGATGCCCACTTAAGCTGGGAACAAATTATCGGACGCGGCTGACGGACGCGGCTCACAGCCGCGACTGATAAGTATGCACAGTCGACCGGGACGTGCCTTGCGGACGCGCAACAACGCATTCCACAAAGAACTGTAGACGAAGGAACATGTCGAGTAGTGAAAGTGAGGACGATTTTCTCGAATTAGCGGCGGCTGCTTTATGTTGTCCACCCAGAAAGAAAATAAAAAGAAGTGTTTGGGTCCATGACATAAATAAAGGCAGAGCAGAGTGTGGTGAATTCCACACTTTGTATCCACATTTATTGAGAGATGAACGTCGATATAAACTTTATTTGAGAATGAATGAGGATCAATTTAATTTTTTGCTAAATCTTATCGAAAATGACATTGAAAAAGAATTTACACAGTTTCGTACTCCTATATCCGCAAAAGAACGCTTGGTGGTTGCTTTGAGGTAAGTAAATAATAATACGGTATAATTATACGGTAATCTATATTAAATAAGTTTACAATTATTTAGTTAGAATCATTCTTTTCAATATTTATTTCTTTTTTTTCACAATTAAAAATTCTTTAAGAACAGTATGTACTGGCCCTATGTGAAGGCCCTGCTCGCGCGCGGATGTCTTCTTACTTGATTGCTGTGAATTAAATTCCGGGATCGAAGTTTCCTGACACCATTTTGCGTGTTAGATGTTAAAAGTGACTGAGATATTTGTGAAGTGGAAGGTTGAATGTTCTGAGGAGCTGTGTAGTATGCCATCTGTGGTGAAAGTGAAGAATGAGGTATGAATCGAGGAAAGGAAACTTGCCGACTGACAGAAGGAGCAGGTGAGTATGCAATCTGGGGCGAAGGTGAAGACTGAGGTATGAATTGTGCGGGAGAATCTTGCTGAGTGACAGGAGGAGCAAGTGAGTATGCAATCTGGGGCGAAGGTGAAAACTGAGGTATGAATTGTGGGGGAGAAACTTGCTGAGTGACAGGCGGAGAAAGGAAATGAGTGTTAAAACTCTGAGGTGAAGGTGAAGACTGAGGTATGAATTGTGCGGGAGAATCTTGCTAAGTGGCATGAGGAGCAGGTGAGTATGCAATCTGGGGCGAAGGTAAAGACTGAGGTATGAATTGTGCGGGAGAATCTTGCTGAGTGACAGGAGGAGCAGGTGAGTATGCAATCTGGGGCGAAGGTGAAGACTGAGGTATGAATTGTGCGGGAGAATCTTGCTGAGTGACAGGAGGAGCAAGTGAGTATGCAATCTGGGGCGAAGGTGAAGACTGAGGTATGAATTGTGGGGGAGAAACTTGCTGAGTGACAGGCGGAGAAAGGAAATGAGTGTTAAAACTCTGAGGTGAAGGTGAATATAATGAACGGGGAGAAAATGTATGATGATTGGAAGGTGAAGATGTTGAATTAGAAGTTCTGTCGTTTTTCAAACACATCTTCATCTCTATCTCGTGGACCATAAATTCATTTATGTTGATGTCGGCGCATTTGGACGTAACAGTGACGGAGGTCTATTCGCTCAATCAACACTAGGAATTTCTTTAGCCACAAACACTGCAGATGTGCCAGAAGAAATTCCACTGGAAAATTGTGGACGACCCATGCCACATGTTATTGTAGGAGACCAAGCCTTTCCGTTAAAACGATATTTAATGAGACCATATAGTAAAGAATCTGCCTCCGCCGACGTAAAGAAAAAACCTTTTAATTATAGATTATCTCGTGCTAGAAGGACCGTGGAAACGCATTTGGCATTTTGGCAGCAAGATGGCGGATTTTTCATACTGATATTGAAGTTCAACCCGAATTGGTCGATAACATTATTTTAGCTTGCTGTTGTTTACACAACATGCTACGCACCGACGAAGAGGATAGTTTTTTTATGCAAGAGGAACAACCTAATGGTATACCAGAAAACTATGCCATTGGAAGGTATTCGTCAAAATTCAACACAAGAAGCATTTGCTGTGCGTGATAAATTTAGTGACTACTTTATTTCTGAAAATGGGCTTCTGCCTTGGCCTTATGTACACAGGAATTAAATTTTATTAAATAAGTAATAAACTTGTGTCATTTTATTTGAAAAATATCTATACTTCTAACTGAAAAACTAAACGGTCACTACATGACGGCATCGCTATCCAAGGAAACCCAAGCATTACATTCTGTAACAAGTGAACATTTAAAAAGATCCCGACTGTGGTGTAAAAATGCGTTTTTCCAAGAACTTCATGTATCACACTCGCGTCATCAAGACGAATGTAGATGACGTATCATTTATCGAAATCGGTTGAGCCGTAGAACAGAACTTCGCCGCAGTAAAAAAATATCAGTATCTACGAGCGTTCGGAAATTGAATAGATATTCTTACCCGTTATATTTAATTCGGTGGCTATTTGCTCCCAGGCTTCTTGTTTTTTTGAAGCTATTTTGTAATCCTTTAATTTAATATTATAAAGTAATTCCTTGTTGCGAACACACTCGATAATTCGTTCCTCCATTTTTACAATATGCACGTGCTAGCTCTCGCATAGTCCGCGTCTTTCTGGCGCGCTGACGCGTCCCGCACCCCGTGCATACCGTCCGCGGACGTTTTCGGCTGACAAAAACATCCAGCGCGCCAGATTTCTGTCGGATGTCCGAACGCTCAAGGTCAGCACAAGGTTACGTCCACGGCTTACCTCCGATAGTTTGCACAGTTCAGTGTATATTCATTATCTAGATACCTATAAGTCGCGGCTGTGAGCCGCGTCCGTCAGCCGCGTCCGATAATTTGTTCCCAGCTTTAGTCCTGAAATTCAAGTTGCTTGTGCTCTACGCCACTGGGCTCGCCATGAAGTAATGAAAATTTTATATATTATATTTATATTTTATATTCGAGCGACGATAACACCATCGTTAACCCTTAACCACCTACCACCTATTTATGTCACACAACCACCTACCAAGCATCTCTGAGATGCGGAAGTAAAATTACTTCATTTGAAAAATTTCGCAATGTAAGGGTTACTTTTAAATTAAAAACAGTTTTAGGCACATATTTTACTATTTATTACACAATAAATGGCACATAAAATCAACAATATCTATCACTTATTGGAAAAGTTTCAAACAACACATATTTTAGACTTATAAACTAACTTATTTGGAAAATGAGATCAAAAAAAAAATTATACATTATAGAAATGTTTTATACTTTTTTTATCTATACAATAATCAACAGACCTTAAACAATTAAAAAAAAATGCTTCAATCAATATTTTAACAAAATTGCAGGACCTAAAGTTATAGTTTTTCACGACAGTGAACGCACAGCTTATTTGAACATTCCAGGCAAATTGGTATTTTGCATTCAAAACACATGTATTGTGTTAGGCGTCTCTTTTTGGGGCCGCAAGTCCCACAGTTTTTTCGAGTCGTCAACCTTTCTTCAGCACTGCAGCTACCACTTGGAAGTGCTGGTGGAGTAGTTTCTCCATGACGGTGAAGGATGCGCCCAAGAGCGATTTTGATATCTCGCTGCAATTTCACGTTGCTTTCACGACGCTGCATGTGGTCTTGTGAGCTGTTCCGCCAGTTTTTTTATAAACTTGAACCGGCTTTCAGCTTTTTGTCCTTCAGTTCGACCAGATAAGCTGACAATGTAGCAGTTTGAAGCTGAAATGTCGAGCAATCTATAAAACTGCTAACGGCCATCTGCGAGTGCGACGTCCTGTGGAGTAATTAGAGCATCTTTGGTCAAGCAAATCCACCTCCGATTTTGGTTTTATTATAGAAAAGTATTATTTCCGGTTTTTTGGTAGCTTCATCAACACTGGGCTTGTGGTGCATACTTGATAGAGTGATTACGGCTTTATTTGGTTTTGGCACATATGATGATATGGTCATATCTTTAGTGAATCCAAAAACTGTTGAATCAACATTTCGGTGACGAGTTGGCAAGAATTCTGGAGGTATTTCTCTTTGATTTTTCCTCAGTGTTCCTACACCCGTGAGGTTTTTTTTCTTTAGTAACTCTAGCAGCTCAGTAGATGTATACCAATTGTCAGTTGTTATGTTTCTGTTAGATCCCTCAACTGGTGGTATAAGGCGCATAACAGCTTGAGTCGGTTTCTTCAGCTGATGATATTCGCTGGATAAAGTCATACCATCAGAATCTTTACCTTGGTATATATAAGCGTTCAGCAAATATCCAGATCGGGCATCTGTAAGGCACTGAATTTTTATACCATATTTTGCTGGTTTCTTTGGCATGTACATTTTGAACCTGCATCTTCCTCGAAATGCAAGTAACATTTCATCAATACAAGCATAACTACCAATCGCATACACAGCTTGACATTGATCAATAAAAGAACCAAAGAGCTCTGCAATAGGCGCGGTTGCATCGTTTTCACGACGTGCGCCTCTGGTTACAGCATCATCAAATCGAATTGTTTTCAGCATCACTTCGAACCTGTTCTTGCTCATAATACAGCGATATATTTCTCTTCCAGTTCCGTCACTGCTGTACCATGATGTATAGTGTTCATGATTTTCTTTGAAGATAGCTGTATAAAACAGGAGCCCTATAAATGCCTTCAATTCCGTGAGGTCTGTATCTTGAACACATGTTTTATTTTCGTAATTTGGTCTGATTTCTTTTATTTTCACATTAGTGTAATGCACAATTTTATCAAGCATTTCGTCAGTAAAATATTGCTGCCAAATATCTACTGGAGATGACGAAGTGTTGAGCTTGCTCTGATATGCTGCTTTTATACCTTCTTTTTCTAATAAAATATTGTGTTGTAATGTTCTTGACCGTAAAGATGGTGGAGCAGATGACCAACGGAAGCGATTCTTTCCAAAATATTTTTTTTTCCTTGGTCTCGAGCGCATATGTGATAATGGTTCATCATCTCCTGATGAAAATTCTTGCTCTTCGGGGAAAATCAACAATGGTGAATTATTTTGAGGGAGTGTGTCGTCATTATTTTCTACTGCAGTAAAATCTTCGCATTCTGAATCGGATTCGCAAATATTTTCTAAGACATGTTGTATTCCAACATCTGACTCCACATCACTGCATTCATCATTTGGTATGTCTTCCGACTCTGAGAGTTCTTGTGCCAACCACTGCTCTATCATAGCGTCATTACAAGTCATTTTAAACTAAAACAATAAAAAAACACATGCATGAAAAAGTTACGTAACCGCCTACCATGCATCTCTCAGATGCGCGGCGACAGTATTTTACTCACCAAGGACAAACGCGCTGACACCCGACCTCGACGAGCGCTTGCGCGGCACTGAGGGACGCGGGGAAAAGGTACATGAACGACCAAGCTCATACGATACTCGTGCGCAGAAATATTTGAGATTGAAAATCCACATGCATCTGTGAGATGTATGGTAGGTGGTTAAGGGTTAAAGTTAAATGGCCGACGTCATCGTAACGTGTTCTTTTGCGACTCATTTTAGTTTGATCACGATACTGTTGATTTACAATAGATCTGCCACGACCGGCTCAGGAGGTTTACACAATTACTGTTGAACCACGAAGGTCGCGCGGGACGCCCACGCGGAGTGGAATACGACAAAAGTATTCCACTTCTATCATTAAATTTATTAATTAAATTTGTTACATATTTCGGTTCTAAACTTGATATTGTAGTATTGTGTATTTCTTGCTGAATGTCTTCATATTTTAACCAAAAACAGAAATAGAAGATTTGTGTTGTGGTGGTTTTAAAAAAATAATTCATTAGTACCTTTTATTCTGTTATGTATTAAAGTATGAAAGCCACTTATAATAGACATAGTAGCATTGAGCAGTAAATAATTTCAACAATTCTATTTTCAGTCTTTAATTATAATGATATATTGTATTGATTAGGATCTTAGTTACATTTATTTTCTAATAGACTAATTTCCAGTTGTAATTTTTTTATTTGTAATTTTTCAATTTCAATATTGTATTTGTGTTCTATTTCCATCATATGTAGTTGTTGTTCTTTAAAGTTAGTATTGGTCTGTACTATTTCATGGCGAATGTCTTCTTGTCTGCAAAAACAAAAATAGTAATGTTAGGCATTGTGTTAAAAATTACAGAATTCATAAAATTTATTTAATTATGTATCAAAGCCTCTTATTGTGGGTACAGTAAATAATTTACAGCATTCATTTAATCAAACCATAAATTCAATAGAACACTTGGTAATGTCATTCACAAAATGGCAAAGAATCTGTGTACTTGCATAATAAGATAAAATAACAATGTCAAAATGAATAAAGCAGCTGTAAAGGGGCCTAGTCAATTAAATGCAGCTGTTAAAAGGCTTTGTCAAAGACAAAATAACAAATAATTAATACAAACAGTATACTGATACAACATGACTACAAACAATGTAACATCAAATGTTAATAAAACTATTATTTTCCCTTATTACAAGATTCTAATTTTGACACATTTCTCTTCCATACCTTACCATCTTTAACAAAGTCATCTATATTATAATATGCCTTGCTCAATAGGTAGCTTTTTCTAACTAGTCTAACCAGCAGGTCTACTACGAAGTCCGATAAACGATTTATTGGCCGAAGTTATGGACGTTTTATACCACGAAACACAATCGGTCGGTTGATGACACAAAAACTGTCAAATCAGTGTCGGTCGGGATGAACGAAACGCCCGATCAGATCAACCAACCGATTGTGTTTCGTGGTATAAAACGTATATAAATTCGGCCAATATATCGTTTATCGGACTTCGTAGTAGACCTGCTGTACAGTATTAAACACGCAGCGCTAGAACGCTTTTACGCCGCCGCGATTCTTCAAAGCGTTTACGCGTTTCGTTCTACGTTCTGCATCAACTTATCGTTTCTATAGACTAAGCTGCTGACTGACTACAGAAGTGACATAGTATTACACTACCTTTAATTGAATTCGCACTTTGTGTTTACATAATATAATATTTGTTGAATTAATTAAACAGTAGAAATGTTATATTAAAAAATGTAGTTAAATTAATTAATTTGTTTAAGTATTTTTACAATGTTTTTCTATTTGCCTAATCACACTAATATTATAATTGCGAAAGTTTTGTGCGTAAGTGTGTAAAGTATATAATCGTGTTTGTTTGCAGCCAAGTCGGTAAAAACTGGACAGATTTCGATGAAATTTAGTATGGGTGAAATTTAGGTTAGTTAGCTTGTACTCTGGATTACCACATAGGCTTTTCCGGGAAAATTTACTATTTCCGTGTGAAACCGCAGGGCACTACTGGTTTTTTATATAGATGACGTGTTGAATTGTAGGTAGCACAATACTAGTTAACCTTTCCAGGTAAGCTAATTTATCAATACAAAAATATTTCTTCTTGATTAATGTTATGTCCATATCCCCCTATATTAACTGGTACAAGGCCATGGGGAGTTTCATTTCTTAAAAGAATGCTTTGTGATTAGACTTAAAGTAAAATAAAAGCCGTATTTTTTTGTAAGAATATATTTATTCAGTTACCTTTGAACAGTATAACTTTAGTTAACTTTTGTCGCTTAGATAAAACAGTATTAGTCTCATCAGTTTTTGCTTCAAGCGAATTGTTGTGTATTTGTTTATGATGGCTCGTATCAAATGTGTTCGGTGATTCAAGGTGCTTGGTTGATCAAAAGAATGTTGAAGTAAAGATGTAAATATTTCCTTCTGAATAAAATATTCCAAAGCATTAACTGTAATATAACTGCAATAATATTTAGTAGAGAGATTAGTTCCACCACTTTGTTTTATAAGTTTTCGTATTACAGTTTCCGTGGCGACACATATTTGATATACGTCTTCTGTAGAGTACGACAAGCCACCCATATCTTTGATAGTTATAAGTTTATGGTGTAGCAGCCTTTCTGTTGTACTTAAGCTATCCACACATACACACACACATGTTGAAGTTTTGTACAGAATATTGAAATTATCTAGTGGGATACAATTGCATGTAATATTATCTCAATGAACAGTTATTTGTTTTCTGAAGTCTGCACTTAGGAAATAAAATGTTGTGTGCTTTTTAATTTGGTGTGATTTTGGATTCAGATCAGTTAATTTATTCAGTCTTTGATTTTTTACATACATTATACATTCATAAATCTGTGGCCTGGTGCTAATAGGGCCAAAATCAATAATCGTCATTTTCAGTAATGGGCGTTATAACAATTAATCAGCATTAATAGTTACTTTAAAGGTGTTATATTGTAGTAAGGCAAAAATATTTTACTGTTATTTGATTTATGTTTTTAAGTAGATTTATGAATTGAACTTTAAGAAAAAAAATGGTATTTTGGAAAATAATAACAACTTATGCCCCTTTAGCACTGATGATTTATTATGTTAGTTTCCAATAATGTATCAAATTAAAAAAGCCAATTTTCTAAGAAATTGTATTACTTACAAAGAGTTACAATATTTTTAATATTCTTCATCAGAACATGACACAATATCCTCCATTTCGGGGCCAGTCTCCAAAGACTCATAAAATGGACGGCTGGATGGTTGGAGGTACTCCAGGAATGATTGGAGGTCTCTGACTTTTGGCGCAGGGAGTTTAATAGGTCTCTGATTTAAAGGCATGAGAAGTCCTACTGGTGCAGTATCTTCTGATTGTGAACGTGTCATATTTCTATTTATTTTTAAAATTAGCACTTTGAATTCTTCACTATAGTGAAATGAGTATTTATAGTATATTACCCCTGGATCTACTTTTCTACGCTGTATCCATTTAATTTTATTTCAATTGACCTTTTCTTTCACTGAATTTATCTTTCGGTGTATGTATTGTGTAGTGAGCAGTTTTTGGAAGTTGTAGAACTGTGACTGTTGCATTTCTACAACATTTATTTTTGGGTTCCTATGGACTGTCCTGATTAGGTTTGCCCAGTCTTTTGGTTATTCTATTTTCATTGCAGTTTTTTTTAGCTTTTTCTATAGAAGCATGTATAGTGTCTGCTTCCATATGTGTGTGGCCTGGTTCTATCTGGTTTATAATGCTTGGTGAGTTAATAGAGTTTTATATAAAATACATGATCATAATAGCAACATCGATTTTGTCCTGGGCAGCTGTCACAATACATGTTTATTTCGTCTAAGTTATTAGGCAAGGTGTTCAGATGGTGATATAAACCAGCAGCTATTTCTTGTCCTCCTCTACCAGCAATAGTTTCATCCCATAATAAACAATATGCATCAGCTGATGATCGTGATACTCTATAAATTGTTAAGTTCAGAGTCTATAATTGCCGCTTGTAAAAACTGAACCCTGATGTTAAATAAGGTGTAGGAAGACACTTCTGTAAGTCAAAAGACAGTGTTATAACTTTGTCATTTACTTTAGCTTTTTCATTGTCTCTTCTTTTCTCAGCATATGAAGACTTATACAGCTTTTCATGTTCATTTCTTTCTGCCTCAATTTCTTGTTTCTTTTCTAAGTTAGGCTACACTTCCAACTGCAATTTAAATTTGTCACATTTTCCACAAATGTCATTTTTCGGTTTTCAAAATGTCAAATTAAACTCTTCCACAAAAACTTTCCTGTAGTAGCTCTTTTTAACAGGGGTTTGTCCACATTACAATGTGTTGTCACACATCTGTGACAACACATTGTAATGTATGATGTGTAATGTATCGCTTGTATGTCTACAAGCGATACATACATTAATGCAATAGAAAGGTCACTATTTAAATATTTTTTTTGGCTGTGAGACCTAGAATAGTGACTTTCAAAAGCTGGAAACATTTTAATATGCTCTTTAACTTCCATCTTACTGGCCTCGCTACTTCTTTTCTATTTTTGGTGCCTTTCTCGCTGATCTTCAGAAAGTATTCCTACCTCTGAGTTCCCTTTTTTCTCAACAACTACTCTTACTGTTTTCAATGATAATGTATTAGGGAACATAGTTTGACATACTTCAGTTCTAGTTACACTTTGATTAGTGAAAAAGTATTTTCGGGTCCATTGGCGTCTACTCAACCCATTGACAACCTTAGTAGACTTTTTTTGGCAATTCTTCAATCAAGCTTGCTATAAGTATACTGTGACTGACTTTCGGCAGTTAATTCATACAACTCGTCAAATATCTTTTGTCCCAGGTATTCAGGAAACTTATCAGCACATTTTTTCTTGCAATTGCAGGAAGGTCCAAGTTGTTTAGCCGGTTTTAGGGCTTTGCATGATGTATAGCTTCTGCCATGAGTCCTATTCTTCTTTCTAATATTTCTTCTCCATAATTTAGGATTCCTTTTTATTTTTCTACTCAATTGATTTGGACTCTCAGGAATAGTAACAAAAGTGGCAATATTTGCTTTAGGCGCATTAGGGCTAATTCTCATAATGGCAACCGACTCGCTAAAGGACGCCTCCGATACAGTAGTCCAACTGAGTAGTTCAACTAGTTGTACAAATGATACATCACTGTATCATTAGTCCAACTACAAAAATACAAGCTAATCCCCTGGGTTGTCCTTCCTAGAATCTTGAATTCTTATAAATATGTATTCGTGAAATTTCGAATGTTTATTATCAATTCCAAATATGTTGGATTCTCTTAAGTACTTAAGTTTACTATTTGGAGTTGCGAAATTTTCACGAGTGAAAAAAATAATAAGAGGTAAAATAACTCACATTATTTTAAATAAATAAGGTAATGTTTTAGGAATACATTCATATAAGAGGTTAATTTTATGATAGCTGAAAAATTTATAACAGAAATGTTACAGAGATTATAGTTGCTTTGAAAAGACACTTTTACTTTGGTTCTGATGTCCTGGTAGGTACTAGGTACCTATTTCAATATCAATAACGCAACTTTTCTAAAAATAACGATACATCAATATCTCCATTAAGCAGCTCCATTTGTACATTCAGAATGAAGTCGTTCCTATTGATAATGTTCTTGGTCCGGTTTTTTTCTGGTGCCGATGTTATTGCGTTTACGGCATTAAATGTTGCATCTTCATTGAGAACCTTTAACAGATGTACTAGGTTAGGTCTTCTTTTGAAACATTTATTAAATTGGTCGTTCCAGCCTTCACATACATTATTTGTACGGCGTCGCTGTCCAAACACACACCATGTATGTTTTTTCGGCATCCAATAATTCTGAATATACAATAAACTCTCTGAGACTGTGATTGTCTCCGATCAGTTTACTCTCTTTTAATATATAATTAAACTCTTCTTCAATTTTATTTTCTGGGAGCAGTGGCAAAACCATGCACAGACTTACAATTTTGTTATTCTTTTTCATCATCAGTCGTTTCGCCTTTCTCTTTAGTTTTTCCTGGAAATGAAAAAAACATCCGTGGTGTGCAATCTGGGGAAAAGTATTCTTCATGGCTGAAATAGCAGCCCATTCAAAATCCGTAATAAAGATTTCAGGTTCCCATTCCGAAATTTGCCTCTTGATAATGTCAAACAATACAGATTATGACTTTTTTGATTTATTCGCGATTAGTACCTACATACATCACTGGTACTACATTATTTTGCTCTTCAGTACTCCCCAAATCACAAAATCTTCTTCTTCTATCTTCTATATATATAAAACTCAAAGGTGACTGACTGACTGGCTGACTGACTGACTGACATAGTGATCTATCAACGCACAGCCCAAACCACTGGAGGGATCAGGCTGAAATTTGGCACACAAGTAGATGTTATGACGTAGGCATCCGCTAAGAAAGGATTTTGATAAATTCTACCCCCAAGGGGGTGAAATAGGGGATGAATGATTGTATGAAACTTTTTATTCCTTAGATATATTGGCATGAAATTTCATAAAAATTTAGTTTAGCTAAAATCATGAGACACGTATTACAGCGTTTGACAAAATTCAACCCTCCAAGGGATGAAATAAGGGATGAAAGTTTGTATAGAAACTTTTTATTCCATAGACATATTTACATCAAATTTCTTAGGTACTTAGTACTGCCAAAATAATGAGAGTTTGACAGAATTCAACCCTCCAAGGGATGAAATAAGGGATGAAAGTTTGTATAGAAACTTTTATTCCTTGGACATATTTACATTAAATTTCTTAGGTACTTAGTACGGCCAAAATAATGAGCTATGTAGTACTTTTTTTCAAAATTCGTCCCCTAAGAGTGTTAGACAAGGGATGAAAGTTTTATATTAACGCACAGGACGAAACCTTAGGACACACTTTAAATTTCACACATATATTATTTTATAGCGTACGTAGCCACTAAGGAAGTTTTCTCTAAATTCAACCCTAAAGCGATGAATTAGGGATGAACGATTGCATGAAACTTTTATTCCTTGGACATATTTGCATGAAATCCTACTTCCTACTCATATTATAAATCTCAATGTATGAATGTTTGGATGTTTGGATGTTTGTTGCTCAATCACGCCCAAACGGCTCAACAGATCGAGCTGAAACTTAGTACACAGATAGCTTATAGTCTGGAATAACACATAGGCTACATTTTATCCCGAAATCATGCACGGTTCCTTAGGGATCAAGTATAAATAAATGTAAGACCGGAACGCCTAACTAGATTTTGTTGCAATTCGAAACACAGATTCAAACATCAAAATAAAACAGGCTATTTACTATCCCGAAAACATACACAGTTCCTAAAGGATCAAGTATACATTTAATATCGGAACGCCTTATAAGATTTTGTTGCAATTTGAAACACAAATAGTTCTTAGTCTGAAATCCTATCCTACTAATAATATTATAATACGCTACGTTACGTTTACGTTACGTTTACGTTACGTTTACGTTACGTTTACGTTACGTTTACGTTACGTTTACGTTACGTTTACGTTACGTTTACGTTACGTTTACGTTACGTTTACGTTACGTTTACGTTACGTTTACGTTACGTTTACGTTACGTTTACGTTACGTTTACGTTACGTTTACGTTACGTTTACGTTACGTTACGTTTACGTTACGTTTACGTTACGTTTACGTTACGTTTACGTTACGTTTACGTTACGTTTACGTTACGTTTACGTTACGTTACGTTTACGTTACGTTTACGTTACGTTTACGTTACGTTTACGTTACGTTTACGTTACGTTTACGTTACGTTTTTACGTTACGTTTACGTTACGTTTACGTTACGTTTACGTTACGTTTTTACGTTACGTTTACGTTACGTTTACGTTACGTTTACGTTACGTTTACGTTACGTTACGTTTACGTTACGTTTACGTTACGTTTACGTTACGTTTACGTTACGTTTACGTTACGTTTACGTTACGTTTACGTTACGTTTACGTTACGTTTACGTTACGTTTACGTTACGTTTACGTTACGTTTACGTTACGTTTACGTTACGTTTACGTTACGTTACGTTACGTTACGTTTACGTTTACGTTACGTTTACGTTACGTTTACGTTACGTTTACGTTACGTTACGTTACGTTTACGTTACGTTTACGTTACGTTTACGTTACGTTTACGTTACGTTTACGTTTTACGTTACGTTTACGTTACGTTTACGTTACGTTACGTTACGTTTACGTTTACGTTACGTTTACGTTACGTTACGTTACGTTTACGTTACGTTACGTTACGTTTACGTTACGTTTACGTTACGTTTACGTTACGTTTACGTTACGTTTACGTTACGTTTACGTTACGTTTACGTTACGTTTACGTTTACGTTACGTTTACGTTACGTTTACGTTACGTGTTTACGTTACGTTTACGTTACGTTTACGTTACGTTTACGTTACGTTTACGTTACGTTTACGTTACGTTTACGTTACGTTTACGTTACGTTTACGTTACGTTTACGTTACGTTTACGTTACGTTTACGTTACGTTTACGTTACGTTTACGTTACGTTTACGTTACGTTTACGTTACGTTTACGTTACGTTTACGTTACGTTTACGTTACGTTACGTTACGTTTACGTTACGTTTACGTTACGTTTACGTTACGTTTACGTTACGTTTACGTTACGTTTACGTTACGTTTTACGTTACGTTTACGTTACGTTTACGTTACGTTTACGTTACGTTTACGTTTACGTTACGTTTACGTTACGTTACGTTACGTTTACGTTACGTTTACGTTACGTTTACGTTACGTTTACGTTACGTACGTTACGTTTACGTTTACGTTTACGTTACGTTTACGTTTACGTTACGTTACGTTACGTTTACGTTTACGTTACGTTTACGTTACGTTTACGTTACGTTTACGTTACGTTACGTTACGTTACGTTACGTTTACGTTACGTTTACGTTACGTTTACGTTACGTTTACGTTTTACGTTACGTTTACGTTACGTTACGTTTACGTTACGTTTACGTTTACGTTTTACGTTTACGTTACGTTTACGTTACGTTTTTACGTTACGTTTACGTTACGTTTACGTTACGTTACGTTACGTTACGTTACGTTACGTTTTACGTTACGTTTACGTTACGTTACGTTTACGTTACGTTACGTTACGTTACGTTACGTTTACGTTACGTTTACGTTACGTTTACGTTACGTTTACGTTACGTTACGTTTACGTTACGTTTACGTTACGTTTACGTTACGTTTACGTTACGTTACGTTACGTTTACGTTACGTTTACGTTACGTTACGTTTACGTTACGTTTACGTTACGTTTACGTTACGTTTACGTTTACGTTTACGTTACGTTTACGTTACGTTTACGTTACGTTTACGTTACGTTTACGTTACGTTACGTTTACGTTACGTTTACGTTACGTTTACGTTACGTTACGTTACGTTACGTTTACGTTTACGTTACGTTTACGTTACGTTTACGTTACGTTTACGTTTACGTTACGTTACGTTACGTTACGTTACGTTTACGTTACGTTTACGTTACGTTACGTTACGTTTTACGTTACGTTTACGTTACGTTTACGTTACGTTTACGTTACGTTTACGTTTACGTTACGTTTACGTTACGTTTACGTTAACGGAACGAAACAGATCAGAACAGAACTCAACACAACACAATACAACATAGCATAACATAACGACGATAAACACGAAAGATTTTAAGGTATTTTGTATGTCAGCCGGTTTTGGCGACATAAGGTATATATTCTGAATCGGCATACAGCTGACTAAAACTCTGCCGACGCGACGCAACGTTACTAATTTGCCAAAATTATTGTTTTTGTAAGAATTCACATAAACTATGTTTGTATTCCCTGGTAAAGAGTGAAATATACAAAAATAACTACGGAGTTATTATAAGAACTATAATAAACAAAGTAAGACAACAACTCTACATTTTTACCATTTTTTGAAAGCAGTGAATTTACACACAAAACAAATCAAAATTCTACGCGGACGAAGTCGCGGGTAACAGCTAGTATAACATATAACTGTTTAAATGTTCTTGGGCGGTTTTAAACGTACCATCAGCAAAAAACGTCTTACTGACTTTCATAAGTTCCCGCGCTTCACTTGATGAAAAAATTGGTTGCCTGTAAAGTCGGTATACGGGCGAAAGTTTTACGTGACAACGACTTTGAGTGGTAAAATAATTTTACGGAAGGGACGCGTGCCTCTCACTCGCTCTCGTTGTGAGCGCATAACGTGAGCGGAGCGTAACGCAGTTTCTTGAAGTGTCACCCGGCAAACCAATTTATAAGACGTTGTCACGTCAAAAATCAGAATACGATTATTTTTATTGTCGTTGAAGCCTCCGAGAATCACTGAATATTTGCGGTACTTCAACTTTCCTTAAATCTTTGTATTCAACAGTTTTCACTTTGGCGACTTTCTTCTTTCTTCTTTGAGCCACAGCCCTGTAGTTGTCATATTTTGGCAAGTTTGCAATTAAATTCAAACCCTTGTCCTCCATAGATGCTACCGTTTTTTTACAATGAGAAGAGATTGTTTCTCTACATTCGATGCTGCAGTTTCAACACTAGAACTTATGATCGAACAATATTTTGATTTATGTTTGGCAAGCAATCAGAAAAATGTATTTTCTTTTTCAGTATATTTGACTGACTCTGAAAAAATAGCTGATTTGTAGTTAGTTAATTTATAATTTTGTTAAGTTGAACGTGAAATAGGTAGGTACCAGGACTCATGAACATGGCAGAAGTGCTTTTTCCAAAGCATATAAGATCTCTTACATTACTGATATCCTGGTAGATAGCTTCAATTTTTTGAAATAAATTTAGGTATATATGTATATATAATAGTTCAGGATTGATCTTATCTCACTCACTGTTACAGTTCTACTACATTTATTTGCCCGAAAGTTTTTGCACCTCCATACCGATTGAGAATTTTTGTAATTCCTGACTAAATAATATGGAAAACCGTCATGGAATAAAACGTTACCCCGCCCGCGTTTAATAATTTCAATTTCAATCGATGGTTCCATCACATGAGAATCGTCCATTTTTTCCATTTTTTATAACAACAAAACTGAATATTGAATAGAACTTTTACTTGACAGCGTTCTGACAATTTCATTAGTTATGATTGTTTATTATTTAATATCTACAAAGAAGGTTAAGTATCTATTTTCGAGTAGACATATTGATATGCTAGACAATTAACATCGATATGCACTAGTTGTACAAATAATACACCACTGTATCATTAGTCCAACTGGTTGGACTAATGATACCAAATAGGGCACAGCCATTTGGTAATGTGGAGGCTGCGTTGGAAACTATTTGTTGGTGTGCGGGTTTATCAAATGTCTTCCCTGGTGGGGCTTTTGGTCGTGTATTGGCATAAACTGTCCTAACATACATGCGTCTGTTCTGATCGTAAGTAGGATTAGTTTGTTGGTTTACAGAAGAAATGTTGGGGGAAGTTGAGCGATTTCTGAGTATGTTCTTGTTACTTTTGGAAATTGGTTAGCAGCTTCTAATTAAGAGATGGATTCCTGTGCCATAACAACCTTGATAGATTTTTGTACTTCGAATTCGGGACACCGTTTGCTAGTAGCAAAGTGACGTCCAGTGCAGTGAAGAGGTGGCCTCCCTCTCCAACACCTCACAGTTGTCTCCCATGTGTTCTTTAGAGCATTTGTAACACCTACTTTTTGATCGGCATTGTCTTTTAGTGTGACCAAATCTACAGCAAGAGTAGCACTGAATGGTGGGGTAATGGTATAATTCCAATGGAAGTGAGGTGTAGAATGACACGACTCGAGATGGTAATATCTGTCCCTGGAAAGTTACCACCACAGTTTGTGTTGGAACCCAGGAGATGGTGCCTTCAGTGCTAATCTTTCTATTTATTCTTCTTGCCTTAAGAACTCTGCCACATCCTGAGGGGAGGTCTAGAGATTCCACTAAGTCGGTCATTGTGAAGTCAGTTGGAACGCTTCTAATTACTCCCATACGTGTAATGTTAAATGTAGGGATGATTGCTGAGTAATTATTTGTAGACAAAATAGGGAGGGAGACAAAATCATTTGCTGCATTGGCGGAAGTGAGTTGCACAGAAATCTTATTCCGGCCTACCTGTTTGATCCCACCTGGACATGTTTTGGATTTTGTTGACACTTAAGAATTGCCCGAATTTAATCGGCTTTATTGTTATGTTATTATTTAGTTCTTGGATAATTCTGGAGACGTGAACTATGAACGGTCCCTTATCTGTCGATGAGTCCATCTCCCTCTCTCGCCCCTCCGCGAGATTACGGTCTCGCAAAAGGAGACGACAGCTTCCCACGACCTCTCATCGTCGACCATCTTAAACAAGACGGTCGGCAATGAAAGGTCCGTCCCCACGACCGCGACCAGGGATTGCCGCGGTTCCTCCTCCGCCGGCCATGACTCCAGCGCATGTTGCGCGGTATCTTTCGCGTAACCACACCGGTGGCATACTGGGGTCTCCTCCCTTCCGGCGACGTTACACAGATATCTCCCGAAACAACCATGTCCCGAGAGTATCTGTGTAGTCCGGAAAGTCCCCATGTCTTCTCTGGACCCACTCAGTGAGAATGGGCCGTGTTGCTTCAAGAAGCCGTCTGCAGGGATGCCAGGGCCAGAGCCCTGGAAAGGTGGAGGGAGCGGATCCTCTCGGGACCGCTTCCTCTATACACCAAGGCAGCGATCCGGCGAGGACGCAGGATACCTCGTGTGAGAGTGTACGGTAGCCCTGACACACTCTCACGGCCATTATCCTCTGAGCCCCTGCGTAAATGGAGAGTCGTAAAATACGAGAAATACAAGAAAGACGAAATGCCGTATAAAGACCTAATACCGGTACCGGCGCCTTCAAGCCTTCATCTACAACAGCAACAAGTTCCGGAATTACAGTCAATTTTGAGAAGCTTAGTGACATACCTAATTACGGAAACTGGAAGTTTTTGCATGAAGATTTATGGAATTGTATCGAAGAATCTGCACCGGGTGTTCCCAAGGTCATCGACAACCGCAAACAATTACGGGCACTCGCAAAGATATGTTTGATGATTCAACCCTCGTCTTTTTCCTACGTTAGAAATACTGCCACTGGTTATAAAATTAGTTGACGTACAAAAATAAAACTTTTATGTTTAGATATTGGATATATCCTAGTTTAGTCCAAAACAGGATTAAAATATTGTTTAGATTTTATAGCCTACACATAAAAAGTAAAATATTACCCAATTGAACCAATGCTTGGACGAGTTGCACTATTGATCGGAATGTTGTCCCAAAAGCCGGATGCTTCACAAATTTGAATTCTTTTCCTTAAGTTTAAAGTTCAGAATCGTGATTGCTATTATTGAACAATTTTTATTTCAAACGTAGCTACTCTTACGACTTACTACTAAAAATCACATAAGTATTGATTATTCTTTACTTCTGCTTTTGTTTTATCACAAATCACTCACATTAAAAAAATCACATTCAACAACATATCGGACGGATGAAATGAGATTAAGAAAGCGATATTTGTATGTATTAATATCGAATTTTTCCGTAATACGGAACTAAATGCAGATACAATTAGAATATTGCTGAATATTAATATATAAAAAGTACAATAATCAATAGATTCGATTAACCTTGCATTAAGGTTAAGCTCTGCTATGGAACGTTTTAGAATCTACATAATTTATCTACATAATAAATATAAGATATACTATTATGTTCTTATACTAGTTATAATGTTTCTTAAAAGTTAACTTAAAATTTAAAAAGACAATAAAATATATAAAATTGAGTAAGATTTATATAACGCAAAAAACAACAATTTTAGATAAACCGGCATGAATAAACACGAACAATATTCATAAAGTTTGTTTTAGGAAATGTTAAAATTCGCAAGGACAACTAAGTAATATAATTTTAATAAAATGAGATCAAAGTTTCCTACTCAAATAACAGACAGACAGACACAGATTTTTTCTGCCATAGTATAATATCGAGAAAGTATATATTTAATCCTAGGTTCAGTCGCCATTAAGCATATAAATATAAACTTAAAATTATTTTGATACACTTGCAAAACTAACAACAACATTTAGGTAGAAATTTATCAGTCTTCGGAAAATAAGTTAAGTATTCAATCATAGAAGAATTACAGTTATGAATCACGTCATATTAAATAATACACTAAAAAACTTACGTGGTTCGCAGCATTTTGATTTAAGTTAAACGGGAGTTACTCACGTAGAATATGGTATTAATTAATTTCTAGATAAGTAATTTTCGGACAACAATAGATGATTTTAAATAACGGAATATTCTTTTCAAAATTATGGTTAGCGATAAATTACTGTTTGCTTACTCATCAATTGACACGATACAGTAGAAGATACAATGAAATGTTAATTCATTTGGCGTAACTTCTGCGCAAATTGTATGATACCAGACCTTACAATGCAAGCATTGTATCATATCTAATTTCGTGGTTCTTTGGCATAATCGACAAAACCAATCCTCATTTACAGTACCCGATTTTTTCTTAGGCTTCTTTTTTTCATCTCCAAGTAGAGACTGTTTAGTTTTTTTATCTTTAGCTTTACTAACTATATTTACTCTATCTTTCTTTTTTTAACTTCTCATCTATTTTTTTCTTTGTAAAAATTTGACACTTTTCAGAAGTTATTACGCTTGGCAATTTAATTTTACTTTTTGCGTTGGAGTTGCTGGAAGTTTCAGGCCAAAATAAAGCATCCTTAAATGGCGTTGGTACTACTAACTGCCCATAGTACTTTTTTGACTGTCTGCTAATATCAACTTCGGGGAACGTATGTGTTATAAATGGAGGTGGTGATGCTTCCGTATTTTTGGATGAAGCCTGCTTGCATTGTGTGTGCTTAGGAGTGGTCTCATCAGTCATTAAAAAAGATATCGCTCCGTCTGTCTGTCTGTCTGTCCTTAGAGGTATTGAAGTTGTATCGCCTGGAGGTGTTATATGCTTGGAGCTTAAATCAACTGTTAATTCCGTGTAAGAAGATAACGGTTGCTGTGTGACGGTATCTACCTAATCCAGACTTGACATTAATTTTGCATTATTAAGAGGTTCTGTTGATGATGTTGCAATAGTCGTTATATTTTTGTTAGGAGTCAAATATATAGGTTGGGAGCCTAATGTGCGGATGACTTGCCCTGGAAAATAGGGTGGGAGTTGCATTTGTTTTTTGGGACCAGGCTTTGTATTTGTAGGAACTTCTATGTCCATAATTTTTGTCAGCGTTCTGTCAAAAACTTCATACAAATCCTTCCTGTTTACGTTTCTTTTATCATCTTCAGTGGAGTCAGTGAAATCACTCGAGTTTAGAAAGTTTGTATCCAAAATATCAGTCAAGCCTGTGAAATTACCTATATCTATTAATGACGGAGAATTATTAGTTGCAGAAGTATCTTCAGCTGAGTGACCTAAAGACATTTTATTCTCATAGTTAATTTGCCACCAAACATGAAACAAGCCTTCTAAGGCCTTATCCCCTTTCCATGTGGGACTCTTGTTTCTATAAAAATCTTCGAGGTTTTCAGGTGTTAAATAATCCAGTTCTTCAAATGGTCTTCTTCATCTATTGATAAAACTGTAGGAGGTCCCATGGAGCCTTCGATAGAAGACCGCCCGCTTACCTTGTCGTGTAATGGACTTAGGAACATTATATATTCTTGTAGCAGCTGAAATCGAAAACCCTTTGTTGACAGTATCTATTGCTTTATATAGCCTCCTGCTTTTCATTCATGATTCACTGAAACGTAATGAAAAGTATCTACAGCAAATTAATCAAATCGTTAGTAAAACAAAGACATATTGCATGAAATATGTATTTCAAGAAAAAAACAGTTTTAAGGCAAAACTAGTTTCAAAATCTACTAAGTCATATAAAAACATGACTTCAATCAAGGTGATAAGGCACAGCGACAAGCATTAACACCACTGTTGATGCAAGTCCCATTGTTCAGAGGTAATTCTTTTGCAATTTCAAGGGACAATGAGGCTTACTACAAGGCAATAAGGTTGCATAACGGGCATCGGTACAACTGATATTATGGGGTTAATGAGTGTACTATTCTCCGGACGAAAAATATATGTTTTGTCCGAGCATCGGGCCAAGGAGGGTCTAGTGAGTACCAATAGTGAACACGCGATTATAACAAACAATAATTTAGATTTACCACTAATTATAGGTTATGTCGCTACGTAATTGATAACAACTGAATAACAAACGAAATTTAACGTCGTAGTAGGGTCAAAGTTTAGTGAAAGAAACCAATAAGATTTAGAAAGTTTTCGGACACAGCACTTTTGTTGTCGTGTAAGTAGTTTGGACGCCATAACTCTTTTTTTATAGTGTTGCCACTTAAGAAATTAAAAACATTACCAATAATTTATTGCCACTCACACAATTTAGATAATCTTTGGTAGAAAAGTAGAAAAATACAAAAATAATGTAGCGTTCGAATACCAGGACACGTCCGAACTAATGTGCATCTACCTTACGCTGTCCGGATTGAAATTTGAACAATTTAGTGACATGGAAGTGTAAATCTTAATAAAAAAGTAAAAAAAAAATTGCGTCAAAATTATGCAATTACTTGTCTTAGGTACACGCTATTACAATCTAAATTTCAAGCAATAAGCATGTCAACACTAATCACCAATTAATGTTTTCTAATTCAACATTTTGTAAACTAATCTAAATTAATTAATTTGTTCCATTGTACTTACAATTACAAACATGAATTTGTGTAAACTAAGATCAATTAATCTACACTACACAGGTTCAAACTCAAATGTAATAATTGCGGCGCGCGCATTTTTTTCCGAATCTTTTGTTCAACTTGCAAAGCGATCTAAGTTAAAATCGCTAACGCTCGGACGCGCTGCATATTCACAACGCCTCTGCGACGGCGAATGCACGCCAGTCTTAGCCCCCGCAACTAGGTACCACGATACGACCATCAATCGATAATCAAAAAATAAATCAATAAAAATATTAATTTCTTCTTCTATCCCAATATTCTAAATATGTTCTGTTGTACCCATTGCATCTTTATGGAACAGTAAAATAGACATAAATCGAAGTTAGATTTAATCCGGTTATTATATTCAAAGCCTAGATAAAGGTTGAGTATCAATATAACCTCAATGACATTGATTGTTTGCACTCTAGTAGAAATTAGAAAACATATAAACTGGGCATAAACTCGTGAATTGCGCCCAATGTTTTGTAGTTAGCGTTTTAGCGGGAAAAATCAAAACCTGTCTATTATTGTATATTTACTCCTAATAAACTGTTATTTCTTACAAATATTTTTGAAGAGGATTCTTAAAATACCCTCATTTTAAGAATCCTCGTAATATTAGCTCCCGTTTATAAGTGTTGTTAAAAATACATTTTAGAAACAAATCGACGCAAAAAATATTATAATCTGCTTATAGTGAATTGATATTAAAACAACATCATTGACTGACAAAGTTGAATCAGTGAATAACATAAAAATTGGACACTAAAATACCAACACAATCGTGAGTAAAATGACAAGAAATAACATAATTAATGTATCACTGGCATCATTTCTTGAATAATAATGGTTAATCTAACAATTTTGACGTAGTTCTATTGAGAACATTAACAAAAACATAAAAATAAAAGGACGTTATAAAGATATGTTTCGATGCAAAAAAGTTGAACTTTGGACCCGAAGACCCGATACAAAAACGTAACTTGCGGTGAAATGGTTCTGTTTTGCACCTAATATTGTTATTGTGCCAGTCCGATCACAAGTCTTTGTGGTGTAGTGGTCGGGCACGCTACGGAACTGATATCAAATCTGTCGGTTCGAGCCTCATACATGATACGAAACTCGTAACTCTTTTTGGAACTTAATGAGGAAAGCGAACAGATTTATATTTACGCAGTGATGATTTTATTTTAATTGGTTAATGGATTGCGTTTTTTTTTTGAGATTTTGAATTACTCATTGGATGCAAAGATTTACTACAATGGATTTTACTGACAATATTACCAGGCGCAGAAATGGCCGCTTAGCGTTGTCTCAGCCAACATTAATAAGTAATTCACTGTACGATGAATCGGTAGACTCCATTGAATCTAGTTTGAATACGAGTGCCAGAAGTACGATGGATCTGTCTACACACTATAAAAGCGATGAAATATTGCACTTGAAACTGAAATGGGTTCGTTACGACAAGAGCTGTTAAGTGCACAGCTGAAGTAGAGATCCTACTTTTGGAAAACTCGGCGCTGAAAAAGACTTTAGAAGAAGTCAATCAGCGAAACGATCAATTAAAAAGCATGTATGTAACTAGTATGAGCATAAAACGAAACGATTTTATAGCCAGTTCAAAAATTTCACGAAAATCAGCAAATCTAAATAAAGGCAACAATTAAGCCCGAAAATTAAATCTTGACACAGAGTTTAGCACGCCAACATCTCATGTGGGGAAGGTCCCTACTACTTGCACTTCCTCGAACACTGAAATGTTAAATTGCAAGAAATCTGCTATTTCATGGTCTGTGCCGTCGGCTTGACCTATGAGATTACCTCTCTCGATTTTCCATAAGATACACTCGTGTCTTAGCTTCCCGTGCCGTCTAGACGCGCCTGACTCCGGCCCGAGCGCACCTCTTCCTCGCGCGCGGGCAGGGATCGGCGCGGTGCCTGTCAGTACGCTTTCGATTGACCCGCGATGCACGCGTGTCTCTGCTACTACGCAGAATACATATTACGACGTAATTAAATTAACGACGAGTGTTCGTTCGAGATCCTAAAGCGTGGATCGTCACTGTTGTATTGTGAATTTAACGGATTGACATTGTACCATGGTAAGTTAATTATTATTGTTTTTTGTAAGTGCTTGTAATTTTCATGTTTTAATAGCTTTTGCAAAATAGTACCTATACATTTTCATTATAGTACTATTATTACTGTCATTAGATAGATTTATTTATCCGATCATATTTTATTAACTTCTCTCCCTCGTACAGGAAGAAGTTTTCAGTTACTGTACAATCTGCGTGCCATACAGCCCAGATTAATGAGTTCATTCCAATGTGTTTGCTACAGTCTGACACCATATACATTTGGGTTTATACTCGATTTGTCATTGATAAACATGACAAACGGCTCAAATTCACGAGCCGTACGGGCCAACTTCACGAGCCGTACGGGTCAATCTCGTGGGCCGTGCGGGCCAATTTCTTGAGCCGTGTGGGCCAATTTTTTGAGCCGTACGGGTCAATATCGTGGGCCGTACAGGCGAATTTCTTCTTGAGGCGTGCGGGGCAATTTCTTGAGCCGTGCGGGTCAGCTTTGTGAGCCATACGGGCCAAGTCCCTGAGCCACACGAGTGTTAACCATGAATCTCGCTCATATGCGGAACTTTGGTGGAATAATGATCTGATGCCTATTTTACTTGTTTTAGGCTTCATCTCCCGCGGATATGCACACCCTCGAGTCGTTGCTCAACTGGGAACCAGATGATCCTGAGGACAAACTTATCCTCAAGAGAATAATACGATTAATTCACATACATCTACCCGAAGGATGGCAACAATGGAAGATCAGACTTTTCGACAAAATGGATTTACTGGGCAGCGAACTAGATCCCCAGGTTTTAAATAAAATTAGATTTGCCATTCCCACGGTTGGGCTAACAAGGGCTTTTTCACCGGACTGTACTTCTCTGAAAGAAAAAACTTACAGGGATATAAAACTAAAACTATTGAATTGGCCGCTATGCGTTGGCCTTATTATTCATCCCATGTCACTGGCTGCGAGGGTTCGAGGTTCTGCAATCCAAAATGAACTCGTTATAGCATCAGTAGCAGACATGAAACCTCTCCTATTAAGTCGAGAAGAAGCAAACCGAGAGCTGGCAGGACAAACAGACCAATCCGAAGATGATGTATCTATCCCGTCCACACAAATCTCTTCTGGAAAAATTAAAGTTAAGCCGCCTAGACAGGTTAGAGCAAGGTCAGCTCCATTTGAAATCAATGATGGAACAATTCATTAAGAACTTTCAACCACAAGAAAGGGCTCATTCGGTTTCCGAAGACGAATATATTCCTTCAGATCTATCAGAAGAGGATGAGAATGCGGCTCCTCCAACTCGGCAGTCTTCTAATCCGTGGGAGCCTCCAGCGTCTTCTGTTGATGAAGATTTTACTTGGACTCCTGTTACAAAACAACAAGACCCTCAAATACCAACCCCAAAACCACACATTGCTACACAAGGAATTGAGTGTCACCGTCTAGGTGACATTACATTCAACCAAATTAGATATGCTGAAGTCCAAAAGAAATTACATGCTAGCCCTGTCTTCAATGCTCTAAAGATTAATCCTATCCTCACTGCTTACGGATCATCTTCTAATGTAGATAACTTAGCTCGTTCAGACTACACCCTGGGCACAATTTCTCATGGATTGTTGCTACAAAGAGAAGCGTTGGCAAATACTTTAAAGGATTTAGCCAACAAGTACCCAGCCATGAAACAGGATTTAAAAGAAATCTTAACAACAGAAACACCCTTAAAATCTATAACAGATGACTTGCTTCAATATGTGTGTGGTAGAAGATCGGAGATTATTGAACAAAGAAGGAATGGTTTCCTTCCAAAGGATGAATATCAAGCAGCTCTCCTTAGCGCCGTCCCACCTTCAACCACGCATCTTTTTTGCGAAACTGGACTAGCAGAACTGATGAAACAACCATCTCAACAAAACTTTTTTCGTCAAACGCAAAAGAAGCCCTTACAACCGAAGAACTACAACGCCTATTCTACGCGTCACTTTAGATCATCAAATAAGGTGTCAAAAACGTCCAAAATCAATAATCGATCACAACAGCCCAGTTCCAGAAAAACGCATGAAAACTTTAAACGCCCATTCAATGCTAAGAACAAGGACCAGGGTCAAGCTTCTTTCAGAGGCAAGTCTTCTAAGTCCTCAAAGAGAAATAGAAACGACTGACTCGTTCAAGGGAGGGCGGCTTTTGGAATTTGTCGAAATGTGGAAGGAAGAAGGGGCGCCAATAAATATCCTGAAAATATTAACAGGATACATCATTCCATTTGTCCAGAAGCCCCCTCTCGTACCGTTTCATCCAAGAACATTAGCAAAATTCGAAACAACAAATCTAAATGCAGAGCTTCAAACTCTAATACGACAAAAAGTATTGGAAAAATCGACGTTTCGGACAGGATTTTTATCGACGATGTTTCCAGTTCCAAAACCCAACAAGAAGGTCCGCCCAATAATAAATTTGAAAAGTTTAAACAGATTCCTTACACCAAAGAAGTTTCGATTGTTGAACCATTTCAAGGTGCCTCGTTTCTTGCAAAGGAGATTTTCTCATAAAAATCGATATTTCCCAAGCATATTTCCATATCCCAGTAGCCAACCGTCATCGAAGATTTCTGTCAATAGTCTATCAAAAGAAAGTATTCCAATTTACGTGCCTCCCATTCGGTCTTTCAACGGCACCTCTGACGTTTGCAAGGGTAACGAATTGGATAGCCTCGCGCCTGCGACAAATGAGTATAAGAGTCATTGTCTATCTCGACGATTTTTTACTCGCCAATCAAGATCCAATAAAATTACAAACAGATGCTACCAGAACAATACAATTTCTGACCAGACTTGGTTGGATAATCAACACGGACAAAACTCTGCAAGAACCATCACAAAACATCGAATACCTAGGAATACAGTGGGACACATTTCACAACACAAAGGCACTCCCAAAACAAAAGATAGCCTCCCTAGAGTCAGATCTACTCAGAATTATTTCAAGCCAGAAATGGAGTTGGAAATCTTCAAAAAGTTTGCTAGGAAAGCTAAACTTTGCTTCATTTGTAATACCCCTGGGAAGACTTCACTCCAGGGAAATACAAAGAACTGCCAACTTTCTGCCGGAGAACTTAGCCCACAAAAAATATCCCATTCCGGAGAAAGCATTTCAACAATGCAAGTAGTGGATTCAAAATCTCGCAGAGAAAGACATTCTATTCAACTGCGTCGAAACTATATTCATCACATCAGATGCCTCGGACAAAGGTTGGGGAGCTCAGGTGAACGGAAAACACATCAGCGGTACCTGGACTACTCAACAGTCTCAATGGCACATAAACAAAAAAGAGTTGTTTGCTGTGATTCTAGCTTTAGATTTCGAGAAAGATTCTATAAGGAACAAAAGAGTTGTCGTACAGTCAGACAATCGAACCGTAATAGCATACATAAGAAATCAAGGGGGGACGAAATCACCACATTTGACAGATCTTGCCTTTCAGCTATTAACAATGGCCAGGCAATTAAATGCAGCCATTTGCCCTCAATTCATACCAGGAATATACAACGATATAGCCGACAGTTTATCCCGGCGGATGCATCTAGCAGATTGGCATCTGTCTCCAAAGGTTTGCAATCGGATATTTCAGATGTGGGGCATTCCCGAAGTAGACCTGTTTGCATCGAGCATTTCAAAGGTGGTTCCAAGTTATGTTTCTCGGGATGTAAAGGACAAGAAAGCCCTCTTCATAGATGCTTTCAGCAAGATATGGGAATTCAGGTTAGCATGGATATTTCCACCCCCTTCACTGATTCCTCAAGTGCTAGCACATCTAAATTATGCCAAAGGCAATTACATCTTGATCGTCCCACGTTGGGAGAAGGTATTTTGGAGGTCAGATCTGAAATCTCGGGCAACAGACCGCCCGTTTCAAATACGGAATCTACATCATCACCTCAGAAACCTGACATCCCCGACGAACCCAATGAAAGTTCAAAACTTACATTTGGAGGCTTGGAGGATACGGGGTGGTCATTATTAACAAAAAACTGGGCCGTCGAAGATTGCAATTTAATTCAGAAAGCGTGGCGTAACTCCACGCTCAAAACATATCATGCCCCATGGAAGACATGGTTAGCAAGATGTAAAGTTCTTGGCATTCATCCAAATAAACCAGATGCAGCATCAGTAGCTCAACATTTAAGTTTTCTATTCAGAATAAAAAAATTGTCACCTAGTACTATAAAGCTACATAAATCAGTAATTGCAACGTTTGCTGATCCTATTGTTAAGGATTCTATCACAAATAGTCCAGTAGTTAAACAAATAATTAAAGCCATTGAATTGTCAAAACCTCCAGTAGGTAGAAAGCAAATTTGGGATGTCAAAGATCTTATTAAATGGATGAAATATGTTACAGTAGAGGAGGATAATCTATTTCAAATATCACGCCACCTGACTCTACTACTACTGTTAGCATCTGGTAGAAGAATACATGATCTAACTTTACTTAGAATCGATGATGACAACATGATAATAGAAGACTCCTCTGTTACACTTTGGCCAGAATTCGGGTCCAAAACTGATAACCACTTGCGTAGGCAATCTGCTTGGAAGCTTTTTCAAGTCCCAGATGAGAAGCTTAATCCAGTCCGATGGATAAAATTATACATGGCGGTATCGGATTCGAGGAGGAAGGCTAATGGAAATGTAATAAAATCCTTATTTATTACTTCCAGAGGTCGAGTAGGGCCCGCATCAAAAGCAATTATAGCAGGATGGATAAAAACTGCGTTTTCAGAATTAAATATTAATTTTTTCTCCAGGCAGTATAAGGGCAGCTGTTGCTTCTTCAAGGAAGGATAATAATGTTCCTTTGGATGTAATAATAAAAAAATGGTAATTGGAAGAGTGATAGAAATGTGATTAGACATTACTTTAAAGAAATAATCAGTACTCCATCCAAAGATAATACCAACGATTTAAATTTAGTAAACACTAGCTTTACTACTATGTGATTAATGTTCTTATATGACTGATTTTGATTATAGTTCCTAATTAAAGCTACATAGTTTCTTTTATCATAAATATGCCTAAAATATTAAATGATGTTTCGTTTAATTCATCACAAGCACTTACACTTACCATAACAATCCATAACTTTCTTTTCACAGTACGCCTTTCCCGTGTCGTCAGAACCCAAAAAATTCTCATAGGTCAAGCCGACGGCACAGACCATGAAATAACAAACGTTTTTCCCCCGAAGGGATAAAAACGATATATTTCATGTCTTGCCTAGGCTTGACCGGGTAACCCCTTGACGACTAAAATCTCAAGGTACTGACAGGCACCGCGCCGATCCCTGCCCGCGCGCGAGGAAGAGGTGCGCTCGGGCCGGAGTCAGGCGCGTCTAGACGGCACGGGAAGCTAAGACACGAGTGTATCTTATGGAAAATCGAGAGAGGTAATCTCATAGGTCAAGCCTAGGCAAGACATGAAATATATCGTTTTTATCCCTTCGGGGGAAAAACGTTTGTTATTAATGCTGTCATTTCTGCGGGTACTACTGAGGGCAATGAACGTTGTGATTCTATGCTATGGCCCAAAACAAAACTGAATTATTTCGTGGAGAAATCCGTTAAAACAAACATCGACTCTAAAATTTACCGTGAAAAGCATATATCTAAAGGTAGTAGCGTCCAAGAGTTTCAGAAAAACTCCAGCTTTGCCTTATGATGTAAAATGAGAGCTGCCAGAAATGGACGAATTTTTGTACTGGCTGACAACCACGGATTGTAGAGTTATTAATTCAAAACCAGAAAAAACTCAGAATTAAAAATGATAGAATATTGGGCTTTACCAAACCCAACGCAACATCGAAAGATGTTTTATCGTATTGTAAGGTACTGGCAGAAACTGCAACATTAGATGATTGTAGTGTAATAATGACTGGATATAATGATCCTAGTTCAGATGCATTTTCAGAAATCAAGAAGGCTCTGAATTTGCTCAAATATTGTAATGTATTTGTAGTTAACTTAATTCATAATTATCTCTTTAAAGAAGATTGGATTAATGAGCAACTTAAAACCCTCATTTGTGATTTTGAACGCTGTACTTTTGTTAATACTACAATGGACAAATTCAATATAACGCATCAAATAATTAGACGTGTGAACACAATTCAATACAGACTCCCTAAAAAACGAACTCATTTTGATACCACGGAATCATGTTGTTCTAAATCTAAAGATTTTCCAAAGAGAGGCACAATCCCGTATTATTTTGGTAGAGTGGAGGTTAGAGAGGTAGGTAGTTTGAGTCTAAATAGCACACGGCCTCTGAAAAGGTTAATTACAGATTATTTTACAAAACATAAAAGTTCAAAACAAAACTCACCTGATCGGATAAGGTTTTTTTCGAACCTAAAGAGCTGGACACTTTTATAGAATTACATCAAAACATAGCTGGTGTATTGGGGAAAATTCAGGAGATAGAGTTAGCTTTGGATGAACTGGAGGAATTGAGTGAGTCACCTTCAATAATGTCTTTCGGAATATTTAATAATGAAAGGTGAAGAAAATCACCTTATGCTAAATAACTACACACTTAAAGCCATATATGCTCGCTCTTACCAAAGGCGTGGTGGATCGTGTATCCTGTGTAGAAATGATGTAGAGTATGTAGAGTTGGATTTATATAGTTTGGCAGTGAATAGAAGTTTAGAAATATGTGGAATTGAGATTGTATGTTCTATGTGTTTATCGAATTCCCAAAGGTAACTTGGAATTTTTTTTTACAAACTTGCAAACTACTTTGGAGAGATTAAATAAAAAAAAAGTACAAAGTAATAATTTGTGGAGATTTTAATATAAATTTACTAAAGGAAACAAATGACAGCACAAGGATTTTGCAAACATTAGCTAATTACGGGATAAAGTTTCACATTCACGATACAACACGACGTCGTACTTGCATAGACAATATCGGTAGTAATTTTTTTGATAGCTAGTGGCAAAACGTACAATTTTTGTCTGTCTGATCACAATACTGCCCAGTTGGTGGTCAGATAATTTGCGGGTTCGAATAAAATGTAATAATATGTATTTTAAATTTGTATACGACTTGTGCGAAGAGAATATGAACAAGTTTCTTAGTGTTATCAGTAGCTTGTCGTTTTCGGAGGTAATTGAATGAAATATTGCGAATGATTCTTTTAACATCTTTCATGACACAATAATTCTTTTCTATAGTCTTTGTTTCCCCATTGTTAAAAAAAGGTTTTCTTTGAAATCTGCCAGGATGAAGAAAATTTCAAGGGGTCTGAGAAATAGCTGTAAAACAAAACGAATTCGGAAATTTACTTACTACAAAACCAAAACGACAGAATCCAAACAAGTCTTCAGGAAATATTCAAATATTTTAAAGAAATGCTTGAAAAAAATCTCAATTACTCGGAAATTTACTTACTACAAAACCAAAACGACAGAATCCAAACAAGTCTTCAGGAAATATTCAAATATTTTAAAGAAATGCTTGAAAAAAATCTCAATTACTCACCAATGAGAAAATTATTGCTCATTCCAGAAATCGTTGTAAGGCAACATGGAATATAGTAAAGTACTTTACTTTTGGAACAGTTTAGGGACAATAAGTTAGACTGTAGCCAAGAGATTACATCTCGTAGATGCTCTCTCAGCTCGATCCCTAACCTGTTCCCATGTACAACCTTCAAAAATTAATGCAGTGTCGTCAGCGAAGGTAATTTTTTTATTAATAACACATTTACTAAAATATAAATAAAAAGATATTTTAATATCTAGGTTACAATCATGACTTGGCTCAGTTTTTCATAAACAAAATCTACAAATAAAAAGACAATCTAGAGCTGGGCTGCTTCTCAAACACTTAAAAAAAAAATACAATACTACAATTTATATTATAAAAAAAGAAAATATCTAAAATACATGAGCACATTTACACATTAAAAACAATTGCAAAAACTAGATACTTTGCTATAATTACTATTCACTGTCTTCAATCATATCCGGTTGTGCAAGAGCGTCTCTTTGAGTATCCGATGAAGGAAGACTCTCATAATAAGAATGGTATGTTCTGGGAATTTGATAGTCACTGCATAATTTCAGTAAGTAATTTTTTTCTGTGAAGGTATTTTTATTCTCTGTGAATATGCTGGCACAGGGTAAACCTTTCCTCTTCTTTTTTTCATTCGTAACTCTGCGAATGGTGCGTCCTTATCATAGGTATTTTTTATAAATATTCTATCATTATCCTCCTTCCGATACTGCAGCCAAATCGCATCATGTATACCGAGTTTTTGTTCATGTGCTGTTTTATTAGTATATTGATTATGAGTGCCAAAATCTTTGAAATTTTCGTGGGTTAGTTCTGTCACGTTGTAAGGTTTTGGAGTAATTCTAGCTAATCGTACAAACTGCGCCCAACCGTCTATAGTATACACAGGAACGTTTTTAGCCTTTTTTTCAATTTTTGAGTGAATAGAGTCACACTCCATATGAGTGTGACCGGTTTCGAAGAATTTGTGATCTATCATCTCTAAAGTAGAATGTTGGCTGACATTTAATAAGCACATGGAACTGAAATGATTTTTTTTTTGTTGACCACCACAGCCATCCGACATCATTTTCACATGTTTAATGTCATCATGTGCCATAATGTAAGTATGTACGCATGTAGATATTTCAATACTGCCGCGTTTTCCTTCTGTCTCATCCCACATATAGCATTCCACTTCTTGTGTGCCTAAATGGTATATTGTCAAATTATAGATAGCTAATTTTCTGACGTAAAAAAATGGCCCAGCAGCTCCTTTAGGGGTGCTGAGGACTGCCTGCAGATCAAAATTAAAAGAAAGAGTTTCGTCATTATTTTTTGCATCTTCCTTATCTTCATCTCTATACTTTCGTGCTTCATCCTTACGACTCAAGTGCAGTGTATGAGTTACCTGATGCTCAGTTTTTTCCTCTTGGCTCATTTCTTTAAATGCCGTACAGTGTTTACATATATCTTTTTTAGGTTTATGGAAACTCAGTTTATAGCTTCGGAAAATTGAGCGATATTTTTCGAAACAGACTGCTCTTAGTGATTTGGTTTGACATACTTTAACATATTCTTTGTACATTGTAGCTATATTTAACGAGGCATCTGAATATTTAACATCGCTTCCACTTCAGCAATAGTGAGATTCTACGGCAGGAAAAGACAAGATATGCTGCCGGATAACAGTTTCATCATCAGGTTTTATTTTATTAGGTGGAACTTTTTTGCCTCTACTGTCAGGTTCCAAAATTCCCTCAGAGTTTTATTTTTTATTGAGAGCGCCTTTTACGTATCCTCCCGAAATGTTCAGAGTAGCTAAAAAAAACTTACGGCAAACTACTTTTTTTTCGTTGTTTACAGTCAGAGTATAAAGAAGTGTATGTTTTCTTCGTGAATTGCCTTGAGTCGTATCCCGGTTTTTCAGCTTTTTTGTTACATGGCTTATTATAAAATGCCTTTGTTCTTGGAGACTTTGAAAACATCGAAATTGAGTATAAATTTTAATTCGTTCGTCTTCGGGAACCAGTGTTGTACATTTATGTTTCGTATTCGATGCACACGTAGGTTCCTTTATAGGCCTGGCTGGCTTTGTTTTACCGTGTTTTGTTTTATATAATTCACCTCCCAACCGTTTACGCTTTTGAATATTAATGTTCCATGAGCTAGGATCTCTGACTTTTCTCTTCTTAGGATTCTCTTCGAGACCGCACTCTTCTATGTTTTCTAATGGCAACAAATAAACCTTATCTATGTCTTCTTGTGTTTCTCTGTTTTGTAATTTTTCTGTCAATATTGAAGGTGATTCGCAATTGTCTGAAGTATCGTCGCTAGAAACATCATTATCTTGTACTTTGTAATTAGGATCCGCTACAGAATCATCACTGTCTACCTCAGTTCCAATTAACATGTGAAATATTTTACTAGTTTCAGGTGACATATCCGGTATAGGGGAAGGACATGGAGAATTACGCTGAAAGTCGCTACTTGTTCCCACTGCAGGGTTAATTACAAAAGGCAAAGGTGAAATTATTTCTGAACCCTCAACGCTCCATTCGCCAACGCTACGTATTTGTCTCGGAGTCAGTGGCGAATAAGTTGGTGCCTCAATACTTATTCCGCCTACACCAGGAGTTTTATAGTCGACATAGGGTGATATTTCATTGTTCTTGTTATTAACGCCACACGCATCTATGGGTGGTGAAATGTTGAATTCCAAATGCGCTGTAAAATAAAACCATATATAGAAATTAGAAACATCCTTGAAAGTTAATGTTAAGAGTTATATAACCTGAAAAAACTTATATGTTGCAGCTGTTGGTATAGCATTTTCCTCACCATCATCACAGTGCAATGGGCTAGCATCTGGCGTATTTTCAATAACATCTGTACCAAAAGCAAGAGTGCAAAAGCTGTAGTGCAAATTGATAAAAGAAACAAAGCAGGATTAACAAATTTTCAAACATAGGGTTAGCATGAAGTAATTAGATAGTTATGGTAATAATAAGCACAGAGACCGTTGACCATAAATCACCATACACAACAAAACGCAAACAAACGTAAACAAGTGCAAACAAGCATGACCAAATTGTAATAAGTAAGTATGGAAATAAAACCAGTCCCAATATTAAGAGTAGATACTGCATACAAAAATAATGACACCTTCCAAGCAAAAATACATCCAGTGACAGTGCGTGTCAAAAATGTCATACATACACTACAAAAACATAAGCTTCCTTTTGTGTTAAGTTACAACTTATTGCCGCTGTGATTGTTTTTTTATTTTTAACCCCCGACAAAAAAAAGGGGTGTTATAAGTTTGACGTCGATGTCTGTCTGTCTGTCTGTCTGTCGGTCTGTCTGTCTGTCTGTCTGTCTGTCTGTCTGTCTGTCTGTCTGTCTGTGTGTGTGTCTGTCTGTGGCACCGTAGAGCTCAAACGGATGGGCCGATTTCGATGCGGTTTTTTTTATTTGAAAGTTAATATCCGTGCGGGTGTTCTTAGCTATGTTTGGTTAATATCGATTCAAAATGGCCGCCTCCACAAAATGGCGGACAAAATATTTCTTTACAACCTACCTCAATATGGGTATCAAATGAAAGGGCTTGACTAGTAGAGTACTAAACGCTATAACAAATTTCAAATCCAAGATGGCCGCTATCACAAAATGGCGAATTACATTTCCTTTTTCACAATTCCCTTAATATGGGTATCAAATGAAAGGGTTTGACTAGTAGAATGTTCTACAGATAGCAAATCTAAGGTAGTCGGGGGTTAATCAAAAATTTTAATTTTGTTCTTGTACTGAAAGTAAACAAAAAACATTTAAAAAACGAAGTCCATCTGTCTGGGTTTACTGCCAACCTTTCCTATAACGATTTCGATTAAACATAGTACAAAAATGTTAACTAATTAAATAATAATAATATTTGTAAACTAAATTTTATAAATTAGATCAGTAAGTAGTGTGGCGTGCAACTGCATTGTGTGTATGAGCCCCAAGTAGTGTCATAGAAATATAAGCTAAATTATATTTAAAAATGTTGCCAATCAAGCGAAGCCGGTCCGCTAGTTTAATAATAAAATTGACTTGTTCGGTATATTTAAAGTATTCAATTTACCACTTAAGTTAATAGAATATTGTGAGGCTTAGCATCCCAGTGCTTTACAAACCACGGTAAATAATTAAATCTACCAATTAGGCTAGTATACCATTGTCGAGTTTAAATCGTCATTACACTTTTCCACAATGGTCAAGTATTCAATCTACCACTTAGGCTACTACAGTATTGTGGAAATAGACATCCCACTTGCTTCGTAACCCAAGGTAAACACTTGAATTAAAGCAATTAGGATAGTATACCTTAGTAGAATGTTACTCTTCACTACCTTTTTAATGAAGGTAAAGTATACAATATACCAGTTTGGCCTATTCAAAATTGTGGAGATTGTACAAAAAGTTATTTATTGCATGGGTAAACAAAACAAATAGCACATAGAAAAGTTTACTATTGTGAGAACGTAATTTTATACAGATATGGAACAAACAATGACAATTATCTTCAAATGACAAGAGCTACATATCACATATTTTACCAGTCAAGATATAATTAGCAATGATGGCAATATCATATTAAGGCCAGGTAGTTCTGTCAATTTAGGCATTTAACGCTGTTTTGTTCTCGCGACCGTCACCGACCGCGGAATCGGTGCCACAGTGCAGAAATAACATTAAAATATTGGACTGTGTAATTTAAACTCATTTTTTTGTTCAATATTTGTTTATACTGTTTATACTAGTGATAACAATTTTGTGAATTGTGAAGTGAAACGAAGAAATATTAAATTTATCCATACTCGTAGATATACAAAACTCAACCTTTTCTTTTTGGTCACACTATAAGTTGAGAAAGGCTTTTCCAATTTCATGCATCTTTTTAAACTGTTTCCTAATAATTCACAAGTCCGTCAAAAATTAAAAAAAATGTGCTGAAACGTAATGAAAGGCCAGTAAAAATAGACGAAATCTTTTGTTGCTAGTAAACTTTTTTTTGTAAAACTTACCGTTTACGATTTATAACCCATTTAATGATACGGTTGCGATGATGCCGATAATAGTGGATGAAAATGATGTGGTCTACGATGGAACTTGCTTCTCTAATAGAAACAAACACAGTGTACCTCGTAACCCCAAGGTTCGAACCTTCGACAAAAACCCACTCTGGCAATGCGTTTCACAGCTTAGTTGTTCTTATTACAAAAGTGGAGACCAAACTCTTCGTTCAACTCTTCAATCATGATGATGAACGGTACTGTTTATTCGAGCAACGAGCAATATGATAGAAAACTTTAATTTAAAAACCCCGACTACAAAAAAATCTACACGTAAAAAAATATTACCTACTATCTAAGGACACTTTGGCGACTCAGACTAGTCTTAGAATATCTTTGTTACCAAAATCCATCCAGCCGTTTGGAAGATAATATATGTGGAAATAAAAGATTTACAAACATAAAAGATACGCGCGAAAAACATAACCCTTCTTCCATTCCGGTAAAAAGGGACATGTTTATGCTACTGGGAACAGAATTCACATCTTATTATTTTTACATTGTTATCATCAAATTTGACATAGTAAATCGTAATCGGTAAGTTCGAAAAAAAAGTTTACTGCCAACACAAATTGGAAAATTTTATTTTCTACAATAATAATAGGCTTTATAACTTTTTCAGAATATCAGCCAAAAATTTTTTTTCGAGCTGGCGCTTGAAGCTCCACCTGGATTTGTTATTATTTTATGATTTTATGCTCAGGAAATGATTCTAAGCCTTATATAAAAAATACGAATCGGAAATTTAGTGCAGAGTTAAATTCTACGAGTAATTTTAATGCCTAAAAGGCTCCTTATCAAATTTGGTCGAATGTCTAAATTTCTATGAACAATATTAACATTTTCATAAAAAAAAACAATAAATTTTGGTGGTGTCACAAACTTGGAAAAGTAAAAAAAAACCATTCGTGTATCTATGGAAAGGTGTTCAAAATTGTATTGAAGTTCCAAACATTTTTTTTCTAAACTGAATAGTTTGCGCGAAAGTCTCTTCCAAAGTGGTAAAATCTGTATGTGAGGACTTTTCTTCCAAGTACTAAGTACCTTACTACCAAAGAATTTACCTAAATGGCATATAAATGCATCCCCAAGTTCAAATAATCATAAATGATACCTAACTTGGGGATTTACGCAGGGGATTTCTCCCCTCTCATTATTTCCTTATCCCGATCTCTGATTTAACAGACGAATATTTTACTGATACTATCTATTTTCCATTGCCGCATTTAATTTTTTACTGATGTGGCATCGACGTCAGTTTTTTGAGACTCGCCTATTGGTGTACAACATAAAATAAACAGCGTACTAATTAGTATCAGCGTCTATTTGCAATTCCAATGAAAACGGTATCAAAAATCAAGATCATAGCGTGCTTCACTAGTAATACCTGCTGATATTGTTATACTGTGCCACTATGATCGTAATATTTAAAATTTATCGGTTGTCAAAATTGCAAAATCAAGCACAGACCCGTCGTCCGTGAGCGCCGAAACGCGACTGATCAGGCTTGCCGAACGGCGCGCTATATATATGGTAGATATTAAAACATAGTGAATAACTGATACTTTTTATCAAGCCAAACTCTGCGAATGCATCTATAACTTTTTAGTGGCTTTCGTTGAGTACAAAAATTTAGCAAAAAAACTAATTAGTTTAGTCATAAACTTGAAAAATCTTTTTGAAAAGGGGTAACTTTGTGATTTTTTTCTATCAAGTAAAATTCATTAAATCGTGTATCGTGTAAACTATTACATATATTTTTTTCAGACTTTAATACACTATTTTAAAGGCCTTAAAGTTGTTTTAAAAAATCAAAATTACGGCCCACACGCCCTTAAAGTCAAAATGACCAAAATGTCAGTTTGGCCACTTTACCTTTGTCATGACGATATGATAAATGATGAACCTCTTATCAATCTTTTTAGGGTTGGGATATACTCGTATATACCTGGCGTATCCATTATCTATTGATCTTACTTGTACTTGTTTTAAAGCGTTTCGCAGAACTTAGTCGTTTTTTTTTCGTAAATCCAAGTGTAGTCAAAAAAAGGTCTTGCACACCGTTATTCTTTCATTATTTTCATTCAACAGAAAATATACAATAGTTTTTGTTCGGTTAATTACTTTTGAGCTAGGACTTTTTTTGTTTGCAGGCATTAGTTGAGATGTGTTGTTAATTATGTAAATGTACTGTTCTCTCCAAGTAAAACTACGAAACGGCTTATTTATTATACTTCGGTGGTTGTCAGATATATTTAAAAAACAGTTTTTTTACATTCTTTGTCACAACCTGGTTTAACGCAATACTTGGTACTATTCTTAAATTCTTTTTTTGCATTAGTACGATCTTTCAATGAAATATCGTAATGTTTGTTTGCGTTTACGTACACTTCCTTTCTTGGTAAGTTGGATGGCATTTTCAAAAGCCTTGATAATCAGATTTTCGGGCTCAAAATCTTTTCATTCAGGTGATTCTGATATGCGAATGTTATTCTGTTGTGAGTACTCTATGAAATCAACATCAGAATTAGAGTCGATAATACTACTTCTGATGTCTTTGTGGTGGAATCTTTGTCAAAAACTGAATCGTCAGAGTCAAAGTCACATCTATCTATCTTCTATCTATATAAATAAAAATGAATTGTTGTTCGTTAGTCTGATTAAAACTCGAGAACGGCTGGGCCGATTGAGCTGGTTTTGGGTTTAAAATGTTTGTCGTAGTCCAGGGTAGGTCTATACGGTAAGCAAATAAGGAAAAATTGCGAGTAAGATAGAGTAAGACGACAATTCCATTTTCCCATATAAAAGTTGACCACTTACTTTCTGTCAAACATTTGACGGTATTTGTACTCTCAGTTCTACTCGAATTGAAGAACGCATTAAAACAAGACTATTGAATCGACAACATAATATCAACTTTGCTCATAACATCGTGTATTTAAATTTCAAAATATAAAAATAATTAATGTGTTGACATGTTTGATGGGGGGGTGTCAACCTTACAGTGTTACCAACTCTCATAAATATTTTTATTATAATAAAAGTCAAAAAGCAGCAAAAAAGTCTCTAAATGTCCATAGATTTAGAGACTTTTTGCTGCGCTCCTACTTTAACATCCTTGGTTTTGTCATGTCATGTTAAAAAAAAGAAACATTTAATTGGAGAAATACTGAAATACTGCTAAAAGTGATTTTCTTCTCGCTGCTTACAATGCCGAGGAAAAGAAAACGACCTGACATAGGTAGTCGAAGTCGTGTAAATTTGCAACGAGCTACTTTACGCTCCAACCGCACTAATGACCAGCGAGAGGCTGATAATGATAACAGTCGTACAAGTATGGGAGAATTACGTTCAAGAGTAAATAATAATATAGCTATAGTATAGTATTTATTTTACGTCGGTAAAAATGTTTTTACATTCCTTCGGGTATTTTGGGGTCTCAGATTAGCTACAGTGTATGATTCTGCAGTGTGTGAACATTTAATATTAACTTCTAATTGTGACTTCGTAAATCGAAGCTCTGTAACTTTAGAAAAAGGAACTTGTGAATATTTCAGCCTTGAACAGGCTTCTTGATGATTAAAGAAATCTTTGCCACTCATTTACAAGATAGAATAGGGTTCAGCTGATTTTACCTGCAATAATAATGAGAGATACAGGTGAATAATATTCAGCCTGTAGGAGAACTCTATCAATATAGCTATGCACATTGTCAATTTCTTGAATGCAAGAATGTCAAAAAAATGAAGAAGGTGTGGAAAATTTTAAGGTAATTTATTTGAATGTAGAAAATCTATCAATAAGCTGTCTTTAACGCAAAGCTAATACATAGTTCGCGTCACGTAAAAAGAACGCTAGAAGAAAGTGGAAGGGGTATGTTTGCGCATGTGTACAGTCGCGTACTAAATTACTAAGCCTATTGTTTTATTTTTGAACTAGCCTTTCGCTCGTAGCTTCGTATATTGGATATGGTAGGTGCATTGAAAAATATATTAAACTGAACTTAGTTGAATTAATAAAAACATGTTTAATTCAGTGTAGAACGTTTAATATAAATATAAAAAAAATATAGTAATGTTGAAACTCCTTCCATTAAATCGTCTTGAGTTACATGCAAACCAGATGAGGACGCGGTGTTGGTGTTTGCAGTCGCCATTTCATCGTCGTCGCTGTCTTCACTGGAGCTTTCATCGTCATTTGTGTCAGAATCTTCCCCTACGTGAATGATAAATGTGTCTGTCATTGCATCGACCACATGATCGCTTTTAAAATAATCCTCCTCTATTTCCTTTACCTTGGTGCATAATTTGCCCCACTCTGTTGGCCACATTAAATTTACTTTTTCACTAACGAGGTCATTTATCCGTGTTAAATTCCAACTTACATTTTTGCTGACGACATATCCTTTTATTTGGGACCAGACCATTTCTATAGGATTTAGGTCCGGGTGATATGGGGGCAAACGAAGTACAGAATGGCCTGCTTAATTTTAATATGACATCCATAGTAAATTTCTTGAATTGCTCTTTGTATTTTTTTATTATATTGTACAACTCTGGCTTTAACATGGACTGTTCAAAGTCAATTCCCTTTTCATGGAGCCAGGTTTGCATATCTTTTTTCTTTGTCTTGGACGTTGGTGCAGCATAGAGTTGTTTGTTGTGGTACGATGCATTGTCAGCTACCACGACTGAATTAGGCGGTAAATTCGGCATCAGTTTAGTACGGAACCACTGCTCGTAATTCTTATTAATTCATGTTGTCGTGGTAGTCGCCGCTTTTTGTACCGGCTTTGAGCGTCAGCAAAGCATTTGGGACAAAACCTGCTTCACCACCCGCGTGCACTATAACCAATCGGGTACCTTTAGATAAAGGTTTTTTTAAAACCTTTGGTTCCCACCAAAGGTATTAAAAAACCGTCTGTCCAAGAAAGGTGAGATGCGTGAGAACTATCGACGTAAGATTCATCGGTGTAAATGATGGGTCTTCCTTCCTCTCTATATTTTTTTATCTTTCTTAGATATTTAATTCTTTGAAATCGAATTTGAGAATGCTCAATTAAATTTTTTCGATTGTTTTCTGTTTTTTTCCACTTAAACCCCAAGTTTTTTAATATTCGCGAAGACTTGCTGCAGATCCTTGGAAATGTAGGTCAGTTAGTACAGAGGTACAGAAGTTACAGGTAACTTCCTTCGCAATTTGCTTATGGTAGGCAATTCTTTTTCGGAGACGTGGAAATTGTGGATGATTCTTTTTATAACACCCTGGTCAAAGCTATCAATGTCTGTTATTGGTTTTTCTTTAATTCTTTTATTTTTGCCGGGAGTTCGAAAGACAGTAAGAAATACCGAATCTTTTGTACCTTTTACAATTCGCCTCACTGTAGACTCGGAACATTTTGTTGCCTCTGCAGTCCGTTTCATACATTGTTTTAAATTTTCAACTGCATTACTATCAGCCTCTCTCTTCATAAAACAATATACGTCATAAATCATTTTTCTCACTTTTCTGTGGAATACCATTTCGCAATCAACTTTTGTACGCGACGGTATTTTGAGAACAAATGTATCGTGGACACAACGCGCAAACCTAGAGTCGACTGCCGAACCAATAGCGCACCGGTAAACAAGCGGCGCGTGACCCGCACGCCCCGCACCGCCCTTCATTCCACCAAATAGACCTATAAATCGCCTACTGCGCAGCTTCACCGCCAGCGTTCTTTTTACGTGACGCGAACTATACTGTTGCGGTTCTGTGGAACACAGCTGTTAACTCCATAATATAATTGATGTGAAATGTGGGTTGTCAAGCAGAACCTGTGTCAAAATTTTGTATACTGCACTTGCTATATCATTTCCATTTCTTCCAGTAGTGTTCTCACTCCAAATAGCACAGAACACTTTTTTATTAGTAGAAAGATGGCCGCAGTCATGTTGTAAGTAGAAAATTTACTTTTGTAAAAAAAACCTGCCTTGGGACAAGATAGAACATTCTCTAGATCACAGCACTATACTAGAAGCGTGGTCATCCTGTTCTTCAAAAAAGGAGAGAAAACGTTTTTGAAGAACTATCGGCCGATATCTTTACTAAGCCATGTCTATAAGCTGTTCTCAAGGGTTATCACAAAATGGTGCGGAGACTCGACGAGTTCCAATCCCCCGAACAGGCTGGGTTTCGAAGCGGGTACAGTACCGTAGATCACATCCACACAGTGAGGCAATCTGCCTCACTGTGTGGATGTGATCTACAGACAGAAGACCAAAGAGTATAATCGGCCCCTATGCTTAGCGTTTGTGGACTACGAGAAAGCATTCGACTCGATCGAAACCTGGGCTGTTCTGGAGTCCTTGCAACGGTGTCAAGTTGACTGGCGATACATCGAGGTGCTGAGATGTCTGTATAACGCCGCAACGATGACAGTCCAAGTCCAAAACCAGCAGACGAAACATATCCATCTTCGTCGAGGAGTGAGACAAGGGGACGTGATTTCCCCCAAATTGTTCTCAAACGCTCTCGAAGATATGTTTAAGACGCTGGATTGGGCTGGACGTGGCATAAATATAAATGGCGAGTACATCTCGCACCTTCGATTTGCTGATGACATCGTCATAATGGCTGAATCGTTGGAGGACTTACAGTCGATGCTGAATGGCCTAGTTGATGCTTCTCAACGCATACGAGTCATGGTTAACGAGCGTGTAACTCCGGGACCGGTTGCTATAAATGGCGTCCCTCTAGAAATTGTTCAGAAATATGTGTACCTAGGGCAGACGCTCGAAGTAGGGAAGCACAATTTCGAACATTCCGGGACTAGGTTGTTGACACGTCTGAACGTCCAAGTGTAATATTGTGTAAGTGACAAAAAGTACAACACTTGAATAGTTAGAATGACGTAGTGTCAAAATGACTAAAATTGAGATTATATTTACGTTATATCGTGCCTGTGTCAGAATGTACAAATTTTAATATGTGTTTATGTCAAGTCATGACAATGACAAAATTTTTAAATGTTAAAATATTTTAGTAACCAATCACGTTATTGACTAAATGTCTGAATCTAACAATGCCAGAAAATATACCTACCTACCCGTAAACGAAGGTTAATGAGAATGTAGGTATCGTGTCTTCTTTTTTAAAAAAAATAAGTGAAATAACACATACATTCATTTATATTAATCGTAGTTATCTTTATATTTATTATCATTGCATTTTTAATAAAAACAAAACAATTAATTCTTTACTTAAAAATAACTTCACATATTCATTTATATTAATCTTAGTAAAAACAAAACAATTAATTCTTAACTTAAAAATAACTTATATGTATATATAGATATTAGGCTTGTAAATACTTTGTAAGGCTTAATTGTTGTATTGTTTTTCATTACGTTTAAGCTTTGCAATGTTTTTCAAATAATTAAGCGGACTAATTTGCTGATTGTCCAGTTGGTTTAAGAAATATTGTTTTTTTTGATCAAAAATAATATCACACTTTCTACGTTTGATCTGCTCAAATAGTGCGTTCTTAATTTTTGATTCTTGGTATTTTGCTTCCTTGCGTAATAGATGAACAAATGTAAATAAGTTTGGCTTGCACCGCATCCTCTTCATTAGCCGATTGTGCCATCCCTCCAAGCTATTATTTGTTCGGTGGCGTTGATTAGCACAGCTAATTAGTTCAATACAATTTTTCAACAGCCATTGCTTAACAAAATATGTTTCAAATTTTTCTATTTCGTCACTTTTCTCTGAAATGCTATTTAAAATTTCTGTCCATCCAACCGTTAACAAGTGTTTAGGCAATAGTGGTAAATATGATGCTAACTCTGCAAGTTTTCGTCCATCTTTAATCTCTAAAAGTTTTAACTTCTCTGCTTTTCGCCATATAGCTTTGTTAAAGTGGAAGAAACATCCGTTCAATTCACACTCTGGGTAAACTTCTTTAATGGCATTTATTTGGGCCTTCTCAAAATCCGATTTATATTTTTTGATGTCAACATTCAGGTTATTTTTTAAGTATGAATATAAACGTATGTAAGTATCAGTTTTTTTATTAGGCAACAAAGCATACAGCACTGGTACGATATTGGTTCTCTCTTCTGTGCTGTTGACATCCAAATGAATAGTGAACAATTGTTCCCAAGGCGCCGGAGCTGCTTCGAATGTACCGTCTCCAAACCACATTCTATCATTATCAATACTATGTAAATATTTTTGTGTAAAATTTGTGCCAAATAATAAAATTTTATCACTTGTCCCGTCTTCCCACAGTAAAAAGTTATCCTTTAAAATCTTTGGTAATTCTACTTCTTCTAATGTTCTAAATGACGTTTTCTTAACTTCCAAAAATCTTTTTCTTGCTCGATATAGGGACCGTTTTTTATTTTCAAATACTGGCATTGAGATCGAATCGACAGAATCAGAATCAGATTCCTCTATTTGAGGAATGAAGCATTCTTCATATATTTCTTGAACTGATTGATAATTTTCACATACTTTTTCTTTTACAAAGTTGAGTTGCAACGTGAATCTTATTTTTCGATGACGATGGAGTACATGTATGCACATTTTCACGTAATTTTTAGTTTCGGTTATGTCTATTGTCATTGACGCACCACAAGAAAGCCGATTTATACATTTCCAAAGACTAGTACCACTTCTATTTCTCACTGACAAATTGTACCTGTGTATGCCGTATAATAATGTGCGATTACCTTTTGATTTGTGCAAAAGGAAAATCGTTGCTCGGGTGATTGTTCTCCATTTTAAAATAATTATCCTTTTCCATACACCAAATACGTCCGGAATGAATGAAGGACGAAGCTGACATATCTGACAACCAATTTCAATTTTCAAGTGGAAGGTGGGTTTAGTCATTTATAGTAGCACTCGAAAGAGTGTTTGAGTACCTACTATGTGAATAGCAAACTCCTTGGATAACAAACAACACTCGTAGATGCAATATTAGTGCCTGACATTATGACACTGACACAAACTGTACATTTTGACTCTTACTCGTTTTAACAATGATGTCGTGATGAATTTTGTACATTCTGACACTCGATCGTTCTAACATTTGGACTATGTAACACGTAGTACTTTTCGGTACTAGCTCGTTCTGACAAGTAAACCATATTACCAGTAATGCATGTAACAGTCGTTCTTCTTAACAATCGTGTTATATGCCTGTTATGCATTATGACCCTCGTATTATTTAGCATGTTAGCAATAGAACCCCTTGGACGTTCAGACGTGTGAACAGCCTAGTCCCGGAATGATTTCGAAAGTGAGGCCATGAGAAGGATTCAGCTGGGCTGGGCAGCATTTGGCAAACTACGTCGTGTCTTCTCGTCGTCTATTCCACAATGTCTAAAGACAAAAGTCTTTAATCAGTGTGTCCTACCTGTCATGACCTACGGTGCCGAAACTTGGACACTGACAGTCAAGGCGGTCCACAAATTTAAAGTCGCGCACCGAGCTATGGAGAGAGCTATGCTTGGAGTTTCTCTGAGGGATCGTATTCGGAACGAAGTGATCCGTCAGAGAACCAAGGTAACCGACATAGCTCAACGCATTAGCAAACTGAAGTGGCAATGGGCCGGTCATATCTGTCGCAGAACCGATAACCGTTGGAGTAGACGTGTTCTTGAGTGGAGACCACGAATCGGCAAACGTAGTGTAGGACACCCTGAGACTAGATGGAGTGACGATATACGGAAGACGGCAGGCAGTGGATGGAGACGTATAGCTGAGGATAGGGCTGAGTGGCGAGCCATGGGAGAGGCCTATGTCCAGCAGTGGACTAAGATAGGCTGATGATGATGATCTTCTCTTGTAAATCTGTTGTTAATGTATGTCCTTGAAATTTATATAAACCTCCTCACATAAATCACATCTCTCTTTTTAGGTTTTTGAAAGTACCTATACATTGAAATCATTACAAAATATACGTCGATATACTTCTTGCTTAACTGAAAGCTTGTTCTTTTCTGCATTCCAGGAAATATACAGAGAATAATTTTTTTTATGGTCAAAAAGCACTCACAATGTCTCACTGTCCACTTACTTCACCGTTCCGTTCCGTTGTGTTCTCTGCGTTATGCAGAATGTGATTTACTTAGTCATCGATGATTCAGAGTCACAAGTTACTGTGCAGCCATTGGGCCACTTTTGATAGTCCTAATTCAGTTGTTTCAACCACTGCAGCCCAGGTCTTGGCAGACAATGGCTGTGTCATCAGCGAAGGTAAAAAGTTGTCAAGCTCATTGTTATAAAATAAGTTGTTGTGCTCCGCTGCGCTATCCATACTTCCATACTAATATTATAAATGCGAAAGTAACTCTGTCTGTCTGTCTGTCTGTCTGTCTGTCCGTCTTTACCGCCTAAACCAACCAACAGATTTTGATGAAATTTGATACATAGCTAATAGAATAGATCCCGAGAAAGGACATAGGCTACTTTTTGTTCCGAAAAAAGGGTTAAAAGGGTTAAAATAAGGGATGAAAGTTTATATGGAAAACTTCGTCATTGTTGAAGAACTATGAAACTTTACGTCTAGATATTTAACACGAAACCATAAAATGTATATTTAAGCAGTTTTGTAGTTTCGAACTGTACCTACGGGGGTGGAATTGGGGGTGAAAGTCTGGAAGTTCAATATGACTACCATGAAACTTTGTATCTAGACACTTGAAATGGAGTCGATAAACGTTTGTTCCAGCAATTTTATAAATTCTAACTACGGGGATACTTATATAACCGCTTGATACACTGGCCGCTTTTCGCGTTTTACAAATTTGGCGGGAAAACGGGTGTCAGGTTACATAAGTGCGGTGTTTATGTTTCGGCATATGAAGTACCACCTTACTTTTACCCGTTTGAGCCATTTACTCTCAAGAGCGTTTCAAGACGCTTCTAGCGGTATCATTTATTTATAATTAATGTACTTAAATAAATTCAAGATGGCCGCCGCTACAAAATGGCGGATAATGTATGTTTTATTAATCCCATCAATATGGGTATCAAATTAAAGGGCTCAACAAGCAGAATACAATATACTATTAAAAATTGAAATCCAAGATGGCGGCCGCTACAAAATGGCGGATAACGTAGGTTTTATCAATCCCATCAATATGGGTATCAAGTGAAAGTGCTCAACCAGTAGAATACAACGTACTATATAAAATTAAAATCCAAGATGGCGGCCTCTACACAATGGCGGATAACTTAAGTTTTATCAATCCCATCAACATGGGTATCAAATAAAAGGGCTTGACAAGAAGAATACAGTGCACTATACAACCTCAATATTTAAGATGGGCGCAGCCACTAAATGGCGTATCAGACAGAATTTTTGATCGTCGACGAGATTTCCATGGTGTCTTATCAAATGTTATGCATGATGGACGCTCGATTAAGGCAAATTCAGAACTGCGAAAATGAGTTTTTTTGGAGGAGTAAACGTATTACTTTTCGGTAATCTTTTACAACTGCCTCCTATAAAATGATCAGGAACACCTGTTTTCAATTCTAATACGAAATTATATATATGAAAGTAGCTCTCTCTGTCCGTTGCCGTCTAACGCCTAAGCCACTTAAAGAGTTTGTTACAATTTGGTGCACAGATACACTAGACTTAGGAAAGGACAACGGCGACTTTTTATCACAGAAAAAGAGTTGAAAAGAGTGGAAATGAGGAGTAAATGTGTGTATGGAAGGATCTTTGCACTCTTTGTATGCTATTTTTAACCGACTTCAAAAAAGGAGGAGGTTATCAATCCAGTTGTATTTCCAATTGTGAATCAATTTAGATGGTTATTTTTTTGGTTGGTAGATTATAGTTCAGAGGTGGTCATATAAATTTTATCGAAATCAGTGGGGCGGTAAACAAACTAAAATTTGCGTTCATGTAATCAGACGATATATCTACTAATATCTACTAAGACTCTAATAAAATTTGGTGGACCGTCCCAATATGATTTTAAATTAAAGTCTGTTTTTGATTAATTTTTTGAGAACATAGTTTTCTTTGTAATTTGTCGTGTAAATTGTACATTTATTAATAAATATAAAACTTTGACTTAGACCGATTTTGATTAGGAAACGTGAATTTGTATGGTAGTAGACATACGAGTAGGTACTGCCTCAATTACTTTAATAAATATGTGGCGCGGACGAAGTCGCGGGTATAAGCTAGTTTAGTATATTTTAACGCAGAGGACGAGCAGTGAGCATTGACACATCTTCGTCTCGTAGTTAGTACGCCCAACGTAACAAGTTTTGGTTAGGTATCCAGAATTTTAAGTTTTACTTTCGTTTTCGGCTTTCCGTCCGTTGTGGTCTAGTAAAATTGGAAAAACACTGAGGCTTAAATCTTTGGCTTTGGTTTGGTGCGACGACATTGAAACCTGCCTCATCATCATCATCAGCCGCAAGACGTCCACTTCCGAACATAGGCCTTCCCCCTAGATTTCCACAACGAACGGTCTTGCGCTACTTGCAACCAGCGGTTTCCAGCGACCTTTGTGAGGTCATCTGTTCATCTAGTGGGAGGCCGTCCAACACTGCGTCTTCCGGTTCGTAGTCTCCACTCGAGAACCTTTCTTCCCCATCGGTTGTCAGTTCTGCGAGCGATGTGGCCTGCCTATTGCCACTTCAGCTTGCTTACTCTTTGAGCTATGTCGGCCACTTTCGTTCTTTTGCGAATATCCTCATTACGGATTCTGTCGCGCAAAGAGACTCCGAGCATAGCTCTCTCCATAGCTCGCTGTGTGACTGAGCTTAGTTATGAGGCCCACAGTGAAGAAACCTGGATATAGAAACCTGGCTGTTGACAGATCAAATTTGGACCATACCAGAAGACAATTAGTGGATTTTGCATACAACCGTATGTATGTTCTAACATCTTGGGGTTGTTGTGGTGGTATGCCTAATTTTTAGTTTGTGTTTGGCATAATAACTTTCTGAGGAAACCCCGAATTCATTTGAGCTTGTTGAAATAATGACACCTCATTTGCAAAAACAAAAAACTAATATGAGAGAATGTGTGAAGAAAAGGTTTTGTTCACAGGAGTGTAATCTGTGGAGTTAGATATTCCGCTGAAATCCACAAGATTAGGTGTTGGTACTGGCTGCACATACGGACTACCATATTCCGTATACTGCCATATTGGAGAATTCACTGATGTTATTAATAACTAAAGTATAGAGCGCTAACTCCACACTAGACGCCCAGTGCGTGGTGTAGGCAGATAATGTATAGCTACATAGATATAAAAAAAGCCCTTTTATTTCCTTTAAAGATTTTTGACAAAATATATAAATTAGTTAAGTGTTGATAACTACTATGCAGTATAGGTATGTTTATATTAGTTACAACTTTTATAAATCAGTATTTAAACATTTTATATGTAACCTTATGGAATCCCTGATAGGGTATAGGCCTCCTCCATTTTCCTCCATTTATCTCTATCTTGTGCTGTATTCATCCAGTTTTTCCCTGCCACTTTTGCTATATCGTCTACCCATCGCTTTTGTGGTCTTCCGACTTTTCTTTTTTCGTATGGACCGGTCCATTTAGTACTCATGAGAGTCCATCTGTGGTCAGTATATCTTGCTATATGGCCGGTCCAATTCCATTTTAATTTAAATGCGTGGTGTAGAGCATCTGTAAGTTTAGTTTTATTTCTGATTTCTTGGCTTTTAAAAAGCAAAAACAAAATTGTGATCAAGGATTAGCATTAATATATTAGAAAAAAATTCGCACTAAAATAAAAAATTACCTCAAAATCAAAAGTCCAAAAACAACATTAAAAATCAGAAATCAAGACAAGAACCAAAGTCAAAATCAACATAAAAGTAAAAAACAAATCACAATTTCAAAATCAGCGTTAAAAAACAAAATCAGAATCAGTTTAAAAATCAAAACCTACTAGAATCAAAAACCAAATCAGATTATAATTAAAGGCAGAACCAATGTTGGGCCACAACCAAAACTAAATTAGGATTAAATAGGATTAATTGTTTTATTTTATTATTGTAAGTTTATAAGCACCCATTGCGTGTGTGTTTGATTCAGTGTGTGTCCTATATATATATATGTATGTATATGTGAGGGTGTGTGTGTGTGCGCGATGGAGATGACATGTGTTTATTGCCGTATGAGTTCATGTTATGAGGTGATAGTGAGAAAGGTCCATGTCTGTGACCCGTAGGTCAGGCACGGTAATATGCAAGTGTCCAAAATTGTTTTTTTCATGACTAAGTTGTATTTGCCTTTTAGTATTTCTTTGTGAGACCAATATTTGTTCCAGCTAGAAGTGATTCTTCGGTTCACCTCATCTTCATTATTTGTTTTAGAAAATGATATTTGTTTGCCTAAATATATGTACTGTTCTACATACTCTAATTCCACTCCATCCAGTGTAGTTTTTCTTTTTTCGCCGTTTGTCATTATTTTGGTTTTGCTATTGTTCATATGTAGGCCCACCTGTTTACTCTCAGTGATTAGTTGATGTATCATTTTTTCTAAGTTTTTAATAATAGAAGCAAATAGTTTGTATACGCTTGAGAACAGATTTATCGGACGGTAGTTGACAATATCAAGTGGGTCTCCTTTTTTATACAGTAGTATAATGTCAGACTTACACCATTGTTCTACTGAAGAGTGGTCGTTTAAAATGTCATGACCAATAATCACTTCAGCACAAAGATCTTCTAAGACATAAAGGTTTTTGTTTATAAGTGTACTCGTTCAGCTTGGTGGTCACATTACAAAACCCGTCTATCTGTGAAGTTCGTTTTTTTGAAGCCAATGTAACCGTCTCTCTCCAACGGTGAAGTTTAAGACCCAGAAGTTTAGCAAAATAAAACTCATTGAACTTCCGCTGTCGATCAAAGCATCGGCTTTGTAGTTGTTTACAGTGATGGAAACTGTAGTTTTACGTAAACTAAGATGGAGAAGCAGCTAAAATAGCTGACAGCTCGCGTTGTCTTATTTCAGGAGTTAAGCGCTCTACAGACGATGCCCTGATATCAGAGGTTATGACGTAGATGTAGTGGAGCACTAAAATTGGGTATTCTCTACACACGTACAAACTAGTCAGTACGATACTGGCTGTACAACGGACTGGTCGTCGATCAGAGCAAAGAGTATGTAATTACTACGTAGGAGTCGGCACTCAGTACAAACCAATAACAGCAGTTAACATGTCTGTTCAATACCAACCTAATAAATTATTTAGTTTTTATAATATATGCAATATTAGACTTAAATAAAGTTTCTAGTGGAAATGAAAAACTGCTTGGTAAACTACGTTTTATATTTACAATACAATAGAAAAATAAATTTACAGCTAATAAAGAGCAAAAAACGTGGAAATAAATCAAAGAACAATTAATGATCAACACGCAAATGCCACAATGACTAAACAATGCCAAATTGACAAATCCCCTAAATTGGTAAAGAGATGCCCGATGATATGATATTATATTATATATTGTAAAATGCTATAAATATTTGTATGATTATGATGGGCAATAAAAAATGGATAATACTGTTGGGGCTATTAAAAATTGTATTATTTTTACTATGTACAATGTAAAAATGACATCATCATCAGTCTGTATTCATCCACTTCTGGACATAGGCGTCTCCAACAATATGCTTCTCAACCCAATCTTTGGTCTTACGTCTGCTACCGCCATCAATTGCCTTTCATGTATAGTCATTCCATCTAGTATCACGAAATCCTATACTACGTTAACTGATTCGCGGTTTGGCCAACAGCTTGACGTCTTGCTGCTTGCTTGAAGTCAATCTGACAAAAATCGACTGTAGGTATATAGGAACAGGAACTGAAACAATTTTAAATTCCAAAAATTTCTTCAAGTAGTGAGTCAACATGGATATAAATACTATTTTAAAGAGTACCTACTTCTTTACACACGTATTTATATTGTACTAACTAAAAATACTAGTTGTGGAAGTGTCATACTTTTGTCGCGGCACATCCCTATGTTGTCGTAGTTGACATAAACCTTATCCGCTTACGATTGGCACAAAAGAACCGTGCCGAAAACTCCTGTCTATTCTATCTATTGACTTACATTTTATCTGGTTTCCGCAAATTTCAAATTTATTATAGACCATATTTTCGGCGGCATTGTAGTAAAACGTATTCACTGCTTAATGCTAACACAATATTATTATGCAATATCTTCTATTCAACTTCTATTTCTTCTTCTATTAAGCTCCTCGATTAAAATACACGAAACACAATACAAGCAATGTGACGGACATGACCACAGATTTAAGTAGATACTTTGATATAACAGTGAAAGAAAGAGAAGCTATACGTACACACTGTGCTCTTGACATGGACCGTGTAAATTTCATACATTTATAATTGTTCCAAGTTATGATAGACTTACAACTTTCAAAACTAGGGCGTGTATTCCGCAATTCCGAAATATTGATACAACATCGGTATCGTGACATCGTCCCACTTTTCCAAATATTTTGGAATAGTGCATCGATGTCAGGATCCGTATATTGCTCAATAATTTGCCGTGCATATTTGTTGGTCTCCGATGTTATGAGACCCATGACGTCGTCCCAAAGTTTCAGAAATATTTCTACGGGGTCATGGCTGCTAAATGTTGGACCAGGATCGCGTCGGTACGTTTCCTTTTGGCCGGAAAAACTTGCAAAGTCTTCCGTCCAATCGAAATCCGTACTAACATATTCTGCTCCCCCATTTAGTTCTCCATTCATCCATTTCTCTTTCATTCTCTTCTATCTCCTCTCTCACCTCTTGGCGGAAGCTGACTAAATCGTCCAAGGTATAATGATTAACGTCCTCGTCCTCCTCGTCGTAATTGTATTCATCGTCGCCGTCGTCGTCACTCCCGGAATCGGCGAGGAGCTCCGCGATCCTCGCGTCGGTGAGGGGCAGTGGACGACGGGCTTTTAGGAAGCGACGACCAGATGACGTGGATGGAGTTGCCATCTGTTCATCCTGTAAAACAAAAAAAATTAGAAACACAGTGATGGTAGGTGAAGTAGAGAATTAACGGGATAGCGGGCAGGCGCCATCAAGTAAAACTCTTGTGATCCAGCAGCTATCCTTGAAAACCAGTCACATTCTAGAACTAGCGTGTGTAATTATAAAATTGTATAAAGGGGGAAAAGGGGTTACAAAAACTAGACTTACACTTCCACTTGCAGTCACCGCCACCATCGTTGGCGGGCTCCCAGTTGGGCGGAGCGTCCCACGCGGCGTGGTATTGTAAGAGTACTGTGGTACAATTACTGTACAACAGTCCTCTGCGCGCGCATCTTACCCCTGTTCCTGTTGCTGTTCGGTATTCATAGTCTGTGAACAATAAAAGTAAAATAATGAATCCACAGAAAAATAATTTTGCTTGAAATCGGCAATGCTAAGGATTTTTGACGAGTCATGTGCGTAATGCCGCTAACTTACAAAAAACGATGGAGGTTTTCGATGCCTTTCTTTGGTGGTTTGGTATTGTGGTGTCTTGCGACTGGCTGGTGATCTTACAACAAACAAAAACAAACATAAATACATACGCTTGTAAAAATGTGCGTAATGCCGCTAACTTACAAAAAACGGTGAAGGAAAACATCGTGAGGAAACATGTGTCATCCACCAACCCGCCCTGGGCCAGCGTGGTGGATTATGGCCTAAACTCTCTCCTTGCGAGAGAAGGCCCCGAGTTCCAGCAGTGAGAACATTTAGTGGGCTGATGATGATGATGATGATGAATGCTATCTATGGTAAGAAAATAACGTATGTACCTACATGCAAACAAAAACTCAATTTACTTGAATTTGGAAAAATAACGATTTACGAAAAAATACATATGTATTATAAATGAGTAAAATACATATGATATAATTTTATCAATCACCTAATTTATTCTTACTATAATCAACCATCAATTATCTGCAATAATCGGCATTCGGCACACAAAAATATAGCAGCCTGTATCGGATCTCGTATCTGTTGGCTTGGATGACGTCACCACGAGCCACGAGGTCACGCCACTTTCGAGCGACAGCCCCGTATGTGTGAGTGCGACAGCGACATATGTGTGCGTGAGTTTTGGGAGGCCCCGTACTTTCCATGAATTTTAGACAAAACTAAGGAATATTTGGCCAAGGTAACGAATAAAATGGATTTTACGATATATTTACTACTAAAATACAGATATTTCTAAGACATCCCAAACAAAATAAACAGTAAAAACGATAAGCAAAATCAAACGATCGGTCAATTTGCCCGCGAACCAGAAAGTACTAGATATTTTTACTCGATGTTGTATCAAAATATATAACACATTATACTATTGTGATTATGAAAAAAGGCTTGGAAAAATACTCCTAAAGTGTATAATAAAATAGCCACTTACCGTTTATTTCACTAATCTCACTAATTTTCACATATAATACACGACTGCACAGTACGAAGCTATGGCGCGAACTGGCTTAGAAACGGCGCGAAAGTAACCGCGCCTTATATGGTCTGTATTTGAAAAATTTGTTCCGAGTGATTCTACGCTATTGGTTTCATTATGAAGCGGCATTCAATAGGGCTTATATCCATTAAAAAAGTTATGGGAATATCCACCTTCGCTTATACAATATTAGGTTTAAAAGCGGCTGCGACCGAACTGTGACGATTGTCACCGTCCGATGCCAAAGGGTTAAGTAGATACTTTGATATAACAGTGAAAGAAAGAGAAGCTATACACACTGTGCTCTTGATATGGGCCGTGTAAATTTTATACATTTAGATAGATAGATAGAGATAGATAGATAGATAGAGCGGCTCCAAAATTATTGTACTGGATTTGTTTAACCCCACCATTCTCCTACTTTAAAGAACTTTTTTAAATCTTTACATAATTACCATAAGCTTCCTTTTAGGTCAAAAATCAGTCTTTCCCTAAAGGCCCCTTCTGCTTTAACTAAAATTTTCGATGGCATATCGTTTACTTGCAGGGCGGGCGACTCAGTTTTGGAATAAATTGCCCGTGCACATCAGGCGTTCTCCTTCACTAAACAATTTCAAAAATATGTTTAACAATTATATTTGTTAAAATTGTAGACTTGTTGTTGGAAAATTTACTACTTATGCAATTACAGGCGTTTTTTATATATCGTTGATATTGCAATATGTTCTATGTCAACTTTGACGTACTTTACAGGAGACACAAATAACGTTTTTTTGACGTAATTAAAGCGATTGTAATTATCAGCCTTTCATTATAATTAAAAAATAAATGTGTTACACGAAATAATATTTAAAAATAACAATAATTGTATATACATAGTGAAATACCGTGACATTGAACGTATTGTAATAAATATTTCGATTAATATTCATAATCACAGGATGACATAGTTTGTATTGCTTCTCAGAAATTATTCAGTTTCAGGTACTTTCAAAGTGGATTAGAAGAATAATATTTAATATAATTACTTATGGAATATTCCTTTTTACAATTCTATCTTTCGGCTACCTTCAAAATATTACACTACACAAGTAAAACAAGCGAGAGTAAAGAATCTTTTATTATTATATTCCTGAAAAATGATACCTAAAACCATAATAATTAAACTTAACGCCTCTCTCTTTCTTTTTAACCTATTTTAAATTTTTTGGATATGTGTGCAGCCAGAAGATGAGGTTGAGGAACAATTGTGTTCGAGCAAGTCGTAGAATGCGTGATAATCCTTAGGTATTAATGGTTTCATTTCTTGCAAATGAATGAATTTTGCCAGGTCTATAGACAAGGGCGATGTGTACAGAGCAGATTTTTTCAATATTGCATCTTTTTTGTTTGATTGTCTTCTCGGTAAATATTCGAACTCATCATTAAATTTCAGCTTAAATTTTATTTTACCTTCAGGTAAATACTGCAAGGCGCAAATGTCGGTTACGATTGGATCTCCTTTGGTATTTCCTGGTCTGATACTCGAATACCTGCCCCCCCTCAAATTTCGTAAAGTCATCATAGCCTAGAAAGATTACATTGTAAGGATCTTTTCGTGCACTCTTCATAATATTAATATAATCGCCGGGAATATATATTTCTCTGTGAGGAGGCAGTTTTCTTTCTATGGCACTGTGGATAGAGTCTACCTCCATCTGAGTGTGGCCAACTTCCAGATACTTTTGTTCAATTATTACATTTTGTTCTACAGCCAGTTCCAACAATGCATTGGCCAGTTTCACAGATCTATTTTGATAACAACAGCCATCACTCCATAAAATGATTTTTGTGGCTTTTGATTTTTGTAGCTCAGACATTAGATGTTTGGTCAATATAGACGCAAACACATTACTATCCAAACCACCATTGCCCTCATGCCATAAGTAACAAAATACTTCCTTCGTTTTTAAGTTGTAATGTGTGTAATTGTGAACTTTTAGTTTTGTTTTATAGTAAGTGGCTGATGCTTGCATTTTAGGACACAACAGCACAGCTTGCACGTCCATAGTATACACAATAACGTCAGGTCCAGAGTTTTCTTTATCAACTGATTTTTCAGCTCTCGCACTTTCTTTTTTTTCCAAATGGGTAGCATATTCACATGGTTCAATATTGCCGTTTTTATATGAAATGCATTTATTGCATTGGTCTTTCCGGGGTTTGAAAATAGATAAGTTCAATTCGTGAAATTTTCGTGAAAAGGAAGCAGGGCCAAATTTTTTCTTGTTGTTTGTGGTACAGAACTGCAAGTATTCCGTATACAAATCTCCTGTAATGCTGTTCCAAATAGGTTCCAAATATTTTTTTGTAGTTGATTTTCGACAATAATGTGATTCGACTTTAGGCAATTTCTCAAAGAATTCCACAATGCTGTTATCTTCTTCTGAAACGTTATTTTGTGCAGGTGTAACACTTGAGTTCAGCTCCGGATCATTAGTATTCACAGACTTTTGTGTAAGCCAGTCTCGCAACTGCCGCTGTCCGATAGCCAACGTTTTCATAAACATGACTTTACAAACATGTACTTTTCTTGCAGCATTTTCAGAACGCAACATCAAAAAATATTTAAAAGCTGTTTCTTTCCGACTTACATCATTTATCGAAGAGTTACGACGATGCTGGGGAACTCCGATATCAACTAGGCTTCGAACGTGAACTTTACGTGCCTCCCAGGATCTCATTTTCCAAAACTCTTGGAAAATGGACTCCCGGTCACTATCTGATAATTCGTTGCACTCAAACTGTTGCCGAGGACCCCCGCGTTTTAGCGAAGTATGACCACCACAACCATTTTTTAGAATCTTTGCGGGGCGTGAAACAGTTTGTTGGTATTTACCCTCTTCATTCTTTTCGAAACCAGTATATTCCTCTCCTTTGAGTCTGGCTGCAGAGTTTTTGTCCTTTTCCACAAAGATTTATCAGCTTGGCCCTTACTTTTACGTTTATTCTTACGTCCGTTCTCCTTTCGCTTGCGGGTTAGTTTTCCATATCGTTCATCTAAAAATTCTTCAACATCTGATGAACTGCTAGAAGAATTTTCAGAACAACCCCAACTCAGGTTCTGAAGTCTGAAGTCTCGTCATCACTAGATTTGCTAGATTTAGACGGAGAATGAGGAAAAGATGGCCTAAACTTTCCTGTTGCTTCGTCAAGAAGAAGTGCTTCCTCAGGTGACTTTGTAGAAGTTGCTAATTCTACTAACATGTTTCCTCTCGAAAATCTCCTCATATTGTACCTGTAAAGAGCGGATGCAAGCCCTTAACCACCCATGCAAAATAATACATATAATACAGTGCAATACGATCTATGTCACATAATTTGAACCAGAGTAATGACATAAACCATTTTGTATAAATATCTAAAAATAAAAATAGTTATTCAGTACCGAAAAAATAGCTCCACCAAAGCCTGCATCACAATAATTTATCAAAAATAACTTATACAAGCAAGAATCAACGGATATTTGTCGCATGCACCGATACCATCGGTTACTTTGTATGGCAGCAAAAAAACAAGTAATTAACAAAAGTATAGTAAAGCTTATTTCATAATCTGCTTTAGTACAACGAATTAAGTAATTTTACAAGGAACTTACCATTTATCTTTTGTTGAAACAAACGAAAATCTAAAAAAACACTAGCTAAAAAATTCGTTGTCGTTCAAAAGTTGACATAGAACCAATTGAAATATGAGTTTTGTGTTAAAGTTGTCACGTGACGTATTGCATCAGTGTAGAATAAAGCGTTCTGATTGGCTGTTGACATAGAACGTTTTACGGGTGCGTTCATATTTTAATTTAGGATGCGATTTAGAAATAAAAAAAAAATCTTAGAAATTTGACATAGAACATATTGCAATATCAACGACGATATGTTGTAATCGCATTACATTTATTTATAATCGTATTTATTAGTATTGGTATTATACATCAATAATTAAGTACTAGTATTGTTGTATAAGATTAACTAACTACAATATCATTATATTGTGTTTTTATTATTATTGTGTCATTCGTTCCGTTTTTTTGTTCTTGTTTGCGCACCCCATATTCTGACTATTTTACATATTCTTTTCCATCCTAAGGTTGGCTGGAATAGATCGCTTTCAGCGGAAAGGCCGCCCACTGTCGCAGTACTTTACAATGTTTTGTTGAGTTTTGCTGTGCCTTTTTTTAATGTGTCAATAAAGAGTAAGCATAAATATTAATACATTTTGTAGGTAAAACCCAAATACATTTTCCAGTTTCGAAGCTGTTCCGGAATTCCGATATTGGGTATTTACTATCATGATTCAGTGCAGGAATTGAAAACTTTCCGATATTACATTCCCTACTTAAAACAAAAAACATAGGTGTTGCCATGGCACTTACTACTGAGAAAAGAGTACTTAAAACTTAAAACTTAGGTTAAAAACTGGTTGCAAAAACATCATGAATTATAGACGAAAACATTAGAGATGTTTTTTGAAAACTTGTTGTAGCGCACACAAATTTTTCGTGGGCTGTGAATGAAATGAAAGAAATGTTCAGATGAACTCAGTATCGCCCAGAGATGATCGATATTCATTGACGGTGATATCAATTTAATTTTGCAGATAAAAGTAGTACTGCGTAGTGGTACTAGGCGCAATCCGAACGGCTCAAATTCAAAATGACAATCCTTGCTTCTGTAATTCTAAACAGATAAAACAAAGACCGAGATGTGAGATTCCGTGTCGGATTAATCCGACTGGGTTGAGAATTGCTACGCTGGTTTCATTTAATTTCTACAATAAAATAGTCGTAACTTATACTGTCAACTAAAAATAAAACATACCTACACTTTTTTATAGAAAAGAGTGCTTGTCACTGTTTTCTATATAAAAGAGCAGGACATGTGCTTGATAGTAAGCAACATGTCTGCCACATAACATCACATTTTTGGTAGTGGTAGGACTCTTAGCAGAGTCCGGATGGGGTAGTACCACACCTTTGCCAGTTATTCTACCGCCAAGCAGGAATGTGCAGACTTTATTGAAGGGCAATGTTTCCAGAGAAATTACAGGGCTTAGAGATATAAATCTCTGATATCTGGGTGACGAGCGCAGTGCAGTGCTAGGTAATGATTTGGACTCTTCATGTTCCAAGAGCTGCGTGTCACTGTGCCGTTATGTGGCAGGTATGTTGCTTACCATCAGGCATACGTCCAGCTCGTCTCGTCACTATTTACAAAAAAAACACAGTGATACGAAGGTATTGGAATATCAAGAGCCTAAATTATTACCTAGCGCTGCACTGCACTCGTCACCCAGAGATGTTTTATCTCTATGCCCGGTAATTTCACTGGAAGCATTGCCAGTTGAACCGGCACATAGTAATGTTTGCACATCACTGCTTCGGGGTAGAATAACTGGTTATTTATTTCAAGATAAGTTAAAAAATATTTTGTGTACGATTTCGATTACTCGATCGTATATCGTACTATAGCCAAAAAGTCGTATAAATACGATTTAGATCGTATGGTTGACAACACTGGCTGAAATCAGACCCGATTTTTAGATAAGTGATTTATCACGCCCCCTCCGCCCCATTTTCGTCATTTCCTCTGATTTTAGGGCATCGTCTGTAGAGCGCTTTATTTTGTTTGTGAGCTTAGTCTCGATATTTTTACTTCTACAAACTTTGGCAAAATGACCTTTCTTACCACAGATTTGGCAAGTAGGGAAAGCTGGGCAGTATTGATGCACATTACCACCGCAAAAAAAGCAGCGCCTAAATGACGGGAGCTGCAGACACATTTGGAGTTGCTCGACTGTCATCTTCAATTTGATTGAGCTCCATCGCAGGTTTAATCTTAAAGTCATAACAATTTGCTTCAGCCAGTTCAAGAGAAATAGCCTGATTACACGCATTCTCTAGATTTATTTCTAGGTTTTCGAGAAGCCGTTGTCGAATCTTTTCGGAATGTATGCCAGCAATAAAAGCATCACGTACGTATTCATTTCTATGTTCTTAAGCATTAACCGATTTGAAATTACAGTCGTAAGCTAATTGTTGTAGCGTGCGTATATAATCTGCTACTGTTTGTTTTGGTTTCTGCTTAGTCGACCTCAGCAGGTATCTAGCGTGAATCTCGTTTTTAGATTTCAGATAAATTTTATCTAACAGACTTAGAGCTTTGGTGTAGTCTGTTGTCTCTCTTATAAACGAGTATACGGTAGGAGATATATTGTTTAGTAAAATTTTAAATTTAATAGTCTCTGATATTTTGCCTGCTTCCGTTTCTTCAGAAAGATAGTTCTGGAACGTTTCCTTCCAGTATTGATATTTTAGGTCAGCAGCTGGAGTCCCCGGATCCGTGTCGAACTTGTCTGGTTTCAGTAAACGCGTTATAGAGGGCATTCTTTACTACGCATTTATATTATTACAATAAATTGATATTACAAGACTAACCATTGAAATATGGCTTTATTGTAATAAAATTGTATATAGCACATTATTCTTGTAGGCGACAGCATAATAATATGACAGATTACATAGGTATCTTTTTAAGTGGATAATATCAACCAGTATTTATGACAAACTCCAAAGAGTATTATTGTTGTAGAGTAAAAAGTATTGTTAACACCACAATCACACTCAACGACAAGAATGACAAGGCACTTTTATTTGTTAAATTTCCTTTTTTTCCCATGGTTCGGATACTCGACCGGGATAAATATGATAGGAAATTTAGCATAGAAACGAGATAAATAATACAAACTTAGCCTAAGAGCGATAAAGACAAGACAGTACATTCAACTTTTTCGACCGCGGGGCCCATGTTAAGGCTACGGCCCCATGTCCACGGCGCGGCACCGGCCGCCGTGTAGCGCCGCGGCGCCGTCGCCGCGACACGGCACGACGTCGCGCCGCAGCACGGCGCCGCGGACGGCGTGCCGCGGGGGCGAATTCTCAGTTGATATTTGGCAGTTGGTGAGCTCGAACGCGTTTATTTGGAAATGGATCGCGAAAAAAGAGTTGTTCTCCTCTTGTTACTAAGACGAATGAAAAAAAAAACAGAAAAAGAGGAAATTTTGGGTAAATCCATATATTTTAAAAATGAACCAAGATGGAGCTCATTTCAAAAGGAAATATGCAGCGCTAAAAATATGTGGAAATGAGAAATTTTTTGAATATTTTCGAATGACCATTACCAGTTTTGAAGAACTACTTACCAAGATAGCACCTCGTTTACAAAAACAGTATGTGTTCAGAAAACCTGTTGATCCTATGGAGATGCTTGGTTTAACAATCAGGTAAGAAATAAAACGAACTTATCAAAATATGATTATTTATTATTTTTATCAAATATTTAATCAAAACATACAGGAGTCCAAATGGTGGAGGATGGATTTAGCGAAGTCTGGCCATGGATACTTGTAGATGATGGATTAGGAGTTGTTTGATCTTCCTGTGATCTTTGGTAGTTACTTTGAAATGCTGTTTGGTAACCGCTGTATGACGGTTGATTGTATTGATATGTGGGTTGATTGAAATCTGTCAATATTTGCATTACACGACTTTGATAGGTCAATGTGTGGAAGTCGTCTAGTTTTTCCAGAAATGGTAAAATTGATTTAAAAAAAGATACATGTCTGTTTTCGGCTGTTTTCAAAGTTTCGACAATTTGACTCTCAAAATCATCTTCACCGTATTTTCTTTTACGCGAAGTAGTAGCATAAGGTTGGTACCGTGACCTTTCATTTGTCTTTGGAGCTTCAGACTTTTCTTCCAATATACTACAGCCTGTTAAATTTGGTGCGTTTTTTTTTTCAAAAACATCAGCTGTTTGTACAAATGATATTCTTTTAAATTGTTTGCAGCAGCTCCAGATTTGTTTGCAAGCTCTTTCTTTTTTCATGTATTTCATGTAGTTGTCTTTGATGTTTGTCCATTTTTTGATTATGTCATTTCCTGAAATAATAAAAGTTAGATTAATATTTTAATGCCTACATGTACCTACCTACATATTTATCATAGGTTATACAGGTTGTTTCAAAATGACACAATAATACTGAACACGGTGAGAGCACTCATGTATACGAATAAATTTTCAGAGTTGATGCCATAGTAAAAGTTATTCGTATGCACATGACCACTCTCACTCATGACACTCTATTTCGTCATTTTGAAACATCCTGTATATAGGGCACAATGGCATAGGTGGGAACGGCTTGTCTTAAGCAGGTATTACCTATTAATACTTAGTTAAAACAGGCAGTTCCTGTAATTTTAACTTTTGAATAATATTCCTCCTAGCAGAACCGGTTCTACAAGATGTCAAAGTAGCTCAACTGATAGCTTTGTTTTAAGTTAATGCTCTACCAAATGTATATTTTATGTTATTCAAGGCAATTCAAAAATTGAGCTGCTTTAACAGTTTGTGATAACACCGCTCCGTCCTAAGAAACTAGTAAAAATATTTTTTCTAGTTTTTTTTTCCAGACGAAATGTTGAGTGTGCTTTTGGCATACTCGTACTTGCAAATAAATGGCGTATATTTCACAGGCCTTTAAACGTAAAATATGATTTTGCAACAGACATTATTAAAGCATGCTGTGTATTGCACAACTTTGTTGTATCTCGAGATGGAAGTAAAATGTCCGAAGAACTGTTTATCGATGACTCCCTTGTGGACTTGCAACAAACTATGGATAACGTTTCTTTATCACATCCAGTAAATATAAGAGACGAATTCTCTAAATATTTTAATAGCGATGTCGGCGCGCTCAGTTGGCAATTAAGCAAAATATAACTCGAAACCAGTCACGAAACCAAAATACTACCTGGCTTCTATTTATCAAGACTGGGTTCTTGTGCAAAAAAGATGACGTCAGTATAAAATATCACTGTGTGCGAGAGAGACAAGTAAACACGGGCGGGCATTACAAGGTTCTCTTAGTTAAACGGAGTATCTATAGTTTGTGGTTTGAAAAGATTTTCCTTCGTAATTTTTTTGTTCGTTAGTTCGTATTTATTGTATTCTATTCTATTTTTCGATAAAAATATATATCGATGAGACCACTGTTCTCCATTATCATTAAAACTTTAAAGACAAATAAATGTTAGTACTCACCCAGTTTAGTTTTTTCTTTATTATCCTTGTCATCAAATGATTCAAAAATGATTCGGCAAACGTCTTTCCATGCTTCTGTTTTTACATGTTTGTCCTTATAATTGTCACTTGTCTTATCCCAGAGCACTGGACGCGTCTCCACTAACGATATAAAGAAATCTGAATCGATATTTTCCACCATTTTGATTCACACACATGCGCGCACGCCAACTGCTAAATATCGACTGAGATCGCCCCCGCGCGTCCGCGGCACCGTGACACGGCACGACGTCGTGCCGCGCCACGGCGACGGCGCCGCAACGCCACACGGCGGCCGGCACCGCGCCGCGGACATGGGGCCGTAGCCTAACTACAGGTTGACACGGGCATTTTGCATGGCGGCGCCATGTCAACTACTAGTTAACACGGGCATTTTAGACTGAATCGCGATGTTAACTACTAGTTGACGCAGGCATTTTAGAATTGTTAACTACTAGTTGACACGGGCAAGCAAGCGGATATCACTGCAGCATCAGAAAGTGCACAGAACACCAGCATTACTGTAAACCGCTGAGGACTTTCGCTAATACTTGCTTCGGACAAAGTATCATTCCTGTGTTGATCCCCATTTTTTACAGTAATACGCCTTTTGCGTCTGTTGGAATGAGCTTTAACAATTCTTTCAGGTCTTGAATTTTTGCAGTAGATATTTCCAGTCGGATAGGAAGGTGTATAGCGAAATTCGACTTCTGTTTCCGACCTCTTCCACCCCTTGATATATCAACCACCTGAGGTTCCTCCTCAAGTTTTGATTTCATGAAAAGTTTTAATGGTTCATCACGGCGTAATTCTATTTCAAAAGTAGAAAGCCTAGATATCTTTTATTTTCATCACATTTTCGAAAATTCGTGTAGCCATAATTTGAGAACGTTGTAAACTCAATCAAGATTCTCCTTGAGACGAAGTTTCTGTAGCAGGAAACCTGGCCTGGCTCTCCTGAGATTGATTCAGTCTCGCCTCACGATTTCTTCTTACAACGCCTTCTGCAGTTTCCTCTAATTGTACTAACCTCATATCATTTTAGCTTTTCTGCTACACTGGGAGCGGTTAGATCTTTTTCAAGGCATTTTTGTTGAAATTTTACTGTGGGAATTAATGAAATTCAATTCTTTATTTGCGCATATGGGTATTTACAGTTGTATAGATATAAAAACAGAGCTCCATATTCCGCCTTTCAGCATGCAAAAACATTAAAAACAAAAGTTAGCAATGATTAAAGAAATTGTTGCATGATTACAAAAATAGACACAAATTTATATCAACGTGATTTCCAATTATTAATGTCAAGGTTCATAAGATGTTATGTAGTAAATATTTCAAAATTAGAAAAAATAATAGTATGTAATAAATGTTCTAAAGCATGCCAAAAAACGTATACCCAATATGCCCATACAACCCATTTTCACATCAGGTCAAGTCAAGCAAACAGATTTGTACTCTTCGACACTGTAGTATGTCTTCTCTATGAGATAGCAATTAAGTTTGTATTTGAAGACATTTTCTACATCTATTTCATGAAGGCTTCTAGGTCGATGGTTGTAAATATGGGTGCCATACAAACAACACTGTTATTGAGCAGGGTAGTTCGGTTTGACGGAAGGTTAATTTTACATTTGTTTCGTTTACTTATAAGGTGTGTATACAAATTCAATTTTTTTCCGCAGAAACATTGCACATTCGTAAATCTTAAGACAGGGAAACGTTAAAATTCTTACATTTTTGAAATGTGGTCTACAACTATCTCTCTGTTTGAGCTTGTATAAGTCTCGGATACATTTTTTTGCGCTTTAAAAATTATTGCTTTTTTCGTGCTACTTTCCCAGAATATTATGCCATATCGGAGTGTTGATGAAACATATCCATAATGAGCTGTTAACAGTGCAGTGGTATTTACAATTTTTGGAAGTATGTAAAAGCCGTACGAATGCTGACTAAGTCTGTTCACCACATTATCCACATCACATAGTTACTCATGCCATTTTATTCGACAATCAATGTTAAGGCCTAAAAATTTGTTGTGTCAATATTTTATTCAATATTCAATGAAAACCCGAAATAAAATGTTTAATGTACAAAACGATTTGTGGCTTTGAAACTGAAGTTAAGATTTATGCTCAGTAGAGAAAAGTTACCATGGCGTATAACAGCTTTCATTGCAATTCGAAACGAAATAAATTGGAACCAATTTTGCCACATTTTGGGGAAGCAAAGATCCAATAATAATAAACTTAGCCCTTGAGTGATTTCAAAAAGACTAAGTCTAAGTATTTACGGCGATTTTCCAGACTGTAAACTTCAATTCCATTAACAATTTATGGCAGTGTACAAGTAAATAGAGCTGGGTTGGGTGCGAGAAAGAAAAAGGAAGACCAAGACATAATAAAAACCTTTGTACAACAAGGCAAAAATGACGGTTACAAAGTGCACGCTATGAATTTAGAAATACGAAGTGAGTGGTTAACCATAGGTGAGATTTGTACCCCATTAGCTCTGAATTGGCGCACCTTGATCTATGACTGGTCTCCTGCCTTATTACAATTTCATCCAAATGCTTTCCAAATTGACTGGCCTCGTGTCTTAGTACTTAGTGCGAGTAATTCTGCCTGCAAAGTCGAGGGTCGTGGGTTCGTTTCCCACCCAGTGAAAATATTTGTGTGATGAATACAAAATATTTGAACTATGTCTGGGGTGTCTATGTATTATAAGTACGGATTTACAACTATACGTATATATACGTACTAGCTTTTACCCGCGACTTCGTCCGCGCCACATATTTATTAAAGTAATTGAGGCAGTACCTACTCGTATGTCTATACAAATTCATACAAATTCACGTTTCCTAATCAAAATCGGTCTAAGTCAAAGTTTTATATTTATTAATAAATGTACAATTTACACGACAAATTAAAAAGAAACTATGTTCTCAAAAAATTAATCAAAAACAGACTTTAATTTAAAATCATATTGGGACGGTCCACCAAATTTTATTAGAGTCTATTAGTAGATATATCGACTGATTACATGAACGCAAATTTTAGTTTGTTGTTCATATTTCAAAAACCGCCGCACTGATTTCGATAAAATTTATATGACCACCTCTGAACTATAATCTACCAACCAAAAAAAACCACCATCTAAATTGATTCACAATTGGAAATACAACTGGATTGATAACCTCCTCCTTTTTTGAAGTCGGTTAAAAATAGCATACAAAAAGTGCCAAGATCCTTCCATGCACACTTTTACTCCTCATTTCCACTCTTTTCAACTCTTTTTCTGTGATAAAAAGTCGCCGTTGTCCTTTCCTAAGTCTAGGTAGTCTATCTGTGCACCAAATTGTAACAAACTCTTTAAGTGGCTTAGGCGTTAGACGGTAACGGACAGAGAGTTACTTTCATATATATAATTTCATATGAGAATTGAAAACAGGTGTTCCTGATCATTTTATAGGAGGCAGTTGTAAAGGTTACCGAAAAGTAATACGTTTACTCCTCCAAAAACTCATTTTACAGTTCTTAATTTGCCTTAATCGAGCGTCCATCATGCATAACATTTGATAAGACACCATGGAAATCTCGTCGACTATCAAAAATTCTGTCTGATAGTCTGATACGCCATTTAGTGGCTGCGCCCAACTTAAGTATTGAGGTTGTATAGTGCACTGTATTCTTCTTGTCAAGCCCTTTTATTTGATACCCATGTTGATGGGGTTCATAAAACCTAAGTTATCCGCCATTGTGTAGAGGCCGCCATCTTGGATTTTAATTTTATATAATACATTGCATTCTACTGGTTGAGCACTTTCATTTGATACCCATATTGATGGGATTGATAAAACCTACGTTATCTGCCATTGTGTAGCGGCCGCCATCTTGGATTTCAATTTTTTATAGTACATTGTATTCTGCTTGTTGAGCCCTTTCATTTGATACCCATGTTGATGGGATTGATAAAACCTACGTTATCCGCCATTTTGTAGCGGCCGCCATCTTGGATTTCAATTTTTTATAGTATATTGTATTCTGCTTGTTGAGCCCTTTCATTTGATACCCATATTGATGGGATTAATAAAACATAAATTATCCGCCATTTTGTAGCGGCAGCCATCTTGAATTTATAATGATAATGAATAAACATAATTGTATTGTCACCAAAATCCAAAGTGTATACAAAATTTCAGATTAATCGGTTGACAGGAAGAGGGTGAAATTTGAATTCCTAAATTTGACCCAAGAATAAATAATAATCAATAATAAAAAGAAAATCCCAATTCCACCCCCGTAGGTACAATTCGAAACTACAAAACTGCTAAAACATACATTTTATGGTTTCGTGTTAAATATCTAGACGTAAAGTTTCATAGTTCTTCAACAATGACGAAGTTTTCCATATAAACTTTCATCCCTTATTTTAACCCTTTCAACCCTTTTTTCGGAAACAAAAGTAGCCTATGTCCTTTCTCGGGATCTATTTTATCTATGTATCAAATTTCATCAAAATCTGTTGGTTGGTTTAGGCGGTAAAGACGGACAGACAGACAGACAGACAGACAGACAGACAGACAGACAGACAGACAGAGTTACTTTCGCATTTATAATATTAGTATGGTTTATATCAGCTATCTGACTGCCATAGCACAAGTTTTGCTTAATTTGGGGTCAGATGGATACCCTCCCTGACCGGAGGAGCTTGGTAAGGTGGGGAAAAGCATCTGAAAAATGATGCTATACTTCTGAAGAGGCGATATGTTTTAGGCAAGGTACATATTGGTGGGATGCAAGGTGCTCCTTAATAGGGGTCATTACTCACGGCGCCATGACAGAGTACTTGAAAATCATACGTGAGCCTTTCAGTAGCTAGAGCCCAAAACGGATTGACGATAAACAAAAGACAAATTAACTTTGTAAAAGAAGGCTAACTTCAAACTCCAGGAACAAGCCTTACTCAAGCCTGGGTACAGCACCTGATTAGACTATTTTAAACCTACACACAGTGTAGTGTCACAAGTCTCGGGATCTACTCGGGATTTCTCTCTCTACCACATGATGGACCCGGCACCCGCACGGTGAATCCATGGAATGGTAAGAAGAACGCCTCTCTTAATGTGTTTTAACCGATGGGTATATAAGCGTACTTGGCGATGGATACCGAGCGTGTAAAGAAGTATATTAAGACACTTAGACTGGACGGGTTCAATACGATTACTATGAACTTTATAGAATGATGACCAAATAACTGTGTTGTACTTTAAAATACTGCGTACATGCGCGAAGATACATTTGAGTAAAGACACATGAGACAGTAGGAATTTGTAAAACTCTTTGAAGATCGTGAAACGAAACCTAACAATTTGTTACTTCTGTTGGTTATGTTTTCATAATGGTCACGAAAAGTTAATCTTTAAGTTATCCGCATATAGCAAACAAGGACAAGAGAATAATCAACTAAATCATTAATAAACGACACAAAAAGCAATTGTCCAAGGTGTGAACCCTGGAGTACACTGGTGTATGGTATGGTTGCAGAAGCTGATAAGAAGCCTTTAAGCTATAAAGTAAGCTATATAAAAAGCTATAAGAAGATAGCTGATTTCCTCTGAATAGATATTACTCTAGCCATCTTAGAAGGATAGTAGATTACCCTGTATCCCAAAATGTTGTGCTAATTTAGGGATTAGTATATCATGGTTGACTTTATCAAATGCCTTTGCAAAAACAGTATAAATACAATCCACTTGAGTACGATTAGCAAAAACTCTGCATAGATAATTCTTGTACTCAAGAAGATTAGATGTAGTTGATCTATTGAATATATTGAAAAAGAAATTTGCAGTCCTTGAATGGGCAACTCTACAGAACCTAGTAACATTTACAGATTTTTGAGCTTTTACGCTGGGCGTTGCTATATAAACTGATTATCATGTTTGTTCTGTGATCGTAGGATGACTTAGGCAAAGGTTTTATACTTCCTCAGGCATATTGTGAAATATGGAATCATAACAGTAAAGAAATGTGGGTGTATTTATTCTCAATCTTTTTTAACAGTTCAATGGGGTTGGTGACATTGGGTATGCTTGTGAGACAACTCATTGTTTTCTTATTGTTTTCTTGTAAGCTATGGGAGCAGCCAGAAGTTGATAGTTCTTGTGGCTCCTAAAACAAAAACAAAATTTAATTATATTGATATGAGTTATTAACATTTCTTTACATGATTACAAAAACCCCACGGCTTTATCAGCGCAGTGTCATCCAATAATTTCCATGTTAAGAGTATAAAAAGTACATAGCTATATTTCAATCTGATCCGTTAGAGGTAAAATTAGGTGGCTAGTTCATAAATTACCTATGTAGTTTTATAATATGGAATTTAATACGTTTACTATACTTTTGCAGTTCAATTTTGTGTACATGTCTAATGGTTGTAAGCTGGCCTTATACTCTAAAATAAATAAGAGAGTCAAATAACTGGTATAATTATATTAAATAAGTTGGAGATCGTTACAGTACAAAATTTGGAAGTGAAAGAGGGCCATTTTGATCGTCGTATGGGGTTTTATTAAGTTTTTGCCTGCAGTCCGTAGTCTGTATCTTTTCCGCTTGGCGGCGCTGCGCGCTTCCGCTGATGACGTATTCTTCGAACGACCAATGACAGCGTTCTTTCAAAGGCTGTCGGCATACATAGGCACAGATCGCCAACATGGTGTTTTATATTCAATACCTATCATCAAAACATAAGTGCATTAATGTACTGCTGTTTGCTGATAACAGATCTCTCGCAATAATATTGGTTTCAAGCGATTCAAAACTGTTTAAAAATAACAACTACTAATAGTAGTAACTTACCCAGTTTCTATAACAATTCGTGAACGTAAATACTAAATCACAAATTATAATACAAGTAAAAAAGCTAGGTATTACTATCAAAACAAAAAAGGGTTACTAGTTCATTATTCTTATCCTTATCTCAGATTTGACTCACATCTTTCGGGAAAGATGCAAAAGAGAAATAAGCTCTCGCAAAAGTGATCTTCGATCCCAATGGTGATTTTACAATTAAAATTCAGTGATTTACTTATTTTCAGTAAAATCACTGATTCTAAGACAAAACTGGGCAAGCTATCAGTGTTCCTGCAATTTTACATATTCACCATACTATTAATGATATGGTGAATATGTACAAGGGATACAAGGCAGTATAATAACGAAAATATTAGAAAATTACACTGCTAAAATTGCAAAGCAGGTACTAATTTGGTCCTGTTTTCATGACAGCTCTTGAAAGCTGATAATGCTTTGCTTGAAAGCAGATAAAAAATTAGGCGGTCGCTATTTTAGTGCAAATGTATGAGTTTCGTTCATTCGGTTCAAGTCAAATTCTGTTTTAGACAGATTATGTTTATGACAAAAATACAGTTAAGCAAACAATAGGTACAGTGTAATAATTTCAAAACGAAGTGAAAAGGGGAGGTCACAGAGCCGTGGGTGCGCCCCTACTACCTAATGGACTTTTGGCTTAACGCGGAGTCCCAGGACCCGAAACCTAAACCTAACATACACCTGATACAAAAAAGAATTCGAGCCAAGCCCTAGTTAAAATCGTTCTGTCTGACTCATACATACATAAATACCGAGTGCAAGCACACTGTCAAGTGCTATCGGAGCGTACTCGCATTGCGAGCAGTAACTAGTGCTGAGCGGAGAGAAGGCGCGATACCCTCGAGACGAGTAGGTATCGAAACTCGGTACAAAATACGCGAATGTCTAGGCGTTTTTCATGTTCTAGATGTTAAAAATGAGTTGCAGTTAAACCAATAGTAAGGTTATTTTTACTGTTAAATTACATTTGAATTATGTTTTCTCTCGGATTAGAACAGAAAACAACAGAAAGAACTATAGTATTATCTTTCAAAACATTTTTCATGACAGAATAAATGGAAATAATAGTATTTCTCACTACCAACGGATTGATTACCAATCAGGCACATTTCTCGCTCGTCATATCATCTAAAAATGCTGACGCATTTCTAGCGTCAGCATTTCTAGATGGCCATGCCATGATGACCAGGCCACGCCCTTTCAGCATTTCCATTGGCTGACGCATTTCTAAATAATTCATAGTCCCGACTTTACCCGAAGATTTCTTATCATACCCAGCGTGACGCTAGAATTCAATTCACAGCCCACGAAAAATCTGTTGAGGCGCTCTAAAAGAAGTTTTCACTTCAATAAAAAACACATTTAATGGTCCAAAACTACTACATATCCCAAAAACCCTGCTGGTGGATTTATGTTGCACGTATTTATGGTATCTGGCCCATCCTAGATATCCAAGTATCCCTGAGGATGCTCCGCAATGCAAGTACAGCAGTACTGAGGGATGGCCTTTGCCGTCCACATCATTTTCAAATAAAATACTAAAGTACTTTTTCATATCTACTGTACTTACTTGAACAGTAGTCAGCTGGCGTCCGTCTTCTAGAAGCAACTCAGGGTTTTGAAATTAGTAATTGCATAGGTTTTGTAGCAAGTCAGCTCTATTCCTGAATTTCCTATCGAGCGTGAACACCATTTTCATGACAATATTGTCACCGAAGGAAATGTCGTAGTTCTGATATAAATATTTAAATTGTTTTGATTTTTGGTTACGAGATGGTGGCCTTAAAAGCCTTATACAAACATTAATTAACTAGCTAATTCACTTTGCATAACAGTTTTAAGCATTCAAAGATGTATTTCATATTTTAATTCACGTTCTATGATGGTTTTTATTTTGGCGTCTTTTTCGATCAATTTAGCATTTCGTCGTTTTGCTGTGCAAATTGTCTGAGATCTTAATATTTTTTGATCCTGAAAGGACATTGTTCATTTGAAGGGTCTTTAGGCTTAAACGTGTCCATTGATTTTCACTGACATCATAAATTGAACTTGATAGCTTCTGACATCACTGACATCATAAATTGAACTTGATAACTTGATAGCTTTAGGCAGTAGGTGTCAGAATATTATCATTTGTTAGTAGTAGAAAGATTACTTACGCATATTTCCCATAAGTAAAGCGAATGTTGACGAGATTATTTTTTTACAAAAATTCAACATAATATATTGTACCATCGGAGGGCCAGAGTCGTTATGGGAGGTTGCCATCGATTTCCGAGGGCCAGTTAGGATCCTACGAATGCATTTCATCTACCGCATAAAAAAACATCACAATATTTAAATACGAAACACACACATGACACAACAAAATATGAACAAACAGCTGACAACTACGCATTTTGTTTCGATCTAAAAAAATATATGTATAATTGAGCTAATTCAGAACCGGTACGGTTTTTGGGGTTGATGCTGATCACTACACCATAAGATCCATCTTTCCCAAGCTACTTTGTATGTATTTAGAGTAGACCTACGCCATGAATTTTTTAGTAGGGGATAATTGTTCAGTATTTCATGGGTTTATTGCTTCAGTCCACCCCCACATTTCTACGCTTCCAGGATTAACTCTCTCACTGGTGGTGGAGAATGTCCTGTCGGTTAGATAGATTTGCAAGTTGTTCAGGGTGAAAGGGGGTGCAAGCGCATGAGTTTTGAGATCTGTTCGCCAGAAAACTTTCTCCGAACGCAACGAGGAGTTACTACAAGATATGTTCCTATCGATTGATTGAGATGGAATAGTACTTTGGGTACGAGAAATATGGGTGAGAACACCCATACCAGCGGTATTTCCATACGAAGCTGAAGGCATCGTGAAATAGAGCTTGATGGTCTCTCAGATCCGTCGACGCATAGAGTTGTGGACTACATGTGCTGTTTTCGACGCAACCAGGTCTATCATGGGTGTTCCCCGCTTCGAAAACACCATGCCCACACAGTCTGGTAACAGGTGCCACTCCGGGGGTCGGCGTTGACGTGATAAGTGATTAGCATGATTGTTGTACTTGCTCGAGATTTATGGTGTATGCTGAGGTGTATCTGAAACAGATGTAGTATTATTAAAAAAATTATAGGTTATAATCCCTTAAGCTTCTCAGAATATCTTCTATATGCCGATTGTAAGATTATTCCCAAAATTGCGAATGTAGTTGTAATATACTCTGCCATAATACTAAACACTCTTACTTTGACTACTTTTGAACCTTCTGATGTAATGTACATCTGCGAAATCTCATATTTTAGAATACCACGAGTCTCAAGAATATTTGCTGTCGATAAGATGAAAGAATACACCAAATAAATATCAGTGAGGTAATGCAAATAAAAATTGAGGCTTTGAGTTTTCGCTTCAATGACAATGAGTCAGCTAGAATCACACTGTTAATTGATTTCTTTACAATAAGCTGCGACCTTGGCGCCTCAATCAAATCCAATACGCTTTTCTCTGCCACTTTACCCTCTTGCATGATATCTACATTATCATTTACACCTGGAATTTCAATTCGCGTTCTAGATTCATACTCAGGAGGCGCGCTCGCTAAATTAATGAAGTGCTGCTTAGACATGCTGAGACTGATATTCTTTAACTAACTTTTTGGTTATGTACATGAGAGATAAGTAATAATTTCGTACCTCAGTCCTTCCGTAGTTGAGCGACTGCGGTCTTGTTGTCGCATTGTATCTAAATTGAGTTGCCTTTCACTGCGCGAATGTTGTACTGAATCGCGAGTATGGCTAACATCTCTGTCCCGTTGGAGTGCAGATTTTTCTCCTGTGGTGGCCACTTGCCCCAGCAAGTTTGATTGTTTTTTTGAGCACCCCAAGCTAGTTCCGAAGCAAAACATATTTGTCGATGGTAAAGGACGCCTCTTGGTACAACAAAACTGGCCAAGGATTCCAAATTGTACCTGATTTACGCTCTTTCGAGTAGTTAGCACAGAGTTTGCATGTTTGTACAGCGAGCTGGACATGATCTTTCAGGACTGAAATGTTCTGATTTACTATTTGATCATAGTCTATACATATGTACAATAATCCTCATTTGCCATTGTTCCCGCAGAATTTCGTTCGAATCCCAGTTCGTTAGAATTGAGAAGGTTATGGGCGCTATGCTTAAACCGAATAGTAGGCGCGTCATTTGTAATAAGTTCTTTGTTGTAAACGAGCCGTAGAAAGCACTTTTGAGATTCTGTCATTTTAGACAGATTCTCTTATTAGACAGGTTATTCTAATTGACATGACTTTGTGGACGTCTATTTTTGTAAATAGGTAAATGAATTATATTGAATAAAGATTTAAAAATATTGATTAAGTACACGTATTACTCATAAATCATAATTTAGAGGAAAGTAAAACTTGATAATGTTTTTAGACAGATAGACAACTCTTTATTATGACACAAAGAACAGAAAAATATAGTAAAACACTTATGAACTTGCGTCACAAAAGGCGTCCCTGGAGAGCAACCTCTTCCAGGTAACCAACTTAAAAGAAAACCGCCTAGAACAAGGTTAGGTAGGCGAGGTGACATTTTTCCTTAATACTACTAATTGTACATGTAATTATACCCCTACAATATAAAACAATTTAATATATTGTATTGATTACAATAGTGAGCTTAATTAATATAAATAAATATTATAAACCTACTACAACGAATATAAATGTATGAACAATTGGGATGACGACAGGGTTAAAAAATGTACCAATCTTATTAGTCCATCAGGTGGATTATAGAAAAATATGGGGCACGTATATTTTTGTTTTATCAAATTATAAAAAAATCGATGAAGTAATAGATCATCAAACTTCCGGAGTGGGGGTTGTGACGTCACTTTATCGTAAAAATCGTACCATACCGTGACGTCACTCGAAACTTCTAATCACTGTATCTTCGTCATTTTTATTTATTTATTTATTTATGTCATAGCTACTTAACTTACTCACAGTCAAGCCAATACGTATGTCAAGCCATTAATTTAAAAAAAACATGAATTGCCTTAAATTAAACTTACATGAATTAATGTCATCAAAAAAACAAAATAAAAAATTAAATGTCAAATCAAAAAAAAAATGTCATTCACGTTCAAATAATAAAAATGGAAAATAATAATAATACTAAAAACACACAAGATTCACAACATACATATTTCAAATAATACAGCTCTTTTAAAATCTGCAATCGAACAAATGAATAAGTCAATTTTGTCTGCAACTCGATTTAGCGTCCGCAGCCCCGGCACCAGCGGCGCCCACTCCAGCAGGTAGGTCCGCGCGCGCGGCACCGCGAACAGCCGCGGCCGGCGGCGTCGCGATACGTACTCGTCCGGCACGCATAGCCGCATACCTTCCAGTATGTCTGGGTCCGACGAAACCCCCCTGAACACTCTCAACATATAATAAACTAGAGCCCACTCCCTTCTTACTTCCAATCTGTTATATCCTACCATACCCAAAACGAATAAGGTAGAATACATGAGAGGATAGAACGGATAAACTCCGTACAGCCTCAGGTACAGGAACCGCGTAAATTTATTTTGTATCTTCTCCAACATCTGGATGTATTTAGCCTCGTGCGGAGCCCAAACTGCCGAGTTGTACTCGAGCTGGCTGCGGATCAGAGCATCGTACAGGGCTGATATCGCTCGGACGTTCTTAAAACCTGAAGCGTGGCGGAGCACAAAACCAAGTCGTCGATACGCTTTCATACAAATTTGAACGATATGCGTTCTAAATGTTAGATCGCTGTTAATAGTGACGCCCAGATCTCGGATCTCCTTCACACGCTTCAGGACCTCGCCCTCCACATTGTAATCGTATTGTAATTGGTTTCGAGCTCTACCCAAGCTGATCACCGAGCATTTACCGACATAAAACGGCAGTTTGTTTTCGGTACTCCATCACATTACTCCATTGATGTCCTCCTGTAATCGCTGACAGTCTCTGTAATTTTCTATTGCTAAAAGTAGCTTGAGGTCATCCGCAAAAGGTAAACATTTAGCTTCTCTGACTACCGCTGGCAGGTCATTCATCAATCATAATAATGAATTCCAACGGTCCTAAATTTGAACCTTGACTCACGCCAGTTCTTGTGAAATAGGGCTCGGACCTGTGATTGGCGTACTCCACGTACTGTCTCCTCTCCCTCATATAGCTCGCAAAAAAGTGCAACAATTTGTTGGTGCATCCGATAGCCGCCAATTTCGCTAACAGTGTGTCGTTGTCGACTAAGTCGAACGCCTTTTTGAAGTCAAAATAAGCGGCGTCGACCTGCACTCCCGCGTCCACTTGATGGGTGACGTAAGCCATCGCGTTTTATTACATTATAAATCAAACATAGCTAAGAACATCTGCACGGATATTAACCTTCAAATAAGAAAACCGCATCGAAGTCAGCCCGTCCCTTTGAGTTCTACGGTGCCACAGAAACACAAACAGACACAGACAGACAATCAGACAGCATCGATATCAAACTTATAACACCCCTTGTTTTGGTCGGGGTTAACAAAGAAAGGCTTACGTACGTTACGTACTGTTCTAGTTGATTTTGTTCGTTTTCGAGAATGATTTTCAGATTCTATAACTAAAGACGATGTTGTCGGCTCTAAAACAAGAAATATTTAATAATTAGCAATATACATAAAAACATAGGTAAGCTCCTAGGACAGATAATAAATACATCTGTGAATTCAGATCTTTGTTTCATTCAGTAAATCAAGCTGTTAAAAAAAGAAATGCTCACGTGGACTAATTGATTTTCTTCGTGTTATGGGATCATTTCTAGATTCTATATCAATAGATGATGTTGTCGGCTCTAAAACAGATGAATATATTTAATTATCTATACTAATATTATAAAGCTGAAGTTTGTTTGTTTGAACGCTAGGATCTCGGGAAGTACTGGTCCGAATTTAAAGATTATTTTTCTATCGGATAGGCCGTTTATCGAGGAAGGCTATAGGCTATAGAACATAACGCTACTATCAATAGAAGCGGAGCATGAATCAAGAATGTAACAAAAACGGGAAAAAATATTCCTTTTTAAGAGTTTTCGTGCTTTGACATGACAGCATGTGTCATGTGTCTAAGATGGCGCCATTGAATAGGTATAAACCTTTGCTAATTGGTACGACTGATTACGATTGAGTTACGATTTAAGAACGAATTACGATTGAATTGCTACGACCAATTTCCGACAGGTGGCGTAGCAGGTAGCTAAAGAGGTTTTTTGTTTGAAAGCGATATTCTCAGGAATGACTGAACAGATTTCAGTCATTTTTTCATCGTTGGATATATATGGGATCCCGATAAGTGGTATATAATGTACCACGGGCGAAGCCGGGGCGGACATCTAGTTAGTAATATATATAAACATGGCTTAACTCCCAGAACAGCTAATAAATACATCTATGAATTGAAATCTAGTTAATTTCCTTGGAAACCGAGGAGAAAACCGAGGAGTATAATCGGCCACTATGTATAGCGTATGTGGACTATAAGAAAGCCTTCGATTCCATCGAGACCTGGGCAGTGCTTCAGTCTCTCCAGCGATGCCGCATCGACTATCGCTATATCGAAGTGTATTTATAGCAAAGCCACAATGTCTGTCCGATTACAGGACCAGTGCACAAAACATATCCAGCTACAGAAAGGCGTGAGACAGGGAGATGTTATAACTCCGAAACTGTTCACTGCCGCGCTGGAAAATGTTTTCAAGCTACTGGACTGGAACGGATATGGCATCAATATCAACGGCGAATGCATCACTCACCTTCGGTTTGCCGACGACATAGTCATTGTGGCGGAGTCGCTGGAGGACTTCGGTGCTATGCTCAGGGACCTCAATAGAGTATCAAACAGGTAGGTTTGAGGATGAATATGGACAAGACGAAGGTCATGTCAAATGTTCATGTCTCACCTGTACCGGTTATTGTTGGGAATACCACACTCGAAGTTGTTGACGAATTCGTCTACCTGGGTCAAAAGATCCAATGAGGTAGATCCAACTTCGACAAAGAGGTCCAGCGAAGGATCCAACTCGGATGGGCAGCGTTCGGGAAACTTCGGCACATCTTTGAGTCCAAAATACCCCAATGCCTAAAGACGAAAGTCTTTAACCAGTGCGTGTTGCCAGTGATGTCTTATAGAACTGAGACGTGGTCCTTCACTGTGGGCCTCATAACGAAACTCAAAGTCACACAGCGAGCTATGGAGAGAGCTATGCTCGGAGTCTCTTTGCGCGACAGAACCCGTAATGAGGATATTCACAAAAGAACGAAAGTGGCCGACATAGCTCAAAGAGTATGTAACGGTTCGACTCAACCGTTCCACCTAAATAATAAAAATATACTTGTCGTCTCGAGGAACTTAAATAATAGAACGGACATTGCAGTAAAACGGAACGCTGTCGCGCGACCAATCAACAAGCTTCAAAGAATTCAAATCAACCAATAACGTGAAACGACGCTCCGCGTCATAAGGTTATAAAAAGCAACTCATTTCACGGAAGACGGCATACCAAGTAATTTTTCTAACTAATTAATAAATAACCGAAATACTGTTCGAAGGCTTAAAGCCATAAGTGAAAAATAAACCCCATCGGCACAGATCAGAAAATAGTTACTTCGTAACAGATGCATCACTGCCATACAAAAGCGCAGATACCTACACGATAATAACCTAAACTTTCGTAAACTACTTACCTACTGTTACTTGCAAGCAAAAATACACCTTTGCACAAGCACACAGAGTTGAGAATACCGTGCGCCCCGTGTGACTTGTCGTCTGCTTACGTCACTGACCAAGCGTGCTAGGGTTGTACGAAATATGATAAGATGATAAAAAAACTAAACTGCAAATTGTAATTTTCTCTATTGTTTATTTAAATGGAATGAAAATGAAAAAATGTTTATTATCTCAATAACGAAAACCAAACCACAAGAAAAGCTACAAAACTTAGCGTCTACCGCCTTAAAGTTATTAAAAACAGTTTCACGCGCTCCTGGATGTTAAATACAAAGCGACAATAAATACAAAGAATACATATATGTGACAATAAATAGGTACAAAGAATGAATATTTAACATGTTTTGCTAGTGTGAACTAGATCCCACACTATGGTGACCTGTTTTGTGGGATCCAGGCTAATTTTATGCAAGTAAAAAATAGACTGAAACGACTCTAAAAAAATAAATATTTTATATTTATTTACAAACAATTAAATTTTCTCCGAAAAACAATCTTTCAGATACTCGAATTCTAGAATTTTATAATTTTGGCTAAGTTTATCATCACGTCATACAGATGTAATAGATATATTAAATTTATATTTATATATACTTATACTTTACATACCATTGCAATTTTTCCAACATACAACCGAATTAAGAACCTCCTCCTTTTATGTCAATTAAAATTAAAACTATTATATGCCTTAAATTAAGAAACTTGCTCATTAATTATATATTTTATCTTTACACTTAAATGAGAGTGGGTACAATTTGAAATAAGATAAATTACACAATTCGAATTACATTTTAGTGTATTGCTATTGCAGCCATCCACAATACAATAACGCCGCGACATTATTTATGCGCGCACTCGGCGTTCGTACGCACGTCAGCTCGGACAAGCGGCCGGCGCCCCTGTGATTTTAGTACACCCGAGTAGGTTATTATCTCGCGCCGTATAGCGAGTGGTGAGGGTGTGCCATCGGCTAAGTGTTACATATACGATATATCGCTGCTGCTTCGCTTCATAATTATTGTGTTACGGGTGTAAAATCTAATGTTATTGTGCTAACTATATGCTCATCGATCTCATCTGTCGATTGTTTTACGATCAGATGTCTCGTATAGGGCGATATTTGTGTAAATTCACTAATTACATTGGTAATTGAACGCCGGGGTCAACGGTCGGGCAAAATTTCTAGACGTCAGGAGTGTAGGTCATCGACCTACCTGTAATGAGAAAAAGTAAATGACGGTTAATTTTCCCGACCGTTACAAACCCTACCTGTAAATTCTCATGTGCTTTTCCATGTGTACCTGTAATTTTATTCCGTGTACAAAATGTATAAGTTGACTGCCACATCGTAAATCTATCACATGCACCGGACCACATTTGGTTCTTGTTCTGCTTCGTCGAAGCAAGCCGTAGATGTCGCAGTCATCTTCTATCTGGAGGCAACATTCTAATGGTCACCTTCGACCAATTCCAGGGTTCACCATCGGGGTTCACTTCACCCACCGGATTCACGGATTCACCACCGGGATTTTCGACTCGGACCCTAACGGCCATCCCTAGAAGCCGGGGACTACCGGCCGACGTATATTCCCAACCGATCGATTGACTGGAGATCGGTGCACCAAAGGCCGTGGAGATATGATTAGCTGACGCGTCTGAACTGCCCCAGAAGGACTGCGATACAGCCCACCGCGGCTAACACAGGCCAGTGTGTCCACCCGAACAACAATCTAATTCCGTACTCGAATTGCAAACGACCCCGACCCTCTCTTTAAGTTCTACCCTAGACTACCCCGTACCGCTACTACCCTTGAATATTACCTCTTAATTTTAACCACCCGTCGGGTGGTACTCTGTAAAATATAGATAACAATAAAATCTAACTAAGTGAACTTGCTTAATGTTTATAATGTACAGGACTTAATCACGATTTAATTCAAATCGCGAAAGCTGAAAAAACAATAAGTGAACTTGCTGTTTCTATTTCACTACTTAATCTTCAATTACACTTCAGTTAGACACCTAATATTGTTACAAGTAAGCAAGCTGAAGTGGCAATGGGCAGGCCACATCGCTCGCAGAACTGACAACCGATGGGGAAGAAAGGTTCTGGAGTGGCGACCACGAACCGAAAGACGCTGTGTTGGACGGCCTCCCACTAGATGGACAGATGACCTCACAAAGGTCGCTGGAAACCGTTGGTTGCAGGTTGCGCAGGACCGTTCGTTGTGGAAATCTAGGGGAGAGGCCTATGTTCAGCAGTGGACGTCTTGCGGCTGATGATGATGACACAATAAAAATCTCACAGAGTAAGATTATACCTTCCAAGGTGAGGCATATCGTTCTCGTACCACCCCACCTGAGGAATATAGGTACTTGTAAGAGAATATTTCATTATGGAACCTCAGGTAAGGGACATTTCAATTGTTTTACCATTTTTACTCTACCACCTTAAATATTTCATTACAATTGGTGCCCGATGTAAGGTACATGATGATGGTAAATGAAACATATAATCAATTATATTACAAACAACTGGATGGCCATGTCGGCTGCTTAAAATCAAAACATAGTAACTCGTTCCAACAAAAAATGTTCAGGAGAGCCAAGAAATGGGTCGGCTACTTTGATTCGTTCGCCCGAAGAAACTAGAAAAGATAGCGATTTGGATGTTTGGCGAAAAGTTGTGCTATATTGTTGACATTAGTTTGTAATACTCGTTATTGATACGGAGTTTATGGTTACACTTGAATCGCTCTTACTTTATTTTTATTTGTGAATTTACTCAAGTATTACTGTCAAAACAATTTCAAAACTTAGTAAGTCTGCTTACTAGGTTATCAATTTGATTTTCTGTGGTAAAAGTAAAGACTAAACCAATTCATTATGCATAGTGTTTATAACTGAGTGAAATAAAGACAATCCCAAAGTACTTAGGAATGCAGATTTTGATTACAAATCCTGTTGACTTGTAAAAGATATTTATTAACGTACATCAAAGGGCTCATAAATCAAAACATGAGTCAAAATCTCAATAGTCAACCAAAACTAAAAAAAAATAAACTTAAGCTAAAATCATTCTTATTGATAATAATGAACTACTCGTTGATATTGGTAACGATTTGACCATCAGTTTGCAAATCAGTGGAGTTATCACTCGTGGGTAGATTCAGCCAAAACTCCCTTCTGCTCAATGGCATTAGGGGGACCAATTTCGAAACAATACCATCTTTCTTCGATGATTTCACCCCTCGGGGAATAGTATTTGAAAGTGGGGGAATAGTGTTGACATTAAATTTCTGAATCAAGAAGTTCAGTTCTTTGTAAGACTCATCAAAATCTGTTTTATAGAACAGATTTCGTGTTCCTTTGAGGAACTTAGCTTCAACTACTGGGTTTAGTAAAATGTGCTGAGAGGATCGTCATTTGTGTTACGCCGTGGAACTCATTTCTTTTTTACCCATTGGTATGATTTTTGCACTTCGATAATGTCAATGTTCTTTCTACAGTTCGCTATAATAGACTTGTAGTCCTCGTAATCATAAACTCCATCTCGACGCCTCATCTCTTTTTCTATATTTCCGTGTACGCCGTCAGCAGACATATGGGTGTGGCCTTTAGTGAGAAATCTCAAAATTATACTATCAATATTAATACACTCAGAATTAACAATCATTACCAGCGCTGTAAACAAAAACCAATTTTTATTTTGTCCAGTGCAATTGTCACACCACAATGTTAATTTTTTCACATCTCTTTCCGAAATAAGAAAAGCCATCAATGCATCTATTATATTATTGGCATCTCGACCCATCATTGCTTCATGCCACACAACACACTTGCTGTTTATCTTTGCGTTTTTACATAATGGTGCAAATGTTAAATTGAACGCCACTAGACGACTCAAAAAAAATGAATCTTTAATTTTTGGCATATCTGGCAATAATGTCACTTTCTGAAGATCCATAGAAAAATAGTGTTCAAAAGTATCGTTACTCTCTACTCACTTTCATTGGTCTCCTTTAGGATATTTTAAGGAAACTTTCATTGATTTCATAGTATTTCTGTAGGTTTCAATAGAACATTTGACATCAGGATTCTTCGATATGAAGTCAGTATGCATAGATTGCAGCGTAAGCGTTCGTGGCAAGTACCGTGTCAGCGGTGCGTTGTTTCTCCTGTAGTGGCTCAATGCCGGGTTATAACTCTTGATGTGATCTTCGATTGGTGTTCTTGATAGTCTAGGTTTCTTGCCACCTCGATTCTCTTTAACATCTTCGTAAAAGGGTTTCCGTTTTAAAGCTCTACTTAGCTCGGTAATAACACCATCAGTACAATGACCAAGAGTATTCAGGAAAAATGATTTACAAATATTTATCTCCTCATTCCCGAGATAAAAGTAGTAATACCTCGACTCGTTTTTTACGTGTTTTTTTGTCTGAGTTAGGAACAGATGCAGATTTCTCTTTGACTGGTGCAATTTTTACACATTTGTTCAAAAACTGGCGGCGCTGAGTATAGTTCATATTCCAGTAACCATTCCAAATATCCTCTCGTTGTTTTTCTGTGAAGTTATTGCAACGTCGTCTACATTTACCGTTGCACATTTTAGGTATCATGGGATGCATCGCTTTATTTCTTATAACCTTTGCTGTTTCTTTGGGATTTTCAGAAATTTCGATTAATGTACTCGTATCAAATATAGGGCCTGGATAATTTGCAGTGAACCGAGCTGGTGGGCGGTAGCCTTCTGCTTGTTCCGAGTCAATGAAAATTATTGAACTTGGGTATGTTGCCATGAAAATTGGCATTTCTGGCATAATAGGGGATTGCATTGGAGGTAGTTGGGGTAAACTTTCAATGGCAAACGTAGGTTCTAGAAGATCGAGATCTTGAAAACAATTTTCGAAATTATCATCAAACATTAACTGTAGTGCAGGTTTTTGTACTACCAAAGGTATATAATCGGGATCAGCTACGGAGTCATCGCTCAAGTAAGCAGTATCAAATCCAAGGTTACTATCAGAAACGATACTATCACAGATCGTTACATTTTCGGCCGATGACCCAGGGATAGGATTGTTGTAGTCGATAATAGTTTGGTCAGTATCTGTTTTAGCTTCATCATTTGCTCTGAAAGCGGAAAAAAGAACAAGCTAAACATACGCAACCAACACCGAAAACAAAAAAAAAGACAAACAATAAGGCAGTAAGTATTAGTTAAATAGCAGCGTGGGTAAAGAAAAAAAAACTTTCTTACGTTTTGAAATTTGCAGGCCAGTGCTAGGGTTAATATTATTCGCGGATGTAAGACGAAAGAAAGAAGAAAGAAAGGTAAAAAAAGAAAGAAATGACTTTGTTTTTTTTTGTTCTTACATCATTATGAACTTGGAGGGTTGTATTGATGATTTTGATGATTATAATTCTGTAACTACATACGTGTTACAGCTGCGAATCAAATTTTCATCAACATACAACCGAACACTGATCTGCAAATTGCAAAAACGTAAGAAAATTTGAATTTCGCGGGCTGGTTGGAGCATTCACCTTAAGGGAGTTAAGCGGCGCTAGTGGCGCCCACACTAGTTAAAATTATTATCTCTGTTCAGTAGATAATTAGCAAAGCACACCATCAAAATAAGCAAAATCGGCTTTTGCACATTCATTACACGAAAGCCAGCACAACATCCTAGTTTTGTTAGCTTTATTATGAAGACTAGCTGATGCCCGCGGCTTCGCCCACCCGCAAATTATATACTAAAACCTTCCTCTTGAACTATCTATTAAAAAAACCGCATCAAAATCCGTTGCGTAGTTTTACGACAACGACAATTTTATTTTGAGGTTATGTCACGTTTCTTTTACATTTTCGTAACTATAATGAATAAGTTATTTCTTACCTGCATTCGTTTTGTTCTGCAAAGCACGCATTATACGCCTGGACTGATGAAATTGCATGTAACTCATTTTATTATTTTATATCATGGAGCGAAACACTCGTGCGCCGGTAACACTGGACTTACTAAACAAAATTTCATTGATTTTACAATCGGCGCCAAATTCAAAACATAGCAAGTTGGTATTTCAAATTCATAACTTAGTAAGTCGCTTGAGCTGCTAGGGTTTTAAATTTGTATTCTGACATACTAAGTTTAGAATTTGTACTTCAAGGAAATTTTCGTAATAATTCCAAATTGCTTAGACTTGCTAAATTATTTTTTTAAAATTACGTATGAAACTGGGTGTTTTAAGGTTGACATCATTTTGATACTGTCTAGTAAGTCGAAAAATGCCAAAAACGGTTTTTTTTTTCAAATCACCTGTTACTAGGTTTTAAATTTGGGCAGCCGATGTGTGCAGAAAGATCTTTGGGACGATCCTCGGGAGGAAAGAAGAAGCTCCATGCGGGACACAATAGTTTCAGAAAGTGCATCAATGAAAATGGGGGAACCCAACAAATTGAACGTCTTAGTTAAAGACATGGTGATTTGAATTATTGTCTGACATTTTTTTTTTTTATTGATACTATCCTACTACTATGGGTTTATTTAATTACATTTTGTGTAATTCTTTTATATTGAATTTTGTGACGTGTAATATTTTTTATGAATAAATATGATTATGATTAGGATTGAGTTCGGTTCACTGAGGCCGGGAAAAAAGTACTAAAATGAAGGACCACCACCCACCGTCCACCGATTGTTCCATCATCTAGGTACCATAAGTTTAGAGGGGGGGCTTGAGGGTCTGCAATAATTTTGTTGATAACCAGACTGAATACCAGTGGTCCAAGTGGATCTCCTTGCTGAGCACACACTTGTGAAAGTATAAGGTCATTGTCATGGAAGAAATTTGATGGAGTTCTATAAACCTGATGAAGAAACGGATACAGAGATGGAATTTTTTCCTCAACCTCACACAAAGAACGTCTCTTTCTAACGTATTAAACGCGTTGCAAATGTCAAGTTTCACGATTACGCTTATTGGGAGTTGGCAGATTACATTGCAAAAGACCGTATAGCATAGAGTGCCGCTTCGCACCCTCGGCGCATACTATAGCCCAATTGATGCGGTTGTAAGTACTCGAAAATCTCATCGTTCACTGCTTGGCAAACTAACTTTGCAACCAGCCGACCTACCAACAAGTCCCTCCCTCCCCGTTCGCCTAACCTAACCCAACTGACGAAAACTCGAATCCCTGGTTTTGCCGTGGGGTTTTTTGTGACACAGCTGATTGATTAATTGGGGAAAAAATTACCTTTGCCCACAGATGAAAATTAGACGCAAATAGGCAAACTTACACTGCCAAAGTTAAAACTTAAAACTAATCAGCCTATGAAAGAAAGAAAGTTATTAAAAACTCACATTATTATAGTTATTTTATATAAATAAGAAGTGATGAGACGAGCAGGACATGCGCCTGATGGTAAGCAACATGCCTGCCAAATAACAGCACAGTGACACGCAGCTATTGGAATATGAAGAGTCCAAATCATTACCTAGCACTGCACTGCGCTCATCACCCAGAGATCTAAAATGTTATATCTCTAAGCCCTGTAATGTCTCTGGAAACATTGCCCATCAAATCGGAACACAGTAATGTGTTCACATTACTGTTTGGCGGTAGAATAACTGGCAAAGGTGTGGTACTTCCCCAGACGGACTCTGCTAGGAGTCCTACCACTACAAAAACAATCTAAGGCATGGCCGAGGCTAATTTCACCGTTGATAAGTTGCGTCTGGACAGACCTAAATACTTCGTCATTGATGATCTGATTTTTTTTACGTTTTGCGGAAACGCCTTTTGCTATTTGCATTTTAGAAGTGGATACATTTACTTTAAGAGCATTCAGTAGGCGCCAAACATTGATTGTGTTCTTGTTCACGACTTCATTTAATTTGCTGCGCTTTCTTTCTAAGTAGTTATTTGATCCGGTACGCTCACCAAATACGGACAGAACAGACAATTCTTTAATATTTTTATAGAAAAGGTGATCAATGTACTTTGTAAATTTAGGCATTATTAAATTGTGAATTTTGACTTCCTCCTTGATATATTGCCAGCCTTCTAATATACTTTGTTTTGGCAACAACGGTAAAGCAGCGGTACGCCCAACAATTCGTCTTTCGGCCTTTATCGTGTGGACTAAAAGTTTATATTTTCACCACACATTTTTGTTACATTGGTAGTAACAACCACGAATCGCAGCTTTTGGAAAAAACCTTAGCAACAGTGTTTATTATAGCAAGTAATTCGAAGTCGCAATGCGCTTTTGATATGGTCCGTTTACAGCTATCACCTTCAGTTCACCATTTGTACGATCTGTGACTGTAGAAGATGTAATATCCTTTCGTAAGTTGCTTGCTTATTATTTGAAAACGTTTCAAAAAGATGGCAAAACTGAAGTGCAACACTTGAATGGTATTTACTTTCAGTGCTTAAGAGAATTGAAATAGTTGTTCAACTACTTCAACTCTCTCAAGCACTGAAATGGGAAATCAAAGTGGTTTCAGAGTTCTCTACAATTCAACTAGATGGGATAGTAGTTGTGCTTAGAAGGTTTGGGTTAAGTCGCAGGGAACTCAGTTGTGTAGAAGGAAATCATAAGTACGCACGGCACAATCAGTTGAGCATAGTAGTTGTGCCTTGGGTCCGGAAGGACCTGAAACGTTCGCGACTGTCGATTTCCTCGCCGGCACTATGGGAGTCACAAGATTCTGCATTAGCTTTGACTTTCGTGGTCATATTGACAGCAAATGTTTTTGACGTCACTCTCAAAGCATTAAAAGCGAATGAAAAAAGGGTCCACCAGTCATCCACTCCATTTAAGTCCACACATTTATCGATTATTTTACAAAGCTTCCCAGCCACCTCATTGCGCGCACCTTTGGATACGTGCCGCAACACTGGTAAGACATGGAGTGATTTAATTTTCGCTCATACTTTAATAGGCTTAGGACTGACAACGGATTTCTAATTTATAGTTATTTACATGTATGCAGCTCATAGACCAAAATAACGAATATACAGAGATTTGTGGTTCTCTCATTTTCTCTTTTAGTCCCTTTCGCACGGACATGCAGCTCAGAAGAGTTGCGCGCGGCGTTGCCGTTGCTTATTATGGTGCGGCGTCGCAACGTCGCGTCTAATATTTATCTTAATAAATGGACTATTACTGTATAACATAACTTTCATAACATCTAGTATGAAATTTCACCCGTATCCTCGACACACGGTAATACACATGTATATTTGTAATCGCAGCCCAAAATTAGCGCAGTGTTCTTGCTTTCTATTAACTAGGGTTACAAGTATCAAACATCTTGGTGTACTTATAGATTATAATCTTAATTGGAACATCCACGTAAAATCGTTGGTATCTAGAATTAGAACATTAATATATGCAGCGTGGCGCTTTGGTACCTACATTAAATGAAACCACATATCACATTTTCAGCCATTCTGTAAAATTGTATCGTTGTTTTCACTGAGTTATTTGAAATTTTCAAAAATTCCAAATCAGTGTAACCTGTATCTAAAAATTTAAGTCACGAGATCATTAGGTCGCAGACCACAGAGCCATGTGTTTTATCGATGAAAATCAGGCGAAAGGCAAATACATTAGAAAGAGATAAGACACAACACACGCGTTCGTGTGAGAATTAATTAAATGCAGTTAAGCAATAATGCAGCAAACGCTAAAACTTTAACTGTATTGTATATATATGTACGAGTATTTTATACAAACTTACTAAAATATTTATATATAAAATACCTAACTTATTGTTTTAAATCCATAACTAGGTAGTAATTTAATTATTCGCGAAAAAGACTTACTACATACTACTCTGTGTAAAAAGTTTCGGGGATATGTCAATAAAAAGACCGGTGTAAAAGAGGTCGTTCTAATTTTTTACTGCATGTTGGTAGCACTGTACTGATTTAGCGCGCAAAGTTTGAGCGTGATCTAGGGTTGCCAACTTTTTGTAGAAGAAATATGTAGAGTATTTCTGATTTCAAAGGAGGTAAATAAAGAATATGGACCTAAAAAAAGAGTATCATTAATTTAATATTTTTAAAAAGGTATTTTTTTGTACTTTTTGCTGCACATAAAAAAATTTCATTGTTTTTAAAAGAATTGTATGAGTCCAAACATTCGAACTCTAAATTTATATAGATCAAGAGCTCATTTTTAATCAATTTCAATAAAGCTCTGTTTCTCTCTTCTCGCCACTTCACATTCATGACCGAAAAGACTTTTTCAGTAATTGCTGAAGTGGCGGGAACAGAGAGTATATAGCCAATATTTTTTTTCAAACAATCAAATTCTCCAGGACACTTTTTAAAAATAATTTGCCATTTTTCTACATTGTTTGTATATGTTGACTCCAAAACTGCTGCTAACATCAAATTAGCTAGGACTAAAATGGAAGCTCTGGTAATGGAGGTTCTTGGACTTTATGCCCTTGAATGTGTAGTTAATGATTTAAAAGATGAAAACATGTATTTTTGTCTGCAAACTGATGCATCCAATAAAAAAAACATCAAATTATTCCCTTTAGTAGTACAATATTTTACAGTGGAAAAGGGAATACAAAACAAAATTTTAGATTTTTACGAAAATGCTAATGAGAGTGCTGATGGCATGTTTGCTGCTATAAAAAAATCTATGGATATATAATAGATGATGCATGCATGCGCCTTCACCAAGGCACCAACAAAAGCATACACACACACACACACAAAACATTTTCGTCAATATTAACAAGTCCAATTAAACGACTTTCAGTGCCACCATAGCATAAGCCCAATTCTATCCACATGTTCACAACCAAGCCGACACCCACCACAAGTACCACAACAGATAGCATACAGAAGAAAAATCAAACACTCCATGAACTAAATGAAAATCGTAATAAACACTCTTGCGTACGTGTCCAACTCTAGCTGATGAAATAGAGAAAACTACACCACAGATTATGCATTTTGCATTTGTATCACTTTCTGGGTCTTTTCTAGCCATGAAAACTCATTTTCCCAAAGTTTTTTCTTCGTCAAAACTTTTCGCTTTTTAGATGGGGTGTTTGCGTTATCATTATGAGCACAGGATGCTTGATCGGCGTTATAATGTTCGTCAATCACGTCATCCATAACGAATTTGATAAAAGTATTCCAAACAAACAAAAACAAAGTCACAAACAAAACTAACCTCAAAGACTTCAATTATGTTTATTGCAGCCGAAGGTCGCAAAAAAAAACAACAATTTACTTTTAAACTAATTTAATAAAAATGAAATTACAATTATAACTAAAACTAAAATGAAGTGATTCGATCGAAGTTGGATCTAAGAATGCGCTTCGCGGCGGGCCGGCCGCGCAGGCAGCTTCGGGTGTCGCGGCGTGGTCACGTTCCCACGGCACGTTGCGCTGACGCCGCGATTCCTGCTGTTGCTCGGAATTGAGGTTGATGCCGACGTAGCTATTCCTATACATTAGGGTGGCGTAACACCTCCCCCCCCGTAGAACAGCGACTGTTGAAGACCTTTGTTGTAAACGGAGCTGAGGGTTGATTCGGGGTTGGCTCAACCATCGTTGTATTCGGTGTGGCGTAGACATCTTGTAGCTGGAGTTGTCCTTGGTAACTGGACTGGCTCGGCGAATTATCTAATTTCCTTTGGCGGTGTCTGCGATAGTAAAGGCCACATATTATTAATATTACACCTATCAATACCACATAAAGTGGGATAGTGGTATGATAGAGGCCATAATCGACATCTTCAATTAGTTTCACCGGCGACTGCTTGGAGATTCTTGTGTTTAGTTCATGAAGGCTTTTCAGGCTGATGGAGTTCAAAGTGATTTCAGGTGCGGCCACTGAAGTGATGATGGTGTTATTCGGCAGGTCCATTAGCTTTAGTGCTTGTCCTTTCAGACGATCCTTACTGTTGGAGATCGTAAACTGAGGTGTCTCTAGGTAGCACTGCTGCGGGATAATGGCTAGGTAGCTACCTTGTACAGTCTCGTATACATGTCGGTCGCATGCGAGATGAATCTTAGTTGGATGGGGAAAGCTGATAGTGTAATGCTTTTCGTCTAACTCTTCATATGCGGGATTCTCGAAGGCCACGGTGATTGGGTTGCAGAGGGGACTCCGCTGCTGTGTCTCGATGAGGTGGTGTATGCAGTCTCCAGATGTTCGGCTTTGCGGGTTCTTGTTCGCGTCGCATAAGTACCACTTGCTGGTCTTCGGGCATTCTGCCTCTATGTACCTGAATTGTTTCTCATGGATAGCCAGGAAGGGATATGGGGGAAATAATATTTGATTATACATATTGGGGACTATAGATAGTTTATAAAGATCATAAATGGATGACATGACGATAGGAAATTTAAAAACTATAACTATAGTATTACCTACATAATATGAACCTATTTTAACTATATCGAAATACTCTCTATTATCTAACTCTAACACCTTATCTCTGCCATATAATATGCTCAACTTGCTAATTACAGCTCGTAGTGCATATAAATCTAAAACCGAATGATGTAAAGTGGAAGTCCTGATGAACGCTAGAATATTTTGTAATTTAATTATTTCAAACGAAATTGCTTCAACATTGTCTCTCAATATCATTAAAATTTGAGCAAAGTGTGCGTTTTAACTAGATCGTCTTCATTTGTTGCTTCACTATTGCGAATTTTGCTAATTAGGCCAACCATTTTGTTTTGGTTGTCGATTATACTGTTAATAATTTTGAATATTGTAAAGTCCAGTTTTTAGAAATACTTATATGGTTGTTGAATTCATTTGCCAAATGATTTTGATTTTCCTGAAGGATTTTAGAGCCTGATTATAATGCTCTGCATCTGTGTAGTCAAGATTCCTGTAACACTTTTTATTACCGAACCGAGACCATCTATCAGACCTCTTTTACGTTTTGACTCAAATGTCTCTAGTTGTTCTAATACACTGTTAAGTAGATTTTAAGGTATGTAATATGAGGCTCGTACAGAGACCTAGTTTTATTATTAAAGTCAGGGCTAATAGAGTCTAGTTGTTCTTTAACGGAACTAATTCGGTCTCTCAAATCCTCTAGATTTATATGTTGTAGAAAGGAATGGTAGTGGGTTATGATCCTAGCAGGACCTAACTTGAAGGGTAAGATACCGGGTCCATTATTGAGATTTTCAAGTGTTATCTCTTGCGTTCGAATTGTTCCCAGGAGAAGAAGGAAGGTCAGCGTCAGCCTGTAACAATTGGGCTGATTTAGGGACTCTCTTAAGTCTCGTTTTGGCAACAGGGCCTTTCCTTTCTTAGTATATATATGAATCGGAAGGTCTGCCATAACTGTGTCATGAACGTATCGGGGAGCTACTTTCTGGCGCGAAGCGAACGGATTCTTTACAAAAATCTGCTGCTCGGGCGAGAGTTCAACTTCGGGTTCCCGGTCTTTATTTCTGTTGGTCGTTAGTTGTTCACGCGAGGTACTCGAGAGGTCATGTATTGTTTTATAGGCAATGGTCATTTTGTCTTTGTGGTTAATCATGTACTGTTGTAATAATTGAGAAGAAACATCTATGTCAAAGGGGTCACGAGGGTCATAATGTCCGGTTATAACTTCAATAGGCTTACATTTTGTAAAACTGTGAATGCTGCTATTGTATGCCAAGATACCATATGGAACTAAATTAATTATTGATTCGGATTTTTGTACTAGTTTTAGGATGCGAAGATGTTCCAAAAGGGTTGAATGAAACCGTTCAACTATTCCATTTTCATTAGGAGCATGAGGGGCAACCCGATGGTGGTGAATCTTATGAACCCTTACAAATTCGGCTACAAGTTGGTTAGTAAACTCAGTACCGTTATCAGTTACTATGGTCATGGGTATACCGTGGTGAGAACAAAAGTTTAGTAGGCCTTGTACTACACTTACAGCGGTGCCGTCACGCAGGTGATAAGCTTGTGCAAATTGTGACGGTTGATGGTATTCCTTTTTAGGACCACTACCATCATTGCGCTGTTGCAAATACAGCGTATTTAACTCCTCTTGGACAAATTCCAACGCCTTCTCCATGGATTCAGGTCGCATACAGCGTATCCTGCATACTAGGGGATCTTTTAGACCTCTTAAGTATGCCTGAAGGGTTAGTTTTTGGTACAGTGTACGTTTAGCCTCAATAGTAGATGGAATATGCTCGTGTAGAGTCACATACGTCATAACTGTGCTAAAAAGATTTTGACAGCGCTCGTAAAATTCCTGAGGTGTACTAGACCCTTGGGTCTGTAGGGAAAGGTCACTCACTATACAGAGCAGTTTCATCGCGATGGTCTGCGAAATTGTTAATAAGGGCACTCCGAATACCCTGCCAGGTTTCCGGTATGCCATTGGCGTTTATCAATCTAGACGCGGGTCCCGTGATTTTATTTAGTATTCCGTTAGTGAGGGCTAAGTTGGATAGTTCGTGCCCAGGCTGCGGATTCACGTGAGCTATAATTATTTGATCACACAAATTAATAAACCGCGTAAGGATATGCGGGTTCCCGTCGAACTCGGGTAACAGTCTAAGTGACTTGTAAATGACATCTATATTGTCATGCGCGGATGGAGCTAGGGCCTGAGGCTGAGGTTGAGCTTGGGGCTGCTCCATTTCTTCTAGATTTCTACTCGCGTCAACTAAATTAAACCTATTAGACGACCTACTTCTACCTACTCTAATGTCCTTAATTTTCCTCGGATGGAAAATTTTGGAAAAATTTAAATTAATCTAACACAATATATGAGCCTGGAAAAATCACACAGTACACATATAGCACACACAAAAATTACACAGAAATAAATGACACAGTATAAAAAGAAATTACACACACAAAAATTTAAATGAGAGAAAATAAAATAAAATATGGGTTCAATAAAATTAGGATGGAATAAGGCTAAAGGAATAAGGACTGAGAACAATTCAAAGCACTTACAACATGGTCTTCTTTTTGCCGAATCAATGTCTGGATTCCCTTCGACTACAACCGTAGGTTCTTTTATTGTAAAAAGCCGCGATTTTAGTGACTTTACTTTACAATCCTACCGACTACGCCAATTATGTTTATTGCAGCCGAAGGTCGCAAAAAAACCAATTTACTTTTAAACTAATTTAATAAAAATGAAATTACAATTATAACTAAAACTAAAATGAAGTGATTCGATCGAAGTTGGATCTAAGAATGCGCTTCGCGGCGGGCCGGCCGCGCAGGCAGCTTCGGGTGTCGCGGCGTGGTCACGTTCCCACGGCACGTTGCGCTGACGCCGCGATTCCTGCTGTTGCTCGGAATTGAGGTTGATGCCGACGTAGCTATTCCTATACATTAGGGTGGCGTAACACTTCCATAACAACTTGTGACATGACATTGACACGTTTGACGTAATGACATTAGTGGCTGCGTTCACGAACGTCCGAATGTGGTTGGAGGAAATTGGGGATACCAACATATTAACAGTAAATAGTCGACTTTTTTGGTTATAGGTTTTTGCATAATATTATATGACTAGTAAAAATGTGTAGAAAGAGTATTTTAGTGTACTCTATTAGTGTTATAGATTATAGAGTACGCTTACATGATATAGAGTACAATACTCTATTTTAGAGTACGGTTGGCAACCCTAGGTTCATCCTCTCGCTCAGACCGTTTTGTTGTGTTGTGTATGGATTGGAAGTCTGATGTAATATTCCATTTTATAAATAATTAGCAAAGTTTTTATTAGTATACTCCAATCCATTATCACTGCGTAAAATTTTAATATTTTTATTTAACTCATTTTCTACTCGTTTTTAGTATTCAATAAATTTTTCAAACACTTCTGTTTTGCTTTTAATTATGTAAACATATACTTTTCTTGAGAAATCATCAGTAAAAGTTGTAAAATACCTGGCACCACCAAACGAAGCAACTTGTATCGGGCCACATACATCTGTGTGAACTAGCTCTAGCAACCCGTTTGCCCTGGAGCCATTGCTTGGAAATGATTGCCTTGTTTGCTTACCCTCTAGGCAGCTTATACATACATACTTTTCTTTCTGTGGTGATAGTTGTACACCAGTTGTGCAGTTAGGTAACTTGTGAACGTCATTTTAATTGAGATGACCCAAACGTTGATGCCATAGATGTGTAATTGACTCTGCTTTTGCTGACATGGCGAATATTTTACTGTAATTTATGTTTAGTATATATGTATCATTTATTAGATTTGCTGTAGCTACTTTTTGATTATTTGAATTATATACTGAGCAACCAGTTTTATCCATATACAATTTATATAAATTCCACTGTACAACACGACTTTATTATTTTATTAACTGATAATAAGTTTGTAGACAACTTTGGCACATATAGAACATTATTTACTAATATTTCACTGCTGCTGCCATCTTTATTAGGTATGTGCAGTATCACATCACCACAGCTTTCGACATGTAAAGTTTTATTTTCTGCAATTTTGATTGTGGATATCGGTGGTATTATTTCATTCTCTAATAAATCTTTATGCATTGTCATGTGCATCGAAGCACCTGAATCTACATACCAGTTTAAACAATCATTCAGTTGCAAGGCCGAGAAAGCTGCCACAAAACCTTTATTATTTTCTTTACTCTTTGATTTGTTTTTCAGAATCCAACAATTTTTACCAATATTTGTTGCAATTAAAACATCTTGGCCCTTTTGACTTTGACTGATGCTGAGTGTTTTTGAACTTAGCTGGAGTATTTTATCACTTATGTACAGAGCTGAATTATTTGGTGTAGCTTTTATTTCTTGCAAAAGTTTAGTTTTTATCAGATCTGCACTTATTTTTACTCCTGAGCTTTGTATTCTTCGGGTAAACCTGCAAGCATCAAGGTCCCGAGCCATTCATCATCAACACTGAATCTAATATTTCTGAGCTTATGAGCTGAGCTCATGATTTTGTTGTCATAATCTTCTACACTGGTGCTTGTTTCTAAATTAGTGTTAATCAAGTCTCGCAATAAACCAACTTTTCTCAGTAGACCAGAGTCTTGAAATGCTTTTGATAAATTCTCCCAAATTTGTTTTGACGTCGTCGCATCTTGTATATTATGTATAAAATTTATTGGATCGACTATAATTGCTGAAATAATATAATATTTGCTGAAATATAAAAACTTCGGCGACCGCGTGCACAATTTTTTTGGTTATACGTATTTCTGATCAAAATCGAGTAATTTACTTATTATTTTCACTGTACTACACTAAACAGACAGGGAGAGGCCTATAACCTGATGAAATAACAAAAGCTTTACACTTTAAACTGACTAAAAGTATTTATTTAAACTAGATTAACAATAATGAACAATTATCATTGCACTATCTGTTTGCGACCCTTTCTACAGTTCAATATGTATTTTATATACATTAGTTTTAGTTTACCCAGATTGTAACTAGATGGCGCTGTTTGTTACTAAAACACGCTAACGGAACATAACATCATACATCTCGGAAAAAAAGGATAAGATCAATTGAATGGGTCGATATTAAAAGCCTCTCCTTGGCAGACCCCGAGTTTAACTCACATGTGCAGATGTTTACAGCTGCATCTAAAGAATGTTTGATGAAGAATCCAGCAGGTAATCTGATCAGCCAGAATACTACCTTGGGTTGGATTATTTCAGGTGTAGTAAGTTCAACTAGGTCAACCGATAAGGTTAGTTCAAACAGCACTACACTAAATATTAGTGTCTTGCATGTCCAGGTCAACGAAGATGACAATCTCCGCAAATTTTGAAAGATAGAAGAGCCATTGTACCGTAGTCACTGGTATCATATGACCTAGTTCGATGTACTCGTTTATTACATCACTGTACTTCCGTTTTAAATCATTGTCCTTGTTTAGTCTTTTTTCTAAAGACTTCAATCGTGATATAGCAATTTCACGCGATTGTCCTGCTTTACATTGAGGATTATCATCCTTAAAAGGCAACCTTACTACATAACGTCCGTTATTTGTTCGGGTTGTTGTACTTTTAAAAATATCTTCGCATTTTTGTTCTTCTACTGATGATTTTTAAAGAAGAACAAAAGTCACTGTTTGCAGAAGACGAAAATCGACGAAGCCTATCACTGTTGCATCAGGCAAGTGCAAAAACAAGCGTTTTCGGAAGAGTTCCAAAACTTAGAACAAAAAGGGGTTCTTCAAGCTAAGTCCAAGCGAAAACCGCTTTGTCCATTCCTTGACGAGCACAAAATCATTCGGTTAGGGGGCCGTTTGCAAAAAGCCCAGCTAGATGACGCAACTAAACATCTAATCATTTTGCCTAAAGACGCTCACTTCACTATTTAAATTGATTATTGCTGATGCGCACAAGAAAACTCTTCATGGAGCAGGAATTAAATCTACGAAGTTTTACCTCAAGAGAGTCATTGGAGACTCCACGATGACTTATGAGGAAATGAGTACACTCCTTTGTAAGGTGGAAGCTTGTTTGAATTCAAGACCACTAAGTATTTTGATTAGTTCAGAACCCGGTGATACATTACCTTTAACGCCTGGCCATTTTTTAGTAGGACAACAGTTGATAAGCGTACCCGACAATAATTACCAGGATTCGAATATCTCATATTTGTCTAGATGGCAATTTGTTCAGCGGCAGTTGCAAACCTTTTGGCTTTTGGTCAAATTAGTATTTGTCGACGTTAGTAACGGTACGTTCACACGAAGCCACGTTTTGCCGAATCTTATTTTTTATCGGATCTGGAAAAACCGAATTTTGTATTCACACAGCACATCTTGCATGGCCGTATCCGACAGCCTCGTATCGGGATCTCGTGTGAACACACCATCCGGCTTTTATTAGCAAGACGCCTACAGTTCCTCACGTTGATTTGGAAGCGATGGACGTGAACAGTCTTGCTATAATATACTGGTATTATCGCCGTCAGCGTCGTAAAAAAAGATTGTGGTTAAACCCAATAGTACAAAGACGATCAACAGTTGGTGCCTTTACAACTCTAATGCAGCAGTTAAAAAATGATCCACAATTTTTTTTTAATTACTTTAGAATGACTATACCTACATTTGTATCAGCTATCTGGCTGCCATCACACAAGCTTTGCTTAGTTTGGGGTCAGATGGTGTTGTGTGTGAATTGTCCACCAATATTTATTTATTTATTATTTTGATTTATTTGATAATCTTTTGAAAAAAGTGGAAAAAGATTTGAAAAAGCGTGATACAAATATGAGAAAAAGCATTAGACCAGAAGAAAAATTAGCGATATGTATAAGGTAAGATTGAAATACTGTTTTTTATTAATAATTAAATTATTTATTAAAAATTTGGTAAAGAAATCATAGAAAATCGCTTGGTACACAGTTTCCCAACTACATAATTCGCTCTGAGATAATGACTTTCGACTCGAGGAATGGAGTTTATATGATCACGGATAGATTGTGCGATTTCTGGATCTTGAACACGTTTTGCATGCTTTCCCCGGGCGTCAGAAGGAACGATACCAACACCTGTAGTTTTACATTCCGTGACTGTTCGCAGTACCCTTTCTGTTATTCCCAAAGTGCTCATCAGAAATGTTTTACACACTCTGATGGTTTTTCCGTCCAACACAAAAGAAAAGCAACAGTTAGGTCGTCTTTCTTTTGTAGCATTTGTCTTCAAACGACGAAAAGGAACTTGTAGAATCGTCGTACAAGCTGGCAGAAAATCACGTTGCCTTTGAATGGAAGCTAATCCCCAATAGTTTTCAAAAATCTTGTGTCTCTGCTCTGTTGTGAATTTTGTCGAGCAAGATAATCGGCATCTGTTTGAACAAGGCGGTTTCATCTCTCTGGCCTTGACAGCTTTTCCCATACGTGAAACATACTCTTTTCCGGAATTTCTCAAAAGTTTGGTTTTATTGCGCTTCCAGTTTGCAGCATTTCTCTTCCTTTTTTTTCACTTTTTTGACAGATTGTGACGAGTTAGAAGATGAATCAGAAGAGCTGGTAGATTCAGATGAAGATTCTGCATCAGAACTTGAACCCGAATTGCTTCATGGACTTGATACAATAGCTAATGCAAGCCTCTTACGTTTTCTATTCTTGCTAGGTACAAAATCGTCATCATCGTCGGTCCCAGAGAAATCTTTTCCATCAAAGCTATCTTGATCTTCCTCAAAATATTTTGAGTAACAAGGATGAAATTTCACAGCTGTCCAACATAAAGACATGAGACTTTCAACTTGTGTCATATTTTCAGTGTTATTTGCAACTGATGAAGTGAGTATTGAAAGCGAATTATCGCTCTTGTCAGCAACTGAAATAAAATTACAACAAGGTAACAGTAGCACTATAAATTTAACAATCAATGCTGAACAAATTTAATGTGTTTCAAAGCTTTTAACCATTAAAAATACAAACCGATTTCTTCAAATTCAACATCCTTTGAAGTAATCAGTGGAAATTGATTATTTTGTGTTTTGTAGGTGACGTAGAACTTTTATTTTGCTTCTGCTCAGACGATTCTTTTAGACTCGCCAGAGTGATATCTACCAGGCTATTTTGTGACATCGGTTCTACACAGTCTTGTGTTTCAAGTGCACTGCATTCTTCAGGAATATCTTCCGCTAGCTCATCGTCAGCGTGCCTTTGAAATAACCGTGTATCTTTTCCCGACTGACTTATTTTACTTTCTTGAGTTATAATATATTGTTGTTTGTTTTCCTTGCTATTTTCATGTTGAATCAATTTGTCATTATCATTAGTTGAAAATACATTTTCAGACGTTTTGCTGCAACATAATTAAATTCATAATAAACAATTTAATAAATAAAAAAGAATCCACAAAATTATTCCATTATCAGTGCAGTTCAGAGGTAAAATAATAGAGTAATTACTACCTACCGTGTCATTTAATTATAAATACTAATATTGAATAAGACTTTATATTTTTAGAAATAAGGCATACATCATAATCTAATTATCAACCATGCGAATTGCCAATGATTGAATCTATGCCAGATGAGTTAAGTTTTAATATCACTTACGGATTTTTGTCTTGAACCTTCGGGGGGTCATTGAGATAGCAGCATCAATATCTGGCATATTTTTGTGAACAACTGGCGCATCCACAGTGCTACATACTTTCGTATACACAGTTTCTTTATCAGCGATTAATAGAGGCAAAGGAGCAGATGAAACATTTTTTTCTCTACTGCTAACCGATTCAGTCTCTGAGCATTGGTTTTCCTCTACATTTTAGAGAAAGGAGCAGGAATTAAGCCTTTTATGGCTATTGTAAACATTTTTTATTGCGATTACTCGCCATTTTGTCACCAAATATCTAGCTTTGTTTAGCTTACTTAACTGAAAAAAGAACTAAACTATTATTAGTAAACAAGTAGATCTACAGATTAATGGTTTCATGCACACACAACATAAAAAAGAAGGTATCTTTTAAAACAAAAACTTGGCGCCCTGGTGGTTCCATAGGAGAGCCGGGGCCGTTCCCGGCATACGAACTATAGGCACAGAATAGATAAGTACAGAAGTTGCACTCCTTTGATATTGAAGAAAGCCGCAAAAGCATGCCGCATGAAGTAGGTACCGCCCTTTGTGCCGCGCGCACCGACGAATCGAGTGTAGGGTTGTCACTTTCTCAACAAGTTAGACTATAACCGGCGCAATGACCCTACTTACCTACCTACAACTAAACTTATAGGTAATTACATAACTATAATAATAATATAGGTGCGCTTTTTATTACTACTACGGGAAAATATTTATATTTTTGTTCGTTAACGCGGGCGAATCCGCGGGCCACAGATAGTTATTATAATAATACTTTATGTATTTTCGTATTTGGCAATTTTATAAGTAAGTACCTACAGGTCGCGCCAAATAAGTTTGCGTGTGTGTGTTGCGTGAGTTGCGTCCCGCGCCCGTCTCCTTCATCCCGTCTGAGATATAATTCCTACCTATTTAAAGCACAATAAAATAATAGTACATACTACTGCGCACTTAAACGCTAATTAGTTAAGTAGGTACCTACTTACAATATAAGCAAAAGGTATAAATCCATCGAAATAGAATATTAAGCAATGCTTATTCTATTTTGATGTATAAAACGCATTTTAATAATAGGTAAGTATAAATAAATAACCTAAGTATGGAGTTGTTTCAAAATAAATAAGGAACACTTTATAGTTCGTACAAACTCGTTATAGGTATAGGTAAGTAAGTGACTAGTACCTACATAATACTACCGAATAGATGATTGTACTTACTACGTTGCTAGTATCTACCTAAAGGCTTTGTTTCCAATTATTCAATAAATTAACTGTGTAGGTAGGTACGTATGGGTCCGCGCCCTGATAACCCGCAGACTATCTCTGATACAAACAGTTGTACCTACTTATAATATTATTGTAGTGCAATTTTGACACAAAGTACAGTCATTTTATTGAGCTGTTGTGCTACAATGACTCTAAATACTATCACGTCATTAGTTCATTTTAACCTAAAGAGATATGATGGTTCAACACCGACACAAAATACATGTTGTATGGCTCACAAAATTTAATAAATCTGTTGCTACAAACACTCAATATACAATTGCGGCATTGAGGGTCTCAATATTTATTTTTCTGGTAATACAAAGACATAAAATACATTTACGGCACTGTAGTTCTCAATGATGCATTTTGTCTCAGAATTGCAGAGACATAAAATACATTTACGGCAATGTAGCAATCAAAGCTTTTTATTTATTTGGTGCTACAATGCCAGAAAATACATTTACGTCGTTTGGCACTTAGAAATAGAAAAAATGATTGTCATAATTACCTTTACGACGACGTTGCACTCTGACACGACCGACCGTCACGGGGAGCCCCGCGCAACTGACAAATATGGCGCCGTTGCACTCCGGGCGAGTCCATTTTCGTACCAATGCAACAAAGACAGTGGCGCTGTCTTGCGTTCGTTTGTTGAACAATAAAAACGACTTTGTAGCACCATACGTATTGACACTTTTGGAACAATCTGGCATCATTAACTCATTTTTGCATTTTTTGACAATTGTGTCTTTGTAGTACTAGATGAGCGATATTATGAAAGTCTGGGAAATCTGAAGCATTCGATTGAATACTTTGAGACTCTGGTGATCCTTGGTACTGCGATGTAAAATAGCTTTGTGATTGTGCCACATTTTTTGGTTGATAGTTGTATGTCGATGAGTGTGCAGGAGACCATTCATTTCGGTTCTTTATATTTTGTAATAAATTCAAGACGCCTGATTGAAATTCTAATGTTTGATTTTCGTTTAGCGTTGCCAGTGATGAAAGAAGACTTTTGAGGAAAAACAAATTACGGTCTTCTTTCATTTCTTCTTTCTTCTTGCATTCCATTTGATAATCTATAAACTCACTCATTTACTTATCAAACACGTTTAAATTCTGCCTCGATGGTCTGCTTTTTTTTCTTTTCGAACCCCCTACTACATTTTCATCATTAGTTTCTTGTTGACTTTCATTTGTAGCATCTCGATTATTTGCGGCATCTTTGGTAACATCTGATGTAACTGTTATAGCGGTTGTACTATCGTCTGCTGGGTTTGATGTAACAATAGTTGCACTATCTTGGGTGTCAGCTGGCGTCACAATTTTTTTTAAGAACAACAATTGACGATGATAGACGTAGGCTCTCAGACATGTCGCAGACGATCCTGATTTTTTTGATTTCTTTTTCTCATTAATACTCCTCATCCAGCTGTCTCTAATATTAGTCCACTTCTTTACGATCGATTTAGCTGAAAAATATAATTAAATTTACTTGCAGATTTATGGTTTCTGGGTGTTCATACAAGGATTTACATTACGCCTACCGAGTCGGAGTGTCTACGATCAGTTACATTATTAAGGAAGTAACGAATGCTATTTGGAACAATTTGCATGGGGAGTTTATAACATTACCCAACACAATATCTGACTGGGAATATATCGCCAATGGATTTAATACTAGAGCGAACTTTCCCCATTGCATTGGTGCAGTGGACGGTAAGCATATTAGAATAAAAAAGCCAAGCAACAGTGGTTCCATGTTTATGAATTACAAAGATTTCTTTCCCATCGTATTATTAGCAGTGGTTGATTCATATTATAAATTTACATACATCAGTGTGGGCTCGTATGGAAAAGAATGCGATTCGACAATATTCAAGGAGTGTACTTTTTGGAAAAAACTAATAGATGGTGATTTGCAATTGCCGGCAGCATGTCCACTCACAAACGATTCCGATTTATCCATTCCGTTTGTAGTAATAGGTGATGAAGGTTTTGGCTTGCATGAACATTTGATGAGACCTTACGGCGGAAACCATTTGGATAGAAACAAAAGAATATATAACTACAGATTAACCAGAGCTAGACGCTATGTTGAGTGCGCCTTTGGAATATTAGCTAATAAGTGGCGAATATTTCATCGTCCACTGGATGTTGATACCAGCACAGCCAATGTCGATTGTAAAGGCTTGCACTGTACTTCATAATTTTATAATAGATATGGAAGGTGTACAGCCGAACATAGAAACAACAAGCAATGTATCATCAGTGGTTAACGTGTTCAGAGATGCACCCATTGAACAAAATAGTACACGAGGTGGACGATGTGCAAATGTTATACGAACTGAATTTACAAATTATTTTATTTCTACAGCTAGGAGCTGTGCCTTGGCAAGACGAATCAATCTAACGTAAAAAATTACAACTTACTTACCATAATACTGCCTGTTTTTCTCCTCCATTTCTTCAAAATCTTCATTCAAAATTAAACATATTTCTCGCCAGCCAGCAGTTCTCAAGTTTTTATCTTTGTATATTTCGAGAGTTTTGTCCCATATAACTGACCGATTTTGGACAAGAGAAATTAAATGTTCGTCGTCATAGCGAGAGAATAGCGAGCGGCAGTCGGCGAAAATGACTGGCGACTGGCGAGCGCACGTGCGGTGTGTACCTCCCGCCCACCCCTCCTTGTGCGACACGACGCGGTTTCAAGATCCGGCAAAAAACCGAATCTACCCCTGCGTGTATCGTATGAACGCATGTATTGAATGCGCTATACCACTGGATCGGATCTGACATTTTGCAGTACGACCGAATCGGTTTGTAGTTGCAAAATCGGATGTCAACTTCAGCAAGATTCGGTTTTTTTGCCGTGTCTTGAAACCGAATGCATGTGTGAACTCATTCATTGAAATACTGATACAACTGAACCGAATCCTGCAAAAAACCGATTCGGTAGAGAAACACTCGACGCCGTGTGAACGTACCGTTAATCGTTATAAATGGACCGCTCAAACTCCGGAAGCATCAACGATGTTGTTTTGATTTTTTCGTTGGCTGTTAGGAAGAATTGTAGAAAAACACCCGGGTAAAGATGGTATAACACGTGTAGTCACGTTGAAAACGAAGTCGTCTACTGTAAAAAGACCAACTTCTAAAATATGTGTACTACCTGTTATACATGAATCAACAGGTACTTATGTTTGTTTTAAAAATAGTTTGAAAATAGTTAAAATTTTAGCTTACTTTAATTTCAAATGTTGTTTTTGTAAATATTTACTGTTTGTTATATTGTTATTACCTTACTTTGAAAGACATTTTCGCCAATAAATGTATTTTGGGGGCGATATGTTTGCGACCCTTTCTACAGTTCAATATGTAGTTTCTAAACATTAGTTTTAGTTTACCCAGATTGTAACTAGATGGCGCTGTTTGTTACTAAAACGCGCTAACGTTTGGATCACTTAAAATAGTGACCCGTTGCATGTCGGAAGTTTTTGTGAGAAAGAACGAAGGAAGTTCAAAGATCATATTAGATCACATAATAAACACTAGTTCACTTGATACGTTGTATTATTTATCTACGGCTATCGAGTTCTACAGTTCAACCGGAGTACACTAATCCATCCACTATCACACATCCACACTATCTATTTAGCAGTAGAGAACAAGTAGTACTTAGAAACGTCAATACGAAAATTAGCGTCTGTGCGTATTGCTATCCACTTCAACTAGGCGCTGCGCCTGTCTGCGTTTCTCCCAACAATTTCTAGGATGAACAGCATACATGCGACCTAGTGCATCAGTGGAAAACACCTGTGGCCAATCTGGAACTGGGGTTCCTTGTTTGCGACGTTGGAATTTCTTAGTTGATTGATTCCAAGCGTAATACTTGGGTATTTCAACGTACATCAGCGTCGCTGCGAATGGATCTGCTTCACACATTGCAAAGAAGCTAGTCCATTTTGACGATGGAGGTCTCTCAGCTCGTTGTGCCGCATTAGCCTCAGTGAAGTAAACTCTTTGGCCATTTTCCAAATGCACTGCTAAATGTACAACTGTGGGATATCTTTCATGAATTTGAAATGACAATAATCGCCATAGTGCTTCATTAGTACTGACGTATCTACCCATTTGGAATTTGCTGATTTCGTCATTCGCATTTTCCGACGCAATACCAAACAGCCATGTCGCTGCCTTTTGTGACGTACTTGCACAAATATTTGATTGATTTGGCCGAATGACAACTCGCAACGTTTGCATGTTTCGAAAATTGGTGATAGCAGCGGGCAATATGGTACAATGAATTCATTTCCGATCTCAATCTCTTGATTTTGAACTTTAACTTTGATAGTTCGAGCATTATCTTCTTTTGAACGCCGACGATAAACTGGATATCCATCGTTCCCTGTGACTGTTTCAGCAACTAACGGTCGCGGATATCGTTTTGTGCACTTTCCATCAGCCATGCAAGGCGATAATGGATTTAATGCACCGCACGGTCCATGCACCATCTGTGTCATCACAATGTCGTGTAGATGGGGATCAGTGACTGGGTCAGGAATTTCAGCTGATATGATGTCATCCACTTCATTTGAATGTAATTTGTTCAGCACCCAAATAAAGATTCAGTTCAAGTTCGCTTTTTCAGTTAAAAATTTTCCTGAATTTTCTTTGCTATAAACCTCACGAAGCCCGAGACCTTTCCGACGAATGCAAAACCGTGGAAATCGGTTCGTGCGTTCTGGAGTCAGGAATGAAAACCCGACTTATTTGTATATGTCGTAGGATAATTTGATACTTCGAATCTTCGCGGAAATCCTAGGGGTTTTGTGAAAACGCGGATAATTAGACATAGGCGAAAAATTATCAAATCTTACAGGACAAAGTCAGGATATTTGCGAATATACTCGTTATTATAGCAATATTGCGAAACGAAACGCTGGCTGTTATGAAATAAGAACGCTGATTGGTCGGTCAGCGCGTTCAATAAGAGATCGTCTCTGATTGGTTGACGTCTTAAATGTCAATCATTTGTTGCCGCACGTTATTTGTTTACGTTTGTGTCTGAGTTAAATTGCAGAAGTGTTTTGTTTTTTATCGTAAATAGTGTACCTACTTGGACTTAAATAAAGTGGTAAATAAAAGTGCTACACGGATGTACATAGTGTCATATATCATAAAAGTCTTAGTCAACCACTCAACAACAACAATGCTTTCGAGATTGGTTTAGCGGTGTTTTGTTTGTCATTGTGTTAAAAGTGGACTATAAAATTGGACTTGAACTAAGAAACGGTGTGAATAGGAGGTTTGGTTTTCATATAATTATGACAGATTCGACAGAGAATGATGTTCAACCTTCAGCAGAATCGGAGAATTTGGAGGTTATCTCCGATAAAGACAAATTTTACATAGAGTTAAGAAAGTTTTACGATAATAGAGTTGACGGTACAACTAAACCAGAATAGACTAAAGAACGTGTAAATGCTGTAATAAATTCAATTGAACAATTTAAAACTGCGAGTGTACCTAAGCAACCAAAAACACAACAACAGGATAGAAATGCAAATAAATACGACGTGATGAGTGTAGGTGAAGAAAAACTTCTGATAATGAGAAGAAAGGATCTTAACTCTCCTGTTGTACAAGTACCTTCAACAGATATGTACTATGATATTCTTCTGCAGGCGCACATATCAACTGGGCATGGAGGACGCGACAAACTGATATATAACCTAAAGCAACAATATGTGATACCGGTAGCGATTATGATATTAAAATATAAAAAAATATAAATATTGGTGGACAATTCACACACAACACCATCTGACCCCAAACTAAGCAAAGCTTGTGTGATGGCAGCCAGATAGCTGATATAATACTTATATAGTTTTAAATACATACTTATTATACATAGAAACACCCAGACACAGTGCAAACATTTGAATTCATCACACAAATATTTGCACTGGGTGGGGATCGAACCCACGACCCTCGGCTTCGCAGGCAGAGCTACTACCACTAGTTCCTCAACTTGTGTATATATATTGTTCCTCAACTTGTGTAAGATCTGTCTGAATAAAAAAGGTTGCCCAAAAACAGGAATTGTTGTACGCCCCATAATTTCTCAAGACTTTAACAAACGTGGGCAGGTAGATTTAATTGATCTCCAGTCAACTCCTAGCCACAATTACAAATGGATTTTAAACTATCAAGACCACCTCACTAAGTTCTGCTTTCTCAGACCTTTAACCAGTAAAAAAGCAACTGAAGTAGCCATGGCTCTTTTAAAAATATTTTTAGAAGTGGGTGCGCCAATGATTTTACAGAGTGATAATGGCAAGGAATTTACTGCCAGCATAATAAAAGAGCTAATCACATTGTGGCCTGCATGCAAGATAGTGAATGGACGTCCCCGACATCCTCAAAGTCAAGGTTTGTTTGCAAGTTTTGCACTATCCCGCTTACCGCTATGCATTTTTTCTTTCACCCAAAGGTTGCCTGGTAGAGATTGCTACCTTAGCAATAAGGCCACCTATGTTGTACTGTCTTTTGTTGTTATCTGTTGTTTTGTACTTTTTTTTATGTGCAATAAAGTATTTTTCTCTTTTTTAGGTTCGGTAGAAAGGTGCAATCAGGATGTTAAGAACATGTTGCGTTCCTGGATGTTCGACAATAACTCAACTGAATGGTCACTGGGATGCTATTTCGTTCAGTTCCAGAAAAATTCTTCGCATCATCGCACAATAGGACGTTCACCATACAAAGCCTTGTTTGGTCACGATCCTGTAATTGGCCTGTCTTCAACTTATTTGCCTAGAGATACATTGTCAAAATTAGAAAATGAAGAAGACTTACAACAGGTTTTAATTAATGAAAATCCTCCTCGCACTGAAGATATTCAAGACGAGCGTAATGCAGGTTGTAGAAATGAATCCAAAGTTGATAATGCATGCAATAACATAACAATTTTAGAAGATGTAATAATTGTCCCAGTAAGTACAACAAAAACGATCTGTCTTGATAACAATATCGCTATAAATGACACAAATTCCCCCACACAAATGTACTACAACAACATTCCAATAATATTGTTGCTACTGAAGTTAAATGTTGTATTTGCCAAATGACCACATCCGATTCACTCAAATGTTCAAAATGCCAACAAGTGATTCACGGCGCATGTGGAGTGTCTGAAGTTAGAGAAGGTAGTAGTTCTTCTAATGTTAAATGTAACTTATGCTGGCAAGAAGATTCTATTAAGAAAGAAAGAACAAGTTCGCATGAAAATTTAAAAAGAGCAGCTGCGACTATGTGTACTACATCCAACAAAAAATTTAAAGAAATAGATGTAGGTGCTACAATTTTGGTTGATGTTCCGAAGTACGATCGTGCACCCTTAGATAACAATAACATTACAGGACGAGTAATTGATAAGAAGAATGGTTTGTTTCAAGTTGGAGGTACCGTTGGTATAATTAAAGATTGGCTACCAAGAAACGCACTTCAAATAACTCCAGGAGCTCAATTTACCGGCCCCGTTCCCGAGGTAGTATTACCTATTCGTGGTATTTCCTCACAACTATCACCATTCGGCGGACAAGGGTTTAAGCAATGTCATTGCAAGAAATCAAGCAATGTTCCTCAAATAAGTGTGCTTGTAAAAAGCACGGTTTGCTTTGTAATTCCAAATGTCATAAATCTTTGAATTGTTGTAACAAGTAAAGTCTTACTAATAATTTCATATTACTATTTACTAAACGCAGCTGTGCTTGCATTGCAACTCCAATGTTACAGGCCCATGCAACTCAGCGTAAGTTTCACATTAGTGACGTATTTAATTATATTTTGTTTTGTGATTATTCGCTTTTCAAATTTTTTTCTAGTTATCTTTAAATTTCTTTGAATAAGTATATTTTTTTCCTATTTTTGCTAATTCAATAATAATTTGTTGTAGTTATTTTGTTCACTATAAGTGAACCAGAATGTGATAATAATTTTGCCTCAATATATCATAAGTTTAGCTGTATAAGAGAAGAGAAGGCTGATGAATGAGTGATTTTATCTCAAGACTTTAATTCACAAGACTGATCAATTCCATTGTTGCACTATTAAACTAATTGTTTACCTAACCAGTTTCATCCAGTTTATGGATTACACCCTAAAATTGGATATTTTTTTTTTACTACGACTGAGATCTCCTATTGTCTGTAGAAAACAACATACATACTAAAATTTTCAATAAAATGTTTATAAAAATCAATTTAGTGATTTTCCTTTCTCACCTATTCTAAACCTTCACATAACACTATGATACAATACTTGAAGTTAATCATCGGCATACTAGGAACCAATTAGAAGTCAGCCAGCAAAATTGTAGCCAATCAGTGTTGAGCACATCAAATCTTACTATAGTAACGAGTATTTTCGCAAAAATCCTGTAAGATTTGATAATTTTTCGCCTATGTCTAATTATCCGCGTTTTCGCAAAACCCCTAGGATTTCCGCGAAGATTCGAAGTATCAAATTATCCTACGACATATATAGTAGATTATTAAGGGCTCACTTAAGGAAAATTATGGTAACTTATCATTATGTTATATATTAAATATTGTTTGTATGATAATAAAACTTTGTTCTGCTATTCTGGTTTTCAAATTAAAACAATTGTAATAGTAATCAACTGTTGTTTCATTAAAATCAATACAATACTCTGGACAATACAAAATTATTCTTCCTCATTCTGCTCATCATCTTCTTGTAAATAGCTGTCGGGTTTTTCGACAAAAGTCAAAGACTCATAAAATCCATGATAGTGGCTTGGGATTGCTTCGACCTTACACTGGCTTATTAGGTCAGCATCTAAGGCCTTGGATAGAGGCAAATGGTCGGTAAATGCTGCTTTCCATTGGTGTTCTCTGGCAGTCCGGTGTGTTTGATGCAATCGGGCAGGCACCTGGCTTTCTTCTTGTAGTAAATCTTTGTTGAAGTTGAGTATCCAACTGGGAATACTGTGCATCGAAATCATATTTGTAATTTAGAAGATGGGGTTGTAAATGTAAGTTCACTTCCATGATTTTAGACCACGATATTTTCTGAGCTGCTTCACCTTTGGCCCAATTCTTATTGTTTATTAGTTCTTTTATGTCATAAAAGTCATTCTGTGACATTTCTTTTACTATGTACTTTTCGCCAGTAACTTTAGCATCGCTATATATAAAAATGTTATGTTGGTTTGTGTACGCTTCAAAAACTCAAAAAGTTCTGCATCGATCGAGCTGAAATTTTAGAATGATATATAATCAGCATCAAGGATTGATTTTTTTCTAATTTTTGCATTACAATGTGCCACAGCGAAGCGTGGCACGGTACAGCTAATTCATTATAATTGTGTACATTTGGTCGGGAGTATACACAACTTTGTGTTTCAACTCACGTTTTATGACGGAATGCATGGAGTCTCCTTCACTCTGACCGTGGCCAGTCTCAAAAAACCTATGAGTGATGTTCATTTGAAGTTGTGCGGCGGCTAAAATATAGAGAGCAAATATAAACAGGTTTTTATTTTGCCCTCCGCAACCATCAGAGTAAAAGGAAATATTTTTGATACCTTTCTCATTTCCATTCAAGAGAAATTGCCATAAGCAGCTGCCAATCTCTGTCGCGCCTCTTTTTGCTATCTATAGTGCCAAACATAGCAATAACCTCTTTGCCAAATGGTATCAAACACGGTAGAGTTGTTAATTGGATATTTCCGTTTGTAGTGAAACATTCCGACTTGTGATTGTGGAATGCTTAGCACCATCTCCAAATCAAAGATTGCTATTGTTGTGTCTGTGGGGTTGACATAATCCTTTTCATTTGCTTTAATTTGACGGACTCGGTCTTTGTTATGTTGGTGTTGGTTATCTTTTCTTGTAAGATTTCTTGTCTATCAGGATCAGCTTGTCGATAAAGAGAGCAAATACCACACTGGTTTTTTCCGACTTAAAAAATGAGTAATTAAACTTTGTGTTGAAAATTGTTTCATACTGGCGCTTTGAGGCTATTGGGCATTCATAGATCCCTCTTGATACCAAGTTTGATACAACGGTACATTTTTGAGATGTTTAGTTCTTCTGAGAGATACTGTCTACGAGTTTTTTCTCACGTAATGCGATTCGACAGTTGGAAATAACTGTAAGTGGTCAATAATATTTTTTTCCGTGGCTTATACTCATTTTACGTGGCCTGTTATCATGCTGGCCTCTTTTATCGGTCATAATTTCTTTTCTTTTGCTCTTTTCCAACGCTATATATTTATACAGTTTGGTGGGAAATATTTAGGTAATGTATTAATGAAGAATGTTTTACAGACTTGCACTTTCTCTGTCTCTAACTGAAATAAATATTTCACGGTTTGAGTGCGATTGTTTTTTTGATTGAAAGTAATTCGGGTAATTCGATTAAAATTAAGATCAAACATCTTCGGCTATTGTACATTTAGACTATATATTGCCACTGTCGTTTATGATCTCCTATCTTATTATATTCCATAAATAATGCTTCGATTTGCTCTTGAGTGAATCGTTCTCTACACTTTTTATGTTTTTTTTGGCAAACTGTTTCTTAGATCTGCACCCAACGTAGGCTTCTCCTAAATTCTTTAGTCTTTTACTCTTTTGATCTTGTCTTTCACTTTCACTTCGAAAACGTTTTCTTGTTAGTTTCTTTGGCTTGGTACATTACCTGGTGTTAGTTCCCTAATGACTGAAAAGGTATTATTTATCTCAAGTTGCGGCATTTGGTCAACAAGAGAGGGAGTTGTCTACATAGTAGCCATCATGATTGTACGCAACTTTGGTATTTTCACCGGTCCCTGGTTCTAAATGTGAATTATTTGTTATGGTTGGGTTATTTTCCTTTATTGTTTCTTGTTTGTCGCCAAGCAAAGTATTGTCTGTTAGTGTACTGTCACAATTTGTGTTCGTTTGTATTAATGTTTCATCCAAGTCAAAAGAGTCGACATAATTCGTTTGAGAAACAGTGCTTTCTTTCTTTATAGTAAATTCACAGATGTATGGATTGGTTTCTTCTTCCTTGTTATTAGTTTGTGTGCAGGCAGTCATAGCTGAACTGGAGGGCGCATAGATATCGTTCTCTTTTTTGTCAGAGAAAGTAGGGTACAGTTTCATTCTTCTACTTCTCTTGTATTTTTGTGTACTCGTATTTTCTAAAACTGGAGTTGTCTTTGTAGAACAAGAAGTGTCATCGCCGTGTCTTTTAGGTGTACTCGAGATATTTTCTTTTCTATGTATGACTGAAGGTGATGCTATGAAATCGGACTGATTTAATATGAAAGAAACAATGGAATCAGTTGATGGCGTTTTTATCTTATCCTCGGAGGCTGTTACCAATCATAATTTGGTGTCTTTGTCAAGACTTGATAAAAAAACTTGAAAGCCTAAAAGCTGTTCGTCGATGGTCAAGTACGGGCCAAGGATGTAATTTGATCTGCAATGGTTTATAAAGATCTCCCAAATTTTTCGGATTGGAAGAAATGAATCTGTTGCCCGCAGTTCTGATCGCAAACTTTTATCATCCATTCGTAAACACCTTATCAGAAAATCAAATCTATCTCGACTCATAGCTGCTACGTATCTGTTTCCTGAATACGTGCAATCAAAAAGCTCATCTGTAGTCAAATGGTTGTCTTTCATGGCAGCTGTCAACGTCAATATCCCTAATATCATCACTGCATGTAGGTTTGAATGTCGCTTTTGGATTAGGAATCTGTATTTTTAGCTGAATTTCAACATTGTTACTTCTTCCACAATTTCATCCGTAATGAAGATACTTAAGCATTCCAATGGGTTATACAAGCTTTTATTCATTATTGTAGGGCCCCTAGATGTCCGTATAATATTGCAAGATGATACCCTGCCGCATGTTCTTCCTTTAGTAGCTGACCAACGGTGAATGTTTTTGCCTCGGAGGGTTTGACGTTCAGATACAATAATGTTCAACTCCATTAGTAGATGTTATTTCTCAGAAATAACATCTACTAATGGAGTCACACACACACGCACCCACCCTCAAGCACACACATACTCATACCCACCCACCCTCTCATGCACACACACACACACACAAACCTCGCACATGTGTTATATACATTACACATACAGAGCGCGCAAGCCGCACACACAAACCAACACATTCACACCTTTGGTATGTGAAATAGATAATATACGTTTACTCACATTAAGCTTCTAACTAATATCTTAATTCACAGATTAAAATTTAGTTCATAATTTTTTTTATTACATAACTTTAACTTCATTTTGTGCCTTTAGGTGAATATCAGCAAAGCGCAAACTATTTTGTTAACCGGAAATAGGGCGCCCAAAATACAGGCTTTGCCTAGTTTGGGGTTCATTGTAATAGCGATATAGCGTAGGATCACTTTTCTTGTAAACCTGTCTTTTGAATTATCTTTAATTGTAATTCTTTTATGGCAAATAAAATTTTACTTTACTTTACTTTTTGTTACTTGGCTCAGACGAAGTAGTACTTTCTTGTGATCCAGATATACTTTCAACGCCTGAAGGACTTTCTTGTGATGCTGAACTTATCTCACAGGCCTCGATATCACGTTGAACATCATCTTCTAAAAGATTGTCTTCGGGTTCACTATTCGACTCTTGACACTCATCGTCACCATTATCTTGCAATAATCGTAAAATTTCTGCTTTTGTGAGTCGTGTATTTGACGCCATTTTGTTGCTATGATATGTTCTAAAATACAATTAAAAAAACTATTAAACAATATCTATTTAGTATGAGAAAAACGGAAAAGTTAAAATTCACTCCAACTCTAAAAGCTCCCACTAAAGATAACCATACGTCACTTCGACGTGTGGTAGGTATATAACTACGAAACTATAGCACTTACTTGAGCGACACGTGTGTTCCCTGCAAGCTCCGTGGGTCAACTGAGTTGGTACGAACGGCCAGTGCCGTAGTGCGAAACAGAATCGAATTGCATCGATTTTTCAAAATCGGACACGTCGATTCGACGTAAGTTATCTTTCTAGGGTTAAAAGTGAGTTAACTGGTCCACTCCTTGCGTTTGTGTACATATGTTTGCGTGTGCATATGTATCTGTGCGTGCATGGGTCTGTATGGATCTGTGTTCTGGGTGTTTGCGTTTAGGTGATTGTTTGTGTTAGTGTGTGAGTGAAAGAGCGGGTGAATTTGCTGTGCAAACGTATACTTAATATTTGATTAGCTTAGCATGACAACTAACTGACAACCTTTAACAGGGTTTCTGTTTCATCGAAATTCAGTGATTTGAGCCATAAGGACAGTTTAATTTTAGCATCATGTCTAGACAACGCATATATTTCCAAAATTTTATTGATTTTATTGTAAAGAAAAAGACCCAAAACTATAAAAAAACGTCGAATAAAAGTTGTGCTCACTCTGTTAGGCACGGAGCAGACCGAATGCCTTCTACGACTTTTTTGGGTGGAAGGATCGAACATCAACAACGAATGCTGCTTCAAAACAATACTACGGACAAATAACTGCCTGACCGTCAAAACATCGCAAGCCTTATACAAAAGGGTGGTGTCAAATAAGATCGGTCTACCAGTACCTATCTTCAATGCAGCTCGTTGAGATATTTCTATAGGTCGCAACGTTGTCCTTGGTGCACCTCCCCAGGAAGATATGCAATACGTAATTATTGATTGGCAGAGAGCCAAATAAATCCGTCGGATTAGTTCTGGTTTCGCGATTTGTCACAGTTTCTTGAAGATAAAAGAAGTCTTACGTATGAGTTTACTTATATTTATAATGTGGAGCTTAAAGTTAAGGTTATTGTCTATTATGACACCCAGATATTTTATTGATGCAGCCATGTCCAAAGGTTACACGCACACGTTCCTGGGTTTTTCTCAAGACAGTTTCTTTTAATATGACAGCATCGAGAAAGGCAATACTGACACCCATAGACAGACAACTCAACAATTAAAACTCTAATCAAACTATGGCGCCACACAGTACTTCGAACATGAATAATTCAAATCACTGCAGAGCACTGAGTAAAAGTTCTGTATTCATAAATGTACAATTTACACGTCAATAAACGAAAATATATTAACCGTGTCAATGTTTTTAATTTGTATCGTAACTTTACTATCCATCTCTAAAACCTCGCTGTAACTATGAAAAGTTTGATCGTTAAGTTAGCATTTTATTCTCTTTTTAAAGCCGCCGAAACTATTTAAGGTAAAAAACGTTTTAAACTTCCAGGCCCATAACGTGAGTCGGCTTGCCCGACGTCATGAGGGAGTCTGATATAAATATATATGATATAGATAGATAGCTGCAGACAGGTATTCATAGACAACCAAATCTTGACCCTTCCAAGCCTGTATGTTTTTGAAGTTATGTGTTTTGTAAGGAATAACCCCCATTATTTTCCTCTCTTGAGTGACAAAGTGGAACGGAACCGACGTGATAAGTGTAGGCTGCTCATAGGCAAACGCAAGAAAAAGATTATGAGTGACAGCATTTTTTGTATGGCTCCTCTTCTATATAATAAGCTGCCAAATGCAATTAAAAAACTTAACTTATCCATGTTCAAAAGTAGATTAAAAAAGATACTGGTACGCAAATGTTATTACACTGTGAAAGAATTTTTAAATGATAGGGAAATTAATTGGAATACTGATGTATAGATTTTGTTTAACATGACATTTTGCATTCCATTAACTCCCACATGAAGTTCCATTAGCCACATTAGTGTCCACTGTCTATATTTTATGAAACTTTACATTTAACTAATGTTAGATCAGATAATATATTGTAACTGACAGGTTGAATTAGATTACTCTATATATATTGTGAGAGTTCTTTGAGTAGGTATACAAATATTACATTTTATACATGTTGACATTCTTTTATACACATTGACATTGTTTTATTATATAAGTATTGTTTTTGATTTTCTATACATAATGACATTCTTTGACATTGCTCACACGGCTGAACTGCAAGAGCTACTACTGCAAGACCTTGGATTCTACATGAAACCACACACTTGTCAAAGCCCGTAACAGCATCCTGCTGAAGCACAAGACGTTGGCGTAATTGTGCTCACCAATCATATCACACTAACATAGCACAACGGGATAGAAGCCAGAAATTAATAGACGATGAATCAGATGACATATAATATACAACCGATTAAAAGTTAAAAATGAAAAAAGAAGAAGAAGACTTTATCAGCTGACTATTACTATTATTATCATTGTATAAATTCAGACCAATGGAAACTGCGTTGCCAGACATATTGCATGCCTCTAGAAGAAGAGGCCAGTTTGTATGGGTCAATTATTTAAATGTTTTGTATCATCTTATCTTACCTGCAAACAGCAATAAAGATTTTTGTATTTGTATTTGTAAAATCTTGCATGTAAGTGATGCGGATATTGCAAAATGTATCTCTCCTCGAGTGTTGTACGAATTTAGTATACAGCCGCTTAGATGTTATATATTCTGAGAGAAAATAAATATGGTCTGACGGATGTACATTGCGACACGCCAACGATGGCAAAATGCAGCACGTTTTTTGGCGCGGCAAGTATTGTAACCGAGAATGCACTGTAACAATAGTATATTTATCAAATATGAGAGTAACATCTAAACGGTTTGGAACAAAATTTTGTACGGATGACTAAAGCACCAAATGTGAGAGTCACTGCCAAACGGATTTGAACGAAATTTTATCTGGATAACCAGTACACCAAATGAATGAAATTTAGTACGGATGACGAAAATACCAAGGAAGTCGCTGCCAAACGGATTTGAACGAAATCTTATCTGGATGACCACTACACCAAATGAATGAAATTTAGTACGGATGACGAAAATACCAAGGAAGTCGCTGCCAAACGGATTTGAACGAAATCTTATCTGGATGACCACTACACCAAATGAATGAAATTTAGTACGGATGACGAAAATACCAAGGAAGTCGCTGCCAAACGGATTTGAACGAAATTTAGTATGTATGACCAATGTTCCAAATGTGAGTAACAGCTAAACGGATTTGAACGAAATTTAGTTTGAAACTAATATATATATCGTACTAGCTGACCCGGCAAACGTTGTTTTGCCATATAAATAATTTCCTAATAAAATAAGGGTTGATCGTAGAAGGGTGAAAATTGAAAATTGTATGTATTTTTGTATGTTGTATCATAAAAAAATAGAAATTAAAATTTTTGTCTAATAAATACAATAAAATATTTTGGGGTGAACTACCCCTAATATTTAGGGGGATGAAAAATAGATGTTGGCCGATTCTCATAGATACCGGATAAGCACAAAAAATTTCATCAAAATCGGTCAAGCCGTTTCGGAGGAGTATGGCAACGAAAACTGTGACACGAGAATTTTATATATTAGATTTTACTGGCTGACATGGTAATCCCTAAAACAACCTAAGATGGATAGGTGCACATTGCAGGTTTCGCATTGATAAGCCGTGCGCGTCTCGATTTTCGTCGTGGCACACCATTTACACGGGATCTCCTAGTCGCATTTTTTGTGGAATAATGCCCTTTTGGCTGACAATCGAGGCGTGGGTTGGGTGATTGAAACTTTTTAAATATTTCATCTACCAAAGCCACCCTAAAAGTGCGCTGTGTTTTATTTTTGTCGCTATTGTATTTCACTTCTATTGTATGTCACGAAGGAATTATGGATACATTAAATAAATAGCCTCCTGAAAACTTTTTTGTACTAGGTTTCTAACTCTTTCCAAGGGGGAAGCTTGGAGCATTTGGTCTTTTTTTATCAACACCTCCCATGTGCATGTTATAATAAAGGACAACCTGTGGCTTGTACTTGTAGTGACCATACTTTTCTTTGCCACCAACCATAACTTTGTGGTACGATGATATCATCAGAACCAAATTTGCGTCACGCCACAGAACTATAGTAAGGTCGTGCGTATGACTGGCCGCGATCTTCCCCTGGCGCAAATCCGACTTCGTTTTATTACGAAGACTATCAGCGACGAACTCTCTATTTAGCCGCATAGTGCCCATCGTGACCATTTTTTTGTTGCTTTAGCAATCGAGACAACAAAGATGCATTGTAAAAATTGTCCATCACCAAAGTGTGGCCTATATTAAAAAGAGGACGAGTCAACTTATACACAATTTGGGCCGTGGTTCCATGTGGTTCATTGGCGTTTGTGTCTCCGTGTATATCCCAGTATATACCAGCATTTTTCAGAGGTACCCAGTACGTGACTCGCACAACTCGTATGTTTTTATGCCTAGTGAGCAGCTTTGGTGGCAATCAGCTGAGCGAACGATAGTCGACCCTTCCAAAGAAAGAGCGAGTCAGCAATGGCAATATTCTGCTCCGGTAGGTACAATGAGCTAAACTTGTTTTTAAAACGTACTTTATTGTTAGACGCATCAAACAATACAGTAGTGTTATCTACAAAGTGCAGACATTTCTTTATTCTTAAAAACTTTTTGAAGGGCATTCTAGTATTAAAAAGCCCAACTTTCAAATCAGGCAGGCTAGGGTACCAGTATTCCCGTTCTACTGGTACTGGGGCTATGCTTTGAAGCATTAAAATGCCAAAGTATACCCAAATATCCGTTTTCGTGACATCTGTCCAACCGTCCAGCTGTTTCGGGTTTACGTTCAAAATTTGGGCGTAGCGGTTTGTTTCGCGAACTGTACCTCTACCATGACTTACTATCGAAAACTTACTTCAGTCGTTAGCGTATAAACGAGCATCGAATAGTTTTTTACTAAGCTCGTACCATGAGTTACGTGAGCGTTTACGTACTCGCTCACGTTAACTTGATACTTCGAATAGTTGTCATGTTGTCATACACATAGTAACGTTTCTAACTTCACACCGAATGAAGCTGTCTCTTTCTAACTATACTCTAAAGACAAAGTAAGTTATATATATTGCAAAAAATCTTAGTGTTTTGAAATAACCCTACTCAATTGAAAGCTTCATAGAGGAGTGCATAAGTCTGAAAAGTTAGTGATTTTTTAATTTGTATTGGTTATATTCTGTCGAAATCAAACGTCTCGCGGCTCGTGCATCCCGCATCTCGTAGCTCGTAGCCGGTCATTAAGTTTGGAGGTGTTCCATCTGAGGTTTTGAGTTTATTAGAAATTATTCAGCTTTTAATTCTACAAAAATGCGAACCAGTTCTTCACAATTTCAGTTACTGGTGGAGTATATGGAAAGGTATGTACTTTAAATATTATGCAAACTTATTTTAAAATAAAGTGATGTAAGTTTGAACGATTGTAAGCCATTTTTTTTATAGAAACTTTGTTTCAAGTGGATAGTTTAAAGTTGAGGAATGCATTTTGACTTTGCTTTAGAAATCTTTTTTTTTCTATAGAAACGGAGATCTTAGCAAACCTACTGAAGGGCCACAAGGAAGGGCTAATAATATTCAGCGCTGGACGGAACTTGCCGACTTGTTGAATGCGGATGCCACTGGTGATACCAAAACAGTTGAAAAATTGAGAAAGGTGTGTACTAAGAACTATTTCTATTTGGCTCTGTGTCAGTATCCACTTTTAATCTCATTTTTAGTTTCAATCATGTTTTTTTCTTTTCATGTACTGCTTTTGCTTCTTTCCTTGGTCTTGTGTGTGGTGTGGAAAAAAAGGTGTGGAGCGATTTTAAAAATAACAGTAAAAAGAAAGCTGCTCGTATATATCGAGCTGCACGGGGCACTGGTGGCGGTCCTGCTTCTCAACTAAAATTAAATCATTTAGAGCAAAGGGCAATTAGCATAGTAGGGACTCAAGCTGCTACAGGAATTGTTGGGATTCCAGAGGTTGGTTTAGAGGTAAAGCTGCTTAATTGGTAATTTCTTAATTTTCATATGTGTCCATGAGACACCTCCATGAGAGCAATAATATGTTTTTTTATTAAACTAAGTATTTTTTACAGGATGAAGTAACTGAACAGCCGCTACTGCCAGATACAAATGACTGCCACACAATAATCAGCCAGCTGGACGACCACGATACACATGGCTGTAAGATTAGGATTTACACATAGTAACCATACATAACACTAGCTTACACAGAGCTTAGCATATAAAGAGTAGCATATGCCCTATTCCAAAGAATAAGATATCTTCATTTCAAATTTCATCCAAGTCATTCCGCCGTTTTAACGTGCATTAATGTCCCTAAGTAGTATTGATGGCTTATTATGTCTGGAGATATTGAATTAACAAAGTGAATTAAATATTTTTTTACAGCTACAGAAGACTGGAATCGCCCAGGAACATCCCGTCAGCCTCCAGTCTTTCCATCCTTTCATGTGGACAGTGGAGAACCAGAAGGTAGCGGCATAGCTACAGTTGCCAGAGGTCCATTACCATCAGAAACAGGTTCTAAAAAAATTGTAGTTACTGTCGATTACTATTGATTCTTTACTATATTACTAATCAGTAAAGAAGGCTAAAGATAAGAAAGGAATAAACTTCGAATGAATTAATGAAAGAATTTTAAAAATCGTGTTCTGTACAGACAAAATATGTATAGCCAACAACACAACAATGTATTTATTCAACTCTTTTATGTATATATGTATTAAATTTGATATGAAAACCGTTTTAGCCACATACATTTTGTTTTAGAAGATAATTAATTACCTATAAAGCATGATGCGACCAAAATGATATTAATTTATATACTCCTCATTTAATAACATTTAATGCTTGCAGCCCTGCATGTGGTGGACAGCGCACCTCCTGCCGCTGGGACACCGCTGTTGCCCCCTAGTGGCAGGCATCGGGTGCAACAGAGCCCTACACTTTTGCCCCTCACACCTCGTCGGCGGCGGAGAGGTCAAGACCCGTCATCCCCTATCCGCAGAATTAGGACCCGCACACAGACACAGTCAGAACTGGCACGGCAAGCTTTTGTCAGATCTGACTGTGAATGGCGGGCTTTCCAACAAGAATCGGAGAGGGAGAGAAATAGATTAAGAGAATTAGAAATAAGGAATCAAGAACGGTGGTTGGATATGTTTGGACAATTTATAGTTCTAGGAAATAGATTAGCAGATATTATAGAAAAGAAATAAAATTTTAATAAATGTATTTTTTTATTTTACATAATTATGTTTATCTTTGAGCGAGTCTCCTAGCTAATTGATCCCGTAATGCTCTACCCATCAATAAATCACTTCCACCTTCACATACCGTCACCTCATGTTGTTCAAGTGGTGCTTGACCTTGGTGCTCTCAGTATCAGACTCGTATTCAGGGTCAGGAACATTATATTTTATAGCAATGTTATGTAACACACAACACGCAATAATAATTCGTGAACATTTTTCTGGCTGATAATACAACGTTCTATCTCTATGTACACAACGCCAACGGTTCTTCAAACGCCCGAAAGTATTTTCTATGACAACTCTTGCAGAACCGTGTACCGTATTAAAGTTTTCCTCAATAGTATTTTGAGCTGGGTCTAAATAGGGAGTCATCAACCACGGCCTTAAAGGATAACCAGAGTCACCCAAAAGCCATACAATTTCATTGTGACTGTGCAAAGATTGCATGTAATTATTAATGTTGCTATTTTCCCATATGAAAGATTCATGGGTAGGACCTCCAAACTTAGCATTAACTGATAATATTAAACAGTTGGAGTCACATATCGCTTGTACATTCATTGAGTGATAGTTTTTTCTGCAGAAATAAAGGTGTTCCTCTTCTTTACGGGGGGTAAATATTTTGAAATGGCTGCCATCAATGCATCCTATCACTCCTGGTATTTTGTATTTATTATAGAAACTTTGCTTAATGGAATCCCTCTCTTGTTTTGATGTTGGAAATTTTATAAACCTTTTCAAAATATTGGGATGGTTCAATGCTGTCGTTACTTCATGAATATAAACACTCATAGCCTCCTGGGAAAAATGGAGTGCGGGTCGGGTCTTGAATCGAGCCGCCTGAATTTGAGGATTCTGCTACTGTAGAATGGTCAAAGGGATTTGTCTTGACCCTCCCAATTGGATTTTAGCTGCCGGAGTTCGCACGAAAAACATGCAAATGCGTGAAATGGAACGTAATATCAGGAAATATTGCATAAGTTTGAACGTCTTCGATGTTTATATTCGTGAAACGAAACGTTTTCATGATGTTATATTGGTGGAGGCGATGCCTTTAAGCCAAAAAAAGATTTCTTTTTTAGAAATGATTAAAACGATAAATTATGTCTATAAATTATATAAATCATTTTGTGAACGAAATATAGTAATTACATCATTTTCCTGCCTTCAATATTTAATAAAATAGCCATACCCAGAGATCAACTCAGACCGGTTAGGTCGAAATTGGTCACAAAACCGACACAGAGCACCCCGACTCCACCTAGTCTTGTGGCCCCTACCCCTAGAGTGTTTATAAATAATGCGGGAGCCAGAAGCTCAAGGGAGGTCCTGAACGTTGCTTTGCCGCATGAAGCCAAGTTGAGCGAAGGGGAGGTGGCGAGCGAAGCGAGCCGGCGACCTCCGTAGCGAAACGAAGGCTGAGTGTGGCGGAGCAAAGTTCAGGGGCGACCGCTAGAGCTTCTAGCGGGAGCCCACCCGGAGTCCAACTCAGACCAGTGAGGTCGAAATTAGTGACAGATACAACTAGCCCCAATCCCTACCCCCTTCCCCCCTCCCTAAATTTAGGTATAAAAGTTATTTAGTAGAGTAGCAAAAATGATCTTTGATATTTAATTTTAAAAAACTATGCGGTTCCGGCAGGAAAAAATGGTAGGGGTAGTTCCCTCACCCTTCCTTCCCCCCTCCACCAACTCCCCCCCCTAAATTCAGGCGGCTCGATTCAAGACCTTACCCTGGAGTGCCTTGCCAGTAACACGCTGGTAACTGCCGTGTGCATAAAATAGTAATGCGCATAAAACCTGCAAATTAGTAGGTTATTATTAGATAGTAATTATTCTTGGTTAATTTAAAACTAAAATCAAACTTTAAGTAAATACCTTCTACCTATCTTTGCTTCCAATAAGACTCTTTGTGTGGATTTCAAATCCGTATATTCATGTAACAAAGCGCACAAATCCACAAAAGCTTCCTTATTGAGCCTGTATTCCTTTATAAAATTGTTCTCACTAATGTGTTCAAGTGGATCTTCAAGTATCGTTCTCATGCTAGCCTGAAAGATCCCTTGTTCGCGTCGTTCGTCATAGCACGCAGCCGCCTCTAACATATTCCATGCTAAATAACTTCTTGCCGACATTATTTCAAAAAAATAACACCCAAAATAATTAAATAAACTCACAACAAATTATATCGAAATGGAATTAAAAGGATCGAAAACCACTGGATCAATTAGATTTCAATTTCAACACTTTCACGCTTCAATAAGCTAGTGAGTAACTTTACTGCTATCGAAACAGTTTTATTCGAAGGCGACTGTCAAATTTGTAACTCATGGTACCGTTTTCTATGACGATTGCTAAAAAACTTTATTCGATAGCGAGTCTTAACTCGATAGGTTTTCTACTCACTGACTCATACTGCCGACTTTAGTTCTGCCAGTGACCGCTAGGGACGCGGTTAATTGCGCCATAATAATCTTTTACGCAGTCGCTAGCGAATAGGATTTACGTAAACTCATGGTAAGGGCACAGGTCGCGTTAGGTCTATAATACTGTCATCCCAAATTTGTGTAAAAACTTCAAATGGTGACATATTGGTAATGTCAAAAGTTGACCCAGCTTGCCCTGTAAAAGTTTCGCGTCGACCTACAAATACATTGGGATCCGCTGACTAATCGAATCGTAACACGTCCTCGTCCCCTCTGGCTAACTCTAACAGGGTAGACTCATCCAGAGAATCGTTTCGACGTATTCAATTTTGAATGTGGGACGGTATTTCCTGATTTGCATTTGTAAAGTCTTCAATCGTCGGTTCTTCTTCGCCGTCTTTTACGGCGCTACCCGGCAATAAGGCGTTGTCCTTGATAATATCGAAAATATTATGTCCTACAAAAAAATATAAACAGTTGACGATAAATGCTTTCGAGCCCCGAAGTTCTAATACAAAAATTACTCATAACATTTGTCTTTTTTATGATGTAAACAAAATTTATATAAATGAGCCCTTTTTCCAAATAGTGTTTGTGTTATTGAAAAGAATTAAAGTGAATTAAGCTCTGAAATATGTTTCAGTGTTTTAGACAACATAATATTTTATATGAATATGACAAAGAATTATGGTTGTTGATAAAAGTATAATTGTTTAAATCATAAACCAGACAATATATAATAACAATAATAAAAAAAACTTACCCCACTGATGAGACGGACCTGGAATCAGGCTCTGAGTTGGGTCAAATAGTAAGTAATTCATTTATTCCATGAAGATATATATAACCATAATGTACAGAAAGGATTTTACAAATTAATTAGTCTAAATATATAAATATATATCACAGTTAAACGTTGAGCCCCAAACTAGGCTGTGCCTGTATCTTGGGTGCTCTGGTCTAGGTTACCGGATTGATGAGATTTGAATAGACACTTTCCTATCGCCTTTCCGTAACTCAAGGCCCACAGTTTCTTTAGGGTCAGCGCAGACAGAACGGAGCGCAGGATTATATCAACACATTTGAAAATCAACTTTAACATTATTACAATAAAGTGCATAAATGCTTGAACCTGACTTAAGATTCTCGCGCGTCCTCGAAGATACGTAGAAATCCTCGCGCGGCATTTATGAACTTTATGGTAATCATTTTAAAGTTTACTTTCAAGTGCTTTGATAAAATCCTCTCCGATGCGGTCCGTTCTGTCTGCGCTGACCCTTATTGTCTACACTATTCAATTGAATCTGAGTTAAAACTTTTGTAGTCACATTGTAAGTATTTAAACATTATTTTCACATTCACTACTTTGAAAATCATTATGTATTCACTTTTACAATTGTGTTAGTATTATTAGTTTGTTTGTACAAGCCTGATTAAAATTAGATTAAATTATTTTTGTTTAGAAATATAGATTAATTGTAACATTTATACATACGGCTAGAAATGCGAATTTATGTTATATGGAAGTGAGGCGGTGAGGGTTGCATGTGTGTGTGAAAAGGTTGTGTGAGTAAATTGATTATGTGTGTATCTGGGCATTAAGAGTGAAAGGGTAGACGAATTGATGACGTATGGGACTTGGTAAAGGTGAGGTATCGCACGGGTGAAAAAAAAATCAAACAAAAATGTGTATATTTATGTGCGTATTTATTTAAGTATATAGATATATATACAGATAGTATATAGATACTTAAAATAAATATGCCTATGTGCCTATAGAGGCACATAGGCAGTGATTAATGGCTTCGCGGTGAGCCATTAATTCGGGGATATACATCAGTAATCTTCATTTCACTATATTTAACCAGTTTTTCTGTTTGAGCGTAGGATAGAGTATGTAGCCATTTATGTATATTAGGCTTGCATTCCAAAAAAGTATTATCAACAATGTCAATATGCCTACATACAGCATTGTACGTAAAAATATGTGCGTTTTTTGGCAACCGGGAAGCAAATATGATGCTTATTTTGGGGAGCGAACAGTCGCGAGGGCGTTTTCGCTTTGTCTTGTCCCGACCAGCTGACAAGTGATGGCTCTTGGCAATAACCTGGAATATGTAGAGTTGACGCACCGTCAGCACTGCCGCCTCTTTAAATAGTTTTTTTCCGTTGAATATCGGCGCTGTTCAATAAAACCTGAATTGCGACAGTGCAGCTCCTCCCCATACTGCGACGCAATATTGCAGAAGTGACTGACATAGCGATTTGTACACCATGATTTTAACTTTGTTTTCCGACGCTGACGCTGTAATTTATAAAATACATATAAGTTTCATTCACATTTAAATACATATTAATTAGGGCATTAACCCTTAATTTGGCACGGAAAAAAAACGTATATTAACGTTTTTTGTTATTTGCCTACATTAAGAGAAGTTTTCTGACCGCTATAAAAATAAAAAATAAAATCTATCATTTTCCATTTTCGAGAAAATCTGTGTCCGCTGTAGTGGACAAAATCAAATAGGTAAGAACTAGCAGTAAGATGTACACGTTCGTCCCTTTTTGGCAATGTCCCCTACATTGCCAGAAAGGGAGAAAAAAAAATAGTGGAAATATTGCAAATAAAACAGCAAAACTATTAATTTTATACACTGCCATCATTCAGTCATTTATTTATTTCTCTTAATTTCTAAGTTTTTTACAATATGTATAAAAATATAAGCATTATAAAAAACTTAAAAACTAGGGTGCCGCCAGCAGCGGGGCAGGGCCCAAGCTACCGGTGGTTAGGGCTACAGACTGAGGAACCTCCAGACGATGCGCGCTGTGTCGAGGATGACTGCCTTCTGAATCTGACCCTTAATCCAACCATGTAGCGAAAATCTCTTGAGATGTTGGTCGAGACTTTTCGCTATAAGGCCGTTTGCCGACACGACTATGGGGACTATGATCGTGGAATCAACATTCCACATGGCGGTAACCTCGTGAGCCAAGTCAAGGTACTTGCTAAGCTTGTCCTTCTCAGCTTTCACGAGGTTCTTACACTGCCATTATTATTATTAGGTTTTTATTTTGTATGAAAATTTAGAAAACAGTTTCTTGGAGTTTTTCCGGTAACAAAACACAGTCTTAATTGCATTTTATACAAAACACAACGGGTGTTTGGCAATATCTGCAACGCCCTTCTGTCATGGTTGATGGAAAATGGCCCACATCATCATATTTTACCGGGCTTGAGGGCCGTGCCACATGAGGGTTGTTGACGGTCGAGGCTACTGTTTTCTGTCGCACTTCGGTTTTCCATCAACAAACTTTCATACACCTCGTACCTAAATATCTTCAAAGGCATTTTGTTCCTTTTTCCGGTATTGCTTTGATTTCGATGAACCAACCAAGCATTGTTTAGGCAAATATCTGGTGACGATAAAAAAGTTGTCGCAGCAGATGACTGCTAGCTTTCGCTTAATACTTTGGCATAAAGCAATCACTACTTGAGCGCCAAAACCAAGAGACGATTCTTCGTCCGAAAATGTGTGATACCGGAAAGTATCTTCGCCTCCATACACGATAAAGTCGTATATTATGCCTGAGACACCTGCACGTACATAATTTTTAAAGCCCCACTTGTTTGGTTTATCCTTCATATACTGTATTCGTTTTTCTGCCTTGCTACGCTTTGTACGCTATCATCATCTCATCCATACTAAATTTGCTTTCCTTTCCTTGAAACATCAAGCAGTTCAGTCTTACTTTTTCTAACAGAGGCTGTACTTTATAATACCTGTCGTCGTCTTCCAGGTTGTTATTGGCGAAATGTAAATATCTTCGTATTTGTTGGTATCTTTTCAAGGGCATTATGTCAGCTACTTTGGCATATTTGAATTTATGCGACCAATAATCGAGATATGAAGGCATTTCTACGATCCCCATTATTATGTGAATGGCCAAAAAGTCATCAAATTCATTTTCGGTTAGTAAAACTGACTTCCCTGTTTCATGAACTGAGTAGAAGTTTGACTGCTTCACAATATCTGCTTTGATTTCTTGTGAAGAAATGCGTGGGAAATATGTCAATGGTGATGCATCGGCTTCAGGTAAATCAATGAAAGCTGGATCTCTCGATTCTTCGATGATTGCTTGGTGACGAAATGATGCTTTTATCCACTTGTACGATAATTGGAACTTTTTTGGTGTTTTCTTTTTTTTCGGTGCTGGTAAAGTTAGTTGTTTAGATCTTGTTTTCCTAGGTCTAGCAGTTGCCGGTGTTGCTGGGGAGGAAGCGAAGGAATTGCTGATAATGTAGATGGCACGTTTATATAGTTCTCTCGCAAATGTCGTGGAGGATCGGTGTAAGGGGAACTGAATCAGTGATAGAAATGTCGAGTAATCCATGAGCAGATGATGTCGGGTCTGATGAAATATGTTGTTCTTCCTCGGAATCTGGTCCATATATAGAAATGTTTAGTTTCTCAAATGACCCTAATGACGGTGGGGGTGAAAAAGAATAGTGTGTTGAGGTATCGTGCAGTTCAGTATCTGATTTTTCGCTTGTGTCGGAAGGAGCATGCTCTTTTGGTACTAAAGCTAGCATCCTAGCACCACGCGAATGCTGTTGACAAGCGAGAACGAAGAGCAAGTTGTTGATACGTTAATAGATGATTCTGGCTAGTAGGTTGTGTCTGTGCAGATACTCGCCTTTATCAAGCGAACTACCGGAAATAACACGACGAAGTGATTTGCCTGGACGGCGACTTGTCCGACATATGTTGACCGATCCTTCTTTCATTATGTATTTCCGATAATTGTTCGTCTTCATAACTTCATCCGCAATTGTACAGACAAAAACCTCGGTTTCCCCGAAAAGGTCCCCGAAGCGCAGCCAGTTCACCGAGCCGAGCAGATTCACATCGGGTCCCGTGAGGGCCCGATAAAATCGCCTGTGCAGCTCCTTGCTTTTCCATACTTCCTTGCGATCATTTATTATTATTGTTATGAAACTACATAGGTCAGAGATGGTATGATTAGGTTGCGTGGCTCAGGAACCTCCAAGTGTTGCACCCTGGGCGTCGGACGGCAGCTTGGCTCGGTGCCATTTTGTTGTGTGATGGTGAATCCAGGCCGGGGCCGGGAACTTTTACACGCGCTCCTCTCCCTCTTGAGCAGTGCGCGTAGAGGTTGGGGAGAGGGACTGAAAGCCTTAGGAAGGTTACTCGACTGATATATTAGACAAGTAAAATTCCGACGTCTTCCGGATGAGGGTCCTCTACTAGCACTCTTACTAGAAGGAGAACTCATTGGAAGGACAAGGGCCAGGATGCGGCCATAGGGACAGAACCGCGGCGATGAGGTGGCGGCTATCATTGCCATCTTTGCTAAGATGCTCGATAGTGAGAGGTCATGTAAGACGGAAGATAAAGAGTTATAGAACCATCTCGCTCCTCCACTGAGGCGGAAGTGGAATCGGGGGCGAGCTTGATAACCACTCTGGCTCGCATCCAGTGTGGAGAACCTGGGGTGTCGGATGTCTATGGCTCATCCGGCACCCCACCTGGGGATAGGCTTTCTCAAGGAGGTGCCGCGATATCATAATAAATAAGTTAATAATGTTTAACACACATTGTGTTAAATCATGTATTTCCTCCTTTTAAATTTCTTTTTGTATTTCATTAAGGCCTTTGCTTGCATTTCGGGCAACATTGTACCATGTGTAACCTGACTATGCCAGTGCCTTTTAATATTTTTGTCAACAAAATTAATTAATTAGTAAGATGAAGTGTTATTCCACTCTGAATTTCGGACTGTAAAAATAATGTGGGAAATGCTTTACTCAGAATAAGAGAATTTGGTGTCAAGAATCGTCGTTCAAAGTGCTTGTGGCACTCTTTAAGACAAATAAGTTAATCGTATCTTATTTGTCTTATGCTGTTAGCACTGTCTATGTGTTTTAGGCATTTTTCAATACATTCACTGTTTTTCGGAAATTTGTGAAGAAATTCACATTTCGTGGCGTAGGGTAGAAACGTTACGTGGGTACGGTTGAAACATTTTAGCATTGATCATGCATAGCATCGGGGTTTGTTAAGCGAGCGATATCGGAAACATACTTAATAAAAGACCTTATAACTGTCTACTATAGGGCAATGTTATTTAAGATCACTGTATAGTAATTCCTGAGCAAAATAAAATAAAAAAAAAACAGTAATTTGTTTTAACCGTCCCCATGCCAGGGTCGGTTGAAACAGTGTCTGGGGTCAATTGAAACACATGCAAATAATACAAAATCTAATCAATTATCGTCTTTTGTTAATCTTCTAATAACATGTTTCGAATGGTAATGGCACAGTTGACTATCACAAATATTTTTATTAAGTAATATTCTAGTCTTTGACTATATTTATAATCTTACATTATTTTTAATCAGCCTCCAGTTTAATACTAAGTTCAGCTTAAACTAAATAATAATTAGATGTTGGTAGCGATAATTCTTTGGCTATACTTATAATCTAAAAGTTAATAAGCTATCATGCTTTTATATTTCTCAACTATCATTTTAATAAAATACTTTTAATTATAAACTATGCAAAGAAAAGATATCAATTAAATAAAAATTAAAAATAAAATATAGTAAAATTTTAAACAAAAACGTATATCTGAACGGGGAACAGTGGTTCAGTCTATTTTTTTCTGCCGCTGTTCTCAACAAAGATCCCGCTTTCACATTTTCATAAGCTCGTTTGGTATGTTGATAAGTCGGGTTGACCTTTTGTAGTCTTTCTTTGGCATTTAGCTTTTCTCGGCATCTAAAAAACATGAAAGTTTAATAAATAAACTATTTCAACCAGGTACGGCTAATACAAATAATGTTTCAACGGTCCCCACCCCCCATTTTGGTATAAAACGGTCCACAGTAAGAATGACAGTAAATTTAAATAAAAACTATTCATACTACGATATTGTACAACCTTCAATTTAACTGTAACAAAACTCTCAATACTCTAACTATAAATTAAATCTTAATAATTGCAAAAAATGTAGATATCGAAATACTTATTTTTCCGTTAAAAAACACAATGGGGCCTCCTATAGACAAGCACAGTGCCCGAAGAGCGACGGAATACTAAAATTCATGTTTCGACCTGTCGACCGCTTTGTACTCCTCTTGTACCCCTTACCTCATCGCGCACTATTCACAAGATATTCACTTTGTTTCAACCGTACCCAGTCTACCCTACTTTTGCATCCCTTTACGCAATATTTGTATTTTGTTCACGACGTTATAGCAGATTATGGCACAAGTTTGTATGTAATGTTGGTGATTACTGCTGAGGCGCTTTTAATACAGCCGAAGGCCGTAACTATCAATACAAACGTGTATCATACGTTTTTCAACACACTTCTGAATAAATTAATATTAAAAATCATCATTACAACACAATGAAAACGAGTTGTTATAAATGTTCCGTTATGGCGGGAAAAAATTATCAGTGGTCAAAAAATTCGCGCGCAACTAACAATGGTGACCAGCCACAGACTATTTATTCTACTCAGGCTAGACAGACATTTCTGCTTAGACAGTTTCGATTTTACAATATAATTATCATATTATTGGGCATCTTTGTTACACTTTTGGTATTGATTTTTTTCATAATATTATAGTATTTCTCTACGTAGTCTGTGCTCTCTTTTTAGTTTCAGTCTTTGGTCATCATGACGTTTGTGTGTTGATCATAATTATTATTGTTTGATTTATTTTCGTGTACTTATTTCTGTTCTTTATTAGCTACAAAGGTACTTTTCGCACCTTGCTTTACTTTAGATTTATAACAAGTGTATTACACCAGGTTGCAGTTACTTCGGAAAATTCGTCTTTTACGTACGTTTCCACATTGGAGAAAAATACTCCAAAAGTATATATTATCTTGTGAAGTGATTATTCTTTTCCTAAGAAAACTTGTTTTGCAACTTAATCAAGACGAGTTTTGATTCTAACATTTGACTCGTACTATCGTAGTTAAAGTTAAATAACAGAAAGTTTATTGGCACTCGGCACGGCTCGAAATAAATTTTATAATAATAACAGCGATAATTTGAGACTTCGATAAAAACCTTTTTCAATACTAGAAAAATATTTTCAGGGAACAAAATGGAAAGCTTATCTTGACTAACGCGCAAATTTACGATCGCCTTAAAGATCACAGAACTCCCAAGTGTTGTTGTCATGCAAGGTCTGCAACTCAGTATTGATTACCTCCCTACACTTACTAGCATCCTTCCTGCTCATAGCTTATATGTATGTCACCGGCTCACTCTCTCTACACTTACAACATTGTTACACTTATAGAATGATGTTGGTATCCTTCCTCGTTTGGATCTTTCCCTCTGAGATACTGGTGTTCTAACAGGCAAAGACGATCGACGGATTCATATTCACTTTCACTTATAGATGAGACTATATTTCCGAGTACTCTGTGAGTTTTCTGCATCTGTAACTTCCTCCAACGTCCCTATTACTGGTAGTATATCTTGTGTAGCTGGAGTTATATCATTCACATCTAGCATAAATGATTCACTCTCTGCAATCACTTCTGCGTTCAAGAAAACAACATCTTTCTTGTGTCTGTCTGTCTCTTAATTTCGGCCTGGAAAGTACACTCTGTACCTTTTACTGTCTTCACCATAACCAACCATCAGTTCTTTCACACCTTTGACATCACACTTCCTTCGTTTTTCTTTTGGAATGTGTACACACACCTGAGAACCAAACGCCTTCAGTTGATGAATATCATAGTTTTCATTTTTCCATCCTTGCCTTTTCCTGTCCTTTTCTTCCACAAGCTTGCCCACAGCTTCTTAGGCAGGTTTCTACCATGTAGCATGGTCCTTGCGCTTCAACGAGAATTCTGTTCTTCCTCACAGCTTTTCCATTTTGTTCAGGTGTATATGTCACTATTGTAACTATTTATAATGTTTGTAACAGGGATGTTGCGAACATTCGCATCCGCATCCGCAAATGCGGAACATCCGCATAGATTTGGACATCTGCATCTGCATCCACATCCGCATTAATCAGTGCGGATGTTCATGCGGATGCGAGTATCATGCAAGTAGCGACAAGAAAGAAAAGGGTGGGGCCCGGTGGAAGGCGCGTGCCCGTCGCATGTGACAATGACCAATGGGAGCGAAGAAATTGGTGACAAGTTACGACACGTTCGTTATTGTGGAGCATCATAATTTATTGTTTCTTGTAAATAAATCATTACGTTTTTGTTTGCGCTTTGGACTACTTACCGAGTTATCGTATAAATATATATTTTAAATATTGTGAAACAGTGATCATTGTGTGTAGTTAAATAAAGAGTTTATTTCTGGTTTATGGGTAAACTTTATATTAGAAATTATTACTTATTATAAGATCGCAACATTATAACATTGGCAAGGTAAATGTTAACAATGTCACCACCGACCAAAAGTAATATATGGAATTATTTTGAACCAAATAAAGAGGACCAGGATAAAGCTAATTGTAAAATATGCAATAAAAGCTACTCTCGAAAGGGCCGAACCACATCGTCCTTAAAAAATCATCTTAAGTCGATGCACTCAGAGGAATTTTCTGCATTTCAGAACGTAAATGAAGAACAAAAATTACAGAAGATGAAATCTGACGCAGGTAAGTTTCATGATCATTTTTAGTTTTAATAATTAATTAAAGTTTACTTGATATAGGCATAATTTTAGCAAGGTTGTGGTTTAGGCGATGTTTTTACTCAATGTTATCGTTAGTTCGATCATATACCTAACTAACTCGTCACTTGTAAAAAGATATTTATATAGAACCATTGGATCAGTAAGCTGAAAAGGATTCGTTCGTTCGATTGGGTCTCGCGTGAAGTTAACGTCGAATGAGCCGACGAACGGCACCAACTCTATAACCGAACCATGAGTTAATTGTTATTTAATTATTATCGTGTATCTTGTCTATGATTGCTGTTTATTTTTTGGCATCCGAACGAATCGCGAAACGTAATTCATAAACTGTTTATAACTTTATACGCACTTCGAATGGTCTTTGGCTGCATTTCGTAAATTAATAGATAGATACCTAAACTTATGTACTAAACTGACTAATGCAATCGTTACGAAACGTGTCGAACGAACTGAATCCGAAGTTACATTGATTTAACTTATAAATATATGTATCACTGATCCAAATCCAAAGGGAACCAATTATTTGATTGAACGGTGAACGAAACGAAAAGCAGCTGAACGAGTAGTTCTATTGAGCTAACATAGTAACATAATTGTATTATGTAATATGTATCACTGGCTCAAAAAGAACCAATGGTTCGATTGAACGGGTCGAACGACCCGGGTCTTTTTGTTCATGGGTCAGGTGCGATCCGGTTCTCTCAAATTGAACGAACGGCGCATTCTTACTTACATAGATAATTTATCTATTAAAATCGGTTTCAATATAAAATAACATAACATTTTTTTTACACAAGGAAAACAATAATAAACACAGAAAACAAATAGTACAATTAAGACTTTAATTTATTTGCTTTTTTTGTTCAATATGATATCGTAAACGAATTCGCATACTTATATTACTTAGTTTAGAAATTGGCCGTAATATCATTTTTTTTATACATTTCTAAGTAATTTCTGGTAGTGCTGTGTCTTTTTAGCATTTCGTTAGTAGTAGCTGTCTTGAGTCATAATCTCATTTGTTTGACATAACATTGACAATTATCATGTATTTTTTCGTTTCATTTCCACATTATTCATCGGTAATAAAGTAATAACTAATAATTAAAGTCCGGTCAGTTTGGCGTTATTATATCATAACATTTCCTTGTAATATTTGATTTTGAGAGGTATTTTCAAAAGTATATAAAAACGTATTTTTTTATTTCAAAAATTAAACATGTTCTTTACTTAGTTTTTAATTACGAAAATGTTTATTTGTATGTGTATATTTTTTTTAGATAAAGTTACCACTCCTCTGCAAGAAGCAAAGAAACAACTGTCATTAGAAGAAGTTATTCTAAAAGAAAAGAAGTGGGACATCAATAATTCAAATTCTAAAAAAATTTATAAACTCATTGGAGAAATGATTGCACTTCAAAATTTACCATTCCATTTTGTTGAAGGACTGGGTTTCGTAGATTGATGCAAGAATTAGCACCAAGATATAATTTTAGAGGACGCAATTTTATTACTGATTTTGTATGCAAGGAATTATATAACAAAGTTGCTCAAAAAGTTAAAGAACTGATCGAAAAATTTGATTACATGTCGTTTACGTCTGACATTTGGTCAGATCCAAGCTCAAACGCTGCTTTGCTTAGCCTGACTTGCCACGGAATTGCGGAAAACTTTGATAGATCGTTGATTGTATTGAAATGCGAGACATTTGATTGCCGTCACACTGGTGACATAATTGCTGACAAATTTAGCACCATGTTTTCTGAATGGAATATTAAAAAAGAACAACTGCATTGTCTAATCAGAGATGAAGGATCTAATATGAAGCGAGCAGGGCGATTAGCAGGAATAAATGATATAGATTGTACTATTCACAAGATACAACTAGCCATCCGTAGTTGTTTAGGTTCGCAGGAAAAGATAAAAATACTAAAACAAAAATGTAAGAAAATTTCCACTCATTTTAATCACTCTACCATTGCTCAGAAACAACTGCAATTAATTCAGGACAGACTGAATCAACCGCATCTGAAAGTGTTCCAAGATTGTGTTACACGATGGAACAGTACGTTCTACATGTTCGACCGTTTTACTAAGTTGAAGGATGCTCTGAGTCTTTACATGAATGATAATGATATTGACCCTATTTTGCCAGAAGAATGGAAAATCATTGAAAGTTTTATTCAATTACTGGGACCTTTTGAGGAAGCAACGCGGGAACTAAGCAGCTCTCACGCTCTTATTTCATCTGTGATCCCAATAATTCAAATGCTTGAAAAAAAAGTTGATGACTATTTAACAAGATGACAAGAGTTTGATCCGATTCAACAGGCTGCTACGACTTTGAAAAATGAACTTTCAACAAAGTTTTCCAGCTTGAGAGAAAACAATTTATTTATCATCGCCACCTACTTAGATCCTCGCTATAAGTGCAAATTTTTTACACCGATGACTGAAGAAAAGATTAAAGATGACATTTTAAAGATGATAAATACTGAGAATGACGTTTTTGAAAGTCTTAATGCCAATACCGAAAGAGCTAAAAGAATAAAAATGTCTAAAAGCACGGAAAATGATATGGAACAACTAGGAACAGGGACATCAGGTTTCAACAGAAATTCATGTTTACAAAACGACCTTGCTATGATGTTAGATTCGTCGAGTGAAGACGAGAGTACAGAAATGCCAGATAAAATTAGCATTGAAGCTGTACTCAAAAAAGAGTTACTCGCTTACCGCACTAAAAAGAGAATTAATGTGGATGAAAATCCTCTAAAGTGGTGGAGTGTTCATAGAGAGGAATTTAAGGTATTATCGCCGATAGTTCGAAGATTTTTATCTTCTCCACCGGGCAGTGTTCCTAGCGAACAATTATTTAGTAGCGCGGGTTTAATTTATGAACCTCTGCGTAATCGCCTTGAACCTGAAAAGGCGGCAATACTCCTGTTCATTAAGTATAATGCTCCTATTTTTAATTTTAATTACTAAAATACCAATAAGTGTTTAATATATTGATTTAATTACAATAAAAATATTAATTATTTAGTTGTCATTGTTTTAATTCATCATTAATAGACTTTATTTACATATTAAAGGCTGAAATGATGATAATGATGATGATGGTTTACATAATATCTTAAACATCCGCATCCGCATCCGCGGATGTGATTCCTCAAAACTCCGCATCCGCATTCGCATCCGCGGATGTGAAAAAATCAGCATCCGCAACATCCCTGGTTTGTAACAACATAAACTTTTAGTTAATATATCCGCAGGCATATAATTTGTGTTTAAGTAATCTATTGTAATATAACTATTTTCTACAGCTGTTCTAACAAAATGAAATCTGACATCAATATGCTTGCTTCTTTTGTGGAATACACTATGTTTAGTTAATAATTATGCACTTTGGTTGTCATTAAATAGCTGTTGTCATTAAATTCTGTAAGTACTTTAAAATGCGTTTTGCATGTTTTCAAGGCAGTTTAACAATAATTATAATGTTATAGTTTCGGAAGACTCAAACTCTGAGAGCCTGCCTGCAGGATGCTGATGGTTACCAGATCCCTGGAACAGGACTCGGTTAGCGTATACACAGAAATGTTATTAGGAATGATACAGGCTCTTGGTGCTTGTGGTCCACTATATGCAAGTATCTTACCTCCGGTGTTGTTGAGGCCGCGTATCTAATATCTCTATAAAATAACTAGAAGAATGACCTATGCAGCAGGAGCAGTATTATAACGAGCGAACGATGGCTTTGGCTGATCGGTCATATTTGGTCTTATTCGAACTGGGAACTAGCGAACTAGAAGAACTACCTAGTTCGTTTAGGAGCGGCGATGACCGATCTCAGTTGCGATCGATTATGCCCAAGACTACTCTGGACATTATGTCTTTGGCGACTCTCTCCGGTATGCTGAGGACGCAAAAAGTGTCCTTCTCCGCTGCGTCTATTCTTAGCAGAGTCCGCTGCTCTACTTGGGCCCAAGTAGCTTCAGCAAAGAAGTAATTACGCGCTTGGCTTCGGCCACGACCCCGGCACAACCAGTCCACAGACTACTCTTTTAGGAATGCTTGCCTGCCTCATCACGATGAGCTTCTCACCTGCTCACGTGACGGCTGCGACAAGGTCTCCTTTCGCCACGTCGACGTAGCTAGGCTTCTACCTAGTTGGTATAGGCCCAGACTTGGTCTTTTTGGACGTGGACTGAGGAGGGGTCTCCTCGGGCCTCGGCCTTTTAGACGCCCTTGGCGCTGGTCCCTTCCCTTTGGTCCGCTTGTCGTCTCCGGTCGCGTCCACCCTGTCGCCCTGCTGGGGTGGTTGGGCAGATTTCTCCGCATCCCGTTTAAGCCGGTCAGACGAGCCAGCGACATCGCCATGGTCAAGGGAAGCGTTCTGGTTGGCGCGTTTGGCTCGTTCCTTTCTCCGACGTTTAGAGCTAGGTTTCACCTTCTTACGACTCGATGTTGAGCTGGTTCCGTCATCACTTGTGTATTTTTGTGACGACTTCTTCCCGCTCTTGCTGTGTTTCCGTCCAGGATTCATCAAAAACTAGGTGCTGTGATCCAGACGGCTGGTTTGATGAGCAGCAGTGTTCGTTGAAGTTCCCGACCTCCGGTTTCCCTTTGGATGGGTCTCCACTAGCCTGTGGTGTTGCTTCTTCTGCAGTTCCAGGTTTCCCCTTAGCTGTAGGTGACGATTTCCTAGCGACTTGGGGGTGACAGCCGGGTGTCGGGCGTCACCTTTTGGGGGCGATTTTTGATTTTTTCCTTTTTTGTTTTTGTTGGCCCTTTAGGAGGCCCGTCAAATCCAGGCTGGAGCCTTAAGTGCACAATTTGCCCTTCCCAGAATACGAGGGGCAGACCGAGCTAGACTCAGTGAGGGATTCTCCACCAGTGTAGCTAGTGGTCCGGGTACGTGTTTTTTTGTTGTGCCGACATTGTTAGGGTTGTTGGGCTGGTGGTGATACTCACACACTACCCGCCCTTGGTAGATGTGGTGCGGTCTTTTTGGGGGTATTTGTTGCCCCAGGGCCTTGCTAGAAAAGGGGTTAAGGAATGGTGGGATATGGGTAGGGACGTTTGTTAGGGCGTGGGAGCTGAAATGGGATAGAGATGGGGGATACGTTGGGGGAATTAGGATAGGGGAAGGTATTGGGATAGAAAGAAGCCATTGGGATAGGGAGAAGGCATTGGAATAGGAATGGGGTTCGGCCAGAGGTTTTTGTTATACCAATTACAGAGGGTAATTTGGTCAAGTAACAGGCGGCAATCTCGAGAAGGATAGTCCACTGGCCTTGTTTAGGAGATCACTGCGACCTTTGCTACTCCCTAAACCATTTGCCAAACCCAGTATCGGACAGATACTGGGAGTAGGGGAATTATCAACCAAACATATTGATTGATCCTCCCCCCGTCCAACCCCGAGGCTATTGTTCTGTTCTTTAAATACACTGCCGTGTGAACTGCTTCAGCCCAAAACTTTTTCGCGAACTTTGCATCATTGAGCAAGCACCTGGATCGTTCCACAATTGTGCGATTGAATCTTTCACACATCCCGTTCTGTTCCGTTGTATAGGGGTTGGTTCTCTGATGAATTATGCCACATTGTTTCAAATGATTTCTAATTTCATTCGAACGAAATTATATGTCATTTTCTGTGCGTAATACTTTTATACTGCAATTCATCTGTTTTTCAACCATGGCTTTAAAATTTTTAAAATAGGAGCATCTACTTCACTCTTGTTTTGCAAAAAGTAGACAAATGACATACGGCTGTAATCATCCACGAAAAGCAAAAAATACTTGGATGAACCTATTGATTTGGTCTCCATTGGTCCACACAGATCTGCATGTATCTTCTCGAGGACATGCTCACTCATGTGATTACTATGAGTGAATGGTAATCTAGTTTATTTTCCTTCACAGCACTCTGTACAACTTATGTGTTGTATAACTGGGGCTGATCTCAGACTTTTTTCGAATTCCAAACCTTCAACAGCACCACTTCTCATGTCATTCATATCTCTGCTATTTGTATGACCAAGCCTTCTGTGCCATATTGTATCTGAGGTCGTTCTAGCTCTGACACGAGCTTCTGGAATTGCCGCTCAGTACTCTCTTCGTAAACCTGCAGCAACCGGTCCTTCAGCGCCGTTACTAGTTGTTCTCCGGTGGCGCTGTCAACAAGTCACTGACCTGTTGAATTGAGCCTCTCCCCAATTTTGAAATAACAATGTGAAATTTTGTCTCATCACCTTGTTTTCGCGGTGCCATCACTGCTTCAAACTGGTCAAACCATAACCGCGGCATGTCAACTCAAAAATCTGGTCCGGAAAAATATGGTCTTTTATAGCATTTTGTGTGATTTCTTTGGATTCTAACTGTTTAACTATTTCCATTTTTTGACGATCTTCCTCAAATTGAAATGCTTCGATTTCTATTTCATTTTCTTCATCTTTGTTCGTTTGTATTTTAATTAGGTTTTGTTCAGCCTTTGATTTCACTTTTTTGAGTTTTGGTTTTCGTGTTGCAGTCACTTTGTTCTTTCTTTGGTTCCTTGGCTTTGGTTTTATTTTTGCTGGCTAGTATACTATCAATATCAAAATCTGAAAGAGAAACAGGTCGTCCAGGCTCGACATTGTTTTTTTTTTTATTTCTTGAAGTCTTCATGGGATTGGATGCTCTTGTTTGCTTCAGGTAATCTAGCAGTGCTTCATCTATGGAGTAAGCGTCGATATTTGTATTATAGTCTGGGATACGTTAAAGAACTTCTCTTGGATTCAGTGGATTTATTTCAGTCGCTCTGAACCCGCTCTTTATATTATCACTTTGCATTTCCGCAACTTCCATTAACTTTTTGAAGAAGTTGGGGAAAATGTTTTATGTTAAATGTTTTTTGGCGAGGATTTTCAATTTTATATTGTAGAAAAATGCAACATTTTGCGAAAAATGCAACATCCAAGGGCTGCGTCAAATGCGTGGAGCTGGGTGGCAAGAACACAAACTTTATCTCATATTTCTCACAAAGCTCAATTACATCAGGTCTGAGATGGCTTGACAAATTATCACCGATCACAACTTTTGGTCCTGATAGTCTTTTTGCCCACTCCAAGATAACTTCTCTAAAGTATTCTTCGAAGTTCGCGGAATGAAACCACCCACTCCTTTGTACAGTTATATCTAGCTGTGTTAGGCCCATTCAAAATCCTTTCGTCGTACAAATGTTCAGTCTTATACACAATGTAAGGCGGTAGACATTCGCCATCACCAGTACCGGTGAACATAATCGAGATACATCTTTTCGTGCTGTTGAGAATTCTCTCTGGGTATTTGACACCTCGTTCGAAAATAGCTTTTTCTGAACCGGGGTTGTCGCTGCAGTTGGTGTCATCGTAGTTCAAAATATTCGAAGGCGGTATACCTTCAAGCGTGTTTTTCAGATTTTGTAAGCATATGGTCGAGTAGGTGGAGGAGTGGAGGTCAACACCAAACAGCTGTTTCTCCAGTATTAGTTTATTGGTTTAAAATTCCTCACACACTGTCGTCCAATATTTAAAATATAATATAATGTAAAAAGGTGCAACGCAAAAGCGTGAGTGGCGCCGCACAGTACTCCGCGATATATCAGTATAAAGACGTAGTGAACTATTGGTGGTTTGCATCGTACTGGCGAGCCGTGCGAAGCTCGTCGGCCGGAGCCGGTTAGTGCCATAGAAACTGGCGCGTAAGCTGTTGCGCCCGAGCCATAGTTACTCGCACCTAAGCTGCGGCCGCTATTCAAATCCGAACAAAAGGCTCGTCGCGCGCGCTTGTTTCCAATGACTCCGTTGCAGTTCAAATGTCAATTATACATACGATTATTTAAACGATAGTTTGATTACATAAAATAAATAATATAAGTATTTTATAGGAGTTAATAGATGTATTTATAAATAAATATGTATTTACGTAGATTAGATAAATAAATATAATATTGAATTTATATTAGTTGTATTATATTTATGTATGAAATATATGTATGTATGTAAGTATGAGTTATGTTATGTTGTATGAATGATAATGTATGAATGCCCACATCACTCCCCTCCAGACCGTTAGTGCGGTCGATAGTAGTTGGGAAATCGTACTACGCGTCCAGAACGAGTCTTTTTAACATCCTGGTCCTGGACCGGGACTGGTATAACAGTCGGAACTGGGACTAATGGCCCAGTTGGGACTGGCATTGTCTTCGGGATCGTGACATTTTCTTGTCTTATTAGTTTAGGGTCAGGTGGGTCTAGGGTAGTGGGGGTAGAACCGGGTGTAAGGGTTGTGTCTGTCAGAATGTAAGCTGGTTTGAGCCTATCGATTGAGACAGTGACAATCTTTCCTTTTACCCGTAATTTATAAACTTTGTCACCACGCTCAAGCACTTCGTAGGGGCCGGTAAATGGAGGTTTTAGAGCACCTCGCACTGTATCGTCCCGTAAAAAGACATGGCTTGAACTGCTTAAATCTTTGAAATTGAAGATTTTGTTTTTAGAGTGTCGCGAAGCTGGTCTAGGCTGCAGTTTATTCACGAAGTGGTGTAGGCGTGTCGTAAAGTCTGAAATATCAGTGCTGCCAAGGGGAGTTGGTTGCAGAAACTCTGATGGTAGACGTAGTGGCTCGCCATAGACCAGTTCTGCTGAGGAAGCCTGTAGTTCTTCTTTGAACGCGCTTCTAATGCCTAAAAGTACTAAAGGTAAAGTGTCAACCCAGTTACTGTCGGCATGATACATTATTGCCGCTTTCAATTGGCGGTGAAAACGCTCCACTAAACCATTACACGCTGGATGGTACGCTGTTGTTCTGCGATGTTTGAATCCAGCCATTTTGCCAAGATACTGAAAGAGTGCTGATTCAAACTGAGCACCACGGTCAGGCACGATGTCATTTGGTGATCCAAATCTGGATATCCAAATATAAATACAAAATACAAAAATCTTTATTGCTGTTTGCAGGTAAGATAAGATGATACAAAACATTTAAATAGTTGACCCATACAAACTGGCCTCTTCTTCTAGAGGCATGTGTTAGATTAGGGGTTCCAAGGAACCCCTAACCTAACGTTAAAAGTGAATAAATGTGTGTTTATTATCGATCAAATCGAGAATTATATGATAGTCACGGCAACTTCATGTTCATCAAATATTCCGGTCCATCAAGAAATCATTCAGCGAATAGTATGCTTTAGATATTAAGAACTCATTGAGTCTGTTTTTAAAACTTACATAGTCACTCCATTTACGGATTGATTGAGGAATTTTATTGTAGATAATAGGTGCCATACAAAACACACTTTTCAACATTAGAGTGGTATTTACCTTCCATGTAAATTTAACATTGTTTTCCTTTCTGCTACCTTGTTCATATTTAGGAAAAAGTTGAGGGTTTTTTTTAACAAATAAAGCCACCTCACTAATGTAGATACAAAGGAAGGTCAATAACTCCATTTGTATAAACTTATTTTTGCATGTTTGTCTACGTCGTAACCTACACATAGCTCTGATACACCTTTTTTGGGCTCTGAAAACTTTTAATTTATTTGTAGCGTTTCCCAGAATATCACTCCATATCTCAATATTGAGGTGACATGACCATGGTACGCTGTCAGTAGAGTTTCCTTGTTTGCAATTTTACCTAGCTTGTACAGAGCATGTGAAAATTGATTGATGCGTTTTGAGGTGTGTGCCACACGCTGGTCCCAATTCAATTTGCTATCCAAGTATAGACCTAAGAATTTTGTTGAGTCAACTTCATCTATTTTGTGTCCATGATAGTTTATGTCAAGTTTATGACGATACACACAGCTTTGCCTCTGTTTTAAATTTATTATTTTAGTCTTTTCTAAGTTAGCTTTCAAGTCAATGTTTTTTATAAACTCGATTGTATTTGCCAATGATTCATTTATTTCCGTTTGCAGCTTAATAATATTCTTTTTGTCACCTGTGTATAAGACAGTATTATCGTCAGCGAATAATGTTATGGGATGTAGTATCACATTAGGAAGATCATTTATATAAATAAGGAAGAAAGGTGGTCCTAAGATACTACCTTGTGGGACACCTGAGTTTATTTTACTGAGTTCCGATGAGTATATTTTTTCAGTGAGGGAATCATAGCAAATTCCATTTATTTTAGTCATTTGAAATCTATCACTGATATATGATCTAATTAGATCATTTGCAACCCCTCTAACACCATAGGCTTGCAACTTGTTGAGAAGTATTTCATGATTAACCTGATCAAATGCCTTACTCATGTCCATGAAAAGGCCCACTGTTAATTGCCCTTGTCCATATTATCAGTAACTCTTAATAGAAAGTCATAAATAGCCATATTTACATCTTTATTTTCCGGAACCCGTATTGACTCGACGAGTAGATGCTTTGATTTTCGAAATATTCATTAAATTTTGATATATCGCTTTTTCTATTACTTTAGATAAGATAGGTATAAGGGCTATGGGTCTGTAATTTGATAATTTGTCTCGTTCTCCTTTTTAAAAATAGGCTTTATAACTGATGTTTTAAGCTTCTCAGAGAATGTTCCTTCTCAAAGCATAGATTAATAATGAGTTATTACTGGTGCAATTAACAATTTTACGTACTTTTAGCGAATTAATTATATCAATCGTTTCACTCTGCGTTATTGGAGTTAAGAATATAGAGTTGCATTTATTAATCTTAATTTTAGTGGCAGCACTTTTTTCAGTAAGTATTCACATATTAGGTATATAAAAAAAAAAAATAAAAATAAAAGCAATGTCAAATTAAGATGTAGAATGTTACCATCAATTAATAAATTGTAGCAATTGAAGTTGTCAAATATCGAATTTAAGCCCTTACATTTTAAGTTTCTCCTTTCGTGTTATGTTTAGTATTCTCGTAGATGCAGATATTTTTTTCTTTTGCCAATTTCTACTAGTGCCCATAACAATTTTAGTAAACATGTTCCCTCAAAAAGAAATGGAGATATGAAACGTCAATTGTTGTGGAAACGATACTACAAACACTGTGTTTTTCAGACTGGCTGCTTCCACAACCTGCCCCATGTTCCAAGGAGTCGGGAGATATGAAGAAATTAAGCGCTAATACGATGAAATCGAGCTTCCAACAACAATTGTACAGCGATCTACGAATTTACTGAATGTCACACATCTAAAATCAGGTACCAAACTGTTCCTATAAGTCAGGATGGTCAAGCGGAATATAAAGTACTCCAGTATAATTGTTTAGTAAGAAATGTTATGGCCGTAATAAGTTAAGTACCTTCATCGATTAAGTTTAAAAAAAAAAATGTAAACATGAATCGCATAAAAAAATATTGAAAAAGAAATATAAATGGAAATATAATGAAAATAAATCATAACAATTTATATTTATAATGGTGTTTGGCACGGGGGAGAAGTTGTTGCGGTTGTCTGCTTTTGTTAGCCGAGAAGTCTTCTAGGTTCCATTATATATATAATAAATGTAATATTTATGTATATTGCTGGAGTTTTTAATGATTTTGAGTGGCAACAGTCGATAACTGTGATTGCTCTTTTTTTGTGTTAGGTATCATTATTAGGTTAAGAATATTGTAAATCGGAAGCTTTCCATGTTTTTGGCACAGAATCCTGTTTTGTGTAGAGGCCATGTAAAGTGATTATATTACTAACCCTGAGATCGCTGAAGGGCCGATCGATTGGCAGGACAGGTAATGCTATTGCCAGCGAGTAGATGCTACTGGTATCGATACAGGTTACCTGTACCTGCCGACTATAAAAAAAAAAAGGACTTGTGACCTACTTGACAGAATACTGCTGATCTCGACTATTGAATTTAACGATCGGTCGGGGTTCTCACTCCGTAGTCGCTTTTCAAATTGGCCGGGCGTGTAAGTCCCCCCTGTACAAAAAACAAAACTGGACCAGTTTGAATAGTATTCTATGGATGGGGTTCGGCCACTAAAACAAACGGGGCATCACGGTGTTCTCACTCTACAGTCGTTGTTCAAATTGGCCAGGATGTGTAAGGCCTCGTTAATTATTAAAATGTAAAACCTTGGTTTAGTTTGAACAGTACTCTGTGGATGGGGTACAGCCACTAAAAACACGAGGCACGGCGTTCTCATCTGGTATTGCTGTCAGAGCCATCTACGGAAAATTATGCGAATATACTATATATACGAAAACTGCTCTGGCTTGATTAGCAATCTACAGGAAGAGAAATGCCACTAAACTGAAATAAAATGAAATGAAATGAAATGAAATGAAATGAAATGAAAGAAAGAAAAAGTATAAAACCTTATGTATATGTACTATAAGTAATATATCCATATTAACAACTTTTTTTTGTATAAAAAATACATTAGTTAAATTTAACACCTAAGCTAGTATAACTACATAGTAAACTATTGAGCATTCACGTGCTTCGGGACGCAGCACAGTCAGTCTGGCCGTGTTAGATTAGGGGTTCCAAGGAACCCCTAACCTAACGTTAAAAGTGAATAAATGTGTGTTTATTATCGATCAAATCGAGAATTATATGATAGTTATGTAAAAAGAAAGGAATTGATGTATTTTCGGAATCATATAATAAGTATAATATTGTTATAAATAATAAGGTTAAATATAAGTAATAAATAATATTGTATAACGTATATTAATAACGAGTAAGTAATTCAACGTGGTCAAATCCACCGCCTATTCCGCCATTACTTGTTATTGTGTAGTTGGAGGGGCGGCGCTATGACTTTGGCGAGTGGGGTTGATCACGACTAGTATAAAAGCGAACGTCGTTCTGTTCGGGGCTCTCTTGTATGTTATTCTCTTGGTCTTACTTATTGCTCTTGCTATTATGCTGGCTCTTATGTATTGTTATCTCTTGCTGTTCTTGTTCTCCAACGGTTGACACATTGTAAAGATAAGTATTATAACTATTATCTAAGGTTTACTTGTGTACAGATTATGTATGTGATGGCGCAGAGTTTTCTTGGCCACTTTCTTTCTCTGTCGTCTAGGGATTTGCGAAAGTGGTATTAGAGTCTTTTAATATAATGAGAATACCCTCTTGGGGTTTATCAGTAATATAACGATGAACTAAGAATAAACAACATTCAAATATCATCAATTGGTTCTTTCTATTCATCCTACTACCTTTAAGTAAATAACAGCACATACACATCTAAGCTCACAGAATTAAGGCTATCCTGACATAAATTGGGTCATAACAGCACAGAATCCTAACAGATTCTAACACATGCAATATGTCTGGCAACGCAGTTTCCATTGGTCTGAATTTATACAATGATATTAATAGTCAGTTGATAGTCTTCTTCTTCTTTTTTCATTTTTAACTTTTAATCGGTTGTATCATATATGTCATCTGATTCATCGTCTATTAATTTCTGGCTTCTATCCCGTTGTGTTATGTTAGTGTGGTTTGATAAGTACAATTACGCCAACGTCTTGTGCTTCAGCAGGATAATGTTATGGACTTTGACAAGTGTGTGGTTTCATGTAGAATCCAAGGTCTTGCAGTAGTAGCTCTTGCAGTTCAGCCGTGTGAGCAATGTCAAAGAATGTCATTATGCATAGAAAAATCAAAAAATAATAATCAAAAATAATAATAATAGTTCAATATGTATATAATAAAACAATGTCAATGTGTATAAAAGAATGTCAACATGTATAAAAGAATGTCAACATGTATAAAATTTAATATTTGTATACCTACTCAAAGAACTCTCACAATATATTATAGAGTAATCTGATTCAACCTGTCCGTTACAATATATTATCTGATCTAACATTACTTAAATCTAAAGTTTCATAAAATATAGACAGTGGACACTAATGTGGCTAATGGAATTTAATGTGGAAGTTAATGGAATGCAAAAATGTCATGTTATACAAAATCTATACATCAGTATTCCAATTAATTTCCCTATCATTTAAAAATTCTTTCACAGTGGAATAACATTTGGATACCAGTATCTTTTTAATCTACTTTTGAACATGGATAAGTTAAGTTTTTTAATTGCATTTGGCAGCTTATTATATAGAAGAGGAACCACATTTTTCTTGCGTTTGCCTATGAGCAGCCTACACTTATCACGTCGGTTCCGTTCCACTTTGTCACTCAAGAGAGGAAAATCATGGGGGTTATTCCTTACAAAACACATAACTTCAAAAACATAAAAGCTTGGAAGGGTTAAGATTTGGTTGTCTATGAATACCTGTCTGCAGCTATCTGTAACTTGCATCCCGAACATAGCACGAATGCATCGTTTTTGTGCTTTGAAAGCTAGGCCTGTATCCGTTGAGTTACCCCAAAAAATTATCCCATATCTCAAGACTGATGCCACCAATCCATGGTAAGATGTAAGAAGAGTCTCTTTTTTTACCACTGGAGCAAGCCTATGCAGAGCATATGCCGAGCTACCAAGCTTCTTGCAGAGAATCTCAATAAGTGCCTTCCAATTCAATTTCATGTCTATTGTCAAGCCCAAAAATTTTGTTGTAGTTTAATTTTTTGTTTGTGTAAATTGCATTAAATTGGTTTTATTTAAATTAATTTTCAAGTTATTAATGTTCAACCAGTGGATAGACGAATTTAGTGCAGCGTTGATATTTTCCTCATAATTAGCTTTATCTTGGCAGGCTATTGTAATCGTGCTATCATCTGCAAATAGTGACATTGGATGTTCAATTACTTTAGGAAAATCATTTATGTAGACAATAAATTGAAACGGTCCCCACACACTTCCCTGCGGCACACCAAATTTAACAGTTCTTTCTTTAGAGATGAATTCTTCTTCCTGTTTCGTTTTAGTATTAATCTTTGTAATTTTAGTTACTTGCCTTCTGTCTGTTAGGTAAGATTTTACTAAGTCAAGCACATTACCTCTAACCCCATAGGCTTCAAATTTACTTAGAAGAATGTCATGATTGACATAGTCAAATGCCTGGGTCATATCGCAATAAATGGTACATATAGCATTGTTATTATCAACATTTTTCATTACATTGTTAAGAAAATCATATATAGCAATATTTATTGTTTTATTCTGTCTAAACCCTTTTTGCTCATCACAATTATACTATTGTATTTTTCAAAGTACTGAATAAACTGCTGGTTAAAATATTTTTCAAATATTTTTGACATTATAGGTATAAGGGCAATAGGTCGGTAATATTCCATGTGTTCCCTATTTTCTTTTTTAAAAACAGGTATGATTATACTTTTTTTAAGAGCCTCAGGAAAAGTACCTGTACTTATACATAAATTGATTATATGACTTAGAGGGCTACAGATAGCCTGCTTGACAGATTTTATAATTTTAGTGCATATCTCATCATATCCTACACTGTTTGTATTTTTTAAAGAATTTATGATTTTTAGAATATCATGTGGTGTAGATGGTGCCATGAACATTGAGTTCTGAGTCATTTCAATATTTTGTATCACATTTACACCAGAACCAGGCAATGGAATAATTTTATCAACAAAATAGTTATTAAATGCGTTAGCAATTACTTCTGAGTCTGTCAAGATTTTGCCATTATATTGAATTTTATCTATGGATATTTTAGGTAAGTTATTTCTCAATTTATTTATAATTTGCCAAGTAGTTTTTGATTTATTATCTGACATTTTAATTCTGTAATTGTTTTGAGTTTTTTGTGTCAGTTTAATAATTTTTTTGAACAATCTGGTGTAGCTTTTATATTTTGCCTTATTTTCTTCGTAAGGTTTATTTCGACAATTATTAAACAACAACCTTTTCTTTTTACTACATAGTTTTAACCCACGTGACAGCCATGTCGCCTTTCTTGTCACATTGATAGTTACAGTTCTGTAAGGAAAACATAAGTTATATAATAATTTAAATAGATCTATAAATGTGTTGTATGCTAAGTTGGCATCACATATTTTATATATATCTGAAAATGTAAGGTTTTTTAAATGACTTTGAAATTTTGTTATATTTTCAACACTGTAATCTCTACATTTTTTCCGCCAATATTTAATTATACAAATTCTTTTCACTGGGCATCTCAATAATTGAGCGGTGTGGTCAGATAGTGCCAATCCCAAAACCTCCGCTTTACACTTGTCCCTAAAGCCGGAGAGTCCCCACACAGTCGAAGCCGCGGGATTTGAGAATACGGGCTAAAGCGGGAAAGTTATAAAAAATGTCCATGTAAACGGTATGCCCGTAATTCTCCAATCCCGCCAGCGATCTCAACACCAAATTAGGTTTGTGACCCGGTATTATGAAGGCTGAGAGCTCATCAGATTTTACGCCGCTGTGCACCTCAAACCTCCATAAATATCCTGTGCGGGAGTCACAAATCTCGTACGTTTTTATCCCTACGGCGAACGCCTTATCAGGGATATATTGTTTGATGTCAAGCCAACCCTTTCACTGCGTCAGGAACGCACACTACGACCGTAGGCTTCTTCTTCTCATTCATTCAGTCGGGTAGTGCGCAGCGGCGGTGCCCCGCGCGTTGCTAAGTGCTTTTGCGCCAATTTCACGGGTGAATCGTATTGAAAGATCAGTAAATCTTTGTTGTAAACGTTATTTATGTTATTTTTTATTTGTATAACATTCTTTCGAGTTTATATTACAATACATTGACAACAATATACAACATACAATATACAACAATACATTTCTCATGTTGTATGTTTTGAGCAATATTTCGTGATACCTACTAAAATACATTGTAATTATTTGCAGATGGCGGTTAGGGATCTCTATGAAGTGCAACTAAAAAGACTACAAGACTTGTTTGATGCGGATTCTACTCCTGGGACAAGTGAAGATCCTTTTGCTGATGATGGGGAGTTCGGAAATTACCAAGTTTATGAGCCATCTGGCAAAGAATCGACAAGTTCTGATGATGCAACCCCAATATCAGCAACAAGGCGTATAAGGAAAAAACCAGCTGCTTTATGTTCTGGTGAGTCTTCATCTTCTTCATCTAGCAATTCAGATGATGACAGAACTGTATGACTCCGAGCCAAATCGCAACGATATTGACACATTATTAGTACAAGCCCCTGTTTCTTCTACAACTGATACATTAACAAATGTGCAACAACCTAGTAATTATGAGCAGCCTCAGAATGTGTCAATACTAACTGATGGACAGTCGACCTCGATCAACGACGATCGTAGGGAACCAGATATACCTGTTACGAAAGAATCGTGGTCTACTACAGTTACTGACATACCAGAATTCAATTTCGACAATTCAGCCACTGGCATCACCTTAAATATTGATAGTATGGAACATGTTATAGATTTTTTTCATCTTGTGTTTCCGCAAAATTACGTAGAATATCTAGTAGACTGTACTAACGCTTATGGACATGTTCTCTGCATCAGTAATATACCTCATACCAGACATAGCCGCAAAGCTGTATACCGTAAAACGAATTGCGAAGAAATGATGAAATTCCTGGGACTGAGTCTTCTCAAAGAACAGATAAAAGTCTCTTTGCATTAACCAATGCTTTCTATTATCATTCCATATTCAACTATACGATGTCAGGACGGAGATACGAGCAAATATTACGATGTCTTTGTGCATAAGATTTGAATGCCAAAGGAGGTCGGTAAATCAATTCATATGCTGACACTTACTTTTAGAAAAGCATATAATGCAGGTGAGGGATTATCATTGGATGAATCTCTTCTACTATTTCGAGGTGGTCTACATTTCCGCCAGTATATTAAATCCAAGAAAGCCTGCTATGGTATAAAATTCTATAAATTAACTACACATGATGGTTATGTACTGAATGTAAAAATGTACGCAGGTAAGGAAGCAGTAGATCCGAACATGCCTGAAACTGAGTCTAAGAGAGAAAATCTTGTAATACGATTAATGCGTCCATATTTGCTTCGCGGTCATCATCTGTTCATGGATAACTTTAACAACTCTGTGAAGTTGGCACAGAAATTACTGGACTTGAAAAAACATTGCACCGATAACTTGCGTACTAATAGGAAAGACAATCCTAAACATATTGCGACTAAAAAGCTGAAAAGGGGCGAACACGGTCGCGCAAGAACAAAGTATATGTTTCAAAATTGAAGGATAAGCTTCCTGTCTTAATGATTACGACTAAGAAGCATCCCTCGATCGTAGAAGTACAAAACAGATACGGCAAATCGAGGTTGAAACCAGATGAAGTTGAAATTTACAACAGATACATGGGTCAATCAACTTTTCGACCCACACTTTGGTGTCCCCAGTTATTTCTGACCAAAACTCCGTAAATCTACTTAAATTGGCATTAAACTACGAACTATAGTAATTCCAGACTATAAAGCATCGTAACTTACACGTTTGTATTCGAAAGTATCCTCAAATAATATCTAAATTTGTGGTAACTCCAGTGACATTTTTTTCTTCCATACATAATATTGCCGTCCAAAACGCCTGCTGACAACTTACTATGCCGATAGTCTAAAATATAACTGTATAAGCTGTGCTTGATTTAAATATCATCCATAGAATAACATACAAACTTTAATATTTTCGAATTCTGAAACTGATCAGTTGATAATAGATTTCTGGAAAAAATCTAGAATTTATGTCCAAAGAAATTCTTGTGTACATTGGTATACTGAGTTACCTTTAAAATGCGCACGTAAATAACTTAACACGTGCATAATTCGGAGACTACCTACGAAAATAATAGCGGCCTTTCGGTCGGCGCGGCGGCGAAATCGCTGACGATGCCGAAAGGCCGCCAGTCAGCGACGAGCTCTCGGCGGTGGTGCGTGTGTTTAATCGTTGTCGGCTGAGTTACCGCGATTTTATCGGTAAGTACTGATATTCATTTTACGAATCATGAGGGTTTTCAAAGACATAGAATTAAAGTTTTGACTGGTGCATTTAAGTTTAACTAATACTGAATGGATTTTATTTAATTTGCAAAATACTGGCAAATGTCTCCTGAGTTACCTGTATACTGAGTTACTTGTATGGTAACTCCAAAGACATAGTTAGTAACTCCAGAGACAATTTCATTAATATCTTTTAAATTCCTTTTATAACCAGCTGCAATTCAAAAGTTATAGTTATAAGTTGTTTTGTTTTTACTAACAATAAAAACGGGTGGGTGTATTTGTTTTAAAATAATTAAAAACTAGTGCGTAGGTACTTATCCCTGCTTAACTTTTCAATTCAATTGACTAATCTGTACATTCAGGTTATTATTAACAAAAGCAAATCTTTTCCAGATATCTAGATCAATTTCAAGATGGCGTTAACGCCAGCTGAAAAACAAAAAAAGATACACAGAACGGTTGTAACAAAATAAAGAGAAATATGAAGAGGCCAAAAAAAAGCACCGTAAACACTATCATGAAACTAAATGCCTTGCTAAAGATTTGACGCCTAAAGAAAGAAAAACTGCAAATACTATTTGGAAGTTACGGCAAAGAGCATATCGGCAAAGAAAAAAGAATTTGCAAGTAGTTATAGCTGAAACACCGCCAAGTTCTCCGACACCCGACGTGCAGAACATTCGAGCTTCTATACCTGATGCATCACCATCTTCAAACCTAGCCCGCGAACGTGGCCGTCGTAAGCTGAAAAAGAACAGAAGTAAATTATATAGAGAAAATAAAAAAATGGAAAAAAAATACAATCATTAAAGAAACGGTGTGATAAATTCAGGAAAAGATTAAGTCGCATTAAAAGAAACACTCGTATTACAGAGAATGAAAACGAAAGTGAAGAAGTTGGAGAAAAATATAGACTCCTGACAAATTCTATTACAGAAAAATATCGCAAAACCAAAAATATGAAACAGAAACTACTCTTAAAAAGTATACTTCAGGACAATCAAATAAAAAAATCTAGAAAGAGAAATGAATTACTAAAGGAGGCTTTTGGAATAAACCGGCAATACACTACAAAAGAAATAACGAAAAACAACATCATATTGCTAAAAAAGAAAATCCATAGGTTCTTTCTTCGAGATGATATCTCAAGACCAACTGCGGGCAAAAAAGAAACTTTAACTCGTAACGGCAGTAAAGTTCAGAAAAGATTCCTGCTAGATACTATGAAAAATTTGCACAAACATTTCAAAGCAGAAAATCCAGGAGTTGGCTGTTCTTACTATTATTTCACAAAAATCGCCCTTTTTTGTTGTTAGGCCTTCTGCTGATGGCCGTGAAACTTGTTTGTGCAAGACACACATAAATTTCGCCTACAAAACCCAAGCACTGAAGAAACAGGGAATCATTAAAAGCGATAATTTATCTGAAATCATCAAAACCACAGTATGTGATGACAACTCAAAAAATTGTATGTATAATGATTGCAATGAGTGTAAAAACAACAACCTAAAATACAACGAAGAAGAAATGAAGGGTTCAATTAAATAAGCCAGTGGATAAACAAAGAAGAAGCATACGAGAAAGATGGGAAAAAGTTCAAGATAATAAAAAACGTAAAAGAAGAAGTAAATGAGAACATTTCACAGTTTCTGAAAACATATGAAAAAGACATTATCAATTTTAAAAAGCATGTCTATAACATAAAAATCCAGTTTCGTAATTTCCGAGAATGCTTAAACAACTTGCAACCCAATGAATGCGCCTTAGTTGTGGACTTCAGTGAAAACTATAACTGTAAATATAGCGAAGAGGTGCAATCACATCACTTTGGGGGCTCTAGAAAGCAAGTATCTATGCATACTGTCATGCTCTACACCCACGATTTTGAGAAGAAGTATAAATCACACTCTTTTGTACCATTTCTTCATCAATCTGTCATCAGCCTGCTGCAATATGGGCTCATTTGAATCCAATCTTGCAATTTATACGGAATGAATATGATGAATCTATTGACACGGTACATTTCTTTTCTGACGGCCCATCTACTCAGTATCGCCAAAAGCAGAATTTTTACCTTTTATGTAAAAAAATCTTTGATTACGGCTTTGCGGCTACGACATGGTCATTTTTTGAAGCGGGGCACGGAAAGGGGCCAGCAGATGGAATAGGTGGATTCCTTAAGCGAACTGCTGACAGAATAGTTGCAAATGGAAAAGATATTGCAAATTGTAATCAGTTCATGGATCACTTAAAGGACGCAAGCAAAATAAAACTTTATTTAATTGAAGAAGATGACATCAAAGATAATCAAAACAAATTACCTAAAACTATACATCGACTGGCTGGAACAATGAAAGTTCATCAAATATTCACGGACAACAGAAATCACTTGAAATATCGATCACTGAGCTGTTTTGCGGATCCCTCACAAGAGGGTTTGCGGCTGCTACAACCCTCAGATTTATTACACAAAACCATTGGACTGCACCATACTGCGCAAGGAATACAACAAGTAGCAGAAAATGTTGAACCTGCAAGTCGTGCCGTGTTATCAGACGACGATGTACCTCTCAATTCACTTACACAAAGATCACAAATGGAAAAAAATGCTGAAACTGAGTGTCGTGATTTACTCGTATCATCAGATGATGATGTGCCTCTCAGTTCATTTAGTGTATTGAAAGATATTCACAATACCTTGTCTAGTTCCCGCACCAGTATTTACCGAACAATTTATCAAAGTTCATCAGATACGAGCGACGAAGAAATGCAAGTACCGTCTAGCAATAAGGAGAATTGTGGCTATTCCAAGGGCCTTATTAACACAATCGATGGACAGCCGTCCACGAGTAACTATAAAACTTCAAAACAGGTGTCAATCGGTGACTTTCTACATGTCATTGTGTATAGTGATAATTCGAAAAAGAAAAAATATTCCTACGTATGCAAAGCCTTGACCGACATCGAAGAAGACGGAGAGGTGCAGGTTATGTTCTTACGAGTAGTGGATAAAAAAGAAGCGAAGGTATTCAAATTGGATGAACAAGATGTTAATTATGTAGATAATGATGAAATTATTAAAATTTTGGCAATGCCCGCTTTATTGAAAAAAGGACGTCGGGTATATTATCAATTTGATAATTCTATAAATGTTTTTGAAAAATAGCTCTTGATAGTTATATATTAGGTTACGAATACCACAAGACAGCTGATTACTTGTCGAGATTAATAAATTTATATTAGTTGTAATGAAGCCCAAACGTGGCTGGTCGTAGATCGCGGATTTATTGAAGTGTTAAGTTTGATCTGGTTTCAGAATTACATTTTTTAGAATTAGTTGAACATATTGTAAACAAATAGTTCCTATTCTAATGTTCCTTGGATTTTTTATTGAGTTTTTGGTACGTGTGTCTTGGTATTAGTAGAATGTCTCCGGTATCACGTCACATAGAGAAGAATTTGTCTAAGGTGTTACCAAATTGTCTCTGGTGTTACTTTTATGTCCTCTTTTCTCTGAATAGTCATCACTATTATTTTACGGATGTTTTGGAAGAATCACTAATTATTTTTTGTTTAAGTTGTGTTAAAAGTGGTTTTTCATTATATTAAGCTTTTGAAGCGTTTGTTACTCTCAATAAAGAATTATACAAACAAAATGCAAATTTTCGATCTCGGTGGTAACGCTAAATACAAATTGTTGCCATTATGTTCTCAGGTATGTAACTTAAATTAAGACTGAATATACCAAATTGTTTGATTATGCATGCCAAAGTAAAAAATATATAAAAGTAAGTTAAAACTGTGTTTCATTGTCATTGACTAAGGTAATCCTCTCTGGTAACGCAATAGACTATTTTATGGGGGTTGTGTAAGTTTTTTATGAATATGGAATAAAACATACACCAGACCTCGTGCCCATTTATGTATGTCATGCTTCAATGATCAGGCTATTTGAAAACATACTTCAATGTATCATATCTATGAATAAATAAAATAAAAAATAAAACTGACATCCTCTCAAAAGTGTGGGTCGAAAAGTTGATTGACCCACATGTCCGGAATTGATCGCTCAGATCAGATGATATCATATTACTCTTGCCCTTGAAAAACTATAAGGTGGTATAAAAAGGTGCTATTTCACTGTCATATGGCAGTGTGGAATGCTTCTTTTTGTACAAAAAATACAAAATAGACAACGCCAGCACTTACCATTTTGTACATTAAAGAGAGGAATTAATCAGAGTGATGATTGACCTTAAAGATTCCAAACCAAGAGACTTGTTCAACAACTCAAACAGCATTCATGATAGCAGGCATTTCCGTCCAAATATCATCACCTAACATCTTCAGCACCTACTACTCTTCAAGAAGCAAACGTCTCTCAAACTGAAAATTCCATGCGCGGTCACTGGCACGAACAAATGTCAGCTCGACCAGGAACCAAACAAAAATCGAATTCTGTTTCCTGAAATGTAAAGTTTGTGCCCAAAAAAACTTTCGACGAGAAACGAGCTATCGTTGCAATGGGTACCCAGAAAACCCCCCATTGTGCCCATCATCTTGCTTTGAACGTTATCACTAAAACTTATTAGTCTTAACTGATGATTAATAATGATCACAGATTGTTTATGTTGTGATAAGAAAAAAGTAACTGCTGTGATTTTACTAGTGGCTCTCATACTATGTGTGAGATATTGTATGTTTAATTCTTAAAGATTTATGTGATTACATGTTAGTTATCACTTGAATGTGAATGGTTCAATAAGTGCCTTTTTAATTAGAGACTGATATATAGAATAGAAGCGGATTTTCTTGTTAACTTCATAATATGTTTTAAAATAAACACTGTATGTTGATTATTTAGAGAATTGTAAGATTTTAAGACTTAAATTGAAAGGCTCGAAGTAGTATAATTTTATAAATAATGGAGACTGAGACCGAGACTGCTAATAGAAGTACCTGTTAGCGAATTTATTAACTTAATAAATTCTTCAACATAAGCATTACGTACGTAGATTTTTTTTAGATTTCTACGGTTGTAGTAACTACTTCAATATTAAAAACTCGAATAAGTGTCGCTATGATTATTAAGACTACTAGTTGAAGTATCTGTGAGTGAATATTTTTGTTAATTTAATAAATACTTTAAAATAAAACACATTTTTTTTATTATTTCAACAACGTTAATAGGCGTAGTGTCACAAAACCTAGTAAAATATATATGTAATTCGACAGTACGTCATTAGGCGTATACTCCTCTTGACGTACTGTCATATAACATACTACAAAAATGATATTACGTGACAGTACGCCTTACGACGTATACGCCTATAGACGTACTGTCGTATTACATATATATTTTACTATGTGTTGTGACACTACGTCTATAGGCAATGTATGAAATAAAGTAGTGACAAAGCAGTAACAATTGGTACAGTAGTAGTGTCCATCAACGTACACGTATACAGGGTTACTATAGAGACAGTACAGTAAAGAGCATCTCATAAACCTGAGACTCAATATCCATACTAATAATAGCAATGTGAAATTAACTGTCTCTATGTCTGTCTGTCTGCCCATCTTTACCGCTTTAACTACTGAACCGATTTTGATTAAATTTAGTACGTAATATGTTGATAGAATAGATTTCGAGAAATAACATAGGCTAATTTTAATTACAGAAAAGGGGTTAGAAGTGTGAAAAATAAGGAAAGTTTACATAAATAGGAGTTTGTCATTGTTGAAGATAAAACCATGAAATTTTGTATCAATATACTCGATATGAAAGAAATAAATGATTTTAAAAATACATAATATATTTTTAATTGTAAATGAGTAAAAAAATACTGCTAGTGTCGCGGGTAAAAGCTAGTCTAGTATTAAAGGTGGAGACTAGAACATATACCTTAAGAATAAGAGCAAACATAGAAACACGAAACTCAGAAATACGAGTACTACTTCTTGAGGAACCCATAAACATAACAATATGTTCGTAAATAATATCCAAATTAATGCGAAATCAATAGATAAAAAGTAAGGATATACACAGATAGCTTCAAAATCACATAGGATACGGCAGCTGGTGTATTCTTAAAAATGGTTGAAACATAGATACATTAACTGCAATAAGCAATGTTTCAAGCTGAATGTATTGGCATCACCAGGGTGGGATAGGCATTTTTATACTACATTAGCAGTGCCCCGCGGTTTTACCTGGGTAGTTCCCATTCCCGTTATTTTTTCAGAATAAAAAGTAAACTATGTTTTATATCTCTACCTATACTTATATTTATTATAAATCATATCTGTATTATAAATTTCAGTCCGTTCAGACATTAAGGACGTGCTTGAGCAACAAACATCCAAACAACCTAAGATGCTCCTAGTAGTAGTTTAAATATTATAAATGTAAATGGTTGAATGTTAGGAATTTTGTTACTCAAAACTTGCAAAACCATTTCACGGAAATATTTTACATTCCAAATCTAAGGAATATTATAAAAAATTATAATATTCCTTAGATACACCATTGAGTACCATTGATTAACAGTGTTAGTCGTAGTATTTGCTGCCTATTAATGTTTATGAGCATCATCAGTCAACGTTTGCCCACTGCTGGATATAGATCTCTCCCAGTAAACGCTATATAATATATAGTAATATATAAACTATCTAATCTCTTAGGAATAACAAACAATAATATTTTTTATAACGTATATTTAGTATCAGCATTGCGCCCGTGCGAAGCCTGGGCAGGTCGCTAGTTCAATATAAACATACAAAAATACTTTTATTTGAATTTTTACCCAAGTTTTAATGTTTTTTTTACGAGGGGCGTTATGGCGCTTCATATTTTTGCGCCGCGCATTTTTCGTGGGATGTGAATTGAATTCTAGCGTCACGCTCGGGGATGATAAGAAATCTTCGGGTAAACTCGAAACCATGGCCATTGGTCATCTAGAAATGTAGAAATGTGTCAGCATTTCCCACTGGTTTTCTGGAAATGCGTCAACCCATCTAGATTGCCATGATCATAGCCACTCCCCCCGGTTTCACGTTCCGGTTTCCGTAGTTTCCAAAGTAAGCTATCAAATTCTGAGTGTCGGCATTTCCTATGACTGCCAATGTTTTATTATTTTTTTAAATAAAAACTGAAAATAAAATAATAAACAAATACTTATACACTAAATCCCGCTAATAGTATATGTAGATGGCAATGTATACGTATTTGGATGTTTGTGTTTTTATTAAACGATACCTTACTAAATTTACATAAAATAATTGTGAAAGAAATTGACTGCAACATTTCGTATGAAACTTTTCGTAGGCATCGCCCATTATGGGTGTTGACTGCTAAGGTATCTTCTAGGAATACGTGTTTATGCGCTGAGCACACTAATAACAATTTTATTGTCAAAGCACTTCACAAAGCCAAAATTGTTAAATTTAAGTCCGCTACTGGCGCTGTAAAATATCTGTGCTGCAATAATTCCCTTGAGTCGAGCCGAGAACGCGGTTGCGCTCACACGTATCGCGCGTTGTGTGCGCTTGCGCTCGGGCGCTCGGCGAATTTTTTCGTTATAATGTCAGACACGCACGCTGACAACTCATCTATTGCAAGTGAAGATATTACGGAAGATGTTGTAGTTGAACCTACTCTGTTTGATACATCATTGGCGCCTTCATCTTTTCATCCTACTGAATCGGTAATTTGTGAGCCACAAAATGGTTTACCGGCAGAAATTGCACCAGATTTGGAGAGTGACAGGCCAGGTAAGAGGACGAGGGAAGAGACGGAAGAAGAACAGTGGTTAACGGTTGGAAGAGACGGTAAGAGGAACAAACAATTGACAGAAATTACAATTACAAGTGCCGATAAACTACCAAAGCAATTTGCATTAGCAAAATTGTTTAGAGATCACAATATAAATAAAATCTTAAAAGTTAAATTTTTAAATCCGTATAAAGTAATAGTGCAATTCGATGATTTACAAAGCTCGGAAAAGTTAACATCATGTCAAGAGATAGAACGATTGGGCTGGAGATGCCACAAATCTACGGAAGTTAGAATTTCTTATGGTATTATTCGGCATGTTGAGTTAGACCTGATTGAAAAAGATATGAAAGAGGCTATATCTAGCTCCTGTGAACTAATAGCAGTGAAACGCCTTAAACGACGCAACACTGGTGGTACTGGATGGATAGACAGTGAGACAGTGAGATTGGCATTCAAAGGCCCTTCTTTGCCCCAGCACGTAATTATATATGGACTAAAGACAAAAGTAGAACCTTACGTTTTCCCAGTAACTCAATGTTCAAAATGTTGGCGTTTTGGACATTCTTTGAAATCATGTCCGACTCGAAAAGAGACTTGCCCTAAATGTACTGGAAACCATGCCAATTGTGAGATAAAGAGTTTTATATGCTCAAACTGTCACGGCAATCACCACGCATTAGATAGAATATGTCCTGTCTATAAGAAAGAGAAATCGATTCGTGGCATCATGGCTGAAAATAATTGTACCTATAAAAAAGCTACTATGTTTTATCTTTCGCTCCCGAAAACCTTTACTGGCGCATGTGATGATGCTACTCCAGCTATTCGTCAAGACGTTTTAACCACTAATCGCCAGGTACCAACTCAAACCGAGAATGTAATCATCTTACGCATCGATACTGAAAAATCCGATGATTCCCAACAGAATACTGAAGAACCTAAGAGCCCCATATTACCACAACAGGCCTCAAAAAAACCAAAACCTAAAAACAGTAAGCGTGATCAAGTAGCCAATGATTGGCAAATGTCGGGTGGCTCAGAGACGTATTGGCCGAATGAAGCGGGCCAGTCTGGAGGGCAAGACCACAAAGATAAGGCCGAACGAAAGAAAAGAAGGACTACCGGTTTGACATTTAGACAACTTCTGGAACAACTAAAATCGATAATTTTTTCTGACGAGTATGAAGATATTATAGCTAAAATAAAACATGGAATTTCTTTATTAATGGAGTGGGTAACAAGTAGTGCTGTAAAATACATGTGTGATTTGCCTTTAAAATTTAATTTTGGTTAATAATTATGAATAATGTCCATAAAATCAACATTCTGCAATGGAATTCACGTAGTTTGCGACATAAGAGTATAATTTTTGAACAGTTACTGTGTAAAGAAAAAATCCATATTGCTGTAATAAGTGAGACATGGCTTAATCCGGATTACCAGCTGAATATCAACAGTTACAATATTTTTAGAAAAGATAGGGAAGATTCATATGGCGGGGTTGCTATTTTAACCCACAAATCCCTTAAAGTACAGCCTCGTACAATAAACATATCAAATTCTGGTATTCAGCTGCTTTACTTAAAAGTTTTTAATTGTCAATATATTGATAATGTTATATCTGTTTATTGTCCGTCGTCATCTCAACATAATATTCGAACATTAAAAAACGATTGGGACGAGATTTTTTCTAAATTTCCAAACAAAACATTAATTTTAGGGATTTTAATGGCCATCATTCCAGCTGGTCTAATAAGACTGACTTGAGAGGTAAACAGATATTTGATTCCATAATGGAAAATAATTTTGTCACACTTAATGATGGTAGCAGCACTTACGCTAAACTTGTAAATAACGTATTGCAACAATCATCCCCAGATATTTCATTTATAAGTGCTGATATTGCAATTCATTTCAACTGGATGATTTTGAATGAAACTTTAGGTAGTGACCACTTTGTCATAAAGTTAAGTACTTGTCTTGATAATAGCCGTCTCCAATTTAAAAATAAAAGAAACTTTAAGAAAGCTAACTGGTCACTTTATCGAGATCACATCCAAAATAAATTAGTAGATTTTGTTGTACCACTTGACGTGCAATTATGTTATGATTTTGTTTTAAATGTCATTAATGAGGCAGCTGACTTGCATATACCACTTATTAAAATTTGTCAAAACCCCACTCAGCGCTTCTTTCCTAAACCTTACTGGACACCGGAACTTTCAAAAGTGGTAGCCGAGCGTCGCTTAGCCTTAAGACAGTTTAGAAAGAATCCTACTCCTAGTAATTTACTTTTGTTAAAAAACAAAATTAGCAATAGTCAGCGATTAATAAGAAAAGCAAAACGTCAGGGATGGTATGATATGTGTTCATCAATTAATGAATCTGTGACATCAAATGACTTATGGCGCAAGATGAAATGGATTAGAGGCTATAATAATTCTCCTAAGGTACATGTAGATGACGAAACAGCCACTAATTTACTACACAGTTTAACTCCGGACTATGTTTGCCCCAGACCACCTATTTTCAAGTCATTTAATAAACAATTAGAATCAGAAATTACTTTGACTGAATTCGAAAAATCAATCAAACATACAGACACAGCTCCGGGCTATGATAATATTTCATATTCTATGATAAAAAAACTTGCCCCATAATGCCAAAGAAATTATCACCAAAATTTACAATAAAATTCTATTTCTAGGGTATGTACCCAATCAATGGCGCAATATACACGTAATTGCTATACCGAAACCTGGTCGTGATCTATCTTCAGATTCAGCACTCAGGCCGATCTCCTTAATCTCATGTGTCTGTAAAATTTTTCATTCTATTATAAATCGTCGTCTTGAGTGGTTTTTAGAACATAATAATTTATTACATGAAGAGACAACTGGATTTAGAAAATCAAAGTCAACCATTGAAAATCTGAGTAATCTGATTACTAGAATTCAGCTTGGTTTTTCTAAAAACCAGGTAACTGTGGGGTGCTTTATCGATATTGATAATGCCTACAACAATGTTGATGTTTACTCTCTGGTACGTACGTTAGATCAGCTAGGAATTGGCACTAGAATTTGTCTTTATCTTTGGTTCTTCTTAAATGAAAGATACCTGAATATTCAACTCAACAATTCTGCTATATGCAGAAGAACAAGTACGGGATTAGCTCAAGGTGACCCCTTGGCTCCTTGTCTTTTTAACGCTGCTACTATTAGAATTTGCAAATATTTGAAAAGCGTAAATGTATCGCAGTATGCCGATGATTTCGTTTTATATTTAAGTTGCAGCAATATTGTTCAAGGTTGTAGTACCTTACAGCTAGCTTTAAGTAGATTCTCTCGATTGATGTCAGCATTAGGTTTAGAAGCATCCCCGAACAAAAGCAAAGTCTGTCTCTTTAGAAAAGGTATCTATAGACAGACAATAAACCTCAACATCAATAATATCGCTTTAGAGTTTGTAGATTCGGTGAAATATTTGGGGATGTGGCTTGATCGCTCTCTCAGATGGAAAAAACACGTAGAAGAGCTATCAAAAAAAATTGTTAAATATTTAAATATTTTTAAAATGTTAGCTGGTTCTGGATGGGGCATGCATCCCAAACATTTGAGACGTTTGTATATTTCTATTATAAGGAGTAGGTTAGATTACGGTAGCTTTTTATATAATAATAGCAGCAAGAAAATATTATGCCAGTTAGACAAAACTCAAAATCAGGCGATGAGAATTGTTGGGGGGTTTCGTTAAAACAACTCCAATTCACGTGATGGAGAATGAGCTCTGTCTCCCTCCACTGCGGGTTCGGAGACTATACTTATGTGGGAAATTTTGGATGAAATGTAAATCAGTTAAAAATAATGTAACTGTCGGTATTTTAGAGTGTTTATATAAATATAGAAATAATAGGTATTGGCGCGGTAAAGAAATACCGCTATTGCTTAATGTACATGAACGTTTCCGTGATATTAACATTCATTCTAGCCAGAAAGTCGAAATGTTTGAATTATATACTTGGATATACTGTATAAATTTAGAATCCATTGTAAAATCGAGATTGACAGTATAACCTCTGCCAAGCGATGTTACAATCCGTCAGACATTAAAAACTTAAGCGAAAGATACATAACACAAAAGTATAGTCAATATTACAGAATATATACAGACGGTTCTAAGGACGGAGAACTGATTGGAGCTGCCTTTTAGATTCTGAAACAGATTTATGTATGAAATTCAAAATTAATGGTAATATTTGCATAATGAACGCAGAACTTATAGCTATTTGTGAAGCTTTGGCATATATAAAAACAATTGATTATAATAAATTTGTAATATTAACCGATTCGCGAAGCTCCCTTCAACATCTGGCTCGATGCACCTCGGGGACCCGAGGCACACCGCTAGCCTACTCTGTTCTTAAACTAATAATGGAATTAAATAAAATTTCAAAGTCTGTAAAATTCCAGTGGATCCTTCTCATTGCAACGTCGGCGAGAACGACAAAGTCGATATACTAGCAAAGCAAAGTTGTTCCGACGGTGTTCCAATAGACATTCTCCCGTTTTACTCAGATTGCCTATACTTAGTGAAACAACAGTGCTATGAGATGTGGAGTGAGTATTTCGACCGACGCTCCAAAGAGAAGGGATCTGGTATAAAACTATTGAACCACACCCACTGAGAAAACCTTGGATAGACAATAATGTTTTGAACAGATGTGACACGGTTAACGCCCTCAGGTTTCGCTCCGGGCACACCCCATCAAAAAAGTTTGCCTTTTTAATGCGCAAGATTCCCTCTCCCAACTGCCCTGACTGCGGAGTCATAGAGGACACTTACCACATTTTGATGGAGTGCGTGCGGGGCGAGGCATTACGACGAAAGGTTAACTTTAACCGATTGAAAGTGGGTGAATGCAACAGTGTATTGGCGTGCCCTCTATCGGACAAAGCCAAGATACTATACCAGCTTGGACGTGTGTGAGTCATCTACGTAGTCATTCCTGAGTTCACTTCTATTTTTACATTCTATGTTTTATTTTACCTTATTAGCTTAACTTTATAGGTATATTTTTTGTTAAATAGTATATTGGTTAAGTAACTGTTTTTCTTATAGGACGACATTATCATGTTGTGATAAAGTCCTTAAATAAAGATAAAAAAAAAAAAAAAATTCCCTTAATGTGGCCTGCTTATAGCGTCGATGTTCTGATTGCAAAAATAAAATGATTGATTGTGAAGAGTATAATCCAGAAGATACTGTATTGTATGAGAGATGGGTGACTAAAAATTTTACAGTAATTATCAAAGGAAACCCTAAAATTTGCAAGAAAACCGTAACTACGACTAAAAAACAACTCTGTTCAATATTCGATTCCAACATACCAAAATTTATGCTAATGATCATCAGGTTCGTACAGTGCAAAGAATAAAACAGCAAATGGCTCCATCAGAAGGTCTACTACACATCGGTTTTTCAGAAAATTACAACTGCAAATATGGTCAAGAAATACAATCAGCTCATTTTGGAGGATCGAATCTTCAAGTCTCACTTTACACCGTTGTTTATTATAGTACAGAATATGAACCTCCGGAAAATATGGTAAAGGTTACACCCATATGCACATTATCAGAGAATTTGCGTCACGTCACGTCCCGTTATGATTTGTGCCCATTTACAACGCATACTGAAAAGAATGAAAGATCTATCCCCTAACTTGAAGAACTTACACATATTCAGTGATGGACCCTCTACCCAATATAGAAATAAAACAATATTTCGCCTAATAGCGAAATTGTGAATTTTTTTGTGATTTTTAACTTAATTTCCTTATTTATTTATTTTACAGTTACTCAAAAACTTACAGCTATTGCCAAAACGTTTAAGAGTTTAATTTACACTATACATACAAATTACATAAATACAGACATTTATATTAAAAAATTAAAAATAAACGACAAATTAAAAAATAATAACAATAATCACGTTAACAATTTTGTGCCAAAATACGACATACAGTTTAAAAGAAGTGTGTTTATATTTGAATAAAACAAATTAACGGCTGGCCGGTGCGCCAAGAGGCCGTTGAGCAAGGCGTGATTCGTGGGGGCGAACCGAGCAGTCTCGGATGCGGCGACGGCCGCCGGCAGCGCCGCGCACCTTTTGACAACCTAAACACTATGCTATACATTTTCTGTCCCTGTATATTACACATATATTTTATTTCACTCCAACAATAATTTGACTACCGTATTTTTCAACGTTTACTTCAAGCCCGTATTATTTTATATTCACTTCATTCATATCCTAACACTTTCAATGTCTTGGCAACTACACCATACTTTTGGCGCATTTGTATATAATATGTATATTTATTTTACTCTAGTAATAACTGTGCTACCTTGCATCATATTTTTAACATGAAGACCTATTATAGCAAATACAGTCATATTGACAAGTATAAGTATAATTCGTTTGAAAATAGAGTAAACCCAACCACATGTATTCAACCAGTAAGAGTAGGTTAAGCTTCCTGTAAACTTCTAGCGCTCAAAATTGTAAAAATCTTAATCTAAGGGGCATCGTTTTTTTAACTCATATAAAAAAACAGTATTACATTAAAACAATTAGTATATTCAGTTAAAAAATCAATAAAAACACATCTATCAAAAATGTATGATGAAAAAAAAATACAAATTCTTACGGCCATTCATTCACAAACTTAATCATCAACAAAAGAAATCAGTTACAAATTCAAATCGTTAACACAAAGTCTTAATTCCTAAAATCCCAGTATAGAACGACTTTCACCGACCTGGTTAATGGATGAAAAGTATTTTATATTAAATTAAATATGCTAATAAACGTATTGCAAGTGGCTTGTCTAAAAAATTATGTTCCAGAATATGTTTAATATTTTTTTAAGCATTTTACCGTTTCGTTTAATAGATAAATGACATAACAATCATATATAATAACATATTTAATTTAATATGGGAACCCTATATTATGTTATTTTTTACACATTGCTATATAAAATCAAAAATACTGTAGTATGTGGGAACCGTCAACATACATAATAAATTCTAAAAGAAAATTACATCATAATTCATACAAAAAGTAAACGTCATTTATCTATTAAAATAACCCACCCCGAGCAGCACCAAGTGCAAAAGTGCCCATTATACTGGCCGCATTGCCTCGTTGGATTTCTATGGCCAGCCTTTGCACCAGGTACGAGCCGGCGCGGGAGTCCCCCGATTTGTCGCGTAGTTTACGCTCCAACTCGCTAACCAAGCATTTGGCCTCAGTTCCCCAACTGCCTAAAGTCTCCACAGCGAATGGGACAAACTCATAAGATGGCTCTAACATCGCATACTTTAGCTTCTTGTTCCTTGCAGCGTCCTCCGCAGCAGCTGCCGGTGCCAAAATTGATCGGCTCAGATGGCTGGGAGCCACAGTGCTGACGCAAGTGGCATCCCACACCAGACACCTGCCACTTTTCCAGGGCACCAAAGTCATCCCGTCCGGTCTCTTCCCATCTGATCTGCTAAGACTCGGTGGCTCAAGCACGGACGGGACGTTGACCGATATAAAGGCTCTCCGAACAATGTCGTTGAGGGCATGGTGACGCGAGAAGCTGCCTGTGCAGCGACGGCAGCTCAATGCGTGATGGCCATCGGCCTCGACCCTGGAACCGCAGGTGCAAATATGAGGTTCACACACCTTGCAGCCCAGGCGAAGGGCCACCGCCACACGCAGAGAGTCGCAATCCAGCAAAGTGCCCAAATGAGGCGATGGCAACGCGTGCAACCATGCTCCCGACTCTGGCTGTGACACTGCATGAAGTCTGACCAAATCGGCTCCTTTAGCACCCTCCATCAGCTTCTCCCTATTTTGTTTTGACGTAATATCATCCCAGGCGCGCTGAGAACAAGGAACAAGAGGAGCAAACACACCCCCGCTGAGTACAGACCAAGCCATCAGGGCATCCGCCGCAAACGGTATGCTCGCCTCGTCACCGTCAGAATTAAGGATTACAGAGACGAAATCCGCTACTCCATGCGCCGACGCCAAAAAGGCCGGTACGCCCACATCACGTGCACATCGCACCCCAAGACCCCCGTATCTGACTGGAAGAGCCGCCTGGTTCCATTGCGTGTCATCCAGAGCGACATTCAAAATTGATTCCATCGTCGATCGCAAAACTTTATCAAACGAAGAGACATCCTCAGGGCAAAGCCAGGTTGGGGCAGTCGGCAAAAGATATGTTAGCTTGGGAAGGGCAAAACACATGCGAAACAACACTAAAGCAACATGAGCCGAAAGATCACCGAGACGCTCCCGAGTGGTAAGAAGAAGCCTCTTACGAGATGATATTGCTTCTTGCACTCCATCCAAGAAGATAGGAGACCCTAACAGGGAAAAAGACTCTTTAGAAACCTCTATGAGGCCAGGCAATAACGGGGTGAAACGTTGGTAGTGGGGATGAGCTCCGGCGCTACAAGGATAGAACTCACATTTATTGTGATTCAGCTCTAGGCCCAGTTGCCTAAGCCGAGGTATAACAGTCTCTAGATCGTGACAGACATCTTCCACCGAACCTCCAAGAGTACCATCATCCAAGTACCATAATTTAAAATTAAATATTTTCATCCATTTACCAGCTCGGTGAAGGTCGTTCTATAGCAGGATCTCCTACTATCAGTCTGTTGACCTAGGTTAGCTAGGATGCGTAATTTATTTCTCCGAGTATGTGTTTTGAATAAAAACTTTTATCTTGAGCCAGTCCTTATTGGCCAATATATCCGGATATAGTTATTTTAATACGTCGCATTCTGCTCTTTTTGGTGGTTTACATTGCCTAATATGCGATTTAAAATGCCCCAATACGATAGATATTTGTTCAGTTGTCCAGGGTACCAAATAACGTTTCTTTTTGTCATCTTTTTGATTTGTTTTATATAAAATTGACGAAGCCTGATCTTCAGTTTCTTTATTTTGATGTATCGTTCTACTTTCTTCAGAACCTGTTGTCTGAGATGACGTTGATGCTTCTACAGTGTCTTCAAGATCTGCTGAACAATTAAGTATTTCTTCGGTATCTATATTATCTCCTTCCAATTCGTCGTCCAAATTTAACTCTATTTCATCAAGACTTTTTCCTTTGTAGGCATCAGCTTTGCCATCTTCCATTAACATAAGTAATTTAGAAATTTTGGCTGTTTGACAGAGAAATGTCATCAGGCAATCTGTAAGATTTTGTATGGACCGCGCTAGTATGACCCATAAAGTTAGAAAGCTTCTCAATATCATTTTCGGTCATATTGAAAATTTGAGTTAATGTCGCCAAATGCTTTCTCAGCCTAGTGGAAGATTTAGCCTTCGGGTTCTTTGCTTTACAGAGTATAGCATGCTTTTCAATCACTTTATAGCCATAAATAGAAGTCATACAACCTGGCTTCGCAAACAGAAAAGGATTTTCTTTCTCTATATATTTGTCCCGTACGTCGATCAAAAGTTTTATATCCTCTTGCACATCAGCTGTAAAAAAACAGGAACACCTCTCCCTCTTTTGCCACGAATGACAACGCGCTTCAAACTGTTAATTAACACTTTTTCTGTCAGAGTAATAGCCCTGTTGAATTCTTCATATTTATTTTGAGTATCTTCTGTTGACTCATAAGTATCAAGAAGAAGCCGTTGCAATTTCCAAGGACGACGTCTATTTAGGAAAAGTACTCTGCAAAATACGGTTTCCACCAAATCCGTGTAAGCTGCACCGTTGAATTCATTTTGTTGTAATTTATCTGAAGCAATTTTAGCAGTTTTGGTTAGATGCTCTTTTAATAGTTTTAGATCACTGGCAAGAGGAACTATTGTGATTTTGTTCCATTTCTTTATGTTTAAGTCGTCCGCTGCCTGGGAAGATGCATCGAATTTCGAATTCGAATTACATCAAATCGCCAATATCGACATCTAGGAATTGACTTCCTGCAGGATCAGCAGTTTTAAGGTTGTAACATCTCTCCCCTTAAGACGGAACATACTAATCGGTTAGTATGTGAGTAGGATTTTGGTCTAGAAAAGTTCACATGATTTAGAATTAGAAAAAAATAAGTTAAGGATTACACAAAACAATAAATTCAATTAAAATGTAAAAATTAAAATAGAAAACGAATTAAAAGATTACATTAAAACAATAAACTCAATTAAAAATGGAAATAATTAAAAACTATACAAAACAATACACTAAATTAAAGTTTAGAAATGGAAATAAAACTAATTGAAATATTACACAAAAAAATATACTCAAGTAAATTTTAAAAATGAAAATAGAAAACTAAGTTAGTAACACTGGAACGGACAAGGCTAAAACACAGTAAAGTTGTTATTACTAGACATGATAATAAGGCTTAGCACTAAATTATGTAAACAATAATTAAAATAAGCAAAATACTTTTGTTTACTTTAGATATAGAACAACAGTCATCGTCAATAATATTAAAATTAGGTGACGGAATATACAGATTTGTATCGTATTCGTGCTGTGGAACAAATTGCAATAGTTTGTGATAGGCTTTACATTTTTTTGGAAGGTAGAGTATACCAGTTCCGACTACGTCATGGTCGGTCATATGACTATCGCTACATTTCACAGAAACTTTTGTTACATCTGATTGGACATAGATCCATCTATTATTGGTGAGCTTCTGCCAAATGTCAATATCACCAAACATTATTTTAACATTACAAGATTGTGGAATACTAGTGACGAAATAGTTGCACTTCACAGATTGGGTTTGACACACTGGATTGAACACTTTTCAATTGACACAGTTGTTATATCTAGATATCGATTTGCACTCACTTAAATCGTTTATCACGGAATAAGTTAATTTGTCCTCTGTTATTGCTAGATATCTTGCAGATGGATTAATTAGGGCAAAAGAATTTGGCTCTTGGATTTGGTAGAGCATAAATATGGTAGAGATTGTATTCTGTCAGAATAGCTAATGGAAATTTTACTACAAATACTAATTTGTTGTCTGAAATAAACGATGAGACATCTGACACATCCAGTAGAGTGTGGATGTTGTTAAGATTTACGGGAATTGGGAATGTTCTTACGAGTTCATTATTTCTTGAGATTAGCTCATCGTATAGTTGAGACGGGCTCAAGATAGACGGATAAACAAGATTTTGTTTGCCGAAAAGAATTGAGTCTATTAGATCTTTGAGACGGAAGTTGAGAATCATAAGAAAACTTTCTAGTGCACTTAACGTCATTGCGAGATGTGAACTAACTTCAAGTTTGTTGGCATTTGAAGAAATCGTTTCTAAGATTACGTTGAGTTTAACCATATTCTCATTCAATGCTATTTCATTATGATTTAATTTTTGAATAGTACTATTGAAAGAGGAAATAGAAGAGGTCAAAATATGAATATTTTGCTTCATCAGAGAGGACATGTGACGTTGATCATCCTGTACTGCGTTAATAGCGTCAGTAAAGGATTTGGCATCGTCTTCATCTAGAGTTCCGAAAAGCTGTTTTAGAATGGGACCTCCTACATCTCATCTGGTAAATTATGGGAATATATGATGACGTCATCGAGATAGATAAAACAGTGTAAGCCTTGTAAGCCTGAAAGGACAGTGTTCATTAATCTTTGAAAGGTTGCAGGAGCATTTTTAAGACCGAATTGCATTCTTGTGTATTCAAAATGACCATTAGGGACAGAGAAAGCTGTCTTGGGTCCGTCTGCTTCACACATCTTTATTTGGTGGAAACCAGACGCCAAGTCAAGAGTTGAGAAGTATTTACTATGACCTAGTTGGTCTAGAATATCAGCAATGTTTGGAATAGGATAAGCGTCACCAATCGTAACATCATTTAGCTTTCTATAGTCTACAACGATGCGCCATTTTTTCTGGCCTGATGCATCCTGTTTTTTATGGACCCATATAGGGGATGACCATGGAGAATCAGAGGGCTTTATTATCTGTTGATCTAGATTTTCTTTTTTGGATTTGTTTGTTGACTTCTGATTTATGAATTTCAGGATATCGATAGGTTTTAGTTTGAATTGGTTGCGAGGAAGTAGTTTTTATTTCATGTTTTAGGGTATTAGTACAGGTGAGAGTGTGACCTTCGAGATGGAACAGATCAGAGTATTCGGTGCATAGATCTAGAAGCTTACAGGACTCTTCAGTGTTGAGATGTGAGGTTCTAATTTGACCTTTTACCTCATCAATACGATTCCTTGGGACAGATGAATTGGAAATAGAAGGGTTAGAAGAGACAGTGTGAATCGGTTGCACATTTTTTTGGAGGTCATGTAGGGTATCGCAAGGGTGAATTTCTACAGATAGAGCTTGGATGATAACATCTTCATTAGTAGTATTAAGAATAGAGACATTGGCATGTTTATTAGGTTTGACTTCGACTAGGCAGTTGGACAAATAAATACCTTTTTGGACTTTCTGTTTTTCTATTAGTCCGCATGAAATTTCAGGGTTAAGTTTACCGCATTCGATCATCATTTCTGAGCGTGCAGGAATGGTATACTGAGGCTTAGTAAAATTAAGTTTGATGTTGTAGTTACCAACTGTAAGGAGATCTTTTCTATAGTCTATATTGCAGTTATAGAGTTTCAATAAGTCATTATCTATTATGCCATCTATTTAATGAAGACTGAGTCTGATATTAGATGAAATTTGGCATATAGTGTTTCTTTCTTGGAAATTTGGAGATCTAAATGACAATATCCCAAGCTAGTTGAATATTCAGAGTCATTGTCGATACCCTTAAATTTAATTACCTCAGGGTCTACGAGAGGTAGCGTTTGGAGATATGATTTTTTGATAAGAGACACAGAGGAGCCAGAGTCGACCAAAAATACTAGAACTCTATCTGAATACTGGCTTTTAACATAAATATGAGGCAGATGAGTTTTATTATTTATTTTTATCTCATAAGTGACCTCGAATTGATCTGAAGTATTAAGAGTTTTGGAAAATGTAACAGTTTTACTCTTATTAGGTTTAGACTTAGTAGAGAGAGTCGGTTTGGTAGATTGAGACGATTGAGTCGATTGAGACGATTGGGTCGATTGAGACGATTGAGACGATTGAGTCGGATTAGAACGAGACCTATTAGACTTAGCCGGCAGGTCGTTATTGAAATAGAAACTTATGTCAAAGGCGTCGGTTTGTGTTGATGATTCCGTACGACGCGGGACCGAAATCAATTTTAGTTTAAATGCGACTGATCATAAAAATCATCTTCCTGGATGGTGTTGTTATCCTCATCTTGGGAAAGATGATGCATTTGTTTAGGGTTAGAAGAATTAGGAAGCTGGCGGCGAGAGTTGTTGTATTGTCTTTTACGACAATCGTAAATTTCATGACCTATATTTTTACAATAGCGACAGGTCTTTATAATGTTTTGAGATACCGTAGGGGGTCGCGGTGGAGATAGTGACGGGTTTATTGTATTTATTGAGCGCTCGCGGTAGTTAGGAGGGGTACGGTTGTAGCAGTTACGTTCAGAGTGACCGATTTTGCCACAGTTTTTACACTTTGGTCTCTCCTCAGGATGTTTTCTAGCTTGTGTAACATAATTGTACTAGTTTTTCTCTTGTATAGCAAGGTTGACAGCTTCATTAAAATTGGAAGGATTCCGACATCTTATAATATTGGAAATATGGCCTGGCAACCCTAATATAAATGTATGGAGAGCGAGATCCTCCGTGTTGGCAATTCTACCTTTTAATTCGGAAGGATCTTTAGTAGAATGCGTAATATCAGTTTGTAGGCGAGTGATGCAAGTTTCCAGACGTAGACTGTATTGGGTCACGCTTTCGTTATATTTTTGCCTACACTGCTGTAAATCTATAAATAGATGGTCTCTGCGCTTAGTTTCCCCGAAGGTAACTCTTAAAAACGGTTTCAGTTCTAGCCAGTTATCAAATACTTTTAGAGAGCATGCTGAATCAGCTTTGCCCTCTAGTTGTGATAAAATATATATGAACAAAAGGTTTTGTTGATTGTTTATAGCTAAAGATAGCGCATTCTCGCAATTGCGCAAAAATGAAGATAATTTATTTTTATCACCATCGAATGGTTTTATAAATTTGGTGAGAACAGTAAAGCTTACTTCCTCTGCCGTCAATAGAGAGCTAGTGGAAGTTGTTTTTTTGTCGGTTTTGATATTTCTATTGTTATAAAAATTCAAATACAAGAAAATCAAAACAGAGAAACAAAATTAAATTATTAAATAACTTATAGAGCGGCGATTATTAAGACACTTGTCATTGGAATTCGGCGCGGTGTCGGGTTGCGGTTCTCCGTAGTCGGGCAGCTGTCGTGTTGTGCTATAAGCAAGTGAGGTTGCGCAGTTAAGCAGGTATCGGTGAAAGGGTAGCTCGGCAACAGACGGACAGAAAGCACGCGTCGCAGGTGGAGCTGGTGAGGTTACGGCGAGGCAGCTCGAGAACAGGCGGACAGAAAGCCCGTGTCGGAGCTGGAGTTGGCCGGAGTCAGTTCAGGGCGGCTCGGTGCACTGGGTTCCAGGGCATAGTGGAGCTGCACAAAGGTTCTCTACCTTGAGGCGAGCAGTAGTCAACAGAAGGGCGGTGCGGTGTACATACGGCACAGCGGCTGACGGCTCGGTACTTCTACAGCGATGGAGACAGTAGTGGCTGGTTGGCGGCTGGCTCTAGCTCAGAGCGGAGCAGGCCGTTGAGTCACTGAGAGACCCGAAGTGGCGCGGCGCGTTGCGTGATAGGAATAGGCGACCAGGGATAATAGATTCCTTTTCTTCTGACACCAATAATATTAGATTGGAATTCACTGATTCTATAAAAAAAAAACAATTTGTACTTATTCACTTTTTATTTAAACAAACACTTCACAAGTTTTTGGATTTAGTAAGAGGCCTTTCCTAGACCAACCGAAATAAAAACAGACACGCGCGGCGCTTCTTTAGGAGTATTCTCTAGGAGGTCTCAGGTCCGGCGGGCATGAACCAGGTCCGTAGGCTGAGAGGCAGAGTAACCTTTCGAGAACTGAGTGGGTGATTTATTCGACAGTTCGACTTTATATAGCAAAATACTGCAGAATCGCCAATATCGACATCGAGGAATTGACTTCCTGCAGGATCAGCAGTTTTAAGGTTGTAACAGTGCGTAAAATAAACATTTAGGACATGGCAAGTAATCATCGCTCATAGAATAAGACTTTTTTTCATCGGTTTGATGCAATTGCCAGTATTAAGCACATAATTGCCCTTTTTACGTAACGCAGTTAACTGCTTCTTTCTTTCGATGCTTTTTTTCGGCAATTATAATATCTTCTGAACTTCACACTCAACGACATGGTTCCTAAACAAATGTCTGGAAAAGTTATGAACCTGCTTTTCACAATAGAAGCAGAAATCGGGTAGGCGGATTCTTTTATTTTCTTTGGAATCTAACTTTCGTGTTTGAAGTGTGTTTACCTACTTTATTTGTTTTATCTGCAACTTTTGGTTGACTAGCGTCCGGAGTTCCTTTTGCATTTGGGGTAAAATTTGACGTATTAGGGATTTGCTGCATATGATCATGGTCTGTGTTATAATGACTTATGAAGTCTTTCACTCGTTTGTCGCAGAAAAAGCAAAACTCTTTTAACTCTTCTCTTGTAGTTGGTGTATTTGGAATCAGATAGAGCGTTTATAATTTGAGACTCTTTGAAATATGTGCTTAAATCAGAATTGAATGTATGGTTTGACATGTCTTTTAAATCAGTTTTACCGGAGACTTCTTCAGTCTTCTATTTAGTTGTTACTTCTATCTGTAAATAAAAAGCAGAAAATATATTTATCTATACTACATATATATATTAATAATATAATAAAGAGCTAAAGTTTGTGATTCGTGAGTTTGTGAAGTTGTAGGGGGTAATCTCTGGATCTACCGAACCGATTTTGAAAACTATTTCACCCGTAGATAGCCACATTATTTGTGAGTGTCATAGGCTATAAATTAACCCGAAAAATATAAATACTTTTTCGCGGTAGTCGAGTAGTAAGAACGAAAGTAGAGAATCTCATCAATCGCCATAATGTGTGTGACCTACATTACGTGGTATAGGCACAATACTTATAAAAACTGTCTTCTTTGCCAATCGTACCTGGGTGAAGCCGGGACGAGCAGCTAGTATAAAATATCCGATATGTAAATTCATTCCAGTACCATTATACTAGTAGTTCATGTTTTTTATGTTCATAGAAATCGTTGGCAATTTTTGTTTTATTACTTCATCAATTTCCATATCAGTAGATGCATGTGTCTCGGAAAACCTTTTTTCAGACGGTACGTACGATTCCGAAGAATATTCATCCAACTGAAATAATAATTGACAGACAAATTAGTGAACAATATACATAATAATTAGCAAGTTAAAATGGCAGTGCGCATAATTCGAAGAACGGGTGGCCGATAGGGCCGTAAAGTTCTCGAATGGAGACCACGGACCAGCAGGTGCAGCGTAGGACCTCCACCATGGACTAACGATATAATAAAAATAGCAGGAACGCGCTGGATGCAGGCCGCTTCCAACTGGTCTTATTGGAAATCCATAGGGGAGGCCAATGTCCAGTAGTGGACGTCCTACGCTGATGGATGGAAACATAATATTTACCTATTTAATAATAAATAAAATTGGCTATTAACAGTGTGCGAGTCGGACTCGCGCATAACGGGGTTCCGTACCGTGTTAGCCCCTCTTTATTTATTTTAATTTAATATCTAATATTAAATCAGTTCTTGGAATCGAACTGGAGGTATTTTCTACCATATAAAAAAATTTTTTTTTGAAGTCGGTTTATAAATTACCAATGAAGGTTAGAATCCTATGGTACCATTTTATTGTCTTGACACCAAAAATACGTGAGAAACCCAAATATGAGTCTAATCGGACATCAGGAAGTGGGTCTAATTTAGCTTGCAAAATTTGATTACAGACAGACAGACCCACAGCAGACGGGAAAAATGAATCTAATCAAAAGCTTGTAACATTCGACGCGACAGAATGTAGGTATTACCAATAATAATCGTTTACAGGTCTAATAGGCATGACGACTCATTTTTGATTTAACGTACCATCAAAAGGCTTCTCAATAACTGGAACATAGGTGAAAGAATTACTTTCTCATCTTAAAAACTTCGCGTGATATCACGATTTTAAAATCACAATTTTAGACTCTCCCAAATACAAAGCAAAAATGAAGCGTGACGTCACTGTGTCGTATTTTCTATGCGTCGCGCGTAAAGTTTGTATGTTAGCTATATTAAATATTGCGTTTAGGAAACTGGTTTTAAAACAAAAGTCACTTGAAATTGAATGGGTTAAATATATTTTCTATTAATTTCGTACTTTTAAAGTGGACTTGTCCATCCAGCTTTGAATGATCATAAAGTAAGTTAAAAAAAAATTTAATCGGTACATATTTTATTCTATTTAAATACTGTCATTGTATCAATATGTGTAAACATTACTGTGTTCCGGTTTGAAGGGCAATGTTTCCAGAGAAATTACAAGGCTTAGAGATATCATCTTAGATCTCTGGGTGACGAGCGCAGTGCAGTGCAAGGTAATGATTTACTCTTAATGTTCCAATAGCTGCGTGTCACTGAGCTGTTATGTGGCTGGCATGTTGCTTGTCAGGCACATGTCCTGTTCGTCTCGTCACTCTTTATTTAAAAAATATATATTTATTATAATTCCAGGATCAGTTGTCATGCCTATTAGTGCTTCTGTAGTTGACTGTACTTCAGTACATCAAACTTTTCAATTCAAGAATGATTCAAGTTACCTACCTCCTCTGGCTCCGATTCTTCTGGTGCTACGCATTGTTCTGTAAAAGAATACCAACACATTGTTTATAATTTTCTTGCTAGATTTCTTAGTATAAATGAGTGACGAGAAAACCAAGCTTATGTTTGTAAACGAGTCATCATCATCAGCCTGTGTCAGTCCACTGCTTGCTGGACATAGGCCTCTCCCAATGCACGCCACTGAGCCTGATCTTCAGCTATCCTTTTCCAACTGCTTTCAGCCACTTTGCGTATGTCGTCGCTCCACCTAGGCATAGGGCGTCCACGTAACCTTTTGCCGAGACGCGGTCTCCACTTAAGAACACGTTTACCCCATCGGTTGTCGGTTCTACGGCAGATATGACCAGCCCACTGCTGGGAGAAACCTATGTCCATCAGTAGACTATGTGGTCTGGATGATAGTAAGGTAAGTACAATATATAAAGTACTTACCTAATTACGAGTAAAGAATAATATATATATATATGTATATATATATATATAAATAATATATATATACTACTACTACTACCTCTACTGATCCAGCTGTCAGGGAAGCAATTATTTAAGTACTCTCGTACATTCAGAGTCCAATCAATGCGCTGGACAGCCGTCTTTTTGAAAGATAATTTCGCACTCCGATTCGTTTACTGGGGCACCGGATTCCTCAACAAGCAGTGGTAGATCTTTTCATAAAATTGAAAATAATTGTCGTCATTTAAAGTTATTTTAAGTTATTAAGCAATTATTTAAGTACTCTCGTACATTCAGAGTCCAATCAATGCGCTGGACAGCCGTCTTTTTGAAAGATAATTTCGCACTCCGATTCGTTTACTGGGGCACCGGATTCCTCAACAAGCAGTGGTAGATCTTTTCATAAAATTGAAAATAATTGTCGTCATTTAAAGTGTCTGGTAGAAAGTGGGGCGCAATCAACGTACTGTCAATTACTCTATCCAAAAAAACCTTCTGATATATCATTATTACTTGGCGCAGATGTGTATTTTAATATTTCATGATGGAAATATTAAGTTACAGAATAGTCCTGTTCTAGAAAAACATTGTTTTGATATGTTGTTGGGGAGGATGATGTACTGTGCATATACGTGTGTTAGCTTTAAAGTGAAAGGTGTTTTATGTTAGTAATAAAGCAAACATAGTCCGTGGCGCACGTCTTTTATTATACTCCTGGAATCCGGGATAATCCCATACGAGGCCCAACGGCACATGGCGACCCTGCCACTTTTACACACAGTACCGAAACAAAAAACTAAAATGGTTAAATAATTCGCATTGTATTAAATATTGAGAAGTAGTGATGTAACGAATGTTGGATTTTTCACATTCGCGAATGCTAATGCGATTGCGAATATTTATCTTCAACATTCGCGAATGCGAATGCGAATATTTTAAAATTTCAAAAAAGCGCGCGTTATATGTCTGACAGGTTTGTCGTTTCGTGTCGGCCATGTTTAAATTGAACTACAGCCGAGCCGATAATAGCGAGATAATGGTTAATTGAACGAATTTAGTCACAGAAAGTTCATTTCAGAAAAAGTTTTGTTTCGTTTAGAGGTTAGTTTTCTGTTATTTTTCAAATTTAACTGATATTTAAGGGACAAAGTGGCATAAAAAAACATGAGTAAAGCACACATCAGCGAAGTTTGGACTTATTTTACAATATGTGATGCTGAAAGTGTTAATTGCAAGTTGTGTGATAAAAAGTACTCGCGCAAAGGCAGGACCACTAGTGCTATGAGAAATCACCTGGAAGCTAAACACAAAAATGAATATGAAGAATTGAAAAAAAGAGAATATGAAAAGCAAAATGCTACTAAAATTAGATCTTTGGCGTCCTCTTCGCAACAATGTACCAAAACTGACCTTAACCAAGTATGCGCCCTTCATATAATTTAAAAAGTCGGCAATATTTTATTATTTTAATTACAGGTTATTTGCCAAACCCGCAGAAGAGTATATTTAATCGTTTTCGTAATAACCGCGGACAAAATTGAAGGGTTTTTTACAAAAACTGCTTAACACTACGGTACACGCGCCCCTTTTTTTTACTTGAGTGCACGCGTGGCCTACAATATTAGGCCATTTTATAATGTCAATAAATTGTATATTTATAATTATTTTGATTGAAATAAGAAACGAAATGGAAAAGTTATTTATTTTACTTAGTTATTACAACATTACAATTTAGATATATTATTTTAAATAGTGAACAATAGGCAATTTAGTAAACATCTAAGAAAAAGTAACAAAAATGGCACTTCTGAGATCAACGTAACTTTTTTTAACTAACACTTAACTTAATTACTATTTTCTTTATTTTCGTAGCATTCAGGACACACTACTGCTTGGTGATCGGGACAAATCCATTTGTAGCATGTCTTGCACCACTTTTTGTCGACCGATTTCGGGCTCTCGAGCAGAGTGCACATCGACCAACTCGTCCTGTCTTTGGTGTCAACTCGTGTTGAGACTCTTGTGATTCTTGAGCTGTGCTGCCCAAAAGTGCTCAATCCTGAATTTAAGTTGTCGGGGAAGTGTTTCAATGGATGCCCGACGGATCAAAAGTGGTTTTATCAAACTGAAGGACAATTCGTGCAAAAATTACGCCTGATAAGTTTTTCGGGTGAGGCATTCAATTGGTTGATTACCAGAGCGTTGATTCCAACAATGTTCATCAAATCAAAAAAATATTGTTAGGGGCCATCGACGGCTGTTACGCAGAACGCTATACTGCTTGCACATTTTGTCTAGGATGTCTACACCACATTTAGTACGATTATAAAAGTAATAATCTCAGGTTTGCGTTCTTCGTTTGTATTGGGATCGATAGCTGCATCATAATGCATTGTAGACAGTAAGTTGACTGCCTTGTTTCTTTTAGGAACGTAGGACACAAGGGTAACGTCTTTTGAAACCCAAAAGAGAACTTTTGCTTATCCTAGACTTCGAAGCTTTGAACTCCTAGGAATTTCGGGTCTATTTGCTTTCATAGTACCAACAATCGTTATTTTCTTCTGCAATAACTCTTTAGCCAGAGGCAGGTTTGTAAAATAATTGTCCATTGATACATTACAACCCAAATCATAAAGTGGTTCCAGTACTCTATGGACAACGTCGTTTACTTTGTTGGACTTCTGGAACAGACCTTCCGGTTGCGCTCAACATATATCTCAAAATTGTAGACATACGGAAATTTTGTATCGACAACCATAAAAATCTTGATTCCGAACTTGTCTGGTTTATTCGGTATGTACATTATAAAGCCGCAACGTCCTCGAAAACCGACAAGTTGTTCGTCTAGCGTCAAATAATCGCCAGGAACAAAGTTGTTACGACAATTGTTAGTGACCAGCTCTACAACTTGTCGAATCGGTGCCATTTTATCAAATTCTCGGCGCTGTTCTCTGTCAGTAATATCGTCAAATCTTAGGGCACGTATCAAAAATCGGAATCTATTTATTGACATTGTGGCATATACAATTTCTAAGCCAGTACCCTGAGAGTTATCCCAAAAGTCTTTTATGTTACGCCGTCCACTTCGCGACACTCCCATGACGTACAATAAGCCTAGAAATGCTCTCATTTCTACTATATCAGTGGGTTTAGCATCCCTGTTTCGTTGAAAATTGTCTTTTATTTGATCTACATATATATTAGTGCATCTTACCAAAATTTCCAAAATATCTTGTGTAAAAATAGTTCAAAACAGGATAATGGATCCTTAGCATTCCTAGCTGCATCTCCTTTTGGGCCTGGTGGTCTAATCCTAATGTTTTGGGTTCGAATTCGCGTTGCCGGTGGTATATCTTTGTGCCAAATAGTTCCGTTCTTCGATTTGTAGACTGGACCACGCCTTCCAGATGCTAGTTGCGAGAGTGGAGCGTTATCTGAATCTGATGCTTCGTCAGATTCACTCATCCTTTCCTCTTCATTTTCCTGGAGTTCTGCCTCACGAACTAGGGCCTGTAAGTCTGGTTCTGGCTCAACTTCATCATCTTCACTCTCAATTAAATCTTCATCATCATTAGCTAGCTCTTCTAGCCACCTTTCCACTTGTGCATCATTCATGATGTAAACGGTTATAAATCTGTAAAAAAAAAAACAAAAAAACAAAAATAATATACGTATTACAATTTTAATATAACAATAATTTAATAAACATATAAATATACATATATACTATAACTGGAAATCATTATTATAGCGTTATAAATCGATAATACACGAAAAGTGACTTACCTGATTTTGTTACACCAACACACGCGCGGACTATTTTAGTAGGCCCGCGCTTTTGGCGCCAAATATCATACACGTCCGTTCGCGCAGGGATCGCGCGGGGTACTGAGGTAAAGACAAATATATCTGACGAGGCTTACCTGGAATCGCTAGTTTCTAGCGCGCAAAACTAAAAAGTTACCGCAAAAAGAGTAACCCTGGTCTACTATAGTAGGCTACGCGTGTACTCTAGTGTTAACTAACAATTTTTATCGTTTTATGTTATTGGCAGCACTGGATTCCTTGAAAAAAAAGGAATCGCACTGTATATTTAATTTTTTACAAAAACAACTAAAATGGCCGGAATTGCCTTCGAAAAAACGATGAGTTTTACAAAAACTACATAACTTTTTCAAATTTTCGCAAAAATAACATATCCGAACGCAGTTTAGTACTTTTTGTAAAAAAAAATATTGACACTTAGCTGTCAAAGATGTCTGACTCGGAGGGAAATGATGGTGAAAAATCTGCAAATAAAAGGCGAAAAAGAAGGAAAAGAAAGAAAATATCATTAAAAATAAGAAAGTTAAAGGTCTCGAACATATAAATCATATGAACAAACATGTTCCAGCTCGAAAAACAGGTCCTGATTGCGGGTATGTCTTGGCAATAGTTTGCTATGTCAAAGTGTTTTTGTTATTTTATAGTGTTTTATTGAGTCATCAAACGTTTTCTTCCTTTACAGATGCAAGAGATACAAGTGCTATACGAAAGTCAACACTACTCAAAGAGAAAGTACATTATTGAACTTCAATGCAATAGGGACCAAAACGAACAGGACGCATACTTAATGGGCTTGATGTCAGCTTCTCCGGCAGCAAGACACACTGTTAACAATCCACAAAGATTCAGGATGTCTTCTTTTAAATACAAAATACGCACAGGACTTGATGAGACTAATGTGTGTTTGACTGCGTTCTGCAATATTCATGGTGTAACAGTTGGGCGTATTAGGCGACTACAAGATCTTATGGCAGCAAACGTTCCATCTCCAAGAGACAAACGAGGTATACACACAGAAAACCGAGCACGAAAGACTCCAGAATGTATTCTCAGTTTAATACGTTGTCACATTTCATCATTTCCGGCTCGGCAATCTCACTATTCTCGCCGTGATAATCCAAACACTTTTTATTTGCCTGAGGAACTAACAGTTACAGAAATGCATAATATGTTCTTGAACATGTACCGAATTAACGTCACTACTGTTGAAATATTTTATTGAGCATGATACTAATAATGAACATTTAGTGCTGTTTAGTGATGGATGTCCAGGACAAAATAAGAACTATGTCATGGTTTACTTTTTGTATGCTTTAGTTCATATTCTGGGACTATTTAAGTCAGTTAAATATATTTTTCCGATTCGTGGCCACTCGTACCTCCCAAACGATCAAGATTTTTCTCTGATTGGTAATTTAAAGAAAATACGCACAGTAGAGACTGCAGATGGGTGGGATGCTATAATAGGTTCTGCACGCAAACATCCCTCTGCATTTGAAGTTAAAAGAATAAGACATGACATGTTTTACGATATAAAAAAGTTTCTAGAGCCTTATTTTCTAAAACAAAGCAAACCTGCTATGAAAATAAAAAATGTTCGGATGTTGAAAATTGAAAAAGAATTTCCTCATTTTGTGTTTGTCAAATATAACTTTACAGGAGGATGGACCACAATAAAAGTTCGAAATAAGAAAGCTCTTCCTACAGAAGCCACTTTTGTGCCATTGTACAAACAGAAACTACAACTAAATCCAAATAAAGTTGCAGATTTAAATAATAATAATAATAATTTACTGACATAAGCTGCCAAACTAATTGCACGTCACAATTTTTTCTTAGCAAATTTTATTTCATTTTAATATTTTACAATAGTTTAAAGTCGACAAATATGTACTAAAAACCTGGAATACCCTTTTATCTCTGTTTTCAACAATTTACAATAGTGTTTTATCAATTTTTACAAGAAACATGAATTTACAAATACAAGAGGATACTTTGACATCCGTACGTCAAAATATATATTGGACTATTACGACGCAAATACAAGAAAAAATGGAAAAAATATGCTGACGCGTGCCAAAAAAAGAGCAGCTACTGGACAAAGCACACGCCCAACACCACCGCCGCCTTCTTCTTCGTCGTCCATAAGCTCATCCGGGGATGAGTTCATCACTCCGCCTGAGACAGCCTCCAGCGATGAAGAGAGCGCCTGCGCTGCCGCTACCATCTGCGCAACGAGGACGCCAACCACTGCCGGCACGCTTGGGGTCTGCGGGGCGCTCTGCCTCGCGCCTGGCTCCCGCTACCGGTGGTTCAGTGTGCCGCATGAGATGGACTGAGCATATTAATCAGAACTGCATGCGAGCATACTACGAGGCTACAGATGGAGAAATTAACCTAACGGCGTACCGTCCCAGAATGCTGTCTTTGTTTCAGACCCTCGAACCGACCGTCACCGTGTCAGCTCAGCGACTATCGGATCAAGTGAGAGCAATCCAGCGGTTAAAACTGCTGGATGACTCGACGCTTGATCGGCTACGCCAGGAGATACTACGTGCTCGCCCGTCTCTCGCAACCTCGCAGGTAACGCTCGCTGCATCGTCTGCTCCGATATCGGCGCAAAACCCGACGACTGTGGCGACGTTATCTGTTGACCCTGATGATGGCGGAGATCGGACGAGCAATGTATCTAACCAGGTAAAAGATCAATTGAGGAGCGCTTTGGAGGATGCGATTTCTAGATATCGATATAGTACGGACTCTAGGCCGCGACTGCCACGTTTGCCTATTCATAGACGCAACTTGGCTTTAATGGGAGCCCTGAATGCTTTACTATACTCCTATTTGAGGACTAGTGAAGATCTAGTTGATACCCACTCTATTCTGTATTGTGGTGCCATTGCGGTATGTAATGTTGCACGTGTTAAACTTCTGGATAATAACCGTGCAACACGACCTGTCGGGAAGGCACCTGAATGGCAGATGCGAATAGAGCGGCGTATCAACACATTCAGGACACTCATCGCAAAGCTAATCTGCTTCAGCAGGGGAAACAACCGCCCCGAGTCATGCGTTTCGTAACACAAGCTTTTGCTGGGACGAGTATCAGCCCCAACAGTACTTATCAAACGTTACGGAACGCATTGACTATCTGAAGCAGAAGGTTTATGCGTGGGCAAAACGTATTCGCCGTTACAGAGAACGTGTTAATCGATACTGGCAAAATCGCATCTTCCAAACTGACCAAAGGAAGGTATACCGAGACTGGGAAAGAACTAATCAACGTGTGAGCGATGGGCAGCTGCCGGATGCCGACGCTATGAAAACTTCTGGCGTGACATCTGGTCGTTGCCTGTCGAACACACGGAGGGTGAATGGATGCGCGTTGTCGAACGGGCATGCGAGCATATTGGACCTATGGAGTCTATAACTGTAGACCCTGTAGACGTTAGTTGTGCTATCCGGACGGCTCAGAACTGGAAAAGTCCTGGGCCGGACGGATTGCACAACTTCTGGATAAAATGGTTTCGGTGCTCGCATGAACGATTGGCAACGCAATTTCAAGAAGCCATTGAGAAAGGATCTCTTCCTAGGCTCCTGACCACCGGTGTTACCTTCCTGCTCTACAAGTCCGGTAGTACCACAGATCCTAAAACTATAGACCCATTACGTGCTTGCCTACCATCTACAAAAGCTGCTTACATCCATTCTGAGAGCAAAAATTTACGCGCACATCATTGCAAATAACATTTTGGCCTCCTCTCAGAATGGATGTAAGATGGGATCCCGTGGTACTAAGGAGCTGCTCCTCATTGACATGACCATTTGCCAACAAGTCAAACGAAACAAAGGAGCCCTCTCCGCTGCTTGGATTGACTATAAGAAGGCCTATGATGCGGTGCCCCATTCATGGCTGGAAAGGGTTTTAGAGTTGTACAAAATAAATCCAACTCTAAAATCTTTTCTAAGCAAATGCATGGGACAGTGGGTCACAGTCCTTCGTCAACCAGGTAGCGTAGACAGCTCGTTTGATTCGGAGGACTTAATAAAAATTGAAAGAGGCATTTTTCAGGGTGACAGTCTAAGTCCCCTGTGGTTCTGCCTAAGTCTGAATCCTCTCAGCACTCTGCTGAAGGATTCAGAGTTAGGTTATCGTCTTCGTAGAGGAGGTGAGGTTATATCTCATTTGTTGTATATGGACGACCTCAAACTTTTCGCACCGAAACGCCAAGACTTGTTGGAGCTATTAAAAACCACGGAGGTTTTAGTAACGCCATCAAGATGGAGTTCGGTGTGAACAAGTGTGCGGTCATGCATGTACAGCGAGGGAAAGTAGTAAATTCAGAGAATTTACAACTTTCCGAGACTATGACTCTCAGATCTCTCCGGAGACGAGACCTAAAATATCTCGGTATGTCACAGTCATTGGGTATATCAGCAGATGACATTAAGAAATCGGTGAAGGAGCGCTTCTTTTGCCGGCTGACAAAAGTACTTAAAAGTCTTCTGTCAGGCGGTAACAAAGCGCGAGCCTTCAACGGTTGGGTAATGCCTCTGCTGATATACTCACTGGCATACTGAGATGGACTCAGACTGAGCTCGACGCCCTGGACAGGAAGGTCCGTCAACTGCTCACAACTCATCGCATGCTACACCCGCGCTCGTCTGTTATGAGACTGTATATTCCGCGGAAGTGGGGGTCGAGGCTTTTAAATGCCAAGAACCTACACAACCGCGAAGTATGCAGTCTCAGAGATTATTTTCGCAACAGCGAGTTCGGGATGCATCGCGATGTTGTGGCAGTTGACAGAAGCTTCACGCCTCTTTCACTGGCAAACGAGAACTGGCGTAAACCATCGGTGCTCAGCACTGATGATCGCAAGGAAGTGTGGAAGAGCAAGGAGCTGCACGGGCGATTCTATCGGGCCCTAACGGGACCCGATGTGAATCTGCTCGCGTCGGTGAACTGGCTACGCTTCGGGGACCTCTTCGGAGAAACCGAGGGTTTTGCCTGTGCAATTGCAGACGAGGTTATCAAGACGAATAATTACCGGAAATACATAATGAAGGACGGTACGGTCGACGTTTGTCGGGCATGCCGCCGTCCAGGCGAATCTCTTCGTCATGTTATTTCCGGTTGTTCGCATCTTGCTAACGGCGAGTACTTGCACAGACATAACCTAGTAGCCAGAATCATCCACCAGCAACTTGCTCTTCAACACGGGCTTGTCGAGTCCGAGGTGCCGTACTACAAGTACGCACCTGTGCCAGTTCTTGAAAATGGTCGTGCGCTACTCTACTGGGACCGCTCTATCATCACGGACAGGACTATTGTCGCCAATAAGCCTGATATCGTCCTGGTAGACCGGTCTCAGCGCCGAGCTGTGATCGTCGATATCACCATACCACATGACGATAACCTCGTGAAAGCCGAGAAGGACAAGCTTAGCAAGTACCTTGACTTGGCTCACGAGGTTACTGCCATGTGGAATGTTGATTCGACGAGCATAGTCCCGATAGTCGTGTCAGTAAACGGTCTTATAGCGAAAAGCCTCGACCAACATCTTAAGAGGCTTTCGTTAGACGATTGGGTCAAGGCTCAGATACAAAAGGCAGTCGTTTTGGATACGGCACGCATAGTCAGGAGGTTTCTGTCTCTGCAGCCTTAACCACCAGTAGCTTGGGCTCTGCCCCGCTGCAGGCGGCATTCTAGTTTTTTAAGTTTTTTATGATCTTTGTTTATTTTTAATATCTATTATAAAAAACTTAAAAAATAAGAAAATAAATGAATATGTGATAATAATTTATTTATTAGTACAAAAATGTGACTTAGTTAATTATCTTACAAAAAAAATGATGATGCTATTACAATTCCAAAATAAAAATAGTGCAATAATTATAAATAAACGTGACAGACTTACAACTACATGCAAAATTTATGGGATTACTCTAGTATAATAATAATTTTAATTAGTTTTAATTAATTTAGGCATTACTTTGGTGCCGAAGTCATGAGTATGGTATGAGTAAGATATTCCTAGCTCCCACACTAGGATTCCCTGTGTCTGTGGGAGCTATTTCTCTTCCGAGGTGTATGTTTAAAGTGTTTTGGTGCGTGTTAGGGTTAAATACGCTAAGCATTATAACTTCATTATATTAATATGCACAATAGGTAGTTTTCTTTTTTTATATTATTTGTGTATTTATACCTAGGTTACATATAGTGCTACGTGCGTGTGTTGTGTATGTAAGGGTGTGTAATAGTATGTGTGTGTTAGGTGTGCGAGGGTGCAAGTGCGGCTATGAGGGTGTGTAAGTTTGTGTAAGTATAGACAACGTATGTGTGTGTCTCATAGGAAGCATTTTTTTTATACTAATGGTTTTATGAACTCCTCTGCATCTCTATAGTTCAGTGTTAAAAGAAATTTCTTAATCTTTTTTTTGCAAATGTTTTTTGTGTCGTTGACTATATCAAGCTGTTTATTAAGTTTGCCATATAGATAACAACCCAGGAAGTTGTAACTTCTTTGTCCAATTTTCGTTTTACTCTTGGGTTGGTCCCACCTGTGGGTTCTTTTGGATTTACTAATTGCTAGTGCTATTTTATGAAACTTTAAGACACATGCTTTTATGAAGAGATGGCGTATGCGGAGTTGTTTGGTTTCTCGGTGTAGGTCATCAGTAGGATATCTGAAGTTTTTATTATGAGCTATTTTCAATATTAGTCTTTGTGCTCGTTCGGCTTTGATGAGGTGTGTAGAGCATGCTGAACCCCAGGATGTGATGCAGTAGGTCAAAATTGACTCACAAAGGGCATTATAAACCATATTGATCGTTTTTGTGTCAGCAATACTTCTCAATTTTTTATAAAAACAAATATTACTTTTCTGAGCCTACTGTGTACCGTTTGTATGTGTTAAGTCCAGGTGAGGGCCTCATCGATGTATATTCCCAGGTATTTTATGTTACTAACCTGTTCAAGTCTAGGGCAGTTACACGAGCATTGTTGGTATAGGTCATTACTGCACGTATGCAAGTTAATTGTAAGGGTGTGTTTGGGAGCAGAGCGTCTCGAGATGCGGAAAGCTATAAATTTAGTTTTTGAGACATTCAAGGTTAATAGGTTCTGCTGGAGCCAATATGCGATATCTCTCAGACCCCTATTGGCCACATTAGATAATGCGTCCCATTTGCTACTGTGGAAGACAATAGCAGTGTCATCCGCAAATGCAAATATTTGTGCATTTGCTAATTTGAGTTGGCATAGATCATTAATGTAGGCCAAGAATAGGGCCGGACCTAGCACGCTTCCTTGTGGAACACCGAAAGACATCTCCTCATAATCACTTAAAACGCCTTCAACTTTAACACGTTGCCTACGGCCAGAAAGGTAGGACGTAAACCATTTCAATGCAGTCCCACGAATACCAAGGTATTCAAGCTTTTTCAACAGAATTGGTCTGCTGACTGTGTCAAAAGCTTTCGCCAAATCAAGGAAGACAGCAATACACCTCTGGCCCGCATCCAGCTTGCCAGATACAAAGTCTACCAGAGATGTAACGGCGTCAAAGGCTCAAAAAATTTTTAAGCGACCCATCAAAAATGTCTTTTTTATGACAGTATTTTGAATTCAGTAGAAGGAAGTATAACTGAAGAAGAATCTGCCACTTGTGGTGAGATAGAAATAGATAATGAAGACAATAGCAGCGGAGAAGAGTAAGAATAGATGAGAGTGAAGAAGAATGAGGCTGATTAATGTTATTTAGATTAGTTGGGTAGAAAATAAAATAAATGAAAACTAGTAATCCATTTTTTATTCAAATTCCTTAAATTAAGTAGGTATATGATTTTATTTTAAATATAATTTGTAAATATGCAGACTTCTAACAGCAACAAACTAATTTTGTTTTTAACAAAAACAACTTAAATGCTTATTTTTTGCAAAAACTACATAATTATAGCTTGTTTCATTGCATTTTATTAAAGAATAGTAATAGAAATATATTTAATTTACTATATTTTGCATAATATACCATATGACAACCAATATTATCAAAAAATGGTACCTAAGAAAGTACTATTTTGAACTAGTATAGATTTTTTATGTCTACTGAACAATTATGATCATAAAAGTTATGCAGTTTTTGTAAAAAACCCTTCAATTATAACTATGGTAGAAATATATATTGGCAGATTCAGAGAGGTTATTATCAAAATAAGTTATCGGGGCAGAGTTCGCCGCCGGGCGCAGCTAAGTGCGGCGTCGGCGGGGCGCGGAAGCGCGGCGCGCGCGCAGCCCGCGCGCGTTTCTCGTACGGTAACCGCAGTCGAGCTAATTATAATTTTAACCATTTTACATCAAACGACGAATAAAATAAAAATGAGAAAGAGATAAACAAGAGCTCAGTCAAGATTTAGATTTTTTTCGTGACTAATCTAGCCGTATTAGCCTGCGATAGTGTCAATTGGATAAACGTTTGTTTAGATAATTTACATTTAGAATATTTAGTCAATTCCGGAGCCGCGATATCTGCAGTTAAGTTCGAACTGTTAGATTTAACCGCCGTTACGTGGCATGATAGCGACTTAAGAATTAATGGAGTAGGCAGAGTTCTGAAATCAGTAGGTTTTGTTTATTTATCATAGCAGTTTGAAGGAGTATATGTTAATCACAAGTTTTATGTATTTAAAAACGTACCCTGTAAAGCGACAGGTATTTTAGACCAAGATTTTTTGAAAAAATGTAAAAGTGACTAATACAAATACGTTATCTTTACGGAAGAGTAATACTAAAGTAACTATACCGATGCATTACTGCGAATATGAACATGACGTAAAATCGTAAATTTTTTACCTACACGTATTAAATAACACTGTGTCGTTCACCCCAAAGAGATCCAAGAAGGGATTTTTATAAAAAAATATATATAATGATAAAAATGTATAAAAAACTCTGTAGTTGTAGACTCACTGCGTAAATTATATCTTACAACAAAAAAATATAAATTTGAAAACAGTTTTTTTTATAAACTATGTATCGGTTTATCAAAGTTTTATTGATATTGGGGATACTTTGATAAACCCCCTTTTATTTATTCCATCGAAAAGACAACCCCATGATAGGGGCTAATTTGATTGTGGGATTTTATCAAAGCAGATAAACTAGATAATTTTATTATTACTTATGAAAATTATGGAAATAAAGTAATAACAGTTTTAATAGGTATTATTCATAAAATTTACATTTTCTTTCGAGATCAATTACTTTTACATTTAAAACTATTGGTAGTCTTTAGTCAGAAATATAATACTAAACAGTCTTTATTAAGAAATACGAATCAGCTTAAAAAATCAAAAACTTTAAATTGAATAGCTCAAAAAGTAAAAAAACTAGCTACAATTATATGATTAATATGTCATTAGGGGAGAACAAGTAACATTCATCGATGTACTTTGGTGTGGGAAGATAAGTGATAATTTCACTTGCTTCGATGATTGATATATCTTTAGGTACCCACACGACAACACACGTCATACTATTTACGTCAGATATCCAAATTTCTGTAACAACCTTCTTCGCAAAATTAAATTGGACTATAATCAACAACAACTCGATTAGAACAAAAACGACCCTAAACGACTTAACGACTGAAAACAATAAAATAAATATATTACACCCTTAAACAAAATAATGTTTCTTCTGAACTTTTAGTTACAACTGATAAAAGTACAAATCCGCTTAATCACTGCAATGAACATTTCACTACCGTCGGGAAAAAATTGGCTGACGCTATTTTGTCCAAACTCAACTCAACTGAAAGTGATCTTATTAACTCTCACAAAAATGTAACTGCCTGTATAAACCAATCACTCTTTTTACATCCGACTGATTCCTTTGAAATCGCTAAAATTGTTGATAAATTAAAAAAAACGATAGTGCTCCCGGATCTGACTCTATATCTGTAAAACTAATAAAGAGTTCTCTCACGTCAATGGTCATCCCTTTAACTTTTATTTTTAATTTAAGTCTTGAGACTGGAATATTTCCTGAGAGCTGGAAGGTAGCGGCCGTCACTACTATTCACAAAAACGGACTAAAAAGCAAACCGGATAACTACCTAACAATTGCTTCCCCAGTACTGTCTCAAAGATCCTAGAGAGGCTAGTCAACGCCAGGCTGGTGGGCTTTTTGGAGAAAAATAATCTGATCTTTAACAATCAATTCACTTTTAGGAACGGCAGGTTAACCACGGACGCCGTCAGTTTCCTGGTAAATATGATTTTTTCTTTTGTGGACAGAGGCGACCATTGCGTTGCTGTGTTTTTGAACTTGGCTAAAGCATTTGACTCTCTTTCAATTGGTTTACTACTCAAAAAGTTACACTGCTCGGGTGAGAGCGGCTTGGCCTTGGAATGGTTAAAAAATTATCTCTCGAACCGTTTGTCAGAGTATGCAATTATAGTAGTGACCACTTACCAATCGAATACGTCGTCCCACAGGGCAGCATTCTAGGTCCTACTCTTTTTTTACTCTACATGAACGATATCTTAAAATGTAAACTTGTAAATGCAGAAATAATTGCATACGCTGATGACACTGCCATAATATTTCACGGCCCAAACTGGAACCTTACACATGCCCACGCAGAAGCAGGTCTATCAGTTATTGCCAGGTCCCTTGACCGCAACTTGCTTACCTTGAACACCTCAAAGACCAAATTCATTGCTTTTTCTAAGACTTCTGTCTCTCAACCTCCTAGAAACTTTAATATTGTCATACACTATTGCGCTGAAAACGCTCACTCTAGTTCTCGGTGTTCCTGTGACTCATTAGGACAAACCAAGACCATGAAGTACCTTGGAGTCACATTTGATGACACCCTATCCTTCAAGAAACATATATTCAACGTCTCTTCACGCACTAGAAAATTAATCCATGTCATAAAAAATCTGCGTGATTATGCTCCTTTGCCCTTGCTACGTCAAATTTACTTTGTACTCTGCCAATCCGTAATGCAGTATTGCATTATAGTGTGGGGTTGCGCGGGTCGAACTATATTTATGACTGTCGAGAGAGCACAGAGAGCCTTGCTAAAAGTAATGTTTAGAAAACCCTTCCGTTACCCAACATATTATCTTTACGCGAATTCAAAGATCATGCGTATCCGCCAACTCTTTGTTTTAGCTGCATTCTCAAAAAATATATCCCAGTGCAATAAATCAATTAACTTCTACCAGCTCAGCTTCAGGAAAGCGGCTAAAACATCTCCCGCTCCCTCGTGATTGGTCTCTAATGGCGAAACGTAGCCCCGCTTATTCCCTGTCTTGCATCTTCAACAACGTCAACAGAAATGGCAACTTCACGGGCTTGAGTTGGCTTGCACTCAAAAAGAAGGGGGTGGCTTCTTGGTCTCAGTCTTGAGGAAACTGAACCCCTAATTCATGGAATCTACCATAAGTTATAATATTAATTTGTGTTTTACTCAACCGTCTGGTTTGTCTTCGATACTTTGGATCCTCCGCTTTTGATGGATCACAGCTCAGTTCTGTACTAGTTCTCGGCAGACCACTTGTTTCACTGATCTATTTTGTATTGTTATGTAAGTTTTGTTAAGGCATATTTCATTTTATTGTTCTGTATAGTTTAGATCTAACTCGCGAGTCCCAAGACACAAGCTTAAGCTTAGTTTGGGGCTCACTAGCAAGCTTTTGTACGTACGCGTAAATTTGGTAAATAAAGAATTAGTATTTGTTGTATTTGTATCTTTAGGTACTACCTTAAAAATGTTTTTTTTTGGGACTATAATAGCCTTGGACAACAATTTTAGTGTCAATTATATCTTCTATAGAACATACATAATTATATGTAATTTGTTTCCTTTTCTTTGATGCAAATTTTGCTAAAATAAATTGTTGTGTATCAGAATTCTCTTGTCCAGCTTGATAGCTTGTTGATGGCTGTATGATTTAATATAGGATCATTTCGATCCAAGGCGTGCTCCGTTGAACTTGAGGACGCCTTGGATCGAAATCATCAAATCAATCAAACGTCAGCTTATTGATTTAAGCGTTCATCGATGGTCGAAATACTTTTACCAGGTTCAATTTGGAGTCTTGTCCTCTTTCTTGGGTGCTGTGATTCATTACCATATCTGTTCTCTTAAATACTCTGTTAAAGAATCTCTGACTACAGTTTCCATTTCAGGAGGCGAAGACTCATGTGGCATTGTGGATAAAACTCTGTTTCTATCAAAAGGGACTATACTAGTAGCCTTAAAACTGTTCACTAAATTTCTTTTCACAGCTGACGATTACAAAACAAACTTAATTTCTGCACAAACTCGGCTCGCGAGTAACGCGCCTTGAAATCTAGATATCTACTTAGTTAATATACTTCTAAGCAAAACATTCGTGCTCTTCTGTCATCATCTCATTTTTAGGGTTCCGTAGCCAAATGGCAAAATAAGAGACCCTTATAGATTCGTCATGTCTGTCTGTCTGTTTGTCTGTCCGTCCGTATGTCACAGCCACTTTTCTCCGAAACTATAAAAGCTATACTATTGAAACTTGGTAAATAAATGTAATCTGTGAACCGCTTTAAGATTTTGATAGAAAAAATAGAAAAGAACAACAATTTTAGGGGTGTCCCATACATAGAACTGTAACTCAAAAAATATTTTTTGATCAATACCATACGTGTGGGTTATCTATGGATAGTTCATAAAAAATTATATTGAAGTTTGGAACATATTTTTTTTCTAAACTTAATAGTTTGCGCGAGGGACTCTTCCAAAGTGGTGAAAAGTGTTACTTCTAAAATAAGAGAATGACAAAAATAAAAAAGTGTATGATGTACGTTACCATGTAAACTATCAACGAAAACTGGTTTGAATGATATCTAGTTAGCAGTTTTATATTAATACGTCATAAATTGACTATTGTTAAAACACTGATTAAAGTAACAACGAAGTACAAGAACTTTTGTATTATGTTACTTGCTGCTACGGAAGCCTTCATGGGTGAGCCCGACTTGCATTTGACTACTTTTATTTCTATATTCTTTTAACTTATCTCCAGAGATGAAAATCATTTGTACTGATTCGCCTGGTCATTTAAGTATATCAACTAGTCTTTGTTGTTCCAGACTATGTTGGAAGGATTCAGTACAATTAGACAATTAATTACAATTATTACGTGTTTTCGTTTTAAATTTTTTGAATTTTCATCCAACCTTCTCTTCTGCGCCCGCGTCATAATACACTGTTCTCGCATGCACTTTAGTTCGTCCGACGTGATAATAATACGAGATAAAGCATCCGCAATAATATTATTTTTTCCTTTCATGTATTTAATTTTCAAATGATACTCCTCAAGTAAAAGTCAAAATTTTGTCAAACGACTTGACGGGCTAGTCATATTATATAAATGAACTAACGCTTTATGGTCCGTTTGTAAAGTACATTTTCTGTTAAATAAATACGGTCTCAAATATTTTATTGACCATACGATGGCTAAAAGTTCCTTTTCTTATAGTAGCGTAATTTAATTCTGCTTTATTCAAACTGCGACTCGCGTAAGTGACTGGCTTTCCACTACTATTACAAAGGACGCTCCCGATTGCATAAGATGAGCTATCAGTTTCCAACACAAATTCATTTTCTGGCGAAAAATCTGGATAATCTATGTAGTATAGTATTAAACCCTTAATAACCCTTGCACCGATTTAATTTTTTTTTGTATTCGGATGAGTATGCTTCCCGAATGGTCCCATATAAATCTTATCGAAATCGGTCGAGTGGTTTTTGAAATATAAGCTAAAAAACTAAAATTTGGGTACAATTTAAATGGATTAATAAAAAATTGTTTTACACTAAAAAAGGGTAAAATAAACTATTTTCGTACAAAAAAATCAAACCGATTTCAAAACCACAAATAGGCACTCAAAAGGGAAAAATAAACTAAAATCATTATTATAAGCGCTACTCACTCATCTATTTGAAGTCGGTGTTAAGTTAATATAACGTCATAAATTAATTATAAATTATTTTAAATGCTATATTTTGAATCTGTTGTCACGTGGCTGGAAACACCAATATGACTTATTACATCACTAGTAGCAAAACACGCTGTCGAAAACTGACCTAAATGTTTAATTTTCTGCATTTTTATTATAGTTTGCGATCTTAGCGACGACGATTTTGATTGTTTGTATTCAAATAAAGATAAGAAAACAGATAAACTGGACATAGTCATGAATCGCGACCAATGTTTTGCGACTAGTGACGTCATGTCAGTCGTTAGTGTTTTACCGGGAAAAATCAAAATTAGTCTAATATTGTATATATTTACTCATCGAACATACTAATATTTTGAAATAAAATGTTATTTTTTACCTTGAGGGACTCCGGCATTAATAGCCATTTGATCCAAGGAGCAGCCATTAATGACCACTCGTATGGATGGACCCCTCAAAAAGTTGCCTCACTGCTAAATCCCTGATTTAGTTAGCAGTGCTTACAAGGCCAGATATTGAATTGAATAATATTCGATTCAGGGACTTCTAATACATCTTTACACCATATCTTGTGCCAAGTGAAGGTGAATGGTTTAACGTAAGCCAAACAGGAAATTTTATGGGTTTCGTATTGTGTTTTATCGAGTATTTGGCCAACGATTTTCATGTCTTTTCCAAATTGTGATTGTATAACCACCCAATCATTGACTGCAAATTCTAATTTACCGCCAATTGAGTTATATTCATAGTCATCATTAGTATCACTATAATCTTCATTGCTTAATTTACCATCACTCCCGGGGGCCGACAATATGGTCGTTCAAATTACCTTCATGTAAATCACAAATCTGGTTGTAATTGTCACTACCAGATTTGTCATTTCAGCCGTTTATTTCCTTTGACACTCTACCGCTTGGCACTACTGGTAGAGTCATGGGAAATTTTACTTTCCCGTGGCACTACTGGTAGTGCTACGGGTAATACACAGCTACTTGGTAGATCAAGATTGCAGGCAACGTAAGTATGCCAAGCTAAATGGATATACCGCCATTGGTTCGGTCGTCAGAGCCTCGTTAGTTGGCAGCAGGGTGTACCACGCGCAGGAGAGGTTGACATTTGGGGAAGCTAGATGTTAAGCGCTTCCCCCTTACACCCCACTTTGGAAACTACGCGGGTGAAACCGGAGGGCGTGACCATAACCATGCCCATCTAGATCATCCAAGTTTAGTAGAAGATTTCTTTCATTTACGAACGTGACCTTTGAAGTCAATTCATAGCCCACGGTTGGTCCACAGAAAATGTGTAGGTATGTAATGCGCTAAAAGAAGTTTTCACTTCAAAAATATTTATTGGTTCTTTTAGTTTAGTTTAGCTCCCTAATAGTCTTTTCGTAGTCCATGTCTGAACGGGTCTTTTTTTTTTTTGGAAAACTTTAGTAGTGCCATGGGTAATGAGATAATCCACGGGAAATTTTACAGTACGCCTTTAATCAGCCAATAAGAGCAGTAGTGCCACGGGAAAGTAAAATTACCCATGACTCTACCAGTAGTGCCATGCGGTAGTGTCATAGGAAATAAACGATTTCAGCTTGGATAACGCCATCCGCATCATCATAGTCGTCAATTAACTGTTCGTCTGCAACTGTATAACAGCTGTCGTCAAATTCAGCATATGTTATACTACTATCAGTTGAAGTCGTTGAATCTGTGTCGCGAGGTTTACGGCGTAGTTTAGCTTGTGCGGTTTTATTGTTATTGTTTCTTTTTTTCTAATATTCCTTATGCATTTCCTATTTTTGACTTAATCTTTTTTCAGGACGTTAGTTTTCGGGATGTAGCATTCACAATTCTCTCTTGGTAAAGATGACTGGCAGAAACAACTGACGTTGCGGTATCGTAATGTTGATGAAGGGACATGATAGTTAATTTGGTGTATTTGATTAGTACCTGGTACTGAAACCAAATCATTTGGTATCTCATTCTGTGCACGTCTTATTTTGATTTCAGCAATAGAAAATATTTTAACTGAAGATTCTGCTTTCAAAATAGATACAGCATCGTCGGCGCAGCTAACATCATTTCCGCATGCCACGCTTTGATCTAGTAGTCATTTTACAGCACCTCCTACGTCGGCAGCACCCTTTCCGTGAGCAGCCTCAAAAAATGACCAAGTACCAAAAATAAAATTATACTTCTTGCGTGTATTTCAGACATCAACAACAACAACAACAATTTTTTTTGTTTGTACTGTGTACTTGGACCATCTGAAAAGAAATGTATGATGTCTATATCCGGATTGCATTCTATTAATATCTCTATTATTGGTTCTATGTGGGCTTATAGCCCCAGGGTCATATCATTACAGTCGGACAGATAAGCAAAAATATTTTTTTTTGTTCTTAAATAAGCCACCAAGTGTGTATGGTAATTTGGCCTTTTGACGCTCCGAAATGAAGAGCTTGTATTTCTTCTGATAATTTGCAGCTATAATTTTCAGAGAAGTCTATTATCAGAGCAACATTTGGTAGTAGATTGTCAATTACTTCTCGGTATTTTTATGTTGATGGTTTATACTAAAAAAATGTTTACGGAATATAAGTAGATCTGATAAAACCACTGTCTTGAGTTCCAAAAATGTTCCCTAAGTAATTTCTTTAACATATTTCATCGTAGTGGTTTTTTTCTGCCTGTTCCTTTCTCAAATTTATATGTTTTTCTAATCCACTGTATCCACGTGCATTCTGTGTCGTTCGTAATTTCAGTCAGATTCATTTCAGGAACATTATCTTTACACTTTTCGCAATTTAGATACATGCAGTCATATGACTCCATACTACAAACGTTCGATGCGAGTAATTCTTCTAAATCTGCAGTATTAATAACAAATACTCTCTTCAAATGTGCAGCTTTCAAGGCTAGATTGCTGTGTTTTATACACGCAACGGTATTCCTGTCACTCAGCTTTGGTCGTGCTACATTTTTTGGCTTATTTCTTCGGAAAGTTGAAAATGAAGATTTTCCTCCCTCGCTTACATAATTTGTGTAAAGTTTCTTCAATGAAGTAAGCAAAAATTGTTTCTGTAATTTGTCCTTGTCCCTACCAACACATTTTTTCTTACCGGCTGTCATTCTAGTATTGACATCCCTATTCATAAACTCTCTTATTTCTTTGGCTTCCTTACGTATCCTATATTTTTTCTTAAGGTTCCTTACTCCTCCTTTCAACGATGGCTGAAGCAGCAAAAAGTAGAGGAGTAGGAGTTTGCCAAAATGCTCAGAAGAGTGGATAGAGGTAAATGGCAGGCGTTTTAGAAATAAGAAGACCAGTTTAAAGCCGCCGAATCGAAGACACATTTATTTATGTCTAACGTGCATAATTACATGAGCGAAAGGGCATTAAAAGAAAAAAGAAGAATGGATAGAGAAAGATACAAGAAAAAGAAAAAAAGAGGAGAAATTAAAACAATAAAAGATTATACGCCCCGGGAACAAAAGTAAATGAGAAAAATATGAAGAGAGAAAGCGCAAAAAAAAACGCGAGAGAGAAAAAGTGAAGAAAAATGCTCAAGTATTTTGAAATGAGAACACTCCACCATCAAGCCCTTCTTATTTGTTTTATTATTTATTTTTTCTCTTTGTTTTCTTTGTTTTTCTTATTTGTTTTATTGTTTATTATATTCTCGTGTTTCTGTTGGAAGAGTGGTCGCAGCTCGTAATAGACGGAAAATTAAAGCTGAAAATATGTATCTGAGAACTAGAGTTCTACAATTAGAGGCTAAATTGTCAAAGTACCGAATGAGATTTTGCAGATTGTCGAAAGACGTACCAAAGAATAAGAAGAGTACACTTAAACCTAAACCTATAGATTTGGACACGAAAATGGCTGTTGAAGATTTTTTGCTTCAGGATGAGCACAGCAGATTAACTTCCGGAAAAAATGAGACCATTACAAGAAAAAAGGTTAACCCTTTAACCGCCCGACTTCAAGACACTTGGCGTGTCCCCAGCGCCCGGCACAATGAATCGAAAATTAAATACCTACATGAAAGAGGGATGTGCAATACTTAACTTTGCGATGTCGATATTTCGTTCTAATAACGACATTTGCTAGCGTGATTAACTAACAACGACATCTCACCAAGCTAAGTTTGCACCTCGCGTCGTTTACGTCACACTGACGCTTAGGTACGGGCTACAAAAAATTATTCGCTATGACTTTAAAACAGTAAACAAACTGTAACGTGAAAAGTGGGAAGGTTCGGCCTCCAACTGGTTTGAGTTGAAAACCTAACCTTCAAAAAAAAGTTTGAAGATGTGTTAAAAATTAAAAAATATAACGGACAGTTTTCAAACATTTATTGTAATCGAAAAGTAAAGCCTGGGTATAATATAGTTAAAAGGTCAGGGTTCAGATCGTTGTGGTTCCGCTACTTAGAACTAATCGACATATTACAACTTATCCAAAGAATTTGTATTTAGACTCCAACGGTGAGTCCAAATACCAACAATACCACCAGATCACTTGGCTAAAAGGGGTATTGGGAGAATTAAAAGCAATATTAATATTAAATAGCAGTAGTGCTTCCGCTGAGTGAACTCAGGAAGTAAGTTCCTCAAATATTCCTTAAAGGGAAATTATAGTGAACACTAGAATACTGAAACCAAGATTTTTGGGGTTGGAAAGAAAATAATGAAATATCCCCTTTAGCAAGTAATTAGCAGGCTCCAATCATTATGAATAACAAGGTACCGCATTCACAACATTTCAAACCTTCAAAACAGAATATTAACTAAATTATTGCTAGTGGTGGGTAATATTCCACCCTAGAACCTTGTAAACAACCACAAATTACAGGAGCTATATAAATTAAAGGTCATTAGCTCACCGAGCAACCTTAGACTACTCTAGTACACAGTAATAACATTCCCCTAAGAATTAAAGTCCTTACTCACTATAGGTAGCCGGAGAATTTACCATGACTCACGGTTACATAAGTACTACTGTTCACATAAGTACTATAAAGCAATAATACATACACCCTTCCACCTGGTAGGATGTGAAATAATTAAGTTATGTATTAGGTTAGGTAAGATAGTTGTAGTACATTAGGTTTAGTAGGAACAATACTGATTGTTCATTACATTCCTCTATGTAGAAGAATACAAGAATTACAATAGATAGCCATATATTAATTACAGCTCCAGGTATGGGATATGAAATAAATGCAATAGTATTACAGTAAGTAAGTAATATGTAGTGAGGCTAGCAACCGGTAAGGTTGGTCTCCATCCTTTAAGTAGAAATTAGAAGTACATTAGATAGCCCTCGGCTACTAGTTTCATATTAATGAAAGTAATATGATCTAAGGTTCAGTATAGGGTAATGAGGTTAGTGACCTATAATGTCAGCCTCATTCCTTTCAGAAAAGAAATTATAAATGTAACTGTAGACAGCCCAAAGCTACTAGTTCCATATTAATTAAAAGTAATAATATGATATAAAGTTATGTATAGGGTAATGAGGTTAGTGACCTATAATGTCAGCCTCATTCCTTTAAGCAGAAATTATAAATGTAACTGTAGACAGCCCGAAGCTACTAGTTCCATATTAATTAAAAGTAATAATATGATATAAAGTTATGTATAGGGTAATGAGGTTAGTGACCTATAATGTCAGCCTCATTCCTTTCAGAAAAGAAATTATAAATGTAACTGTAGACAGCTCAACTACAGCAGTATCACATTCATCGGGTAAATGACAAGGGTCCGGTAAGGAATAGTACAAGTATTAGGTGAAGGGTGAAACCTGTGGGGAGGTTTACCACATCACGCTAGTAGAAAATACAGGAATTATCAGAGTTAGCCAGTAATACAGCCCTAGGTGGGTGACCTAAGTCTTAAGACCCTTGAAAAAGTACAAGGTAAATATAGTAATAAATTGCCAAGCTATTCGGTTAATACAGTAGAAAAGAAATCGTACCACGGAAATACATCAGACTACGGTATAGAGGTTACTATATATGTGACACCTTAACACATATTTAAATCACCACCGCAGTCCCTTTAGAGACTGAGACTCACTAGACTAGATGAGTCTTAGGTCAGTAAAATACCATGGGTACGAGCTCAGGTGACTCCCACCGGTTATGTAGGTTAAGAAAAGGAAAACAAAAGGAAAGCATCGCGAGTGAAACGCAGAACCTACCTAGGTACCTAGGGCTGCCGCCACATGGCCTCACATTACTCCCTTCAACTTCCCGTAAAGTTGCGCATTCTCCCAACGCACAACGTGGCCAAGTAAGACGCGTCCATCCGCCTCAGTCGCCGCCGCACGGGGAAAACGCTCCGGAAACGGACGCTTCCCGAAGGGCACCCGGGAACTTCGGCTACCTCACCGCTCCCTCAACGCACCTCTCCGTCCCCTCAACGCACCTCTCCACTCCCTCAACGCACCTCTCCGTCCCCTCAACGCACCTCTCTGACAAAGAACAACTAAGTCAGCCTCTAATTTATCAAACATTCCTATCTCGTGGAACAACGGGTCACGCCCTTGCCGACTGAAAACACGCGGCAGTTAATTCATCGTCTGGACTTACCCGAAGAGAGGCGATTCGCGCTTAGGGCGCGTCCACGGAGTCCCTCCTCTCGTTAGGATCCCAGGGAATCGGGGAAATGCACAATGACGCTCCCGGAACACAGCTCCAAGGTACGATCCTTTAAAACTTCGCTCCTATTAACAAAAAACTTTATTACAACGAAACTCCCGCTCAGACCCGTGCGCTGAGCGCCGGCCGAGAGCGAAAGACTAAAATGGCGGCAATCAGTTTCACTTCGAGACGATCTAGTTCCCTCCGAAATCGCTGAGGGCGCTGCTCACCAACGTTCCGATTTACGCAGGACAGCTAAGCTAAAAAAAACGGTGTTACAGTACTCCCCCGACCACCAGAATTTTGCGAGAGAAAAGAGAAAAATTCAGACGGCCCTCCGTCTCTACTTCTCGTAGGAACAACACCGCATCACCTTGAACTAAAATCACAAAGAAAATCCTAACTAACAGATCAAGATCTAGAAACCTATCGAATACTATACTAACGAAGATTTGAATTGTTATTTTACCCTATTGTAAACTAAGTGGATTGGTCCTACTATCGCTGAAGATCGCTTAACGGGCGCTCCACAACTCACCATCCACTCAAGTACAAACAACTCAAAAAACGAAACTCTAACGGTGCAAACTAAACTAAGTCTAACTAAACGCACTGAAAGTGTAGACGCGAAGCAACACCTAGCTTCTCACGACTACGTTCTGAATCTGAAATTCCAGAACGCCACAACACCGGGTACAATATTTGCAAACCCTCAGGTCCTCAAATAATTCATAAGTTCTCCTTCCAAACAAACTCCTGGTAAAGAATATTGCCATTAATTATAACAGTACGGCTGTAAAAAAAAGTCGAGGATAAAAAACACGAGTGGGGGGTAGATCCCAACAACGTGATAAACTAACAGAATCTATCAATAGTACATCAATATATTCAGAGTTTATATCTTTCAGAATACCGCGGCCAAGCACCGGGATATAAAGTACAAAAAACAGGCACAGAACGCGGGTAAGCGTTCGGTACAACGTTCCCAGAACCTTTACTGGGTTCCTTCATAACATCAACCTCTAACGGTGAGAGTCAACACTCTCCACGTTACAAAGGTATAGTAGGCTTCTCCAAGCTGAGAAACTACTACTACAAGCATCAACTATCAAAAATAATCTTGAAGGTTTTAGGGCCTTCAAGGTACTCAAGCAAATGTTTATCTACATTTACACAAGCATAATCGTATAACGGGTACATGTGAAACTCGGCCACACAATACCACGTATACCGCTGAAATACTACAGCACCACCACTCCCCGCTCATCATCAATAGGGTTACCTCGAGCCCAGCTCAAAAGGTTTATCATTTCCAATCGCGACATCTCAACACGGATATGGAAATAGTATAAGTAAAGGGTTACCTCAATCTTAATTCAAGAGGCTTATAATCTCTGTAAGCGACATCTCAACGCTGAATACAGAAATAGTATAAAATAAGGTTACCTCGAGTGTAACTCAAGAGGTTTATCAATTGCGAGCGATAACTCAACGCTTCTACAGAAATAGTTTGCGATTCTACACAAGAATACCGCTAAAACGTCATAATAAAGGCTATAATATCAGAATAGCTAAAGTAATAACAAGGTAGGTAGGTAGGTAGGTTAGTAAATAGTTATCCGGGATGATCTCCCAGACATATATAGTATAAGAATTCATCTACATTCAGTAAATGGTAAGATATGGTATGGAACGTTTCTTCACATTCAAAATATAAGTAATGTCAACGGAACAGTACTTAAAATACAATAAACTTAGTGGTATAGCTTATAGTAAGAATCTCTTAACACTAGCCGCTCTATATATTTTTTTTTTTTTATAAATAAGGAGTGACGAGACGATCAGGACATGTGCCTGATGGTAAGCAACATGCCTGACACATAACAGCACAGTGACACGCAGCTATTGGAACACGAAGAGTCCAAATCATTACCTAGCACTGCACTGCGCTTGTCACCCAGAGATCTAAGATAGCGTTTAATATTGTATAATGGTAATTATACAATATTAAACGCTATTATTCACAAACTCAAAGTTGTATGTCGAAAAGGAAGCAGAAACACTATCCGGCATCGAGCGATAGACCGAAACCAGAGGTACAAGACCACGATCGATGACTTATAGTAGTTAAGCACGTCTTGAAAGCTTTAAAATATTTAAACAGTCACCACAAAAGGTAATATAGTAACATATAACCCGCATATAGTTAAATATATGAGCTATAATTAGCCTAAAAAGGTAGAAAACTTCACATATAGTCAGTAAAGTAAAAAAAAATAACATAAAGTGGTATATAGCGCACATATAGTCAGGTATTTTAAAAGGATATAACAAAAAACAGGCAGTGACAACTCAACACAGCCTAAAAAGGTAGAAAACTTTACTTAGAGTGAGTAAAGTTTAAAAAAAATGTCATATAGTAGTATATAGCTAACATATAGTCAGATATAGTAGAATAATATAACAATAACCAGGCAGTTATAACCTAAAACAGCCTAGAAAGAACACAGAACATCCTACAAAGCTTCAACAACGTGCAAAACATCCCATATAGTCATATATAGCGTTATATAGTATATATATAGCGTGTAAATGCTTGAAAACGTCCCTGTTCGGGCGCCAAATTGTAACGTGAAAAGTGGGAAGGTTCGGCCTCCAACTGGTTTGAGTTGAAAACCTAACCTTCAAAAAAAAAGTTTGAAGATGTGTTAAAAAATAAAAAATATAACGGACAGTTTTCAAACATTTATTGTAATCGAAAAGTAAAGCCTGGGTATAATATAGTTAAAAGGTCAGGGTTCAGATCGTTGTGGTTCCGCTACTTAGAACTAATCGACATATTACAACTTATCCAAAGAATTTGTATTTAGACTCCAACGGTGAGTCCAAATACCAACAATACCACCAGATCACTTGGCTAAAAGGGGTATTGGGAGAATTAAAAGCAATATTAATATTAAATAGCAGTAGTGCTTCCGCTGAGTGAACTCAGGAAGTAAGTTCCTCAAATATTCCTTAAAGGGAAATTATAGTGAACACTAGAATACTGAAACCAAGATTTTTGGGTTGGAAAGAAAATAATGAAATATCCCTTTAGCAAGTAATTAGCAGGCTCCAATCATTATGAATAACAAGGTACCGCATTCACAACATTTCAAACCTTCAAAACAGAATATTAACTAAATTATTGCTAGTGGTGGGTAATATTCCACCCTAGAACCTTGTAAACAACCACAAATTACAGGAGCTATATAAATTAAAGGTCATTAGCTCACCGAGCAACCTTAGACTACTCTAGTACACAGTAATAACATTCCCCTAAGAATTAAAGTCCTTACTCACTATAGGTAGCCGGAGAATTTACCATGACTCACGGTTACATAAGTACTACTGTTCACATAAGTACTATAAAGCAATAATACATACACCCTTCCACCTGGTAGGATGTGAAATAATTAAGTTATGTATTAGGTTAGGTAAGATAGTTGTAGTACATTAGGTTTAGTAGGAACAATACTGATTGTTCATTACATTCCTCTATGTAGAAGAATACAAGAATTACAATAGATAGCCATATATTAATTACAGCTCCAGGTATGGGATATGAAATAAATGCAATAGTATTACAGTAAGTAAGTAATATGTAGTGAGGCTAGCAACCGGTAAGGTTGGTCTCCATCCTTTAAGTAGAAATTAGAAGTACATTAGATAGCCCTCGGCTACTAGTTTCATATTAATGAAAGTAATATGATCTAAGGTTCAGTATAGGGTAATGAGGTTAGTGACCTATAATGTCAGCCTCATTCCTTTCAGAAAAGAAATTATAAATGTAACTGTAGACAGCCCAAAGCTACTAGTTCCATATTAATTAAAAGTAATAATATGATATAAAGTTATGTATAGGGTAATGAGGTTAGTGACCTATAATGTCAGCCTCATTCCTTTAAGCAGAAATTATAAATGTAACTGTAGACAGCCCGAAGCTACTAGTTCCATATTAATTAAAAGTAATAATATGATATAAAGTTATGTATAGGGTAATGAGGTTAGTGACCTATAATGTCAGCCTCATTCCTTTCAGAAAAGAAATTATAAATGTAACTGTAGACAGCTCAACTACAGCAGTATCACATTCATCGGGTAAATGACAAGGGTCCGGTAAGGAATAGTACAAGTATTAGGTGAAGGGTGAAACCTGTGGGGAGGTTTACCACATCACGCTAGTAGAAAATACAGGAATTATCAGAGTTAGCCAGTAATACAGCCCTAGGTGGGTGACCTAAGTCTTAAGACCCTTGAAAAAGTACAAGGTAAATATAGTAATAAATTGCCAAGCTATTCGGTTAATACAGTAGAAAAGAAATCGTACCACGGAAATACATCAGACTACGGTATAGAGGTTACTATATATGTGACACCTTAACACATATTTAAATCACCACCGCAGTCCCTTTAGAGACTGAGACTCACTAGACTAGATGAGTCTTAGGTCAGTAAAATACCATGGGTACGAGCTCAGGTGACTCCCACCGGTTATGTAGGTTAAGAAAAGGAAAACAAAAGGAAAGCATCGCGAGTGAAACGCAGAACCTACCTAGGTACCTAGGGCTGCCGCCACATGGCCTCACATTACTCCTTCAACTTCCCGTAAAGTTGCGCATTCTCCCAACGCACAACGTGGCCAAGTAAGACGCGTCCATCCGCCTCAGTCGCCGCCGCACGGGAAAACGCTCCGGAAACGGACGCTTCCCGAAGGGCACCCGGAACTTCGGCTACCTCACCGCTCCCTCAACGCACCTCTCCGTCCCTCAACGCACCTCTCCACTCCTCAACGCACCTCTCCGTCCCCTCAACGCACCTCTCTGACAAAGAACAACTAAGTCAGCCTCTAATTTATCAAACATTCCTATCTCGTGGAACAACGGGTCACGCCCTTGCCGACTGAAAACACGCGGCAGTTAATTCATCGTCTGGACTTACCCGAAGAGAGGCGATTCGCGCTTAGGGCGCGTCCACGGAGTCCCTCCTCTCGTTAGGATCCCAGGGAATCGGGGAAATGCACAATGACGCTCCGGAACACAGCTCCAAGGTACGATCCTTTAAAACTTCGCTCCTATTAACAAAAAAACTTTATTACAACGAAACTCCCGCTCAGACCCGTGCGCTGAGCGCCGGCCGAGAGCGAAAGACTAAAATGGCGGCAATCAGTTTCACTTCGAGACGATCTAGTTCCCTCCGAAATCGCTGAGGGCGCTGCTCACCAACGTTCCGATTTACGCAGGACAGCTAAGCTAAAAAAAACGGTGTTACAAAACGTTTGTTAGATTTTACTTTGCATTTATTGTTTTAAACATTATATTATACGTAGGTACGCGGGTACACGCCGCATTCCGGCGAGGTGTAAATTTTGCTTGGTGGAGATGTAGGTACCTACCTACTTGAATACCTACCTTACGAAATTATTCGGCATTTTTCGCAATCCAGTAAAACAAAAGTATTTAAAAATTTGAACGATTTATTAATTATCACTAAAAAACTATTCACAATAAAATCAGTTCAGAGAAGAGTTTGGCGAGTAATACGAACATAAATGTAGGGAACAGGTGATTTTTTTTTCACGATTTTAGGTTTGGTCCCATAGTCAAAGTTGTTCATAATGATGAGTACTATGATCTCTTAAGAGTTTGTTAATGTTTTACCAATAACCCTGTAGATAGTTCAACTCACCTGTGCGCGCGGCGCTATGTGTGGGTAAAGCGATAAGGACACGTTTTGCTCAGACGACGACTGCCGCTTACGCTGCCACACAAATGAAAGCTGTATAAATAAGCGCACGCACACATGGCGCCGCGCGCACAGATGAATTATAATTGAACTATCTGTAATGATATTTATCACAATCACAATATTTTTTATGACACTAATTAACAACAAACATAAAAATTAAAAATTTTACTTGACAATGTCATTTTCAGTTTACCTATTGACTTACATGTAAGTAACGATATATCACAATCACAATAAAAATCTAATTTCAATAAAATCAGTCAAATAATCACAGATATAATTTCTTATTACTAAAATCAGTCTAACAATCAGAGGTAAGATTTTTTCAATAATAGTATGATCCGTCCAAGAATTATTTATTTATGCTCGCTATCGACGAGGCGAATTATTGACGAGACCACATTAGTGTAGCATTCGATAAACTTATTTTTACGAGTTTCATCGCCAACAAAATAACTGTCCGCTAAAATTTTGGCACTTTCTTTGATTGGATTATCAACTTGCTCGTATTGTGTACTTGCATTTGTTGTTTTGACTAAAGTTTGTGTCGCCGTAGATCTATAGAAATCTGGCGTACTATCAGAACTTCTTAATTGCGACTGACCTTCATTTAAATAAACCATATACTCGTCGTTGGTCAGCGTTGATGGTAGGTTAACATCTTGGCTAAGGTCTATGTCTACTTCGTCTTGGCTATAGTCAAAGGGAGCCAAAATTGACTGGCTCTCTTCAAACTTCCCTATAAAACAAATCAAACATGAGTTTTTGTAATTAGGTATATCACCATGTACTTACATGCAATACTTTTCGAAGACCACTTACTTTTGGACCCCATTTTGATATTAAAAAAATTGTGAAATGTTCACTTGATTTTACAAACGTTGTACCACAAACAGTCGTCACTGTCGAATACGGAATATTGGATATTGCCGAGTATCGACAACGTCTAGCTGACCATAGACAAAATAGACATAATAGACTAAACGCAAAAATAGTGATGTGGGATTACGATACCGATTGTTTTGTACAATTGTGGTACTCAACAGCACATGGATCTATGCACAATTAAACTTTGCGTTTTTGGCCCATAAAACGAGTCTCAGACCGTTTTCTTTTTGCTGCGCACATTTTGCATCGCTGACTTTTGCCGGTTGGTATTATAACAGGAAAATGCTCTAAGGCACTATTGTGTAAAAAACGTTTAGGGTCAAGGACGCCGCGCGAAGTTGACTGTTGAGTTAAAGAACATTGTTTGTATTTTTCTATTATTTGTCTGATAACGTTTAATTGGAAATCAGCTAAACTATAATTTTGTTTATTTTTAATCACTTTAATCAAATAGAAATAGCTTTTTATACCATTTTTTTGATTTTCTAATACAGCCCAATGTGCTAGTCATCATATCAGAAGTGTCAACCGACCCCATATTTTTTGTGTAGTCTACCACACACTGTGGTTTCATTTTGGGTAGCCCAGTTGAGTAGTCTACATTGCCTGATGGTATTATTTTGTCATCGCGCATTGTAGACAACATTAAGACCGGTTTCTTATCTTGCCATTTTAGGGCTAAGAGGGGAGGAGACGAGTAAGCGGCTATTTGTCCACGTTTCAGTTTTTGGAATTTCGGCATCCCTTTTCTAATTGATCTTACGGTACCGAATGCATAAGTCGCCCTTTCTTTTAAATATATAAAAAGCTGAGGACTGGAATACCAGTTATCTACATACAACTATCGGTTGCAAAAATAGTAGTCTTTCAATAGTTCAGTCACAACTGATCCAGTTAAGCCTAAATTTTGTACGGTCTCTATTTCTGTTTCCGATCCACAGTACACTATAAAATCCACGATATAACCGGTTTCGACATCACATAAAACAAATAGCTTAATGCCAAATCTATTACGTTTTTAGGTAAATATTGTTTTATAATAAGGCGACCTTTAAAAGGCACAATACTTTCATCAATGCATATTTTTTTACATGTTGTTTTGAAAGTTTCACGAGCGTGGTCAATCATCATTTTTATTTTGTGCAATCTCGGTACACTACTTGTTCCTGCAGGTGCTTCACAAAAAGATAACATTGCAAGAATTGAGCAATATCTATTTCGTATCATAGTATTACTGAACACCGTACTATGTAAAAACGGGTCTGTAGACCAGTGTTCTTCAATTATTATTCTTTTGTTTCTAGTGAAAAGCATTGTTATTGCTAGGAAAATGTAAAGATCTTCAATAGTCACGTCGTGCCATTGTTGCAGTCTTGAATATATTTTGAGATCAGTATGTCTTACGAAGTGTTGAGTTGATGATAGTTATTCGTACAATTGGCTATTTTCTGAAACAAGTCTTTGCTACAAAAATGTTCGAAAAATTCGAATTCCGTGGAGGTATCATCTAATTTGACAGCAGGCGACAGTCCACAAACAAAGTCGTCGAATTCTTCTAGCACTGGGGTAGCAATTTGCGTTGTCCAATTAGTTGTTGCGACATTGTTTCCTTGAATCTGAAATAACAAAAAAATAATTGTAGAGTAATAAAAATACATCGGTCTCCAAGGTAGGAAATTTGAATAGCCTACAAAAGCAAAATTAGCAGTGCGATTCAGTGAGGTGTGTGGCAGCGCGGCGGCACGCACAAGATAAACTCTACCTATGTAGGTATCTACGAGCCAGTCAGCGAGCCCACACGTGACTCGCGCTCCAACCAATCAGAATCATCGTTCCAGAGTGGCCGCGCGCGCATTATCATCGCACGGCGCGCTCTCGCCATCTCACTCACTCTAATTAAGTTTAATATTTTCATTCAAACATCACCACCATACCACACAATAATTTAAAATACATTTAACTAGATATGTAATAAAAAAAAATTACCTCTACATCAATGTCAAGCTCTTCGTCTGATAAAAATTCTTCATTTTCATCGCCTTCTAGAATTCGTATTAACTCTTCAGTAGTCGTCATGATACATTTCTATCATGTACATTTATCGACATACGAACGTGTAACTTCATGGACAAGCACAACACTGATGGAAAATTCCAGAAGTCGGCACTCGCTCATGACGTAAGAAGCGAACGTCTTTATCCGACTGAAGCGCAGGGCGTACTACCACTAACAAAGTAAGTTTCGGAACATGTAGGCTAGGGATGGGTACTATCATATCGACCGCTGACTTTTCATAAGTAAATTCACTTAATTTTAAAGGAATTAAATGAATTACTCGCAAATATTTGTAAAAAAATGTTTTATTAACAATTGCTGTATTTGTTCTAAAGTTAATAAGTCAGTATAACGAGAAATATTTTGATTTATGTTTATATTTGTATCGGTAAATCTTGGCATATGTCCCGTCCCTCATGTCGGATTTTGTCGTCATGGGCGTTGTACATCAATACAATTTTCTAAAAATAATGTTAGTAATTCATCTAACTTTGGACATTGTTTTTAGGACTTCTAATTAAGAGACTAAAGTGTATTAAACTGTAAATGATTACTTAGTTTACTATTTACCAAATGTAAACATATTTTTGATAGAATACACCGTAATTAAATAGAAAAGCTGATTAAACGAGCAGTGATATTTTGGTCGTATATATGACTCTGGCGGAATGGGCTCGAAAATATTTGTCGGATTAATCCGACGTAGGCGGTTAATGGGTTAAGAAGCAGATACGATTTTTAAATGATTCACTTTTGAATTTGCATAAACTCTTCAATGCCAAATTTAAAAAATCCTATTTCGTATGAAACTTTTCGAAGATATCGCCCATTTTGGGTTCTATTCCCAAAGGCTTCCTCTAGGTATACCTGTCTGTGCTCCATTCATACGAATAATATTCTCATTATTCGAGCTCTTTGTAATGACTCACACACGTCATCAACAAGTCTTCTGAAGTCTTTATGCTGCAATGATACACTTAATGTTGAATGTCTGGAAAGAAAGTGCGCAAATTGTAAAGATAAGAAGATTGACTGTTCTGCGTATAACGGGGATGATACAATATCATATGAGAGATGGATTATTAAAAATGTAACCTTGGTTATAAAAGGTCAAACCAAAATTGTTCAAAAAAACGATAAAAGAAACCGTGCGTACCACCAAAACGGCTCCTATAGAGATAATGGATTCAAACTTACATATAGAGATAATGCATCAAGGCTCCTATAGAGATAATGCATCAAACGCACATGTGACGCTCGAGTGCCCAAAGGAAAAGATGTGGCTTGTTTTGACGAACTGATATCTTGTGCAAAAGATAACTGTAAAGGGATAGAAGTGTACCCAGTAGATGATACTGAAATTGCAGAAATTCAAAAGATATTAGATGAATGTAATCTACGCCCTTTTAAGGGAACTTTTAAGCTTCATCAACTGACATGGAGTGCACAAGACCCAAATATTATACATGTTAGACGTTTGAGTTGTTTGGAATCATGCCATTTGTCCCTATTTCGAGATAGGCCAAATTGACGTACAAATAGTGCCCAAAATACCTGAAATTCCTATTGACTTTCCGCAACCACCGGAAATACCAAGCGACGATTTTTCACCACAGACACCAGTAACTTCAGCACGAAATTCCCCTGATTTGAGCTTTTATCGACGTCTTGCTGGATCATCCAATTCATCATCTACACACTGTTCAAGTTCTCCTGACCAGCTTTTTTCACATGCGCCAGATTTACCTCAGAACCCTGATACACCAGATGCAGATACGGAACCGAACAAGCCAAGTCCACCTGTAACACCGTCTGAACCGATAATGAAACCGAGGAACCTATCTCGACCATCCAAGATATTGTATTGGTCGAGTGATTCCGATTCTTCAGATGATTTTCCTCCACCAAAGAAACGATCTTTAATGTTAAAAAGCTCTGATTAGGAGGATCTTTAAAGATCCACAGGACATGATGTCCCGTGTACTTTATATGCTGTGTACTTTTGGTTTTTTCTTTTTACTTTTTTTAATTTTTTATTTTTAAGTTTTGTTGATTAATTTACTATGAACAGGTGATAACTAGTGCCTTAGATTATAATTGTTTCAATTATTTCTCATAAGAAGAACGATATTTTGTACTTTTCTGTGGAAAATAAGATCTCTTCTGTAGACTGATTTTTTTTTGCAATTTTTGATAAAAATATAAGTAACTGATCTCTACGAATAATAATTATAAGCTTAAAGATGAATAATAAAAATAAATATTAAAGTTTGAAATGATTAAAATGTAGTTTTTTTAATACGTTTTTAAACATTATTTTGTGTATTACACATAAAGACACATCAGAGAATAACTTTAATCGCTAATAGTAGACCCCAGTCATATTGGCCCCAGTACGCTTAATGTATTTGCAACTCAACAACGTATAGAGAGAATAATATCCAATAATCTGGAGTCGGCGCTTATGGATAAAATTAACGCTTTAATTAGTGTTGTGTGTGAAATGGTCACCAATATTTATTTATTCAATTAAATTTATATTCTTAATATGTATTTAATATATATATTTATCGACATTTACAAACTTGCTAAAAAATAATACCTTCGTAAGATGTCTATTTAATTTTCCTCGTCAAGATTGCAATAAGATTAGGATAATGTTTTCCGATGCTCTTATCCTAATAGAGGAAGAATGTGTGTATTTAAACATCGCAAAAAACACTCTTGGGTAAATACAGGGTGGGACATAATTTTTTGCACTTTTGAAATTATCATAAAAAATAAACTACACATGTATTTAAATGAATGTTTATTTAAATAAAAGAAAAAACCCGGGAATTCTATTTTTTAAATATAATATCGTCCAGGTATCTCCATCTCGCCGCTGGCACTCTTTAAACCGGGCCTCAGATTTTCGAAAACTCTTCGACACAGAGCGTTGGGTATGTTAACCATTTCTTCACGAATGTTTTCTTTTAATTGGGGTATTGTTTTCGGTTTATTCACGTAGACTCTGTTCTTAAGATAACCCCATAGAAAAAAATCAGCTGGTAAGGTCTGCCATGGAATATCCCCTCTGCGCGACATCAATTTGTAAGGGAACAGTTCCTTCATTACTGGTAAACTCTCGTTAGAGGTATGACAGGTGGCGCCATCTTGCCGCATCCATGTCCTACTGTTGTAACCTTCAAAATGCTGGAACTGTGGTTCAAAAAAAGCCCGTAGCATGGTCACATATTCTGCAGAATTAACAGTTACTGAATTACCGCGTTCATTTTCAAAGAAGTATGGACCAATCACGGCTTTTAAAGTCATTGCTGCCCAAACCGTCACTTTTGGAGAATGCAAAGGTCTTTGATGTTTTAGTATAGGGGTTTTTACACTCCAATTTTATTCTGTAATTTTACTTATTTACATGCCCATTGAGGTGGAAGTGGGCTTTGTCAGAAAAAAAAATATGTTGTTGAAGTTACTGAACCGCTCGAACATTGTATCGACGAATTTTTTTCTCAAAATCAAATCGTTTTCTTTCAATACTTGCACCAACTGTATCTTAAAAGTATGCATTTTCAACTCTAACTTCAATATTCGACGCAAAGACGTTTGGGGTATCGCTAAAGTACTCGAACGTTTGCGCGGAGACAAACTTGGATCGTCCCGCACAGACCTACGTCACCTACGATTTGATTGAATTAACACTTGGGCACTTATTGATATCGTGTTATTGGTATTTCGTTCGAAACAGGCGGCGAACAGTGACGTAAGAGTAATTATTCTTGTAAAACTGCTTTACACAGAACGCGCGTTGTTCTCCCGCGAAGCGATTCATTGTGACTAATTTTCCCTGAACGGAGCTACCGCGTGTGAGTTGTTCCCACCCCACCCCAAATTATGGCCCATCCTGTACATAATTTAGGCATCCATGCGGGCCCATACAAAGCGGTAGCGTACTACACTGCTATGCACCTATCAAAGTCAGAAATTGAAGGAATAGATTATGAAATGCCGCTAGCAATACAACACATACAACGGGAAAAGTCCGATATCTCACGTTAGCTGTTTAAGATTTTAATGAACATTCTCCATGAACGACAAGTATGTTGTGAATGTGCAATCAACTATATCATACCGTACTATTCCGTGATTATTTGCAAAGTTCAATAAGGATTTAAATCCACTTATGAGCAATATTACAACCGGTGAAAAACTTACCTAAAACGGAGCTTGGAAACGCGATGAAAATTGAGAAGTTTGATGGCAGAAATTTCAAAAATGGAAATTCCAAGTAAAGTTTGCGCTAAGAGCAAAACAAGGATTGAACAAAGAACAGGCGAGACCGGCCGAAATCAGCTCGCAAGTGCAGTGGGATAAAGATAATGACATAGCCATGGTCATTTTAACGTTGTCCATGGACTTAAACCAAATATTAAATCTTAAAAAAACTGCGAGACTGCTAAATAAGTCATGAGAAATTCAGAAGGCAGCTATGAACAGAAATCAGAATACAACAAAATGCTCATTCATAAAAATATATATCAATATTCAGTGCCAGTGTGCCAGTGGGGCTGATTTGCCCTATATTTTATAATCCTATTTACTATTTTTATTTTGTTTTTTTATACATTGACTGGAATTTAGTTAATGAATTTGAATTGTAATTTTATTTATTTTTAAGCAGTCAGTTTCAGCAGTGATTACTAAGATACTAAGTACATTACAATTATCATACCTTTCACTTTGACAAGCATGGTTGCCACTCGATGAAGAAAGTCAAACAATTTAAAACCTCACTTCTCGCTTTGTAAATGAGAAAGCCTGCCTTTCCAAAGATACAAGTAGTGAGACAGCATTAATGACGTCAAAAAGTAATTTCTAATGAAGAAATAGAAATGATAAGAACACTTCTAATAGTCAAAGAACATAAACTCATAGAGTTTAAACCCTTCCGATGGCAGGCATCCAGAAGCTGGGTTCATATGCAAAGTGCACTACTGGCAACGAACCTGGAGGTCTACTCTCTTTCTATCGAAAACGAAATTTCTACTTAAGTTTCGCGAGATTCTTACTCCCGTTCTTTTTCGTTCCGTCGTTTAGCCCGACCGAACATTTTTTGACCGTTAAACGTTCTAAGCCTACTCTAATTCACGAAAGTCGCAACAAAGATTCTAATTTGACATATCATTTTTCTTAGTTTTAACCTCAAAATCAACGACAACAAAAGTGTTACTTTTTGATTTGCGGATTTAGATTTTTTTGGGAAAATATAACATAATATGGTTGTAAACGTTATGTTAATTGATGCTGCTGAACGTGAAGACCGTTTGGAGCGTAGAAAGAGCCGGTGTCGCCTGCGCAGTGATCTTAACATAATTCAAATTTCCGACTTAGAATTTGTAGGAAATTATATGTTTAGCCGGGAATTGTTTGACGAGTTTGTTGTGCCTAGAAATCTAGAAAGTTACTGCTGGTCTAGATGGGAGACTGCGACTGTTAATCCGGAGTCCGGAGACAATGGGTTCAAAACCACGCGCACCATAGTCTTCTCGAAGTCTCATCTATGTAATGACGGTTGATGTCCTAAGAGAAACAAATTCCTTCTTTCCCGAAACGGAAAAAACATAGAAAATTTTGATCGCTTTACCATCTGTACGGTACAGTAATGATTTAGCAGCCTTAGAAGACTAAAAACATGGCTAAGAAGCACCATAGCAGATGATAAGTGTACACAGAGCTATAATAAATAAGAACCTAATTAATTTTAATGATAAAGTGGTTGAAAGTTTTTCGAAAATCCCCAAAAGTTATGTGTTGATTGAATATTATTTTTGAATAAATAATTATTGCTATGTTTAAAAGTTTGATTTAGTTGTTATGCTGTCGAGGGCTTGTGAAGTTTTATACATTGATACTAGAACTAATACTTATTGCAATCGTCATCGAGGCAAAGACTTCCAAAATGTAACACTTCATGCCGTCAACTCCATAATATTGACCCATTACCTTCCTCTTAGCTAGCTGGCGACACCCTTGAATACCGCTAACTTAAAATAGTGAAGGTAATCAATGTGAAAAAACCAACATGTACCTAAAATCATTTGAAGTCATGTGTCATCCACCAATCTGCACTGGGCTAGCGTGGTGGATTATGGCCTTCTCTCGCAAGGGGCTCTCCCCTTGAAGTAGAAGGCCTCAAGGAAACATTTAGTGGGCTGTTTATGCCTGGGAAAATGCCTGCATCACAGAATCGAGTCTGCTTCTAACTTTATGTATGATAAACCTACCGAAAAAAAGAGGGCTTTTATAAATGTATGTGCCAAGCTCTCTTTAGTGTCATAGCTATCAAAGTAAGCCAATTTTGATGTACCTCATTGTGTGCAATGATAATGCAATATAATGATTTATTTCAATTTTCATTACCATTTTACTAAAATCATTCCAGCTATTTCAAAATAAGCTTTTGTAGATATCTACAAATCAAAAGTGAAGTGTTTTCTTCTGGGTTAGCACACTTCACCATAGACTGTCACAATATGGTCGCATAATATGTTCTGATAAGCCAAATGCCTCATTCCCAACTATAACATGAGGTAAAAAACGTGTTGTACGAATTTCTGATACTGGTTTTGGTCCCGGAATGTTTAAAGATTTTTCCATGAGTTTTTTAAAGAATGTGGAGTTTTTAGAGATAAAACAATAATTTGCATCACACACGGCAAGCAGGACAGTGGAAAAAAATGTTTATAATTGTAGAACATTGAGCCGGAATCTAAAGGTTTTATGATTCTAATATGTTTGCCATCAACAGCTCCAATGCAATTAGGGAAAATTGCATATTTTTCGAATCCTTTTGCAATTTCCATCCACTTTTCCGTCGATGGTTCCTTCATTACTCTGTCTTTTAACTTATTCCAAACAACGTCTACAGTTTGTTGAACGATGTTAATTACAGTTGATTTCCCTAATCTATAGGAATAATGTAAGTCAGCAAAATAACAGCCAGTTGCTAAATACCTGAAACAAAATTCAAAGTTATTGTTTAACTGTTTATTTCAGGTAATAAATACTCTTCAAAAGAAGTGGAAAGGTCTTCGGGACACATTTGTTCGTGAAATGAAAAAAACAAAGAATGCACCATCAGGTGCATTCTGACTGAATTCGTCCCCAAATGCTCGCGCGTTGGTACGCTCTTTCTGGACAAAACGATCGCGCGTGATTCGCACGAGAGAATCGCGACGAATTCGCCCTTTCTGGACAAGCCTATAATTGAAATTCGTGCGAAAACGTCGGCGTGGCGCCCGCGCCCCTCTCGCCTTGCCGGCCCAGCGAGCCGGTCGGCCGCCATTTTCTAAACTTGATGTCAACGCAACGCACGTGTTTGATTGCGAGAATTGTGTAAAATGTCATTTGAAGATAAATTGATAATTGAGGTGCGTAATCGACTAATTATTTTTGGATAAACGCAAAGATGACTACAAAAAACCGTCTCAAGAGTGACAGAGAGTGGAGTTTGGTTGCGAGAAGTCTAAATAAAACAAGTGAGTATATTTTTAATTATTACTTATTTTCTTTAATACATTATTTACGACGAATTTGAAAAATAATTAGTAAAATTCTGTGTTGCAATAAACGCAGCTCTGGAAGTGTTATTATTACGCCTGGTTCTGTTTAATGTCGTCAATGTGTTGTGCCGTCGACGATTTATAAGGTGTTGTTGATCGCTATATGTTTTGTTCATATCTATTAAAATATTGTGCAAGACACATTACAATTTTAATAGCGTTTTCAACCAAGGTCTATAAAGTATTCGAAATTTCGAACCCGTCATTCCAAATGTGCATTCTACACCAACTCTCGTATCAGATAATCTTTTATTGAATCTATTGTGACATTTGTCGCTTGCCTTCTTGGATAAGGTCGCATTATAAATGTTTTTAATGGGAATGCCTCGATAGAAACTCCAGCTTTTGATAGAAACTTGAATTACTGAGCACACCGCCATCACTGTCTTTTCCATATGCACCTACGTCAATAATTATAAAGTTGTTTTTTTGAATCTGTGACAGCTAACAGTACAATGGAGTTGTACATTTTATAATTGTAGTACATGCTGCCACATTTGCCGGCTTTTTGACGCGAATGTGTTTGCCGTCCAAATTGCGACAACAACGTGGGAGTTTATTTTTCATTGTAAAAGATTCTGCTATAGTTTTAAATTCTTCAGTACCGTAGTTCAGGGTGACTATGTGCCTGGCAGGTGAAAATGTGCAATGAGGGTCCGTTGCACATTTTTGGCCATTTTTTACTAGAAATGAGACTAACTAAACATGTTTTGTTCAACAGTAGACTTGTAGATAGTTTCGTAATAATTATCTATTTTTTTTTTTAATTGATCCTGGCAATTTTTTTTTGACATTATCTGTGGTTGAAGTAGAGAACTGGTTTGTCACGTTTTGAAGTTAAGTGTAGAGGAGCGTGGGTCACAGTGGATCCTGGATCACAGTGGATAAATCATTGTAGGTGTGTATTTAAAGCAAACAGACACGTACGCGTTCGCGACGTTGCCGTTCTTACACTCCCCCCGCAACCGAGCTAGTCGCCATCTGAGTATCGGAGTGGACGCACGCGGTACGGAGCATCCGTCGACAAGTAACCCACAAATTTTTATTTTACGTGTTTTTGTAAAACGCTTTGCCTTTCTGTATATTAGAATTTTACAAGTGTTGATAATGTGATATGATCTAAAGTTACTGTAGAGAATTTTTGTTACTCTAATATGTTTATTTGACAAATAAATAATTTGGTAGGATTTTTTAATTAAGACTTCTCCAACTGGGGCATAATGGATCGTTTTGAATTGGGGTACAGTGGATCTTGTATCCACAGTACCCCAAGTCAAAATATTTATCGTAAAATTATTTTGTTTTCAGGGATAATGCCACGAAACAGGAAAAGAAAGACCAATATTGGTCAGCACGCTGAAGAGAGGGCAGCTTTGCATAAAATATTGGAGGGCCAAAAAATAAAAACTGTAGCTAAACTAATGAACATTCCATATACAACTCTATACAGGTATAATGAAAAAATTAAAAAATCATTGAATGCCAATCCTATTGATACCAACAGCCATGGTCTAGTATAACCCATGGTCGAGCAGAAATAAACGAAGTAATTGTTAACGAGTTTTTCGATAACTACGAAAAAGAAACCGAAAATTTCCCTGACACTAACATTTGGAATTATGACGAAACATGCTTAGTTGACCCAGGCTCAGTAAAAGTTCTGACTAGAAGAGGGACGAAGTATCCCGAGACCATTAAAAACTCTTATAAGGCGACGTCGATAATGCTCTGTGGAAACGCAACTGGCGAATTAGCCCCAGTATACGTAGTATATAAAGCTGAGAATATGTGGGGGACGTGGGCAGAAAATGGTCCTCCACAAGCAAGATACAATCGTACCAAATCTGGTTGGTTTGACGCACTTTGTTTTGAGGATTTGTTTGAATACACGATGCTGCCTATACTTAAAAAACAAACCAGTAAAAAAGTTTTGATTGGAGACAATCTCAGCTCGCACATAAGCCCGCACGTTATCTCTTTATGTGAAGCCAACAATTTTGCGTTTATTGCTCTGTCTCCAAATGCTACGCACTCACTTCAACCACTAGACGTAGCATATTTTCGCCCTCTGAAAATAACATGGAGAAAGATATTAAACGAATGGAAAAATAATACACGTAAACCTAAGAAATCTCTGCCGAAACTTAAACATGTTGTTAACTCGAAGAAAAAGAAAATATAAGTAGTTTCAGACGACGATAGTACAAGTGCGTCGTCAAATATATCATTCCAAGAAAGTGATTGCAGTACTAACTGGTGCGATGACGAAGAGGTACAGGGAGAAAATGAGAAAGAAATAATAGCAGCATAGAGAACAGTTTGAAAGAAAATCAGGAAGACAGTAACAAATCATTAAATGTTGAGGAACATAACGTTCTTGTTAAATATGATGGAAACGTTTATCGTGGAAAAATATTAAGAAAATTACCTGAATCGGTTCTTGTGTCTGCCATGCAAAAAGCTGGGCATAATATATGGAAATGGCCCTCGAAGCCATATAATTATATAATTTGGTAAAACAACTCAGAGATAATTCAGGCAATAAACGAACCAGGGTAGCGATTCACAATCCATTCGGTTGCACCCGAACCGACCGAGTCGGTAGCGGTCCCGCACCCGAATGGATCGGAAGTTTTCAAACATGGTAGAAAAGTTAACTCATGGTAGAAATATACAAATCGTCAAATAACTGTATTTCGGTTTATTTTGTGGTATTCAATGGCTACCTTATATTTAAAAGAAGTAAATCAAACAATAACCTTAGGAAATTTGCATTTGAAACAATAAATCATAAACTTTTCGTACATACTTTTTACTTGTCAATCTGTTGATGTTGTCAAAGTCAACGGAATCATTCTTTGTTTTGTTCTGAAATCATAACCTTAACAACAAAAAGTTTATACTTTTAACTCATAAAACACTCAATAACCGTATCAGGCAGATCAATATTACTGTTCCTACAAATGTGATCCATTACCTATTCATTGTCTAAAAGGACTGTGATGTCCGAAACGACCGTGAGGTTGTGGTAGCCGTGATGTTACGTTATGTTGAAATGCGAATTTCAAGCAACTTGGATGCATATCATATGGAAGACTAATAAAATTGTCAAGGGAAGAAGAAGAGAACTTATAATATAATACTCCATACAAGAAGCCAGCAAATGTGATTATACATAAATATGTATAAAACGAATTGGTGATGTCGCGCTAATCTCAACTCCCATTTTCAAGCAAATTGGATGCAAAGCATATAGGAAAATTCATAAAATTGTCTAGAAGCGAAGTAATAATAATATAATACTCCATACAAGAAGCCAGAAAGTTTTCGTTTTGTCATTGAACTCACATTGAAGATGAAGGCAAATTTTCAGTAAAAATATTTACTTACTGAATTCAAACCTATTATCAATTTCATTTTGTAAGAATATGATATTATGTAATAGATGCAGTACATAACATCAATTGTGATTTAAGTTAAATTAGTTTTCTCTCTATTTAGGTAGGTATTTTTATAAATTCAATAAATTATCAAGTGTATTAATGCATATTACATAAATAATTAATGTATCTTGAATCTTAGTATCTCGTATTAATTAAAAATTCTTGTATTGCACTAAAGAGTTGGGATCATTATAATTTGAATAAGTTTAGAAATTACAATATCCCAGTTAGGTATTATGCAGTTTAGTACTGAAAAGTTAACTGAATTAGCTAAGATTGTATTATGTCTACAATTAGGAAAATAAAACATGTGGTATGTACAAAAAATCTAAATGTTTTATCGACTCCAGATTATATTTTTGTATGGAGAGCATTTTATGATTAATTCATTTTTACAATTTTCTGTTCGGTCTCTTATTAATAGTTGTTCTCAATGATAAAAACAGCATGGCTGGTTTAAACTAATACACCATCTCTGTTTTTAAACTTTATTGCTAAATTATGTTGAATATAACGCTTAAAAAAATTCTTCAGATGATTATTAAAATATTTACTGTAATAAATGATGTTTCATTTGATGTTTTAGTTATAATACTCACCTTGTACATTAGTACCGAATAAATTAGATACCCTTTTTATTTAATACTAGGAAACTTTAATGAGGCCATGGCCCAAAAAGTTTACTTATACTTTACCACATTTTCAGTAGGATTAAATATTTAAGTAATACATAGTTTGTGATACAAGTTACTTTTATTTACAAAACATGTCTAGCTATATCTAAGTCTATAATGGTAATGGGGGACATATGCAAGTAAATGCTTGTTGAATTAAACATGCGGTACAACGGCAGCATACTACTTATATACGTGTAGCAGTTCTGCATTGTCATTATTGGTACCTATACCTTCTAGTAGAAGTCGTTTGCTTCATCAAGTATAATATAGAGCTAAAGTCGAACAGGATACGAAAATACTGTATGTTTTACAAGGACTGATCCAGATAGGGTCAAGAGGTCATGACCACACTTAGGCTGGTTCCAGAACCTAGGTAGACCATTAATTAAAACACTAGCATGCAGTTATCCTACGGCAGGGTAGGCGAACCAAAGGCACGCGTGCCATTGATGGCACGCGACACAATATTTTAGGCACGTCGCCGATCATAAAACATGTATAAAAATGTGTTAAGTAGGTATATTATGACGATCGAACTAATCTGAAAAAATAATCTGAAAGTCAAAATTATTTGATGGCACGGCAATGACCCCATTAAACAAAATTTTAGAAAAAAATGGCACATTGATGCACAAAGGTTCGCCTACCCTGTCCTACGGTCTTCTTGTTTGGCCTGACTATGTGACCACCACATGGGGTCAAAGCTGGATCCGCTCTTGCTGTTAAGTATATCGTTTATGACGTGATGTCTCGTATCTCTAAAGTTTCTTGGTGAATTCTAGCTTTTTTGCTCAATCATCACATGTTTCATAATTTCATCTCAAAAAATTGATATGGCAATAATCCATTTCTTCCATGTTGAATCACATATGCCTTACACCGGATTCTACTTTTATATACACATATCTACCGTTCTGTGTTGTCATTATAGGGGCCTATAACTTCTGGCAGAAGCACCTTTGCTTCATCTATAGATAGAGCTAAAGTCGAACAGATACGAAAATACTGTTTGTTATACAAGGACCAGAGGGGGTCGTGGGTCATGGCCCCTCTTTGGGCTGGTTCCACAAGTAAAACGCACGCACTTATCACACTTCTTACTTAGCCCCGATTATGTGAGTATGTGACCACCACCTGGGGCCAAAGCTGGATCCGCTCTGGCTGTTATATCGTATATGACGTGATGTCTCGTATCTCCAAAGTTTCTTGGTGGTTTCTTGCCTTTTTGTTTCATCATTTCATCTCAAAAATAAACAATAACAAATCAAGTATGGCAATAATCCATTTCTAGCAATTTTTTAGAGCACAATCTTAACTTCAACCCCCAAAATTTCAAAAACTATGCACTTATTACACACTAAAGTAAACAAAAACTCGTTAAGTGTCTATAATCTTACAAACATATTGAGAAAAACAGAGAAAAACTCAGTAAATACAATAATCTGAAAATCGGATTTAGCTATCCACGTTAAAAAAGCTGTCCGAATCTCAACCGAATTTTTTTTTATACGGCAACTCATACTTTTTATTTGTCTAATAGGACACTAGATGCACATTTTTTGATTAGCTAAAGGTGACATTGTGCCATTCCTAGTTTTATAAGAGATATAAAGAGAAATGTAGCGTGGCACATTTTCACCCCAACTAAGCAGGTGAAAATGTGCCAACAATATTATGTTTTATTAGACTAAGTATTATTGTTTCTTAATTTTTGATATTCAGAACTCATAAATAAATATATTACCAATATGGTTTTATTTATTAATACTGAAATACCTGTTTTTTTTTGTTGTTAAAATGAAAAAACCTCTAAATGTGGCACATAGTCACCCCGAACGACGTACAAAAAACATATCTTTGTTGAATCCGTTTCCACCAGTGTTATACTATGTGCACCAATGAATATGATTGGTGGATATCAAACGCATCCATAGCATCGTAGCACAGCACATCTCTGGTGGAAAAGCACCCTTAGGCAGGCTAAGTTTTGCGTCGCTGGTGGTCCCACAAGTCGGCTGTTTACAAGGAATTTTCAAAGAATGAGCCGAAAACTTCTGGGGGACATCCCGCTTTAAAAAGCCAGAAAACCCTTGCAGGCCCTAGCAGACTGCTCCTGGTGAAGGGAGAACATCAGGAACCCCGGCAGTTTGTTCCCACAAAATTGTACGATATTCTTAACAACGGACGCGTCCGACATAGGCTGGGGGGTCAATCTTAGCGATCATTACCAAGGGGGTGCTTGGTTGGTCCACCAAAAGAAGTGCCACATAAACCGAAAGGAACTTTACGCAGTCCTTATAGTCCCTCTCGACTTTCAAAGATGTCGTCAGAAGAAAATCGGTTATGGTTCAGTCAGACAAAACTGTAGTGTCGTACATTCGAAATCAGGGCGGTACAAGATCTGTGAACCTATTAGAAATTACTCCGATTTCACTCCGACAACCAACTTCCACGACCATTGCGAGAGCTATGGCATTCAACAGACCACAAGTACAACGTTTTTATGTAAAACTGTCTGCGTTAATGGACAAATATCAATACCCAGCCCAACCCGTGTACAATATGGACGAAACGGGGATTTCAACAGTTCCGAACCGACCACCCAAAGTTTTGTCTATAAAAGGAAAACACGCTGTGAATTAAATATCCAGTTCAGAAAGAGTCATTAATGTGACTGCGGTTAATGCAGTGTCAGCAACAGGACATTTCATTCCGCCGGCATTCATTTTCAAGCGAAAAAGGATGAAAGCTGAACTGATCGATGGAGCGCCAGCAGGATCCATAGGGATGGTTTCAGATTCAAGCTTCATCAACGGTGGTCTGTTCATAGACTGGCTGGCGCATGTTAAGGATCATGCCAAACCAACGACAGACCAACCCGTTCTGCTGATTCTCGACAATCATGTATCCCATTGCTGCATAAAAGCTATAGACTTTTTTCGTGAATATCACATCGTGACTTTGACACTACCACCCCACTGTAGCCACAAAATGCAGCCCCTTGATAGGGGCTTTCACGGCGCTGCTAAGAAATATTATGCCACCGAATGTGAGAAATGGTTCAGCAATGGTCAAGCAACGTTACTGAACGAGACTACGTAGAAGAAAACTGTGCAGTTGATATGGATGAAGATACCCGGTTCATAGTTAATGATGTGCCAGGTTGCTCTAGAATTTCTCAGCTTACTTCACCCTCACATAACACTGGAATGGAAATGTTAAAAGCAAGCGTTCTGAAACGTTCTAAACGTTCTGAAGAGTCCATCGCTTGATGAAATTATACCAATCCCGAGGACTCGAAATCATCAGAACTTCTAACAGGAAGCACAAACAAGCTGAAGTAATCAGCAGTTCATACTCTAAGAACCAGCTGGAAAAAGAAAAAGAAGGAAGGAAGAAGCCTAGTCCAACAGAAGCACCTAAAAGAGCTAAGAAGATATTCAAAAAACCAAAGACTCAGATAAAAAAGAAAAATTTGGCGGTGTGGAGGATGTACTGAAGTTTTTAAGGAGCCTATGGTAGAAGACTGGATCGAGTGTATTAAATGCCAAGTCTGGTGGCATGAAAAGTGTACCGATTACCTGGGATTTGGAACATGCAAGTGTGATTTATGCAAGTAATAATACTTAATAAAACAGTGCGCAATCTTATCGTAATCTTACACATCGGGGTGTATAAGATTGCGCAAATGTCATTTTCTCTATTTTTTTGTATTCCGTAAAAAAAATCATATTTTCTGAAATATAAGTATTAAGAATTGTTACCATATACAATAAGACTGATTATTATTAATAAACAAACCTTTGATTATTCATTATGTTTAATTTAAATCTGCAATTGATTCAAAACTGCGCAAACACACACCACCCTACCCTAGTTGATGTTGTGGTAAAAAGTTAACATTGCCAAAGGCCATAACATTATCACCAGGTCATCATTTATGTCAACATGATAACTTTTACAGCTTTTCAGCACTTTCTTTTGAGTCAGACACTGGAGTGGAGTGGAGTGAGACATTGGAGCAGAATACGACATAGATCCAGCTCATTATTCAGAATCAGACCATGATGTTCCCTTATCCCATATTATACGAACCCTATTTCCTGCTGCAGATGAAGTTAACTGTGAATGAGTACCATCATTATCAGCGATTGCACTTTTACTGTCACCAGCCGTTGAATTGCCATTTTCTGTGCAAGCAAATTCAACTACACCTACCACTCCGAGCTTATCAACAATCTGCAAAACGAGCAATAACTTCGTGTACAAGACCCAAACCCAGATTTTGTGACTATACATATTTTTATTAAGGTGGTAAAAATGCCTATTTCGATTACTGGAGCTCTAATTTACGATATCCATAGGTCTCTGACATAATGCTACTAAAAAAAGTACTAGCAAATCCAGAAGTCCATCCACTTTACTGACAACAGCGAAGAAGGTCTTGAGATAAGTTTCACAAAGTTCGTCCACACACAGGAAGAACACCAGTAAGTATAGTATTGACGAGATGACTTGTCTGATCACTCTTGATGAAATGGTTCGATAACAAGGCTTTGACCTTAGTGAGTTCTTTTGCTGATGGTTATCCAGTTGGCAGTTGGCAGGCCAGTTGGGGTTTACGAAGGAGCAAAAGTCGACGCAGGCGAAACAGATGTAAGTTGCCTCAAGTTGTGAAATATTACAGTGCACATTGAGGGTGTGTTGATTTATCTGATATACTCATTGCTGTCTAAATGAGTGTTTTTTTTTTGTAGTGGTAGGACTCCTAGCAGAGTCCGCCTGGGGAAGTACCACACCTTTGCCAGTTATTCTACCGCCAAGCAGTAATGTGAAAACATTACTGTGTTCCGGTTTGAAGGGCAACGTTCCTAGAGAAATTACACGGCTTAGAGATATAACTCTTATCTCTCTTATCTCTTAGATCGCTGGGTGATGAGGGCAGTGCAGTTCCAATAGCAGCGTATCACTGTGCTGTTATGTGGCAGGCATGTTGCTTACCATCATGCACATATCCTGATCGTTTCGTCACTATTATTTAAAAAAAAATGAAAACCAGCTGATGGCAAATGGGCATATTTGCTCAGATTATTCTGACATTTGCACCAATAACGCATGGCTGTTTTACAGCCGTCATAGTGCCCAAAGACGTCTGAAAAAGATAATGAGGTTGAAAGAGTTTCGCTGCTAGATTAGATTTCCATGTCAATCTCATCAAAACATTGTTACATGCAGAAACATGCCAGGTGCAAAGCGAAATCGTAAAAAAAACACAATTTTGAGTCGGCTCAAAATAGGAGACTTCAGCTATGGCGGAATGGAACACTTTTTCAATATTGTTGAAAAAGGATGCAAGCTACCGTCTATGCAAGACGGCATACTCAACAATTGCATGCTTGAAATGCAATACCCGGTTGTGTTCGACCAGAAAACGTTTTTTTTCTGTGATCTTCATGTAAAGTAATAAAAAACTAAGCTTTACTTGTTTTTCGTTGCCTTGTCCTTGTAACAATATTAGGTCTCTAACTGAAGTATAATTTAAGATTAAGTAGTTGAATAGAAACAACAAGTTCACTTAGTTAGATTTTATTGTTATCTAAAATTTTACAGAAAACCACCAGACGGGTGGTGAAAATTAATAGGTGATATCCAAGGGTAGTAGCAGTACGGGGTAGTCTAGGGTAGAATTTAAAGAGAGGGGGTCGGGGTCGTTTTCCAATCGAGTACGGAATTAGCTTGCTATTCGGGTGGACACACTGGCCTGTGTTAGCCAGAAAGTCAGTGTGTCAGTGTTAGAAATTTGTTTACAAATTTTGTTCCTCAGTATTTTTCCACCACTGTAATCAGAACCCTAAGAATCCACACCGCTGTTACTTTTTGCAGATCTAATAATTTTGTGAGCAACATCCGTCAACATGCGTGGATCGCTCGTTTTGTTATATTTTGTTAATTTATGTTACTGGTGGTATGGACTGACGCGATAAGTTACAATCAACAAACAGCCAAATAATGTTACAATATGTTACCGTGTTGCAGTGTTGCTAAAAAAAAAAGGAAATGCAGTGTGGATGCACGGTTAAACACGACATTGTTTCAAACAATATTAACTATAACATATGTTCTAATTTAAAAAGGCCTTATTAAGGACACAATTTTTAATGACATTTCTCAAGTAACATACAGCCTTTATTTTCCGTAATTTAACTGTTCTTAATATCGGAGGCCACGACTCACTGGCTTGTTGCGCCAACCTAGTCAGTTTCTTTAAAGAAAAAACATCCTTTCAACTTTTCAACTTTAAAAAAAACATCCATGACAACGACCAACTTCGATTTGTTGTATTTTAAATAACATATTGGTGTCTTTACATTAAACCAATAAATACAATTTTTAAACCATTACAAAGTATATTTATACAATTTTTACACCTATATTTGAAATAGAGGATAACACTTTATTTTTGTACACGAAATCCATGCTCAAGAAGTAGCGAGCATGTAAACACTTAATAATAGTTGTTAGTCGTACTAAATCTTACAAAAGGTTTGTGACTTGTGAAATCAAATCTTGCCCACCCAAAGGTGGGCTCGGCATGTCAGATTAGAATTGGCTTTTTTCAAAACTTCAAATATCAGCAGGCCATTTGAGTTGTTAATAAATTTTATAGAAACAAATCATTACACATCATCTCATTACTTTCTGACGTTATTTCGTAAAGTTATTGCAGTTTAAAATCAAACAGCCCATGGGCGGTCTCGGCGTGAAAGTTAAAAAAATTGCCCGCCGATGGGCGGGCTCGGCGCTGAATGAGTTAATTTTGTATGTCGATGATGCTTGAGTAATGTCCCAATCAAATTTAATATTAGATCAAAATTGTAAGTTATTTAAAACAGGGATTTAACATAAAAGAGTTAGTTTTAGCAATATAAATAGAGGGTCGTTGGTTTAGCAATCTTAAAAGATGATAATTCTGTTCGTATCAGTCAAAAACAATGTATTAAACATTTAGTAAGTAAATTTAATATGAGTACTGCACACTCCAGCAGCACACCAATTGATGTAAATGTTCAATTAACTAGACATGTTGACAATAAATAGATTGAATTTCCTTACAGAGAAGCCTTTGCTGTTTTTATCTACAGACCAGATATTACACATGGAATAAATTTGTTAAGTAGATATATCAATAATTCTAGTATAGATCATGTTAATCACCTTAAGAGGATTATTATGTCTCTTATAAAAAACTAAAAATTATAAGGTATCAAGGCAGTGAAAGTTTAATAGGATATTCATATTTAGATTTTGCTGGGGATTTAGAAACAAGAACATCAACTAGTGGTTATACTTTTATGTTAAATGGGGCCTATATTTTGGTCCAGTCAACCTTGTGATAAAATAACAAAATTGTGTCAAAAGAACCTTGTGCTGCCTTATCAAAAACTGAAGCTGAATTTAAAGCGGGTTGTGGTGAAGCCGCTAAGAATCTTTTATGGTTAAGAATTTTTTTTCAAAGAAATTGATATTAATCAAAATTGTTCAACTCTGTGTATTGATAATCAAAGTGCAATCAAAACTAATAAATAATCCTGTGTATTATAAAAAGAAGCTGTCTTGGAAACCACAGATAGCGTTGACCAGAAGCTTGACAGAGTGGTGGATGTCCTACGTGATGAGGGCACTAAGTTCTGCAAAATGCGTAGCAAAGGCAGGAAGTCAAAGCTTTCGACGGAGACTCTGAAACTCATGGAAGAACAACGCAATCCCATGTTAACTTCGTCAGAACAAGGGGCTCTTAATAAGAAAATTACCAAACTTGTACGACGTGACCTCCGACCAGCTAACTCGCTCTTGATTGTAAAATCAATTGAGCGAAATCGGGGGTCAAAAGTGTTCGTCAAGACGTTAGGTGACCTGATGAAGTTAACCACCTCGGCGGGGAAAGTCATTTCATCCTAGTCGGAAATCCTATCGGAAGTAGAAGACTTTTACAGCCAGCTGTACGCATCGCATGCTCCTCATCTCCAACAAAACAAGGACAAAAGAGCCACTCTTACACGTCACTACACCGAAGACCTGCCTGAGATAAGTCTGGACGAAATTGTGATGGCTCTTGGGCAACTTAGGAACGGAAAAGCCGAGGGTGAGGACGGAATTACTACGTAACGTAGTAGGATCAATTCCAGGATTCATTGTCATATTTTGTAGGAGAGTTTGTAACGTCCTAATACTCGGCATTGGCAAAAGTGTGCTAAGGTATCTAAAAGCTTTAGGCGATTTTTTTATAAATAGCTAAAGCTACACTTTTGCTCAATTTTGTACAACGTTTTCCTTTAGGTTTTCGTTTTTTATTGGATATGGAAGAGTCAATTAGGCTCTTTAGCACTGGAGATGAAATATTATCTATCTGATCCGCCTTTTTCTGCAGGTTTTGAATTAGAATTCGACTTTTTGTCAGCTTTTTCATTAATTTCTGCTTCCATGGAGTTAAACGCTCTGGCCTTTCTGAAAATTGCGTGAAAATTAGGATGCAAAACAATTATTTTTACATGAGAATAGAAGGTGAGTGATTAGTGACAGGTTAATTAGGATTAGATTATCATTATTCAAAGAAAAAATAACGATTTGTAAAAAAAAACAAGTCTGTAAATGCTTACGTGAAGTTTGTAGCATTTTTTCTTTTAAATCATTCTCAATCAGAATTTCTGAAGTAGAAGTTAAAGGTTCTGCAACAAAGAAAAAGAAGAGTAAGCGGCTGGTAATACACAAAATTAACATTTCAATAAATTTAATTTTTATAGTTCAATTAAATGTATAAAAAATGCTTCCTTGAAGTTTGTGACATTTCTCCTATTAAATCATTCTGGATAAGAATTTGGTTTTATACATGGTGACACCGTTGATGCGTTTCTAGTAACTTGTCCTTGACACATATCTCGCGCTTAAACTTTAATTGTAAATATCTAATTTACTGTTTTAAATCCTTAGCTAGGTAATTAAGTAATTTAATTATTCGCGAAAAAGATTTACGCATTATTTTTGTCGTTTATTTAGTGTAATTTATTGTACGAGTCAGTGTCAATTAGATTAGGTTAGATACCGCGATAAAGACGCCTTTTTGTTATGTACTTTTGTGTTGTGATTTTGTTTTGTGAGTAGTTATTTAATTGGTGTTGTGGAACTCCATAGTATGCAGGCATGACTTTAGTTTACACAGAAACCCATCAAATAGCTGCCTTTGCGATAACCATTTGTCGCCCAAAGCAAGTCATCGACAAAGTGCAAGTTTCCCAGAGCATCACAGATTTCGGCTTCACCTAGACACTTATTGGCAAGCATTCGTTTTCATTTTTAATAAGGTTTAGTGTTCGCGAAAGTGGCGGTCACGTGGACCATTTTAAAAATGCAGATCAAAAAAGTTTCGCTCCGATGTTTGTACCTAAAATTTCAAAGGATTACCCGGCGCCGCGCCGCGCCGGAGTAGGCGCGGTGTTGCCGCTCCGTGCGTAGAGGCATGTAGAGGTAGAGGTGTATAGGTACTTACAACTTACAACTATCCCTACAACTAATAGGTACCTACCTAGTTACTGTTTTTAAGGCATTGTAACGGTCTGCCGTCTGCCAAGCTGTATGCCGAGCCAGCCAAGCCAAGCCAAGCCAAGCCAAGCCAAGCCAAGCCAAGCCAGCCATGTCAAGCCAAGCCAAGCCCTGCCATGCCAAAGCCTAGCCGAGCCCGGCAAACGAGCGAGTTAATTATTAAATTCAGTTGATTGTGACGTCACGTCCGACGGTTATGATGCATGTAGGCGAGCGTCGCCATTTTGTTACCGCCCCAATCGCGGTGGGGCGAACGGAGTGATTATAGTGCGGACAGGGCAGTTTTGGGAGGGAATTATTCTGTAACGTACCGTAGCTTAAGACGGAACTCTGTCCACATATAAACAGATAAATAAAAGAACTAATTATCGAACACGCTGTTTCCATCTACCACCTTCTGTTTCACTCAGAAGTGGGATAATGAAGCGAAATCACCAGGACTCAAATGGTCAAGGTGTACGTCCACCCGGATGGGATCCTTCACGTCGCTACCGAGAACAAGATGAAGACAGTGATTCTACACCACAGCCTGCCAGAAAATTACTAAAAAACTTATTAGAGAATGAGGTCACGAGAGCGATTCACGACCTTGATCGAGACGACACTCTGTATATGGGGCGAAACAAGAATCATCGTGCTGCGTCACTCATCCCGGAGTTCGATCCAGATGGCGAAGATTGTACAGTAGCGGCGTGGCTAAAGAAAATCGACCAACTCGGAGACATACATAATTGGAGCGACAAGGTCAAGGCATTTCATCTCCAAGATAAACTACGCGGCCAAGCTCGCAAATGGTACAACAGATTGGACGAGTACAATTATTCCTGGGACGAGTGGAGGCAAATGCTACTACGTGCTTTTCCCAAACACCGTGACTACAGTGCATTGCTGGACGAGATGATGCAAAGACGAAAGGTACCCAACGAAACTATGACGAAATATTACCAAGACAAGGTCGCCATGTGCTTCCGCTGCAAATTATCGGATGGCGCCAGTGTTTCGTGTATTATAAGAGGCCTACCCGCTTCTTTACAAGCAAACGCACGCGCCTTCCAATGTGAGCGACCTGACGAACTGTACGAATCTTTCCTCTGTGCCCTTGACGACTATCGAGGTCCAGCACCAGAAATTCGGGTACAGAACAAGGATGTGCGACTAGTACCTTCAGAAAAGAAGATTTTCTCGGAAAATGACCCGTGCCCTCGCTGTAAGAAAACGGGTCATATGTTGCGAAATTGTACACTCCCTGATCAACGGGTGTGTTTTAAATGTGGCAAGCAAGGCCATATTGCTACCCGCTGCAACAACTCATCATCTACCACATTTCAACGGTCTGCGGTCGAAGCAAACAACAACGCCACAAACAACAGCGTCAAGGACATCAAGTTAATTCAAAACTATAATGATATATATAAGAAGACAGCTGAGATTAACGGAGTTTACGTGAAGGCCTACATTGACACCGGAAGTCAGGTGAATGTCATGAGCAGTCAAATTTCAAAACTATTGTCCCTTGTAAACACACCTGCAAGCACAATTTTGAAAGGATTTTCTGGTGGATTAATCACAACCCGCGGAGAGGTAAAATTTGACTTGCGGATAGATAACATTCTAGTTCAATGTGAAGCATTCCTAACAGATGCGGAGATGGGAGACATCCATTTATTAATTGGACAGCCCGTAATAAATGCCAATAATATGTCACTTATTGTGAAGAATGGTACAGCCATACTGATACAAGAACCTGATGTAATGCCAGGAATAGACGCAGCTGAAGAAACTCAAAAGTTTAAGGTGGTCACAGCACACCGAGAAGTTTTACCGCCTGGAGCATCCATTATTAAGGTCCATGTCCTGGGAAACCGCAAGGACAACAACGTCTGCACCACAGTACGCCACTTCGAGCTCAAAGGAGTTTCTTACTCCTTGCCCGCCACCTTACTTCGAGGCAGCACCGGACACATCAAAGTCGTCAACACCGGTGACCAGGACGTCGTGTGGGAGGTCGGCCAGGTCCTCACGCGAGCCGAGAGCTGTGAAGAGTCAGGAGCAATAAGCCAGGTTAGCCAAGCCATGCCATTTGTACCTAATAAGCCAACTTGCCAATTACTTAGCCAACTTGCCTGAACTACCTAATGCGCCTACCGTCTTGGCCTTAAACCATGCGGCAACTCTTAACATAGGCGGCGTTTTACTAGCTGATATTAAAATGGGGAATTTAAATAAAGATGAGCACAATAATTTAATTAGTTTGCTGCTTAAATATAAAAATAGTTTTGCTAGTAGCACAAAAGATCTCGGTTGTACGAGTTTAGTTCAAATGCCAATTAATCTCACTACGGATCAGCCTATTCATCGACAACCTTATAGGTTATCTCACTCGGAACAGAATATAGTTAAATCTAAAGTCTCGGATTTATTAGACGCAGGTATTATTAAAGAATCCGAATCTAACTATGCATCGCCAGTAATATTAGTTAAGAAAAAAAACGGCGACAGCCGGTTGTGCGTTGACTATCGTGCACTTAACGCAATAACAGTTAAGGATCGATATCCTTTGCCTAACATCGAGGATCATATATCCAAATTAGCCGGCAAAAATATTTCACATGCTTAGATATGGCTCAAGGGTACCATCAACTAGGGGTAAAACCGGAAGACACACATAAAACAGCTTTCATATGTCAAGCTGGTCAGTATGAATATCTCCGTGTCCCTTTTAGTTTAGCCAATTCTCCATCGGTTTTCATGAGATTAATCAACAAAATAGTGAATTCAATCCAAAATTCTACTAGTGAGGGTACTTGTAGAAATGACAGTTCGGGCGAAATTCTGGCTTTCTTAGATGATCTTTTGCTACCCTCCGTAGATATTAAATCTGAGCTTGAAATTCTAGAAACCGTCCTTAATAAGTTCGAAAACGAAAACCTTAAACTAAATATGAAAAAGTGTACATTTTTGGAAGCTCAAGTGACGTACTTAGGACACGAAATATCTGAAAATGGTGTACAACCGGCAGAGTCAAAATTGAGCGCGGTGTCTCAGTTTCCTGTGCCCAAAAATGTACATGAAGTTCGACAGTTTATCGGGTTATGTAGTTATTTCCGAAAATTTATTTACAAATTTGCACAAATAGCTCGACCATTAATGGAATTAACAAAGAAAGATATACAATGGAACTGGGGTAGTAAACAAACCGAAAGTTTTGAGGAATTAAAGAAATGTCTTTGTTCAAAACCCGTGCTGGCAATATACGATCCCACGTTGCAGACAGAGATACATACAGATGCTTGCAAAGTAGGTATAGCGGGTATATTATTATGCCTCCTCTACACGTCGGCGGACGCGTCCGCCGATACCATCGGCGGACGCGTCCGCCTACGTGTAGAGGGAGTGATTTGCTCGTCTGTGGTAGGTATTTGACGTCGGCAGACGCGTCCGGCACTTATCCGTTTGTTGTCGGTTTTTTGTTGTACGGATCAAAGGGATCTGGCGCGGGCGCCCGGCGCGAGCGTGCGGTGTGTCCACACGTCTGACGACGCATCAGTGTTCAGCGGGAAGCGAGTGAGAGTGCACGCGTGATTTTCGCCGTTCTTTTTTACCTACCGCCGTTTTTTTCGCTTGTTGAAATGGCAAACATGAGCACAGAGGAAACATTTAAATTTCTGGAGCTGTATCAAGCAGAAAACTGCCTGTGGAATCCCAAAAATAAATACCACAAAAATAAAAATGTTGTAAGTACACAATTCATTCATTTTATTTAACTATCTACTTACAAATTCAGTTGAGTTTACTGTAAATTGGTTATTAGATATTAACAATGTGGATTTATGACGGGTAGGCAATTGTTATTTTAGTTCGAATTAAAGCCGCATTGAAACACGGTCAAAGTTATAATACAGTTTTATGTGAATGGGTATTTTGATCGTGTTAACGCGACACACGACAACTTATTTTGACCACCTGTTATTATGCCCATTGATATAACCACAATGATTATACTTACTTATTTTATTTTTTCAGATTAATGATTCATGGAAACGTATTGCTGATACGATGGGCATTCCAGTGCATGAGTTAAAAAAGAAAAAAGATAATCTTCTTAGTACATTTAGAACGAATTTAAAAAAAAAGAAATGCATCCATTCGTTCAGGGGCGGGAACAGAGGATGTGTATCAGCCCATATGGATATTTTACGATGTGATGGCTGCGTTTTTAACAGATGTTTACGAATCCACAAGTATTCTAAATACAGAGGAAAAAGTAAGTAAAAATAAAACATTCTTTATTTTTGGATTATTTATTTATTTGAGTAGCCAACACAACATACATTTCTATATACTTATCTTAAATTTATAGGTATTTAGATACTACTAGATTACTAGGTACTTTTGAATTAATGGTTATTCTCGTTAATATATCTGGTAAATTTTAATCGCGTTTCAACTGCACATGTAGGCGCTCTTCGAGGTATAGGTTGCAGTGGATCGAATGTTCCCGTGTAATTTTGTCTCCAAGACCCTGGTTGGATTAATTCTCCATTGAGATACTTATCTTCTGAATTTGGGGGACTGTACAAATGTTGAGATGTTTTACTTTTTCTTAAGAAATTGTGTAACAAGACACATGTCATTGTAATTAAAGATGCTTAGTGATATTCAAGGGTATAGGCTTTTGAAAATTCTGAATACGCTAGACATTATACCAAAAGTATTTTCGACTGCTACACGCGAACTAGAGAGCTTTTGATTGAATAATCTCTCTGGAGTACCAAGAGCGTGATGCCCTGGAAATGGTTTCATAATATGTGTACTCAATGCAAATGCGGCATCAGCTAAAAATACATAGGGTAAGCTTGTATTACTATTGGGTAAGCAACTAGGAGAAGGCAAGTTGATCACATTTGTGTCAATTTTTTGCTTTAAAACACTTTGATTATAGACTCCACCATCGCTAATTCGCCCTGGGCAACCTATATCTACAAACATAAAGCAGTAGTCACTATCAACTAGTGCTAAGAGTACAATACTGAAATGCCCTTTATAATTGAAGTACTCCGTTGCGGTATTGGGTGGCGGTAGAATCATGACATGTTTCCCATCTAAAGCGCCAATACAATGAGGAAAATTAAATCCTTTTGCCTTTGCAAGCCATTCATCCGTAGTGTTAGGTATCTGAAAATAAAAATATATAGTCAATTTAAAAAAAAAAAACGCTGGTTTGCTCTTTAATGTAATATTATTATTTAAATATATTTTTATTGAATTTTTTCTTTCCCAGACACAACCTGATTTGTATGAAGAGGATAGCGCTTCTAACGTGCAGGTTAGTGATAATATTCCGGATGCTAAAAACGAAGACCATAATGATGCCGACATCCCTACTACATCTCAAAACAAACCAATTATTCAGTCACAAAAACGTCGTGCTAAAAGATCCACCCGAAATGCAAGAAGCCAATAAAAAATGAGTACTGCTTTTACAGCATTAAATAAACCATTGGCTAACAAAGAAAACATAAAAGAAGAAGACGAATGCGATTTATTTTGTAAAATGTTGGCAAAACAAATAAGGGAGTATCCAAAACTTGAAAGGAAGAAATAATGTACGAGCTTCATGGTGTTATGATGAACAGACGTCGTCGTTACAACACGATGCAGGGTAGATCATATGCTGTTTCTTCTCCTTCACAAATAATCCTCAGTCGACCTAGCACGAGCAACAGCATGTATCTATCAACACCGTCACCTGTATACGTAGTAGACTCCCCCCATTCAGTTCAGTCACCACCACAAAATATGGCCAATCAACAAACCGAAATGGTTAACATTATTTCACAAGAAGTACTTGTACCACAAACAAGTAAAATGTATTACGAAAGCTGTTTAAATATGACGGACGATAATAACACCGATCACCCTTAATTTGTCAAAGCAAACTGAAAGTACCTACTTACCTATTTGTCAAAGCAAAGTTTTTGTAAACTGTTGATTATTCATTACAATACAATTAATAATAAAGATTTTGGATTAAATTATGTGGTTTACCTTCACTAAATCCTTTAACACGTTATTGAGCGCTAAACATACTTCAGGAACAATAATGGATATAACTTGGCTTGAAATTTTAAACAGGTAATGCAAGCTTCTATAGCTATCACCAGTAGCTAAATATCTTAATGTTACTGCCAAACGCACTTTCACTGGAATGGCATCCCTCCAATCTGTATCTTTTTTAGCAATCGTTGGAGATATCTTTTGTAGTAAATATTCAAAATCGCTGCTAGACATTCGAACAAAATTATTAAATTCTCCAGAGGGCTCTGCATATAGTTCTGCAAACTGGTTTTCCATGCTATTCCTGCGAAGAAACAGAGTAATGTAAGAAGTCGTTACCTACGTTAAAAAAAAACTTTTAGAAAAGAGAACCGACTTCAAAACACTAACCCGTAAGAATATCCAAGTATATTGCCGAAGGTCATCATTAAACTAAGAAGTATTATATACTATAACCTCTACCTAAATGTAACAAATCCTTTTATGAAAACCGCAAACATACATACAAACATACAGGTCAAACTGAGAACCTTCTTTTTTTGAAGTCGATTAAAAAGCGTACAAGTTATATTATGAATAAAAAAATCCCACTTACTTTGTTCGGTTTCTATGTATAGTCAGCATCCACCACCTTCTTCTTCTCCATTTTTTTTTAATAACTCTATTGCGATAGACGCTTAAATAATACTTGTAGGTACTAAATAAATAAATAGCTGCGGCAGCAACGGTCTCTATATCCATTCTGCGTGCGTACGTGTTGCATCTGACGAGAACCAACATAGACTGAACGACCTGGCGACGTGTTGACGGCTCGTAGAGATTCATCTGCGGATGCGTCTGCGGACGTCTGCAGACAAATCTGTCTACGTGTAGAGGAGGCATTACAAAAACAACATGATGGAACTTTAAGACCGGTGATGTACTTTAGTCGAGTAACATCGAAACATGAAAGCATTTATCACAGCTATGAACTCGAAACGCTGGCCGTAGTAGAATCTTTGCGTAAATTTCGTGTTTATGTTGTGGGTAAACCAATAAAAGTTGTTACAGATTGTACAGCTGTGCGTTCGACCTTGACTAAACGTGACATAATTCCGCGAATTGCGAGATGGTGGTTATTGATACAGGATTACGATATGACTGTCGAATATAGGCCAGGTGAACGCATGAGGCACGTCGATGCCCTTAGTAGGAATCCCATCGACGCGCTAAATGTGAATCGCCTAGAAGTTATGGATTGGTTTTATACCGTTCAGTGTCAGGATGATAAAGTTAAAACCATCATCGACCAATTAAAAACTAGCTCAGCGGACCGTGACTTAACACAAGATTTCATAGTGATAGATGATAGGTTGTATCGTAAAACGCTTGCGGGAAACCGTCTTGTAGTGCCCGGGCCAGCAAGGTGGAAAATTGTCCAAATGCATCACGATGAAATAGGTCACGTGGGGCTAAAACGTTGTTTAGATTTGATAAAAAATGATTACTGGTTTCCTAAAATGACGCGGTTTATTCGAAAGTATGTCGCAACTTGTTTACATTGCGCTTACGGCAAAGGTGAATATGGGAGAAAGGAAGGCATGCTGCATCCTATTCCCAAACCTACAGAACCCTTTAGGACGGTTCATGTCGATCATTTAGGCCCCTTCTGTAAGACAAAGAAAGGTCATGAGTACATGCTAGTTTTAACGGACGCATTCTCGAAGTTTGTTATTGTGGAGCCTACCCGCACAGTGAATTCGGTAGAAACAGTCAGACTCCTAAAACGAATCTTCAGCTTATTCGGGTATCCAGATAGGGTGGTGTCAGATCACGGAAAGGCGTACACGAGTAGGTACTTTAAGAAGTTTGCTACCGAAAAACAGTTCAAGCACACATTAACCGCTATTGCATGTCCGCGCGCTAACGGCCAGGTTGAACGCACAAATTGAACCATCCTTAGCGCGTTGCGTACAACCGACCCCAGTGAAGCCGCCAATAACTGGTCCAATAGTTTGCCTGACGTAGTCTGGGGGATGTAAGGGGTGTAAGGGGGAAACGCTTAACATCTAGCTTCCCCAAATGTCAACCTCTCCTGCGCGTGGTACACCCTGCTGCCAACTAACGAGGCTCTGACGACCGAACCAATGGCGGTATATCCATTAAAAACCAGTCCTAAATTAACCAGGTCGATGACGGGCAGCGGCGTCATCGATGCGAAGGGCTGGTTCCGCGGTCACCAACCCGCCTGCCAAGCGTGGTGACTATGGCAAATACCCCCCCATATGATAGGCACAAAAAGAAACGGCCCCTAGTCCCCGGCGGCTCCGCTATTCCAGGCGCTGGTGGCAGCCTTGGTTCCGGCGGAGCATGGGGTGCTAAGAATCCCCGGCAGACGCCCCGCCACCAAACCCAACGACTCGACCTGGCAACATTTAACGCACGGACGCTGAGGGCCTACGAAAAGATTGTGGAGCTGGAAGAAGAAGTGGACAAGTTGCGCTGGGATATCATAGGGTTATCAGAAGTCCGTAGACAGGGCGAGGACAGGATAATCCTTGAATCCGGCAACTTGTTCTACTACCGGGAGGGAGATCAACAATCCCAGGGGGGTGTCGGGTTTATCGTCCGCAAGTCTCTCGTCAACAACGTGATAATGATCGAGAGTGTGTCGAATAGGGTTGTATACCTTGTACTTAAAATTAGCGACCGGTATTCATTAAAGGTCATACAAGTATACGCACCGACCTCGACACATCCCGACGAAGAGGTTGAGGCCATGTATGAGGATATCTCCAAAGCCATACATGTCTCGCCAACACATTTCACAGTTGTGATGGGAGACTTCAACGCGAAACTGGGCAAACGTAGCGATGATGAGTTGAGAGTGGGGAATTTCGGATATGGGCAGCGGAACCCAAGAGGGCAACGTCTAGCGGATTTCTTGGAAAGGAGAGCCTCTTTATGATGAACTCCTTTTCAAGAAACAACCACAAAGAAAGTGGACCTGGATTAGCCCAGATGGTTCCAAAAAAAATGAGATCGACTTCATTATGACGACTAAACGGCAAATATTCAGCGATGTCTCTGTGATCAGCAAGGTTAAGACCGGCAGCGATCACCGTATTGTAAGAGGCACGCTGAATCTAAACATTAAGTTCGAAAGATCACGTCTAATGAAGTCCACGCTCCGACCAAATTATGCTCAGATCGAAGATTCCGATAACTTTCAACTCGAACTTCAAAATCGCTTCGAATCCTTAGATGAGTGCGTAACGGCGGACGAAATAAATGACAGGCTAGTGGAAACTGTACATGCTGTTGGCAGAAAATTTTATAAGAGCCGACGCCAAAATAGAACCCAAAAACTCTCTGATCAAACTCTAGATCTCATGGCAGTCAGACGAGATATGCGGTTACAGTCTTCGGTCGACATGACGGTATACAGACGGCTCAATAGACAGATCTCTACTTGTGTGCGACGCGACATACGCTGCTTCAATACTTCGAGTATTGAAGAAGCAATCAAGCAGAACAAAGGCTCGAAAGTGTTCGCAAGAGATCTGTCTCTTGGGCAAAGTCAGCTGACCAAACTGAAGACCGATAGTGGTAGCATCGTCTCGTCGAAGCCTGAGATTTTGGAGGAGATTGAGAGGTTCTATGAACAGTTATACACCTCTACGCAAGCACAACCTGTCGTTAGCATGGCAAAGACCCCAGAGCCAAGCTGACCCGACACTTTACCGAAGATATCCCGGAAGTCAGCCTGTATGAGATTAGGATGGCCCTCAAACAACTTAAAACAACAAGGCACCTGGCGACGACGGAATTACGACGGAGCTTCTGAGAGCGGGTGGAAAACCGGTACTTAAAGTCCTCCAGAAGCTGTTCGACTCCGTCATACTTAACGGTAATACGCCAGAAGCGTGGAGCAGAAGTGTGGTGGTGCTCTTCTTCAAAAAGGTGACAACACCTTGTTGAAGAACTACAGACCCATCTCACTTCTGAGCCACGTTTATAAGTTGTTTTCGAGGGTCATCACGAATCGTCTCGCACGCAGGTTTGACGACTTCCAGCCACCCGAACAAGCCGGTTTCCGAAAAGGCTATAGTACCATAGACCACATCCATACGCTTCGGCAGATTATACAGAAAACCGAGGAGTATAATCGGCCACTATGTATAGCGTATGTGGACTATGAGAAAGCCTTCGATTCCATCGAGACCTGGGCAGTGCTTCAGTCTCTCCAGCGATGCCGCATTGACTATCGCTATATCGAAGTGTTGAAGTGTATCTACAGTAAAGCCACAATGTCTGTCCGATTACAGGACCAGTGCACAAAACATATCCAGCTACAGAAAGGCGTGAGACAGGGAGATGTTATATCTCCGAAACTGTTCACTGCCGCGCTGGAAGATGTTTTAAGCTACTGGACTGGAACGGATATGGCATCAATATCAACGGCGAATACATCACTCACCTTCGGTTTGCCGACGACATAGTCATTGTGGCGGAGTCGCTGGAGGACCTCGGTGCTATGCTCAGGGACCTCAGTAGAGTATCCCAACAGGTAGGTTTGAGAATGAATATGGACAAGACGAAAGTCATGTCAAATGTTCATGTCTCACCTGTACCGGTTATTGTTGGGAATACCACACTCGAAGTTGTTGACGAATACGTCTACCTGGGTCAAAAGATCCAATTAGGTAGATCCAACTTCGACAAAGAGGTCCAGCGAAGGATCCAACTCGGATGGGCAGCGTTCGGGAAACTTCGGCACATCTTTGAGTCCAGAATACCCCAATGCCTAAAGACGAAAGTCTTTAACCAGTGCGTGTTGCCAGTGATGGCTTATGGAACTGAGACGTGGTCCTTAACTGTGGGCCTCATAACGAAGCTCAAAGTCACACAGCGAGCTATGGAGAGCTATGCTCGGTCTCTTTGCGCGACAGAATCCGTAATGAGGATATTCGCAAAAGAACGAAAGTGGCCGACATAGCTCAAAGAGTAAGCAAGCTGAAATGGCAATGGGCAGGCCACATCGCTCGCAGAACTGACAACCGATGGGGAAGAAAGGTTCTCGAGTGGCGACCACGAACCGGAAGACGCCGTGTTGGACGGCCTCCCACTAGATGGACAGATGACCTCACAAAGGTCGCTGGAAACCGCTGGTTGCAGGTTGCGCAGGACCGATCGTTGTGGAAATCTAGGGGGGAGGCCTATGTTCAGCAGTGGACGTCTTGCGGCTGATGATGATGATGATGAGTCTGGGGGATAAATAACACTCTTAACGATACGACTGGTTTTAAACCGTACGATCTGATGTTCTCTCGGAGTAGTAGGTCACTATGCGACGTCTCGATTCCAGGGCGCGTTGTCGAATCCACCCAGGCAAAACGCACAAAGGCTAGGCAGCGTATCGAACAGGCTAGTAGGAAAATGAAACGTAATTTTGACAAGCGTCGCAAAAACGGTCACGTATACAAAAAAGGCGACTTGGTCCTTTGGAGACAGGCCCCTACTAGTAGCGCTGCGAAAGTAAACACGAAATTGGATGATCTTTATTCAGGACCCTACCTTGTGATAAAAGTTGTGGGCAATGACAGATACCGGATCAGGAGTATCAAAGGGTTAAGAGGTTACAAGAACTTCACCGGATTAGTGTCCGCAGACTCCTTGCGTCCTTACAGAAGTATAGCTCCGGTGTCTGACAGTGCCAGCAGCTCTGACGAGCAGTTAGAAACTGAAGACCTAATTGATTTGTTGGAAAGTTAATGTCCTCTATCTGTTCCCATTGCGGGGGCAATTGTTGCAGGATGGCCGATTGTAACGGTCTGCCATCTGCCAAGCTGTATGCCGAGCCAGCCAAGCCAAGCCAAGCCAAGCCAAGCCAGCCATGTCAAGCCAAGCCAAGCCCTGCCATGCCAAAGCCTAGCCGAGCCCGGCAAACGAGCGAGTTAATTATTAAATTCAGTTGATTGTGACGTCACGTCCGACGGTTATGATGCATGTAGGCGAGCGTCGCCATTTTGTTACCGCCCCAATCGCGGTGGGGCGAACGGAGTGATTATAGTGCGGACAGGGCAGTTTTGGGAGGGAATTATTCTGTAACGTACCGTAGCTTAAGACGGAACTCTGTCCACATATAGACAGATAAATAAAAGAACTAATTATCGAACACGCTGTTTCCATCTACCACCTTCTGTTTCAGCATTCTTAATTTTATTTACTTACGTAATCGTAATTAGATTTTAAACAAATTTATCTTTTATTTGAAAGGGTTTTGTTGGTTAAATTGTTTATGAAATTCAAATCTTCAAACCAAACCTATCGCGAGAAGTTGTTTTTATTTTATTTTTAAAGAATGTTGTAGGCTAACCAATTCAGCAGGTTTCAGGCTAAAAACGCTAATGCTTTTTGTTATTACCAAGTGTTCTTGAAGTGACGGTTGGTCTAGTAGAAAGAACGGCGACTGCTGATCCGTACCCCCGCACACTATTGACTTTTCAAAGCCATGTGCGTAAGGCCGCTAAATTAAAAACGGCGAAAGAAAACATCTTGAGGAAATCGACATGTACTTTTCGTGGGTATGTGTCATCCACCGAGCTACAGTAGGCCAGCGTAATCACAGAAATCTAAATAATAAGGTACTAGAAGTCGCATGACTGCGTGACATTGTCGCTGCACGGGGACTTGTAGGCCACCAGTGCTCGAGTTGTAGTTTAGTCTTCTTTGAACCGGCAGGCGAAGATGATTCATCTTTAAAACTTGTGTTATGCAGCATAAACAACTATGAAAGTTCTTCCACAACTTGCAATTATACCAATAATGAGATTATATTTCACTGATAGGTATTTTATTTTATTTTAATTGTATTTTTTAATAAAATGAACGGAGCCCAATGATTCACTATGATAGTTATTCATTTTTGGTGTTATCGTCATTTTGCATACCATTTCTGCATACATTAATTAACATCTAAAGTGGTACAAGCATAAACAGCAATGTAATGTAAAATTAAAGATATCGTCTTCGATCTCTTATCTTCCATGGTACAACCGCAGGTAGCGATCGTGAGTTAGTGCTGTGACGGTCCAATTTTACTTGGCCAAAAATAAACGATGAAAATTTGATTTTAAATTTTACATTTTTTGATCGATAAATTAACATGATATATCGATAAAAAAAAATTAAGCAGTTATAACACCCAAACGTAAAATCTTTTAATCCGCGGTAAACATTACTTTATAATTCATAAATTATTGACAAAAGTATATACAAACTAGCTACTATAACGCGCGATTGTTCGTCAGTGCAAAATAAATATTAAGGTAACTGAGGCAGTATTTAGCTATTGTAAGGTTTTATTTTTAAGACTTTATTAGTCTTCATACAAAATTAGTGAGCAACATGGAAGGGAGTAGGCATACACATACATATTTTATACAAAAACAACAAAATGAAAGTCAGATTGGCAACACAACTTATGAGCGACAGTGTTGCAGAGGCCTTGAGATTTTGTTCCCAACAAAACTATCCAGATTTTCAAGACGTTGCTGGTACAGTAAATTTCTTAAAAAACTTAAATAATTTATTTGACATCTTAAACTCACGCACTATGAATCAAATAGGGGAGCGGGGCCTAAAACGTGCACTATGCCTAATGGGGTCCCTAGACGATCAAAATTGCTTGACAAGCACGTTAATTTAACGTGCTTGTCAAGCAATTTTGATCGTCTAGAACGAAGCTTGATGTGCTTGACAAGCAAACTCGATGCTTGATGAAGCTTGATAAAAAATTATATTTTTGCAATGTTTGTCAAGCATGCTTGATCGTTTAGAACATGATTGTCAAGCAACGCATTCAGTGTACTACGGAACGTTATGGAGAGACCACGCGACACGAACAGCGCCGGCGCCAGCGGTGATGATGGCGGCAGCGGCGCAATTAGTGATCGTGATTTTACTTTGTTGTTGATATCATTATACAAAGATGCGACGATATTGTGGGACATTAAGGCTCGGGACTATAAACAAAAATAAAAAGAATATGGCTCTCATGAATATGGTGGATATTTTAAAAAGATATAAGAGTAATTTCAGCATTGAGGAATTGAAGAAAAAAATTTATTTGTTACGAACAAATTTTAATCGAGAACATACAAAATTTAAAAATTCTATTAAGTCTGGAATGGGAGCAAGTGAAGTTTATAGCCCAAAATTGTTTTATTACAACGACTTAATGTTCATAGCAGACGGAACGGAAATCTCGCCAACAATCAGTTCGGAAGGATCACAAGTAAGCTCCCCTTCTTATCATGTTACACTATTATGTACTACGCAGTATTCAAGCATCTATTTTGCCATGAAACTGCTTCTGTTGTATTAAAATATTCGCAAAACTCATCTCGGACTGCTTTGGCTTCAATAGTAGGATTTCCCCTTAACCTTGGTGTAGGGATCAACTCTTGTGATCCTGTTCTCCACGAGCCTGGCCTAATTTCTCCTGTATTAATATTTTCAAAATCAACGTCATTATTTCGAATGTATTTTTCTGACTTTGACAGATAATTATGTAAGTGACAACATGCTAAAACTATTTTACTGACTTTTTGTGGATCTAAATTAACAGATCGCTTAAATATCTTAAAACGTGATGATAAAATCCCGAAGGCATTCTCCACAACGTTGCGGGCACGTGATAATCGATAGTTAAAAATTCTGCGTTCATTGTTTAAAACAGTTTTATTGTAGGGCTTCATGAAATTGGGAGTTAATTGAAATGCTTCATCGCCTATTAAAACGTATGGCTTTTTTTTATTTGTTGATGGTAACTCTGACTGTTCCGGTAGATTCAAACAATTGTCACTGCTGGTGAATTTTGACCAAAATTCTGTATTTTTTAAAACACCTCCGTCAGATATTCTGCCATTTGCTCCAACATTCACCATTATAAACTCTATAACAGAAGCATACAATAGTGAAGTTCCGGCGAACGTCAATAGATGGCGCCACAGTAGAATTAAAACACGCTAACGGTTGTTAACCTGCGATCGACATACATCCAGTGTGTCGTCCATTGCGGCATCCATTCGTAGACTACTCTAACGAATATAGCGGACAGCTGCCTGGCCCTATACCACGTTTACAGAGTAATAGTAGGATCCTCTAACGCATATAGCGGACAGCTGCCTGGCCCTATACAACGTTTACAGAGTACCTACAACAAGTCACAGTATCGGACAGCTGCCTGGCCATACTACGACATCTCTTCCCTCATCTCTGTGTTGTGTCCAATTTTATTTTTTTCTTGGATACTATTAAAGTACTACGACATCTCTTCCCTCATCTCTGTGTTGTGTCCAATTTTATTTTTTTCTTGGATACTATTAAAGTACTACACCGTGTGAATTCTCTCTATTATTCTTCATCATCACCCACTACAACTCGTATTTAGCATTTACAATAGCCATTAAAACAATACTATGTGTTTGTTTATAATTAAAATAGTATGATCCGGAGTTATAAGGTTTCTGTATTCGAACATGTTTTCCATCCACAGCCCCGATCACATTAGGGAAATTCCATCGAGATTCAAATTCCTTTGCAATCTTTTTCCATCTTTCTGAAGATCTGGGTACCTTTAAATAAAAAAATATGTTTCAGAAAATGCCACCACTAACCACATCAAGGAAGAAAAAAAAAAAGAAGATAGTTGTGAAACATCAGTATTATTTTCTGCTGCTACTTCCTATTTCAAGAATCGTACTGAAGATGACGCTGTTGTCATCGCAAAAGGTTGGGCTGTCAAGATTAGAAGATTAGCTGCAGATCAACGCCGATATGCTGAGAAGATAATTAACGATGTTTTATTTGAAGGAGAAATGGGCACATTAACTAGACATGGTGTTACTTTTTTACAAAATCCTTTGCCTAGTCCACTTTCATCTCAATCGCCAATGTTCAGATATAACTCACCTAGTTCCAACCATTCTTATATTTCCGAGGAATCTCCCGCTCCCATTAAATCACCTCTGCCATATCAATCACCATCTCATCAATCTCACAATATTCACCAATCTCCCGCTCCCATTCAATCACCTCTGCCATATCAATCACCATCTCATCATCATCATCATCATCAGCCACAAGACGTCCACTGCTGAACATAGGCCTCCCCCCCCTAGATTTCCACAACGAACGGTCCTGCGCAACCTGCAACCAGCGGTTTCCAGCGACCTTTGTGAGGTCATCTGTCCATCTAGTGGGAGGCCGTCCAACACTGCGTCTCCCGGTTCGTGGTCGCCACTCGAGAACCTTTCTTCCCCATCGGTTGTCAGTTCTGCGAGCGATGTGGCCTGCCCATTGCCACTTCAGCTTGCTTACTCTTTGAGCTATGTCGGCCACTTTCGTTCTTTTACGAATATCCTCATTACGGATTCTGTCGCGCAAAGAGACTCCGAGCATAGCTCTCTCCATAGCTCGCTGTGTGACTTTGAGCTTCGTTATGAGACCAACAGTGAAGGACCACGTCTCAGTTCCATAAGTCATCACTGGCAACACGCACTGGTTAAAGACTTTCGTCTTTAGGCATTACCACCATCTCATCAATCTCACAATATTCAGCAATCTCCCGCTCCCATTCAATCACCTCTGCCATTTCAATCACCATCTCATCAATCTCACAATATTCAGCAATCTCCCGCTCTCATTCAATCACCTCTGCCCTATCAGTTGCCCTCTACTCAGTCCTACAATGTCCAACAATCTTCCGCTTCCAATAAAATTCAATTCCTTTCTAATCAGTCCACAAAATATTGGAGGAATATAACAACGAAGATACAACAGCAGCCGATTTTCTCAGAACATATTCATCTTTTTTAATAAAATTCCTTAATACTTTTGTTAATTAAGATGACTACCTAAATAAAGTGTTAATTTCTACTTACCGCAATGTTTTCTTTTAATTTATCTATGATAGCCTCACAAGTTTCCATTATTATACCTTCTAATGTGTAAGGAGCAATAGCACAAGTAAATTTTAAATCTTCCAAATCCATGCCAGTAGCCAAGAATCTTAAAGTCACAGATAATCGCTGACTAGCTGGAATCGCCTGTCGCATGTTAGAGTCCTGTTTTTCAATGTTTGGCCTAACCATTTCCAATAATGTCTCAAATGCTTCATTATCCATCCTCAAAAATTTTTTTGAAATCATTGGGCTCCGTCACTTGTAGAATCTTTTGCAAATGCTCATGGGTAAATCTATCTCTTAACAAATACCACTGCTTAGACCATCGTCTTGTTCGTTTCTTTTTTGTTTTCTTCAACAAAGCAATTGTGAGAGCAAGAAAAGCCATATCTGCATCTAGAGACATTCTACTACTTTGCAAATGTTTCTGTTTTAAGCGCAAGTTCAACACTGGGTCACTCTATCTGACAAAATGATGCGAATGCTTGACAAGAATGTTTTTTGATGTCGTGACCTCGTCAAGCATGCTTGTCAAGCACGTAAATGCGTGTCAAGCAATTTTGATCGTCTAGGGACCCCATAAAGCGAGCACCTTCTATAACTTTAACGTTTAAAATCTCACGCTTCTCATAGCGCGCAAGGACATTGGTCTCGCCCCCCGCGATCCGCGGCAGTTGCATCGTAGACCTGAGATCGACCACGCGGATCGTGCGACAAAAAAATCAAATTTCGTATTTTCTGATGAAAAAATGCAAGGTATGTACAGGATGTTTTCTGTATTTGTGATTATAATTGACCAATTTCAAAATCCAACATTTGTTTGTTGTCTATTTTGCTGCGTTTAAGTAATATTTGTTTGTATTTAAGTAACATTATATTAGGTTAGTTTCTATATGAACCGGCTTGTGATGCAAAAGCAAAGCGAGCAGGGCAAAGCGGGCCCATGCTCGCTTTGCCCTGTATGGCATGTATGTATGGTGGTCTTGGGAAATGAATTTAAGGCAATTTGTATATGTACTAAACGACTACAAAAAAGCAGGAGGTTCTCAATTCAACTGCATGTCTTTTATTCTTTTAGTAGAAACTAAAAAAAAAAACATATTTTAAACATATACCAATTTTTATGTTTTGATTGATTTTGACCAAAAACAAATCAGCTGTCTCATACATTTTGTAAAGTCAACATTTTTTTCATTTGGATCAACTTCGATTCGACATTTCAGGGTTGACCCCGTAGTAAAAGTTATTTATTAATTAGGAGTACAAGGATATTCTAGAATGTATCCATCGTCTAGATGATTACCAAGTTTGTATATTTACAATTATTTTCAGATGGTGAATAGATATAAACGAAAGACGTTACAAGCTTCCTGGAATGAGGAGTCAATGAAAAAGCTATCAAGTAAGTAAAAGAATTACAACAAAAAATAAAAGCGACGGCAAAAAAATATGGAATCCCTCGTGCAACGTTACAAAGACACTTAAAATCAGGTTCCTGTCTTAAAAAGCTGGGGAAGATTTACACCAGTTTTTAGCACTGAGCAAGAGCTTGAACTAATTGAATATGTTTTCCATATGGATGAATTATTTTATGGATTATCGAAGGAAGACTTTCTTAAACTTGCTTTCGAATTTGCAGAGAAAAATAAAATCGTTCATCCATTCAAGGATGGTGCTGCAGGTTTAGACTGGTACAAGGGATTTGTAGAAAGACACCCTGACTTAACATTGAGAAAACCAGAGCCAACGTCCATTGCAAGAGCCAGAGGGTTTAATAAGCCTCAGGTCTACAGGTTTTTCGATTTACTCGAAGAACAAATAGCAAAGCATGATGTCGACGCTACTCGGTTGTACAACATGGATGAAACAGGAGTTCAAACTTCATCAAACAAACCACCACGAGTACGCAGTGCTACAAAGATCTGAGGGCTGTTATGAGTAGCAAAATGGCTAAAAATAAGGCCCAAAAAGTAGTGACATATTGCTCATCTTGCCTGAATAAACCGTTTCTGTGCCTGGCTTTTTTCAATAAAATACACGCATAATTGAGATATCAATACATAGGCCTTCGATGTCTTAGAGTTGATTAGAGTTGAACCTGTATTATTTAGGATAAAATATTGTACTTTTTCAAGTTGATTGGCATTTCTAAGTTTTTATTATTCATTGTGACAGCTATCTCTAAATTAAAAATAGAAAGAAGCTTGTGTACATCTTCTACTGGTAATAGTTTACGTTTTTTCACGTCGCGCGAATTTTTTCATTGAAAGCTTTTTTTAAAATTCCTATTTTTGTAATTATTAATAAAATACATAGGTACGTGCCATACTAGGTTAAATAATAATACAAATATGTGTAATTTCTCTAAAAAAACTGATTATACTGGTCAATAGTTAGTTACTTTACTTTCTTTGTAGGGCCCAATGTTATAGAGAGAAATATCCTTAATAAAACAACATGTATTGCTATAAATGAATAAACGAAAATGATTATAATATTGTTTTATTTGATAGAATAACGTATAGTTATGGTTAATTTCGAGATCTTTAGAAAATTTTATACGTTTCCAACGAAAAGCATCATAAAATTCTTAACTGTCATGTCAGATAAAAACCAAGCCAAACGTTTTATTCTACAGGACCACGCGGCTCACTTCCCATTAGTTTTTGTTCGAATACAGTGCTCTTCGGCGAGTAATTTGCATTTAAAGTGAAGCCCCATCTTGGCTCACGGGTGACCACCGTGGCCTGAACGGTACAGTACGAAATGGCTCACCGGTGTCCCCGACGGCCTGAACGGAAAACACGTTTTTTAGCTCGGCATTCAACTTTTTTTGGGAGATTTCTTCGATTTTTCCGTATCGCACCTACTAAATGGATTTCATTTTTTAAAAGCTCTCGTGCTAAATTGACGCTTGTGTACCAGTTATCTGTATAAAGCGTGTGACCTTTATTCAACAGATCAGATCAGAACAGATCACTGCACAAATTCATGACCACTGAGAAAGGAGTTGTGTTTGTACTGTCATTTTCTTTGCCGGCGTAAACATTTATTTTATATGTGTAGCCGGGGATCGTGCACAATTTATATTCTTTTATCCCATACTTATGCCTTTTCTGTTTGTTATATTGTCGGAAAATTATGCGCCCTCGAAAAGGGATCATACTCTCGTCTATGCACAGTTCTTCGGTCGGCGTGTAATTTTCCTGAAAGTTTAAATTCAAAGCTTGTAACAGCCATCGGCTTTATTGGCTTCATCATCAAGGGAAAAATGCAGCATCTGTAATATTATCTCGAAGCGATTCCGAGACATTACTGTTCGGGGAAATGTTTGGGCTAGTACTTTGTCAGTCGTCCAATAATCTGATAACCTAGATAGGGGAAGGTTCTTTAAAGTGGCCTAGGCGGGTAAAGTGGTCACCTACTTTTTAAAACACTAACCAACTAGCCCCATCTGTTAACGGCATGTTAAAACATTCATTGCCCGACGCCATATTGTTCCAGTAAACGTCGACACGCTTGGTTCACGCGGAAAGATTTTATTACAAAAAAAGTGATTTTTGTGGTCTTTGATCTAAGGTAAGTGGTTCAAACATTGGGATAAATTATTGTGCTTAATAAAAGTTAAAAACAATGTGATATTTTATAGGTTTTGTCCCTATAGTGAGCTAGTTATTTCACGACAAACTTGGATAATATAACCTCACTAGACATTAGATACGTTTTTTTTTCGTCGCGTGGTGTTTCGGGTAAAGTGGCCTACTCAGTAGATAGGTAAAGTGACCTAGTAGGCCACTTTACCCGTCTTAGTTATAATTTTTCCAGTAAATGTAAATAATGTTGTGAATTGTTTTAGATATGCCAAGTACATACAAACGAACAACGCATCAGCAGACATGGGACTCAGATTCAATGGAAAAAGCTATAAAAGCTGTAAGAAACGAAGAAATGGGCTTCCTCAAGGCTAGCAAAGAATTCAAAGTTCCTCGATCGACGCTCAAAAGACGTGTAAAAGGGATAAACAAAGAAGCTGTTGAAAGTAAAAAATATTGGGGTCTTGCCGGCCAACTTTTAGCCCGGAGCAAGAAAAAGAATTAGTGCATCACATTTTAGAAATGGAAAAGCGATTTTACGGTTTAACTTTACAAGATGTGCGGAGACTGGCCTATCAGTTGGCTGAACGCAATAATATAGAACACAAGTTCAATAAAGATACTCAAATGGCTGGAAAAGCATGGACTTCTGCTTTTAGAAAACGTCACCCAGAACTGACACTAAGAAGCCCAGAAGCAACCTCTCTTGCTCGAGCACAGGGCTTTAATAAAGTAAGTGTTACTAATTTTTTTGACCTTCTAGAAGAGGTAAGGTCTAAAACAAGCTACCCACCTCATCGCATTTTCAATGTGGATGAGTCTGGCTTTACGACAGTGCAGAGTAAAAGCTCTAAAATATTGGCGCAAAAGGGAAAGAAGCAGGTGGGCGCGATCACCTCAGCAGAACGAGGTGTATTAAGCACCGTTGTAATTTGTATGGCGGCTGGTGGAAACTTTATTCCCCCTTTTATTATTTTTCCTCGGAAAAGAATGAAGGTGGAACTTCAAGATGGGGCACCACCAGGTACAGGATTTGCTTGTCATTCGTCAGGATGGATGCAGTTGGACATTTTTACAGAATGGTTTAAACATTTCCTCAAATTTGCCAAGCCAACTGAAGATGATCCTGCTCTCCTGATTCTTGATGGACATAATACGCACACCAAAAATTTGGATTTTATTGAATTGGCAAGAAAAAATTACACCACCGTCTTGTGTTTGCCGCCACACTGCAGTCACAGGCTTCAACCACTCGATGTGTCTTTCATGGGGCCGGTCAACAAATATTACATCCGCGCAGTTGAGAAGTATCTTCGCAATAACCCAGGGAGAGCAATAACTGTCTTCCAATTCAGCAAACTCTTTGGTGAAGCTTATAGTGAGGCAGCCCAACAGTCTATAGCAGTCAATGGTTTCCGCAAATGTGGAATAGAGCCAATAGACCGCCACGTCTTTAAAGATCATGACTTTTTGGCTGCAGATACAACAGATGTGGCCCTTGCTGAACTGGAAACACAACAGAATGAGGCCAACAAAGAGAACGAGATACCTGATAGAGGAGAGTCTCCATCAGTTCTACAAGATACCCTGGAGGAAATACTAGCAATGACACCGCCAATGTTGGATTCGCTAGCATGCACATTAACGTCGCCAATGTTAGATCACCAACCAAGCACATTCACCTCGCCAATGTTAGATCAGCAACCAAGCACATTAACCTCGCCAATGTTAGATCCACAACCAAGCACATTAACTTCGCCAATGTTAGATCTACAACCAAGCACATCTTTCGCAGTAATGCCTAAAGACTTGTTTCCGATTCCCAAAGCATTGCCTAAAACAAAAAAAAAAAGTAACCAGAAAGAGAGGTCGTACAGCAATCCTAACTAGCAGTCCATATAAAAATGAATTACGAGTAGAAAAAATACAACAAGAACAGAAGAAGGCGCCAAAAAGAGTTTCTAAACTGGCTATTGTTTCAAAGAAAAGTGCTAAGAAGCCTAAACTTAAAATTAAGAAGTGCGCCAAAACCGATGATGATGATATGGATGACGACCCTGAATGCTTTTACTGCGGAGAAACTTGGTCTAAGTCAAAACATGATGATGGCTGGATACAGTGTTCTATTTGTAAACGATGGGCCCATGAAGCATGCTCAGGCTGTGATGACGAAGATAACGACTTTCTTTGCGAATTTTGTTCTTAAAATTACTAATTTCTATGTACTTATGATAAGTTTATAACCAATGAATAATTAAGAAAATTTTAACGCCGTATTTGTCTCATTATTTCTTAAGTGCAATTTAAATAAAACTTGAGTTAATCTAAGAAATGGTGTATTTATTGAGTCTAAGCCACTTTACCCGCTTCGCGAATTTATGTAGGCTACTTTACCCAACCAGGGTAGGTAAAGTGGTCAATTTCTCATTTTGATTTAAACTTTTAGATACTAATAAATACTTTGTTATATGTAAAAATAACAATCTGATATCAAAACTACGTTAGTTTACGAGAATATATTGATAATATAACATAAAATATATTGATATATATTTAACAGGCAGTCATTCAAAGCTTAGGGTGGCCACTTTGCCCGACCTTCCCCTAGTTATCATATCGACACGTCCTATGCATAACTCCCTAACTGCCACTTGAAGAGTTATACGATTATTACATTTTCGTAATCTACGAAATCAATTTTATATAATAGACTAAAAACATATTTATTTTGTGTATCCTAAGATATATTTTTACAACAGTAAAACTTTACAACTATAGAAAGTAAGCGCAGCAAATCTATCTAATTGGTAGATCGATAGTTATGCGGGGAGTGTAGCGGTACGGGCGGGGGAGGATCTGCCAGTTAGTCATATTCGCTGCGGCGAGCGTCGGGAACGAGAGCGCGTACGTTATTCTGCGAAATTATTATTAAAAGTGCCTTTAAATATGAGCTGTGAACGAATGCGGTTTAAAGAAAACTTAAAAAGGGCTTGTACAACAAAACAACCGATAGATTATAATACGCGTTATGAAAGTAAAGCTAGAAAGACAGGTGAGTGTATGCTTATTATTCTGAATTTGTAATAATTTATTAATCATATTAATTTATTTACTTACTATACTATAATATACTACTACGAGTATACTATACTATACTTACTATACTAATACAATAATGTTGTAAAATATTATTCAATTACTTAGTAAAATTTATTTTTAAATATTTATTTTATTAAATTAACAAAACCCAACGCAAAACTCTTTCACTACCGTAGTTACAGACTTTTGCTCCGGAATGCTTGAAAGTATTTAGCATTTAAAGAGTTTTGCTTTGGACATTTAATCATAATTTTTATCTATCTGGTATTTAATTATGTATGCGTTGTATGGACTTTTTTTTTTAAATAATCATAACTACCACTAAGTAACTTATGCGTCGGTTTCGTAAATAAATTTGAATGGTAACTAACAGTTAGCGAATTTGTTTTGGGATATTTAATTGTGAGGAACTCCTTAAGTGAAATAAAATGGGATAATAACCCGTGCCCAGCAGTGGGACGTATATGGGTTGCTATTATAATAAAAATGGACTATTATAGCAAAATTTTGTAGGTAAGTACTTATAATTTTTTTTTTCAGAATCTCCTGTGCCACACTTTACTGATGAAGAAGAAGCTTTGGGCCAATAACAATGTGTTAGAAGATAGTGATGACGAGCAGGGTACCATAAAACAAAATAATATAGACTGCAATATAATTTTAGACAGCAATGAAAACCAAAACGAAAACCAAAACCCAAACACAAATTTACATCAAGAGGACGTTAGCAAAAACGGAGAAATGGTCCAAGACTTAATACAAAATAGTCTAAATGAACAACAGCTTAACACTACATTGAGTTCTAATGAAGATAATCATCAAAACAGTGCTGTCTACATGGTCGAAGATCAAATAATAGGTAACAATGACCCTTTACTATCATCTGACAATGGTCCAAACTCTTGTATCGCCACTTTAACTGATTTGGAGTCTGTGCCAGAATCACCTATGATTTCTTTAAATAATAGTGCTTTTAGTTCGAGCATTGCGTATTTAATTGATATCGATGGAATTAATTCTATTCCACCATCACCTTTAAATATACCTACTCCCAGTACATCTTTGTTGCCAATAAATAGTCCTAAATCTATAAAAACGGTTACCAGTTCAAGATTAAATAATAATGGAAATAAGAAAGATAAAGGGAAAGGCCGAAGACTACACAAGGACCAATGGAAAGATAACAAAAGGAAGACAAACAGAAATACTGGCAAATGTTACTAAGTAGAAATGGCACAGAGCGACCAGCTAGAAAAATGAAACCATTTTGTAACAAATGTAAATTCAGTTGTTCAAAAAATTTCACTGACGAATCAAGAAAAACAATATTTGATAGTTTTTGGGGCATCGGCAATAACATGAGGCAGTGGGATTTCATTTCTGAATATTGCAAGAAAATCCCAAAACGTAGACGTACTACAGAAATGCCATCCAGAAGACAGTATACAATAACGTATAGTTTGCCTAGTGCAGATTTTCTTGTCGATCCAATATCTGTGTGTAAAGTCATGTTGTTAAACACGTTAGGCATTGGAGCCGGTATGGTTACTACATCATTGAAAAAAGTGGAAGATGGTAATGGTATAATTACTTCAGATGCTAGAGGGGGGCTCAATAATCGTAGATTAATTATAGATGCGGCAATGGTCAAGAGCGTTTGCGATCATGTGAATAGTTTTCAGCCAATGGAATCGCATTACGTTCGCAGTCGCACATCAAAACTTTATTTGGATGAAACATTGTCTTACAGTCGTATGTTTGTCCTTTACAAAGAGTGGATTGTTGAAAATGTCTCTAATAATCCAGCCCAAACTTTACGTCAGTACAGAGATATCGTGAATAGTAATTTCAACTTGGGTTTTCATGCCCCCTCGCAAAGATCAATGGGATGTATGTCACGTGTATAAAAATGTACCAAAACCGCCTACAGAAATTGAAGAAAAAACTTACAAGGACCACATTAAAAATAAAGAAATAGCCCGTGAGCTCAAAAATAAGTATAAGGAATTATCAGTCAGAGACTGTGACAAAACACTCACCACTACATATGATTTTCAAAAAATTCACGGGATTCCACACGGCCAAACAAGTATTCTCTATTATAAAAGAAAATTGTCTGTTTATAATCTCACTTTTTACAGTCTTGGTCAGAAAGAAGGCACATGCTACGTTTGGGATGAGACAGTTGCGAAAAAAGGGGCAACAGAAGTTTCAAGCTGTGTTTATAGTTACATTAATGAATATAGCCAAAAAGGAATACAAAATTTCAATTTTTTTAGTGACAATTGTGGTGGGCAAAATAGGAATCGGATCGTGTTTGTGGCATACTTGCATGCAGCAAAGAACTTTAATGTATCTATTACTCATACATTTTTTGGAGCGTGGGCATACCCAAAATGAAGGAGACTCGGTCCATGCTCTCATCGAGAGATTCGCTAAGAACAAAATGATTTACATTCCAGATGACTGGTATAATATGATTCGATGGGCCAAACAAGATGATAAACCCTACCGTGTCGTAGAAATGCAAAATTCAGAGTTTTTGGACTTTAAAAAATATTTGTCTGGCGCTAACTGGGTCACTAATGAGAAGGGAGAAAAAATGTTCTGGTCACATATACGACAACTTCAACTATTACCAAATGAGACTGATAGGATTTATTATAAGACTGACTTTTGTAGCCATGAATATGATTGTATTCTTTTATATACACATCGCCAACTTAACACCAGACGTCGTCAAAGAAATAATGTGATTGATGGTGAAAATAACATGATATCTAAAGCATATTTGAATAAGTTTCCAGTCCTAAAAAATAAATTCCAGGACTTAAAATATTTGTGTGACCATCAAATTATTCCAGTTAAATACCATGGTTTCTATCAATCTTTGATTCCTGGTGGCAATAATGAAGCTGAAATAAATGAAGACTGAAACTAAGTAGGTGCCTAAGATTGATCTCATAATACATAAGTTAATAAGTCATAAGTTCAGTACTGATTAATATTGATACAACTATTGTGATAAAAATATATACGTATACGTAAATTTTAAAAATGTTTGTGATTAAAAATTATTTTGATATCGATATACTAGCTTGATTAGTAAGATAAATAAAACATAATATTTATGATTCTAAATAAATATAAACACAATATATCTCTTCTATCTAATTGTAAGAAAATATTTTGTTATATTTGTCTTTATGACATTGTTAAAATATAAGTATATATTATTATAAGCACATAATGACATAATACAAGGTAGCAATAATATTTTTGGAGGTCATTTTTACATAAATATAATAAAAAATACTTACATTATTATAACAGTCAGAGTTGATTTTTTTAAGTTGATTTTTTGTTCTTTTTACTGTTCATAATATAACATTGTTTATGTTGTTAATAAAAATAACTTAGCAATAATGTGTGTACTATATAACTATATTAGTACAAGATGTAGTAATGCTATTTTTGGAGGTACTTTTTTGTTTTGCCATTGAAATACGATGTTTACGATAAATTTTTTCTTTTTCTTATTTTTGTTACTTTTAATATTTTATTTTGATAAAAGAATTTTATTGTAACACACAATTAAAATAAAAGTTTCCGGTAAAATAAATTACATAATACTATAAATTTTTGTGTTTTATTGACCTAATTAAATTTCGTGTAATGTAGTTATACTTTAAGTTTATCCCTTGTATAACTCTTTATGTGCCAATTATTTAAAAAAAATAAGGTAAACATGTCAACGCATAACTTTGTATGAGGCAGTTAGTTTTTAAGTCAGTTATATTTTCCAGTGTATAACTGCATATATGGCACATAAACAAAAAAAATGGCGTCTTGAATCCGAAGTTTAACTCTTTAAGTGCTATATTTCCACATTCAGCAGGAAATAAGAAGAAGGAGAAACACTATTTAAAAAAACATTATAAGAGAACCCTACATGCCAATTTTCAAGCCGATAGCTGCGATATTGTAGCCGCAATAACTATTTCAAGTTTCAATCGACTCTCCTGTAAAATTAACGATTTTCAGTTAGCGAGTTTTGCATAGGACGTGTCGATATAATAGAAAAATGTCAATGACCCGAGAGAAAATGTATGGAACAGCTGATTTTTTTTTCGGGCATTTCTGGTTGGTCCCATAGTAAAAGTTATTCATAATGATGAGTACTATGCACTGTTAAAATATTGCTAATTAATAAAATGTAACGGTGTATAAAAAACAAATGAAGCGATTTTTACAAAAACAACGTAACTGTCATTTTTCGTATTTTTTTGTTACTAGTAACTTTTTGTTCGTCTTAAAATAGGCTTCCAAACACATTTATTCAATATTTACAAAAGTTACTCAACTACGAGAAATTCCTTGTTAAAAATTTGATGATTTTACAAAAACTACTTATGTGCAGAGATATTTGGCAAAAACAGCATAAATGTTACAGTTGTGTAGTTTTTGTAAAAAAAAAGTCAGCAAATCTGTCACTATCAGTTGGCTGTTGGCGGCAAAAAAATTTCAAATTTTCGAAATTGTTTGCGGTAAATTTACAATTTCTTTGGCGGTAAATAATGGCGGAAAATAGAGAAAATACTACTGGAATTAAACGTAAAAAACCAAAGGTGAAAAAAGAAACAGTGATAAAATTAAAGAAAGCTCAAGGAAAAGAACATATTAACCACAGAAATAATTTAGTCAAAGAAAGAGTGGTTGGACCAGATTGCAGGTTAGCCGAGTAAATATATTAATATTTTAATTGTTTTGTAGAGTTGTTGCAATAAAAATAACCTTCATTCTTTACTTCCAGGTGCAAAGTTTTGAAATGTTATAGCAAAGTCAGTCCAGAAGATAGAGAAAATATGGTACTGCATTTCAATAATTTGGGCAATAAAAATGATCAAGACGCTTACTTGATGAGCCTGATTTCATCATCATACCCTAAGAGGCATACTACTGAAGCTCCACAAAAGTTTCGAATGGCTTCTTATTCATTTAAAGTACGCCTAGGTGTAAATGAAATACCAGTATGCCTAACCGCTTTTTGCAACATTCATGGGGTGACTAAAGGTCGTGTCCGAAGGCTTCAACATCTGATTTCAATTAACGTTTTATCACCCAAGGATATGCGTGGATCACACAAAAGTAACAGGTACAAGAAAATACCTGAAGAAGTTATAAACCTAGTCCGCTATCACATTGAGTCATTTAAAACCATGCAATCACATTATTCTTTGAGGCAAGACCCTAACTGTCGATATTTGCCTGAAGATTTAACTGTTTTGAAAATGTTTAACATGTTTCTGAATAGCTTTCAAATAAGAATTACTTACATGGTATATTGGTTAGTTTTTAAAAACGAATACACACTGAAATTCGGTTTACCGAGAACAGACACATGTGCAACATGTGATACATACAGACTAAAGATAAAATTGGCTGCTTTGGATGAGACAAAAGCTCTACTGAAAAATGAACATAAGCTGCATTTGTTGAAGGTTGACAAATTCAATGAAATTAGACGCAAAGAAAAACAAAAAGCACAGGAAAATAAAAGTATGTGTGTCACATTTGATTTCATGCAGAATCTGCCATTACCCCATATCCGTACTAGTGATGTGTTTTTTAGTCGCCAGCTGTGGCTCTATGTGTTTGGTATCCACAATGTTGGAAAAAATGAAGTAGTTTTGAATAGCTACTTAGAGACAGATGGCAAAAAAGGCCAGAATGATGTCACATCACTTTTATTAAGATATTTTACTACCCATGGAATTGGTTCTGATAAATTAGTGCTGATAAGTGATGGGTGCTCTGGTCAAAACAAAAATTATGTAATGGTGTACTTTCTCTACTGCTTAGTTCATGCACTGAAGTTGTTTAAAAGCATTAAATATATATTCCCTATCAGAGGACATACCTATCTCCCTAATGACCAGGACATTAGCTTGATTGGGAATAAAAAGAAAAAAATTACAGCAGAAGTACCAGAAGACTGGAATGACTTAATGGAAACTGTGAGAAAAAATCCATCGCCATTTATTGTGGATAAAGTAAACCATACTGATTTTATGAACATAAAAGCAGCTGTTAATCCTTTTTTTTTACGTCAGTCAAAACCTGCAATGAAGCTGAAAGAAGTGAGGATGCTTAAAATAAATGAAGATGTTCCTTATGTTCAAGTCAGATATAACTTTACTGGTCCATGGCACAGGATACAAATTCGCAATAAAAGAAAACTGCCGGAAGAACTTCAACTTCAACCAATTTATGACTCAAAATTACCATTAAATCTTCATAAATATAACGATATACTTAAACACATTATTTATCAAGCCCTGCAAGTCACAACTTTTATGCAGATCTCTTGGGCTCAGTTAGTACATCAGAAGCTACCACCTCATTAGCTAATGAAGTAGATAATGAAGACAACAGTAGCGGCACCGAAGATAATAAGTAGCATTTTTATGGATTATGTATCCAAGAGTACCTGCTAGGTATTTTTTTAATAAATGTAGTTACTGATTTCTACATTAGTTTTATTATGAGACATAATATAATGATCATCTGTTCTTTTTGTTACAAAAACAATTTAACTTCAGGAAAATCTTGTTTTTTTTTTTACAAAAACTGCTTTACTAACAATATTTGGCAAAAACTACATAATTGCAAAGTCATTTTTTTTATTTTACTTGACTTACAGAAAATGTAACTACAAAACATCAGTTTATTATGAATAAATAACCATAAATACACAATTGAATAAAACATTTAATGATTCTAAGTTAAGTATTCCAAAAGATATTATGTTTTTTTTTCAGTACTGAATAATTAGGTGTTTCACAGTAATGTTGTTTTTGTAAAAATCGCTTCAAATATTGGTACGAATTGAGAACCTCTTTTTGGTTTCATCGGCTAATCAACCAAGAAGACTAAAAAGCTCCAAACGGAGACCTCGCGCGATGCAATCCGTTTTATCTTGACACGTATTTAACCGATTTGGTTCATATGCGAACTTAAAAGTTCTATTACCGCTATCTACCCGTATACAATATTTTAGAATGATAGGACGAGAGATACTCAAGTTATCGTCGGACAAACATACATACATTATAATACATGCAATTATTTTATTAATTTCGATCTGAACTAGTGCTACTTAACGAACACCCTGTATAGAAAAGTATGAACCTACCTGGAGGAACAGTCTCGAAATTACTTCAATTTTGACTTTCTTCGCTTTCTGATAAAATACGACAGCGCCGACGTTTACGTTGAGGTGGATGAAGTGGTAATTCATCGTCGTCAGTGCCAGCATCCGAACTTAGCTGGAAGCTGCTGTTTAGCAGATTTACTGATATGTTTTCTAGCTGGTCTAATTGAGTAATATCTTCTTGTGATAGTATGAAGTCGTTGAAGTCATCCATGGTGAACAAAATTTTATTGCATACCGCTAACACCTATCGAAAGGATAGCTTGCGCATGACTGAGCGAGCGGCTGCGCTGCGCTTGCTTCGATGAGTCGACGAAGAGGCGGGCGGAGTGAGCCGCGGGGCGGCCCCCGCGGCGCCCGCGGGAGTTCAAGATGATTTCGTTCCGGAGGCGCCGCGGGGGACACCGGTGACCATAATGAGTTTGCCGCCATTTTTCTTAACATAAACATGATATTTATCGATTTATAATGAAAATAAATTCATTCTCCGTCAAATGGAACAAAATTTAATAAAAAAATATTTTGACGGAAATTAGTTTTTCGCCTCGGCCTGAACGGAAGTACCTAGTTCGCCTTCCGTGGGCCAAATGGCGTTCAACGTGTTAAGTAATAAGTACAAAAGGGAGTTTTGTCTGGAATTATTACGAAATATGATTTTTAAATTAACATACGAGTATTTGTTTTATTATACGACACACAACAAAATTTAACAAATTTGCCATCTTTGAGTGATGATGAACAAGTCCTGTCATCACGGTCAGCAACAGATTCACAAGCTATGTCACCACTATCATCAAACTCATCATCAGTCATGTCACCACCACCTATAAGTAGATCCCAAGTCAGTGAAACTGATTCGAGTAGGATCACGGAAAAGAAGAAGACAGACAGAATCTCTCAGTCGCCTCCACCGGCACAAACTCTGTTCCAATCATACTTAGAAAAAAAGTATCAGTCGCTTAACCAAGGCCATGATACTATGGTAGATTTTTTCACAAACTTGGGGAAAACAGTCACAACATTCTCGAAAGATGTTCAGATACGGGTTAAGGGTGCGGTGTTTAAAATTGTGAACGATGTTGAGGCTGATTTGTTTTGCAGACAAGGTGATACAAGTAATATATCATGCGAGTAGAGAGTCCCAAAACATGCAAACCATAAATCAACATCCAGTTGCAGCCGTGATTTTAAGTCAAAAGAATCAATTCTCGTCCATTCAACCTTTACGGACCTCTGGTCAAGCATCATTTCAAGCATCACCTACTACGGCATCGATGCTATCTAACTCGTCACAACAAGTATATGAAGGACAAGTTTATGAAGTACAAGAACACGATGTACAAGGTTTATTAAATTTTGTGGTTTGTTTCTGTAAATCTTCACGTAATATATTAAGCAATGTTTCAAATTTTCCAAAACACATTCGAAAATACTCGAAGAATTTGACTGGATCTTTCTTCAAATCGTTATACAAATGATGGTATTCACCAAATACATTTATTTTCTGGCATATAACAAACCAAAGGTTCTCCCTAATTTAAAAACCCCAATAATATTTAATCTATAATCCTATAATATTTATTCTATGATATCCTGGTCACGCGTCTCATTAATTTTATAACAAACCAGAGCGACTAAAGATTTATATAAATATTTTCAATCCTGGTCACGGCTCATCAATTTTGTAATGACCTAAACCTACCTTCTTATATTTTTTAATTTCAATGATATTTAATAATATTTGTTCTTCCTATTATATCCTGGTTCGCGGCACCAGACTACCGGAAAACCTTTAAAAAAATATTTACATGTAATGAAATACCTACAAACAAAACCCGAAGCCTAAGGAAAGTACTATGAAGTATTTAGAAACCTATAAGGTCTAGTATGATAAAATTAAATTGTAAAAGATTGCAGAAGATTTGAGTAATTGTAGTAGTTATTTGAATTGTTGAAGATTTGAAGATTGAATTGAATTGGCCATGTGATCGTCTAACAGAATAGGACTCTACGTTGTGTTTGAAAGTAACCCAGACAAGTTTCTGTCAATCCTCAGTAAATCTTTTTTTTTTTTTTTATCGCGTATACGTCCGCGTTTGACCACCAACTCGCCTGATGGTAAGCGACGGTGTGGTCGAAGATGACGCACGTTGACCTAGAAGGACCTATTCACTCTGACCTTGAAAAGTTCTAGATTGTATCTCTCAGGGAACAAGGAGGCCGGCAACTTATTCCACTCCAAAGCTGTACGTACGAGAAAAGTGGATTCAAACCTTTTAGTACGGATTTTGGGAATATCCACAGTGTATGGGTGGTAGTGAGCTGACTTACGACTTGTCCTGTAGTGGAAAGGGGAAGGCAATATAGAAACTAAATCCTAACTCGCAACGTCTTTTTCCTAACAAATTTCATATTAGATAGATCTTAAATTCTACACTGCTAAGTCTCCTAAAAGCTTTACAATAAACATCAGCATTATTCTGAATGTCCTTAAGTTATTATAAAACCTTTCACCAGTTTATTTAGAGAATTATTAAGTTATTGTTATATGCCAAATCAACCCCATCTTTTGATAAGTTTCCTAACCAAAATAAGGAATATAAATTGTGGATTTAAACATTAGTAAAATCAAGTTAGTTCAGAAGTAATAATATAGGTGGCGCTAAATTAAAATTCAATCCTTTTAGTTCTTTCTCTGCCTAAACATTGAATATCTAATATTGCCAGTGTAGGAAAATTATCAGCTAACTTTGGAAAAGTAATTTCCTATATAGATTAATTTTAAAGTTTATCAAATATACTTGAGAAAGTGACTCGCATGAATATTAGTTATAACTTATAAGTTCTTCAGTTCTATTAGGATCAGAACAATAGTTATGTACCATTGCACCAGTAGGTGGCTGTCTGTACATAGTTGGGGTAAAGACGTTATATTAAAGTTACGATGTCCATGAACAAGAGAGAGCGAATATCAAGCACCACGTACCTGGGACTGCTCGTCTCTTCGATGATGTTTCCTCGAATCGTTATGCTGCGCTCACTCCTAGATCGTACATTCCATATATATACGAGTACGTTCCTGTTGTTGGTTCTCTTGATGTAGCTGACACAAATTATATCACGGATGACAAGGCGTTGAGCACTTTATGAGGATAGATTCTGAGTACTTCCACCGAGTTGAACTCCCAAAAAGACAAATGCGCGATGCTTGTCAGCTGTTTAGAGCTGTTTCTTAGAACTACCCTCAAGTTCGGCCATCGCAAAATCAATACAACGCCAGTGAGAACGATACATACCGCCCACCAAAATGCCTATGGTATTTTCCGATCAATATAGATAAATTAGGGACAGTATTAATGAATTCGGTAATAGAGTAAAGTTGAATTCGATTTGATTTATGTACAAAAAAGAAAAAAATAAATATTGATAAATTATAACGATAACAAAATAGTAACATTAAAATTGCGACTAAATAATACTCACTAATTTAACAATCTAGCGATACAATAGTTTACGATAATTGAGATACGATTTAAATTAGTCCTCTATTGGCAGAGGACACAACTTAACCAACGGTCGCTTGATTGTTTGACGGTTAGCGAGTTCAACTACTGCGCTTCGAGCGACCCCACCAGAGCATTCCCTGATAACATTTTGATGTATGTATTGCCTTTACATAACAATAAATCTTTTAACAATAAATCTATAATCCAAGTCATACAAAATACAAAAATACAAATACAAAATGATTTTATTAATACAACATAGGGTAGAACAAGATAAAGTGGAAACCCCTGTCTACTGCTTTAGCGTGAGCTGTGTTGCAGCAGACAGTGCCTTCCCCAAACTAAGTACAGTTATAATACATTTTATAAAATAATATTTTTTTTAGATTAAAATAAAAACTAAATACAATATATTTATATATATATATATATATATATTTATATATATATATATATATATTTATATATATATATATATATATATATATATATATCATAGCATTTTACAATAAATTTTGCTCCTTATTCATTATGTAGGAGAAAAACTGACTTTAGTCTATATGAGTTAGTCTAATTCTATCTATCTTTAAACATGTGACAATAGGTTTCAACACAGTTTTTGTACAGTTCTATAAATAATGTCTTTTAAAGTCTCTAAAGTTTATACCTTTGTGTCCATAGAATGAATGTGCAATCAGTCCAACGTTCCACTAACAAGTCTCTCACTACTCTTCAGCCTGAATCACCCTGGGTGAAGCCATACTCTGGACCTCTCAAGAGTCTCCGGATACTCAGCCAGTCACTGGACCCAGACAAGTCTTCGTGCTAATGTAACATTTAATATTACTATCTCCTGAGGAAAAACATTATCATTAATTTCATATTATAGCTATTAAAATATTTATTTATTCTTAAATTAGCAGCTATTTATTATCAGTATTCCTTAAAGGACAGTCCCTGTCTGATGCTATCCCGCTATTCTACTACTGCTAACGAGGTCATGCCTGGCCCGTTACATCATGCACCCACACCTTGTGTACTCGTCGTCGTTTATTTTATTTTATTGCTCTTCCTCAAGAAGGATTTGAGACCATAACATCTCTTCGTCGGAGCTGTCCATGGTAGCGCTATGTCAGTCCAAGCACGAAAACACGTCTGTAAGATCAAAACCGCTTAGGCGGTCCGCCACGCCTCATACATATAAATGGACGCAAGAGCATCACAGAACCGCGGCCCGTTCCAATGCGACCCGCCCCGATCCGTCCCTAAAGGACGCCAGCCTTTTGCCAGCAACGCTGCTGGAGGAAAAGGACCACCGTTCATTATATATAAAAGTAAGAATGTATGGAGTGAATGGACATCATCCGAAGCTTACCCTGGGACACTATATACGGCTACAGAAAATGGTTGGATTGAAAGCAAGGCTTTTGCTGAATTCTTTTCGAAGAGTTTTATAGCAATGCTAGGCACAACAGATGAACCAACTCTTTTAGCTTTTGATGACCACAGCACACACATACAGTTGGCGGTAATAGAAACAGCAATAGAAAACCATGTTACTATTATCACATAACATTAAACTACCTCCACATACGAGTTATGTGCTGCAACCTTTCGACTTGTCAGTATTTAAGCCATTTGAGGACAAGTGGGATGACAAAATGATGAAATAGCAAAGATGCAATTACGCCCAAAAACTATCGAAAAAAGTAGTTTTCGATTATTGTAGGAGAAGTTTGGAGCAACTTAGACTCAAATACATCGGTGAATGGATTTAAAAAAAGGCGGAATATTGCCTTTTAACAGAGCAGTTGTAACAGAAGATAAATTGGACCAAAGTGGTCAGAAGAGGCGGAAAGAATTAAAAAAAATACTACTACCGATGCTACATCAACGATTTCAAGCCCATCAACGTTGCGATCAATGTGTTTGAAACAAATTAACAAGGGCTTATTGCAGTGTAATAAATACATCAGTAATCCAACGTGGTCAAGACCTAACTATTTCATCCGTTGAGTCGCAAAATTTGGTTGATTTACCGGCAATGTTAAATAACACTTCATTCGAAGAATTGCTGTTAAATACAATAAAAAGACATGAAAGTAAAGTAACAATGAAAAACTCGCAAATCTCGAACTCGAACGAAGGAAAAGAACGGATTTTGACTATATCGAAGAAATTGTGGAGCTTGCTGCAGAATATGTGAACAAGAATAGTTTGACATTACCATTTAAAGACGGAACCCCTGGTTACGACTGGTTTGTTGGTTTTGTTAGTAGACATAATCTTTCTATAAAAAAAAAACACAAGCAGTCGAATATGCCAGAAAACGACATTTATTTGTGAAGAGAAATGGAGAAATTACGATTCACATTTCCGATGGAAAATCTAATGTGATCTGCATAATCTCTATTGAGACGCCGGATGGACACGTATTCGATATCCCTGATGATTTGAAACCTGTAATCAGACATACTGCCATAACGACTACCGATGCTTTTACCAAAATAAAAAAATCTTTGAAGAAAAGGCATTAAACAAGGAAGCTGTGGATTCCCTTACCCCAAGAATTGAGGAAAATTTACTTAGATGAAGGTGAGAATTTACAATTTGGTGAACAATATCTCGACGAAGTTATTCCGGAAATAAAGGTTTTTGATAATAATATAAAGAAAGAAAGATTTTTACTTGAAAAGTTTTCAGGCAAAATATCTAACGTTAATCAGTGGATCAGTGATTTTGAGATTAAGTGACGTTTTGAGATATTAAAAGATACAGAGATAATTGAGACTGAGATAATTGAGACTTTAAGATATTTACTCGAAAACAGTGTCTGGATTTGTATACCAGTACGTTGATAAAATATACAGTGAATGCAGAATGGGCTATATGGAAGACACATTTTTGTGAAATATATGGAAACAAAGGATGCTCCCAGGTGAAATATGTTTTCACATTTAAATTTCAAGGAAGATCGTTACGGGAATATGCTACTAAAAAGAAAGATTGTTACTAGAGATAAATAAAAATATTGACACACAGACATTGATTCATCTTATCGTTATGGGTCTACCAGATTATATAATGTACAAATTAGATAAGGAAGCTATAGTATCAACTGCAAATCTGTTTAATGAAATTGGTTAACATGAACAAACAATCCATAGCAATTATTATAGTAAATTCAAGAGAGATACATTCGATAATAAAATAAGAAGTGATAAATAAAAGAACCCTTGCAAAAATTGTGAAAAGTTAAATAAAGGTAGCCGCTTTCATCCCGAAGAAAAATGCTGGTTAAAGGCTCGAGCAGACCGGATGCGTATGCGTAGACGTAAGCGTAGACGTGCACGTACCACTGGGTTGTAATGTATGGAACTGTATGAGACAAGACACACCGCCTGCGTAACGTAGACGTGCGCGTCGACGTAATGCGTAGCCCTACGCAATGCAGCGCCCAAAACACAAACAGGCTGCGTGACTTACACCGTACCTTACGCAGAGCAGGATGGCAACGTCGCGTTGATGACGTTGTATTCAATGGCGCGCTTTATTGGACGTCACACCGAACAAGTTTAAACACGCACGTATCTTTGCTATGCGTTGCTCTACGCGTGTAACTGCAGTCAGTTGTATTTTATTACAAAATGGTGTTTTGTTTTGATTTGAGTAATAATGAATAACGATAATAAAGAAAAGCTTATTGAAATTGTGCGTAAATATGAATGTATCTACAATCCAAAAAGTAAAGACTACAAAAATATATCATATAAAAGTTTATTATGGGAGAAAATTGGGAGCTACACTTGAAATACAAGGTATGTACTTATTTAGCTATTAAAATATGTAACAAACTTTTCTCTAATAGTAATTGCATCATTAGGTGACCTTGTGTTGGTACGTCTTAGAGGTGTTAATGCACTTTCTTCCAAATTTGTTTCGCTTGTTTCAGTTTGAATCTCGTGCATCATAATATCACCGTGTTTTATTTATTCTCACATAATTATGTAAGCAACATGCTGCTTTCGTAACGAGAATAGCATTTTCAACATGGCATTCAATAGGTCTATGAAAAATTCGCCATTTTTCCGCTAAAATACCAAAAGCATTTTCAATGACACGACGGGCCCTGCACAATCTGTAGTTATAATTTAGTTTTCTCGTATCATGTAAAGTTGTGGCTCTTGGAAATGGTCGCATTAAGGTGGTTCAATTTTCATACTAATCTATTTGACCATTCATGGGCGACGAGAGTATAATTTTACACTGAAATGACTATAGTTGGCATTTAAATTGGTCTTTATTTGCGGTATTTCATATTTAGTTGAAGAAAATTGTAGATTAATAGTAGAAATAACATCGAATTTTTTTGTTCATTTATGTCAATGTGTGAGTGAACACAGATAGTGTCGTACGGTTGCCGCTACTAGGCATAGAATACATAATAGTAATCATACGGCGAAGACGCGCGACGTTGCCAGCTCGTGACATACGCGGGTAACGCGCTGTTGCCGCTCTTCTCTGTCAACTTTGCTCAGCTGGCTCAGCTCAAGAATCAAATAAATTATTGAAAGATTGGACAATGTATTGCCAGTATTTGAATGTTATATATTGGATAAATTATAGGGAAATTATATTACAAACAATAAATAATTATAATACTAATAAGTAAATTAATATTATCAAAATATACCTAGAGAATACAATTTATAATTTATTTTTTACAAACGTCGATTGTCAAGTAATTTTCGTTGGTAACTGCGTCATTTGGGAACATCTGGACCGATTTGACAGTTTCCTAATTAAGTTTTTTATGGAATAAAAGCCAAAAGAAAGTGTTGCCTCTAAGTGAGTTACAAAAAATTACATAAATTATAATATGATATATTATACTTACTCGCATGGTTTTACAGATAAATATTAAAAATAGAAAGAAAATATTAATTGAAAATATGATAATATTCGTGGATATTTTCAACTCGTAGCATTGGCAACACTGATTGCAATTTGATTGAGTACGCGCGTTTACGACGATTTTCTTGAATTCTTGTGTTTTCGGTGTATTTATCAGAGTGCCATTCTATAAAGATTTTATTCATCAAAAATAAACCATGGAACCACGTACTTCGCAAAAAGATTACTAAAACCACCACTACTCTGGTCCAAAGAAAAATCGCAAACGAATTCGTGCACAAATGGAAAGATATCATGGAGAAATCAAAAGGTTAGTACGTTTAGTACATAATACAGATACGTACCTACTCGGTACTCTAGGTAGTATTATCTATCAGTTGATTGTTTTCGGCTAACTTTCGAAAACATAACCTCTAAAGTTTCTAATTTACTTGTCGCTATAACCTTTATTTACTTGTTGCAGTCGAAATGAAGTGTGGTGTAAAAAAGATGAAAACGGACGATTCCAGTATTCCATCAAATTCTGTACCGAATAACCCTGTGAAAACATACAGAAATAAAAAGAAGTATCACACAGAAGAAGTATCACAAAGAATACACAAAATGAACAGCAAAAATCTAAGGAAAAGCTCATGACATCAGAACCTTTGGATATAAATTGGCCATTAAACGATCCAACTGTTAACAGTCATGAGTTGGTTGTTGAGTATGTTCCAATTGATAATTTGGCTGGCCTCTCAGGAAACAGAATTGTGGACCTCCCGCATGTCCTTCAATGGGCATTTAAACTTGAGCGACACCGGTCACAATGTCAAGGGAGCAGTATCATATTTGATGGTGAATTAAAAGATGGGTTCAAAAGTGTATTCACTTTCAAATGTAGCATGTGTGGGAAAGAATTTCGAAATAGTAATGAAAATGTAGAAAAATTGAACAAAGTTTTTGTTTGGGGAACTTTAACAGCCGGCAGCTATTTCACTCAGGCAGCTCACATAACAAGTTTGATGGACATCCCCACAATATCTGCAAGCAAGTTTCGCAAAACTGATAAAATACTAGGCAATGTTTGGATGGACCACCTGACTGAGGTAATAAAGAAGAATGGAGAACAGGAGAAGGCCATTGCTATAGAAAAAAATTGTGTTGATGAAAATGGTATTCCACATGTGACTGTATATGTAGATAGTGGCTGGCCTAAAAGATCCTATGGTCACGACTACAGCTCTGCTTCTGGCATGGCTTGCATCATTGGTAAAGAAACCAAAAAATGTCTATTTATAGGCATAAAAAACAAATTCTGCTACCACTGCCACATTTATGAAAAAGATAATAAGCCAGTGCCAGAGCACACATGCTTCAAAAACTATGAGGGACCTTCGACAGGGATGGAGTCAGCCATTCTGGTAGAAGGATTTCAGAGAAGCCAAGAGATGCATGGAGTCAAATATTTATACTTTGTCGGAGATGGAGACTCATCAGTATTTGCACAATTGAGAGAAAAAGTCTCTTACGGAATGCAAATAAAAAAAATAGAGTGCAAAAACCATGTAATTAAAAACTACACAGGGGCATTGTACAAGGTTCTAGCAAACACAAAATTGCCATTATCAGGCAGAAAAATACTAAAGCCTAAATTGCAGAGACTAACTGCTGTGGCACGGAAAATAATAATGGAGGCAGACCGTAAATCAATGAGGGAAGATCTGAAAAATGGCCCCTCTCATGTTTTTGGATGCCACAAAGACTGCAAATCATATTACTGCCGATTTGTTGACAATAATGATGAGACTGACACAGACTTACTACAAGAGCTAAAAAACCAAGTCCCCCCACAGTTTGGGCCCTCATTTGTGCAGCAAACGAGGCAGTCATGTCAAAATGCCATCGACTATCAAATGACACAACAAATGTAGTGGAAAACTTTATGAGTGTCTTGAGCAAGTTCATCTGCGGGAAAAGGTTAAACTTGCATAAAGGTGGTTCATATCAACGCCGAGTATATCGAGGGTTGAAAGGCTATTTGTTTGAAGCGACAATTTAGACGATATTGAGTTATATACATATTCGGATTCAGCGTTTTTTTCTGCTTCGGATGAGCCGAGTTTCGTACAATTTTGAGTACTTTTTTGGCGCTTAAAACAATGCAATTATAGTTCATAATTCTCAAACACGATGTATAACACGACATCGCATTTGAAATATTTTTTTAGAACTACATTTAGGCTGCGTTTCCACCAGAGATGTGCGATGGAAATGTGTCGTGCGAGGATGTCTAGCTGTGCTGTGAAAATGTGTGGGTGTTTCCACCAAAGCTGTGCGATGATAATGTGCCTACGAGGATGTGTAGCGGAGCTGTGAAAATGCGCATTAATGTGTGGCGCGAGGATGCGTTGCGAAGCTGTGAAATGTGTCGACGGGGGTGCGGTGTAGTGGGAGCGGAGTAACGCGAACGCCTGCCTGCCGCTCACCGCGCTGCGCTCACGTCTCACTTTGCTGTCGTAAGCGCTTGTAGTCGTACGCATGTCGTACGGTTGCGTGGCATAATGGACGAAAAATTAATTGATGCCGTTCAAAAGTTTCCGTGTTTGTGGAACACTTCTTTGTCATTTTACAAATGTAATGAAACTAAGGACGCTGCGTGGGAGGAAATAGTCAAAGAAATACAATATAAAGATGGTAAGTAATAATCATGTATTAAAATCAGGTATATTAAAATACAAGTTACAATATTTGGGTATTTATTGTGTGCGATGAATTCGTGACGAAATACGAGTATCTTGCCATGACACTTTTCCTTGATTATTGAAATAAGAGCAATATTTCTCTCTTACATCATAACTATCACTTGACACGACGACGGAAATGCTAGGAACCGATACAAGAGTACTTGTATTTGTGTTATCAATGCAATCCAAATAATTACTTTGTCTTTCAATTAAAAAATTATGCATTACACATGTGGCTTTTACGATTTTGTCAACCGTTTCCACTCTGCATTCAAAGTCTTTACGATACACATACCACTTTCGTGCCAATACACCGAATGTAGCTTCTACAATGCGACGTGCCCTCGAAAGTCTATAGTTAAATATACGTTTCTGTTGGTCTAACTGGTCCCGCGGATATGGGCGCATGAAATTTTCCATCAAAGGAAAAGCCTCATCTCCAATGAATACAAATGGTACTGGTTCACCTCCTTCATATAATGGTTCAGGTTCTGGAAGATTCAATCTTTTTTCTTTCAAATATTTTCCAAAAACACTATCATCAAATATTCCAGCATCACTAAATCTTCCCATGGATCCCACATCAACCATTATAATCTTTCTCCTAGCGTCAGCTAAGCACATAAACACTATAGAAAATCTTTGTTTGTAATTAAAAAAGAGGACCCAGTGTTTGCAGGACACATTATATAAACATGTTTACCGTCTAGAGCCCCAAACAATTTTTAAACTGCCATAGCTCTTGAAAATCCTTTGCTATTCGCTTCCAGTCGTCTTTGGTAGGTTTTGGAATAACAAGAGGTTGTAAAACAAGCCAAAGAGCATTACAAACTTCTGCCACAATTCTCGACACACTTGCTACTCCAATCCTAAAATTTTCTGCCAATCGTGTGAACGACGAGCCCGTGGATAAATACCTGCAAAAAAGGAATGTTTATAATAATAGTAAGAAAAATAATTAACAAATAAAAAAGTACTCTTTACCTGTTACTGATTTTTTGCGATCTGTAAGACAACATGCTTGGTATAAAAATGTTATATTCCTAATCATAATTTTCTATTATTTCAGTGAAAAGCGCTTTAAGTATCGTTGGAAACAACTACAGGATAGCCATCGGGACGCGCTAAAGAGGCAGAAATCTAAAAAGCGGACAGGCTACAACCAAAACACGTGAATGGAAATACCAAAAATTGATGGAATTTCTTTTACCGTACATGGCCAACAGAGATAGAGAGTCAAGTTATAAAGAGGATATTTCGTCACCAAATAATGAAGATGACTCTTCGCAAAGCACTCAATATTCATTAAACCAAGATGACTCTTCGCAGAGCACTGAACATACACCAAATCAAGCTGACAATCCCAACAATCTTTACGAAATAGCCTCAACTTCAGGCATTTCAACAGATTCGGTCACCCCGTCATCATCAAAGAAGAAAAAAGGCGATGAATTATCAATTTTAATACAAAAACATATGAAAAATCAAGAAGATTTTCGAAAGAAAGGCAAGAATTAAGAGAACTTTTAAAACCAACGGACTGCGATGATACTGATCATTTTTTTCTTTCAATGGCGAAAACATTTAAAAAATTACCAGATTACATGCAAGTTCCTTTAAAAAGGAAACTTTTTAATATGATTAGCGAAGCCGAAGAATCTTACGTGCTGTCGTGGTATAATCAAAATATTGGTTATTCTTCAAGCTCTGGTAGCAGTATAGCAGTAGGTAGTAATATAGCAGGCCAGATGGATTTGCCGCCTCAGCTGGATCCTGAACAACTTGGTTATTCTTCAAGCTCTGGTAGCAGTATAGCAGTAGGTAGTAATATAGCAGGCCAGATGGATTTGCCGCCTCAGCTGGATCCTGAACAACTTGGTTATTCTTCAAGCTCTGGTAGAAATACAAATAAAACAGTGGGCCAGATGGATTCATCTTTCCAACTGGAAGCTGTACAACCAGCATCTCCGGGAACACAACATTCAGACCTACAAACGCCAAATACTTCAAACAAAGTAGGAACAGAGCCTAATTTGCCATGAAAAAGAGGAACTTGTTGTCTACTTATTTTGCAGATTATGATTACTTTTCAATTAATATGTTTAATAAAGACAAAATTGATTCAAACTATTTTACTTACTTTAAACATACCGCCAATTTTTCCTTGGTGCTGATGCATTCTCTGTAGTGAGTGTCTTCTTTCTTGATAATGTTCTCAATCAAATTGTGTAACTCATAAAAGTTACTTCTAGATACTCGATAAGAATTTTCGAATATTTCATCATCAGCCGTATGAAAAAAGGTAAAGAATTCTCCATGTAATCGATGATATTTAATATGGTTACGTATCCAAAACCTGTGTGTTCTTGTATTGCTCAAAATTATAGAACTAATAAACTCCGTATCTTCTGCTTCCATTTCTTCATCACAAATTGTTAAACATAAAAGTATTTTCTTTTTCCAATTATCCATATTATTATCTATTTTGCGCACTTCTACTTCCAACAAACTCCGTCTATGGACTGGCTGGTACAGTATGCGCAAACCTCGCAACACATCTTTCTCAACACACATTCCTCGCACACTTCCCTCGTACACATCCCTCGCACACATCCCTCGCACACATCCCGCGCTTGTTTTGTATGCACAAAAATCTAGCTCCGCTGAGCCGTTTCCACCAGAGCTGTGCTGACCGAGGCAAGGTAAATGAAGCGATCCTATTGGTTCTTTACAAACACATCCCTCGCTATGCATCCTCGCACATCTCTGGTGGAAACGCAGCCTTAAGCTGTACACGAAAATAGTTAATCGGAGCTTAAGCCGTTATTCTCGACCTACAATTTTAGTTGAGTGGCAGATAACGCGTTTTTAGTTATAGCAAACTTTAGATGAAAAGTCCCTTCATACATTTTGCTTTTCACCACCAGCATTATGCCATGTCGCTTAAACCAATTTGCCGTCACCTAAATTCAATAAGACACGTCGGTTGAACCCTTTACGCTGCGCCTGTTTTGCACTCTGTTTGGAGCTACAAACAATATTTCTGTTCTTATAACTGTGTTTCTTAGTCGCTTGAACAGTTTGTTAGTATCAACATTTTTAAAATACGTCACTTAAGATAAACCTTATATCAAGTAGTTAGATCAAAATCATTTTTTCCTGTATCATAATATAAATAGTTTGTCATTTAAACCATCCAATTTTAATAAGACAGTAACAATCTATGTAATTTAAAACAAATAAATATTGGCATAATTTTCGTAAACCGTGGCAGTATTATTAGTGTCCCGCCCCGCGCGGGCGCATCAGTCACTCGTGAGTGCGGCAGGAGACAGGAGGCGCGCTGCTGTGGTTTGGAATAAGATTCGTTCTTATTAATTTTTACATTAAGCTTGTAAGTATTTATACTTTAATATAAATAAATAAATACATTATGTAACTAGTAGATTAATAATGTTTGTGTATCTTTATCGAAAGTATTGACACATTATTATCATAGTAAGAACCTACCTAGGTACCTACTTTGTTGATGAATAACGGTTACTGTTTTATGGTGTAGGGAAGCAAACGAGCAGACGCGTCACCTGATGGTAAGTGATCAGCGCCGCCCATGGACACCCGCAACACCAGGGGTATTGCAAGTGCGTTGCCGGCCTTTAAGGATGGAATAATGGGGTGGGACAAAGGGAAGGGAGTTGGGCTTCCGGCTCTCTCACTCATTGAAAGAAACGCAGCTATATTAGCTACTCCATCCACCCCGATCTTCTGTGAGAGGGTGGTAGTTCCCCGGTCGAGCCAGCCCGTATATGAGTTGTAGTCATTTAACAACAACTAAGCTCTACCACCTATGAAGACTGTTACTATTTAAATATACGAGGTTACTGAATAATTGTATGGTGAATTCTTAAATTGATCAGTAGGGTAGACTGGGTACGGTTGTAACGGGGTACGGTTGTAACAATCGAAATATTGGCGGAACTATTAGCCGTGCAGGGAGGGGTACAAGGGGAAAGACACGCGGCTTACGTGTCCGGACATGATTACCAGTGTTGCGTCTCAGTCTGCGCGCTGTATAAATTTGCAGAGTGGCCTATTGTGTTTTGTTAAGCAAAAGTAAGTATTTTTGATTGATTTCTTTTCTTAATGTTATTGTTAATATAGTGTTCTAAGCTTTGCTTGTATTTTATATGTGATTAATAGACTTTAGAGTTGCAAATACAGGATATCCTATTTTTGTAGGTTAATTTGCATTGTAACTGAGATCGTTTTATTGGTAGAAGGGTAGGGTGGGTACAATTGTAACATTTTTTGTGGGTACGGTTGTAACATTAATTATTTTTTATTTTACATTGCAGATGCCTAGAAAACGCGTAAGAAAGACTTCAAGAGGTGAAACCAAGATATTCCGATATAGGGATGCTTACGATGAGGTTAAAACTAGAGTTTCTTTGAGACAAGCGGCAGATATCCATGGTATTAACTAAGTATGTCTCAAAAAGGTAAAGCAAAGAAGAAAGCTAACACATCACCTGCATCATCAGAAGAAGAAGAGTAATATTACTTGGTTTGCCTAGAAGCCTGCTCAGATAGTAGATCAGATAAACAAAGGGTACACTGACTATGGACCTGTCGTCTTTGGTGAGACATTGATGATACAGACATTAATATATCATCTGTCATAACTGCAGTGAGTCCGATTAAATATTATAATTATGGGAAATAATGTCATGTTTAAAATATTACATTTTGTTTGTAATTTTAGTTTTTGTTCATATTTTCATTAAATTAAATAGATAATACCTACGATGTGACCTCAAAAATCAAAATGTCATAGACTGATTGAAAATACTGTTTAAAATGTTTCAAATGATGCCATATTAACCTTAACCAACTTGTAAGTACTTAATAGTGATTTATAAGCAATAAAAGTGATGGAAACACATGCACTGTGCTTTATTTGAGTGTGTTACAATTGACCCCCATCACTGTTACAACCGCCCCTGGTATGGGGGTCAGTTGTAACAGTAGCCGACATTTCAGTTAGTTGTAACTGTCTGAAAACTATTGGCTCTAACTATCTGATTGTTATGTCTTTTTGAAGACAAATGTTTACAGATGTATTTCAAACGTTTAGTATGTTGTTAGGACCATAAATGTCACGTGTACGAACGATTAACGCAAAATTGTTACAACCGTACCCAGTCTACCCTATAAAATTTACTGGGTTAGAATAATAGGCCAGCGTATACCTACTATACCAACTGATTTTGTTACCAGTGACGTGCGGCTGATCGTAGGTTCCTATGAATGTTGCTTTATCAGTTATTACTTATTTACGCTCATTAACGCCTATTAGTAGTAGTTATGTAATTCATGTAACCTTAAAATTTTAGCCCACAATGGAGCCAAAAAGACTGGAATATTTGAGAAGCAAGATTAAACGCATTAGTGATGAAAATGAAAACGTAACAAAACCGTTACAGCCCACAAGTATGGAAAGAAGATCTTCAGTAACACTCCTCAATAGCTTGTCTTATAATGAACAAAACAAAGATTTGTCTATTTTAAATCCATTTGATGGCAAATGTAACAGTGATCCGGATAGAGTAACAAATTATGAACAGGTTGGTTCAGGTTTTTATATTTAAGTATTAATGCTGTTTACAAACTATAATCACATGGTATTGTCTTTTTAGGAAAAGCAGAACAGCAAATATACCAATAAGACTTGAGATTTGATGCTATGTAACTATTTTTTTTCAGAATGACAAAGAATTTAAAAAACTTGAAGAAAAAGATTACATAAAACCAAAGCATAGATATACAAAAATATTCAAGTAGAAGAAAACACGAACAAAACAACAAAAATCCTAATAATGCTGAACAAGTAATCGCAGAGCACATAACACAAGACACGGTAATTGAACTGAGCGATAAAAATAGAACATACAGTAATGAAAGTCTTCAACCAACGTTTACAGAAATTATACCGGAAAATGAAATGGATATTTTAAGGAAATCTTTAGAGGAGGACAATAATGCTGAAGAAATTACAATGGAAATACCAAATCAGGCAGAAGACGCCCCGAAAAAAGTAAAAAAAAGCAAGCGTGCCGTGATTCAAAAAAGCTATTTTGATTTTATGAGCGAAGATGAAGACTTTGTCTGGGACTCGAGTTCTTGGAAAGGGACGGACGAGTCCTCAAGTGATGAAGATCAACCAAAGAAGAAAAAAATAGTAAACGCAGAAGATGGGAAAGTAGGAGAGACAGGTTTAAAGAAAAAAAAGGAAAATAAGGCAAAGAAACGAAAAGCTTCTAGATCAAAAGGTGAATGTTATTTTAAGAAAGATGGTTCTATTAGAAAAGAAATACAGTTAAAACCAAACCCATGCATAGGGAAAAACTGTCCCTGGAAGTGTAGTGAAATAGACGAAGAAAAAAGGTCAGGAATATTTGATTATTTTTGGGGATTATCCAATCAGAGAAAAAAAGAATGGTTAATTGCTATGTCCTCTAAACAAGAGATAAAACGAAAGAGACCAAAAAATTCCAGCTACAGGACCAATACATTTCAATATTTTATAAATGACGGCGAGGGCCGTCGTCAGGTTTGTTCTAAATTCTTGATCAGCACACTAGACGTTACCCAAAGATTTATTTACTATACCTTGACAAACGTATCCCAGGGAATATCAAAAGAAGATGGAAGAGGAAGGTGTGTTCCAGCCAACAAAACTCCAGACAATGTAAGAGAATCGGCAAAAAACTTCATTAAAAACTTACCTGCACTTCCATCGCATTATTGCCGCAAGGATAGTACAAGGCTGTCCCTCCCAACCGAATTTAAAAACATAAAAAATCTGTATCGTATCTATAAAGAAGATCAAACTAGTAAAGGAGTCGATGTCTTGAGTGAAAAAATCTTTCGTCAAATATTTAATTCTGATTTTAATGTAGGGTTTCATGTACCTAAGAAGGATAAATGCATAAAATGTTTGCGTTTCGAAGGCCAGGATCCATCTGAATGTCCAGAACTGAAGGCTCATTTAGAAGAAAAACAAGCATCAAAACAACGCCTGGAATGTCATCGAGAATTAGGCAAAAGCAACTCTACTATTTTGTGTTCATCTTTTGATCTCCAGAAGGTTCTCAACACTCCCTATGGGAACAGCATGCTACTTTTTTACTCTCGAAAATATACGGTTTATAATTTGTGCTTTTATGAAAGTATAACAAGAAATGGTTTCTGCTTCGTCTGGGGAGAAACAGAAGGAAAAAGAGGGGCCAATGAAATTGGTACAATTTTGCAAAAATACGTAGCAGACGTTGATTCGCGAATCACAATAAAAACTTTAATTTTGTATTCCGACTCTTGCCCCGGACAAAATAAGAATAAAATTGTCCTGGCTGCTGTCCATAACGCGTTGTTACAATCAAAATACCTAGAAACTATTCAAATGAATTTTCTTCTCCCTGGACACACAGAGATGACGGTAGACAGCATCCACTCGACTATTGAGCACTCCGTGCGAAATACGATAGTGTGGGCTCCTTCTCAGTGGGCAACAGTGTGCCAGCTAGCCCGAAAAGAGCCGGCGCCGTATTTTGTCGAAAATCTTACTCATACTGACTTCAAAAACTTTGAAGAGTTCTCCGATAAGTATTTCAAGGGAAACCTGGTTGGAAAAATTAGCAAAATACGCACGGCAACATTTAAAAATCATCTCCAAATGAAATAAAATTAAGTATACTATGAAGAATGATGCCCTGGAAGAAACAATACCCATAAACTGTAAGCCTAAGAGTCTCAACCTCAAATATAAATCTTCGTTAACAATTACCAAGCCTAAATTCAATGATTTAAAGAAACTGTGTGAAACTAATGTGATTCCTAAAATATTTCATGATGAATACTTAAAATTGCAAACTAACAACGGTAAAGACCATCTGGTCGATACCGATATTGAAGATGAGACGGAGGAATTGGATTAAATTTTATTTTTTGACCTATATCTATTTTATTTAAAAAAAATTGCTTTTAATTATTTTTATAAATGTAATTACAAAATAGAGATTAAGTAGAACTGGTAGATAAGTTCTACTTTATCTCTATTTTGTAAATACAGCAGCTGGAACAGCTGGCGCATTTATAAAAATAATTAGCAAGCAATTTTTTTAAATAAAATATACATCGTAATTAGGATTTTAATAACTAATTTGAAACAAAACTTTTAATGGCTAATGGAGGTTTTGTTGTAAAACACACCTACCTATTTAAAAAAGTTCCTACGTATTTTTTATTCATGATGTTTGATTTTTATATTTTCTTAAGAGTAATGAAGTGGATAAATGTAGATACTTAGGAAGTAAGCAAGATTGTAACCTATTGTGTAGAGAATGTAAAATAGACGCTTATCATGTACAACCATGTGAGCTTCATACTTCGTGTCGACATACCCTGCCAATATCCATAAAGTATGGAGCGCACTAGAAACACGTCTATACATAAAAAAGCGTTAATTCTACACTCTCTACACAATAGGTTTCTTATTTAAACCCGACTTACTAAGAAGGTACATTTATCTACTACAGAAACTATTTTTAAAGTTTATAATAGATAATAAGGATTCTGAGGCTTAATTAAGTTGAATATACGTAATAAAAGATTTTCTAATTAACAATAGTTATTTGTTATACAAGAGTGCAAAGTTGATTTTTAACCGCGTGCTCAATTTTGATGACCGAGCAAGCGAAGGATTCTAAAATTGAATCACGAGCGCAGCGAGGGATTCAAAATTAGAATCCTGAGCGTAGCAAGGGAATCAAAAGAGCACAAGGTGAAAAATCTTTGCACTCGAGTGCAACACGTAACTTTTCATTCCACCTCAGCGAGGAAATGACTAAATGCAAATTTTAAAATGTTTTCGCGCTAAGCAAATTAAAAAAAAGTAAGTACACCAAGGAGGTTCCGAGTCTGAGTTTTTAAAATATTAAAAAAAAATGTATGATGCATTCGGCACCAACGAGGTAGAAATAAATAGGTTGAATTATGTTTTGAATTCAAAACCTCAGTACACACGATGTTCTAAATTCAAATTTACTTTAACCTCTAGAGGGTAAAATCGACTTTTGCGCCCTGATATCGAGGAGCAAAAGTACTCTTTCCGAGCTGGTGGGATGAAAAACATTTTTATTTATTCCTGACATAATTTATTAATTATTCACCCATTTCAATACATGCCTCAACACCCTCTCAGCTAAATAATCCCTTAACTGCATAACTGCATTAAAATAAATAAATAAATAAATAAATAAAAATTTATTTCAATAACATAGATCTTAACTATACAATATTTTCTTACAGCTATACACAGGTATATTAATTTTATCAGCCTGAACTAGGTAGAACCTGTGTTTCAGGCGCGAAAATTGCCTATTTTAACTAAGAGTTACATTATCGAAGATAATAAAACTAAACAATAAAATCGGTAAATATATGAACTACTTTGCTTATTAAAAAGATAGGTATGAAATTTCTTTACTATTTTATAACTAATATCAAATGTTCAGTTTCCTCATATGACAGTGTTAGCAAATATTCACAGACAGTTTGTTTACTATAAATCTGTTATTATTATAAATCTGTTTGATTACTATAAATCTGTTATTATTATCTTGTATCAACAACCATGGTTTATAAAATCCTTTCAACCCATGAGACATCAAACCACTCATTAAGAATGTTCAACGTTGCTTAAGTTAACTTGCCTGTATCGTTAATAAAACCTAATTGGTAGTTAAACGAAATAGCATATTCCTATTATCATTAAGTAACGTCGATTCAATCATTTTGCTTTCTACTGCATAAGCCCTGTAAGGTCACTTAAACCATTTGGCCTGTTGCCGATTAGTGACAATGTTGGTAGTTAAATCATTTTTCTTTACTCTAAAAATAAGGCGATACAGATCATTTTGTATTAAGCGACATTTATCTTGGAACTCATAACTGCTTTTTTATTGACAATTATACTAAAACATTAAGGGATTTTTTTGCAATAAAGGTCTCCGATCCCCATAAAAGTAAGAACAGTAGTTTGATTATAACGATTTTTTTTAATTTTTTTAAAACTTTAAATGGCTCTCCTATAAAGTTTGTAAAATGGCGCTTCAAGCAAATAGCCTTTCACCCCTCGATATTATATGCCCTACCGCCCAACACTACGCATATTCTCCAGCCTGCTGACGTAAGTGTTTGCGCCACTCAAAGCAAGCGGGAAGAATACAGTCCGGAGATTTTTAGCAAAGCCAGAAAATATCAATACATCGGTTACTAAAACAAACTTCTGCAAATTGTTTGCAGAGACCTTGCCAGAAACAAATCTTACAACCTGTATTAAAAACGGGTTTAAACGATATGGGATCTACCCCTTTGGCCCTAATGCGCCTGATTACACTAAATGTGTCCTCGATACAATGGAAAATCTAAACTCTAGACAGACTGCTCCCGGAACAGCCATAAGTAGAGCAGACATAGCTACTACCAAAAAAGTACTTAAGCAAATAAAAACTGCGCTGCTAAAAAGGAGCGTAAACTACAGGGTACTAATGAAAGAACTCAACCTGTTTAAAAAAACACTACCTGTGGAGACCAATGTTTCTGAATTATCATTAGACACTGAATCTGACTACACCAACAGTACCATGCAAAACAGTTCACAGATGTCATCAACCACGGCCAATCTTACTACTGTGACAGATTTGCTGAAACAATCTGCGGACACACAGCTCATACAGCCGACTCCACACGATCTAGAACTGGGTGCCGATATGGTTGAAATCATCCAACCACCATTGAACGTAACTGAAGACTGTAACTCCATATCGTTATTAAATATAACAGGAAGTTACCTAGAAGTTGGTTCAGTAGTAAGCCTTGATGACATTTTAATATTGCCCTTGGATGTCACAGATAAGGCGCAGTCCCATGGGACATTGGATGTATGCGAAAATTTATCTGGGATAATAAAACCTGACGATCAGCTTGGCTCAGCCGTTTCTACGCGTTCAGTCCCATTAGCTGTACCTACAACAGTCACCAGGGCAGACACAGAAGACCTGACTTCATCCGGTATTGTACCCTCATCTGCTGATACTATAGAAAAAGAGGCGGTATCGTCTACTACATTGGTTGCACCTGAAACATATCCTCATGTACAAACAGCAAAACCTCCGCAGCAAATAGATCAACCTACTTCAATCCCTATGGAGGAGGAGACTTCGTCTAAAATTGTATCTCCATCTGAAATCGCATTAGAACAAGAGGATCAAATAGTTATACAAAAACAGCTTGAAACATCATGACTCAATTTTCCTGAGAAAAGCCCCAAGTCAAAAATAGTAGAATGTCCAACTTTAACATCAAATACCTATTCTAACATTAATGACACACAGAAAGGGACTAAGCCCATAGTAACAGATCCTTTTGAGCGTCATTTGTATTTGCCAGATCAGCTTCTAAAACCAAAAAAAACAACGAAAAATAAAATTCCCGCCGCCATTTCTTCTGCAGCGTGGAGGGAGCATTGAATGCGAGAACGATTAAAGAATCTAAAACAAGAAGAAACTAGAAAGCGAAAATTGGAACGCATCGAAAGACAACAACGAGCAAAAATATTAAAGGAAAATAAATCCAAGAAAAAGCCAGGCTTGAAAGTAAAAACGAGACAAAAACAAGACATAGATTACCGACGGAGAATTGCGCGCGGGGCTCAAAAAGAAAATGACCTTGCTCCTACAGCTGCATCTGGAAAGATATCTTGTTCAGAATGTGATGATGCTTTAGTTTCTGATGTAGAAGAAAATGAAGATAAAAATATTGGATGTGATGCCTGTCCTCGGTAGTACTTACTTACAAATGTAACTATTGTGATTATTGATGCCAAATAATAATCTGTAAGGCATAGTTTATTTTTGTAGCTAAAACTTATTATTGTAGCTGTGTTTTATATAGTGTTTTTCATTTGATAGAACAAGTAGAATGAATAATATGTTTTTAGAATTAATAATTTTGTTTTTCGAGGTCATTTAGTTTATCATATCAGTAATATTATATTCACTTATGTTGTAAGTAAAGCATTGCTTTATTTATTTTGAATGATTAAACAATCATCACAAAATTATATAAGACTGCTAGATAGATCTCAGTGTTGACTAGTTACAGTTGATTATTAGTAAAACTAACTATATAAATAAGGTAGTGAGAAATTGATAATTAGACTAAGAAGCTACTACTAAATAGTACACTATGTAATGTTAATTAAATAAAAACATATAATATACCTGTAAGTAATTGGTTTTTAACTTAATAGTTGACCTAAGCTCCTTTTTCTACACAGGTGGTCGAAAACTACCTTCTACTAGGACGAAAACCAGTTTTTTTGGACGAATACTAGCAAAAACCCTACTTTTGCAAAAAAATATTTATATAAAAAGATCCATCAAAATGATTTATTTTCTTGTAATATTAAACTAAAGAAGACTATATTATTACTAAAAATACTATATTAGCACTAAAAATAAATATGATACATTTAAGTAAGGGTGCTCCAAGACATTCATTTCGCATCACAAAGCTGACAACTCCGATAATTGGACGAAAACCAGCGCAATGACCCTATCTCCAAGCGGCGCGCGCGGCGTTGCAGCGTACCTCAGTAGGTGCCGCCGCCGCGCCGGCCGAGAGGGGTAGGTACTAGGTAGGTACAAATGCGCGATAATTCTGAACGGTCAAGTAGGTACGTCACGACAAAAGCTTCAATACCTGTTCATCACTAATAAATCGAATACCTACCATATGATAAAGATAAGAGATAAACAAAAATTATTGGCAGTCATAGGAACTGCCGATAGAAGTGAAAACTTATAACTCAGTATTTGATCTAGCTAACTTTGGAAACTGCGCGGGTGAAACCGGAGGGCCTGGCCTGGCATTGACTTCAAAACGAAAAATAGCTCGGAAGAAGGAAGGAAAATTACAGCGAGATTTGTATGATGTGATTAGCCTTTTTAAAGAGACTGATCCAGATTTAACACCAACATTTGTAGCAAGGGATTTACAGAAACTACCCCCAGTGCATTTTGACCATCTCGATCCGACTAAGTTGTTGAAGGACATACTTGTTATCCAAAAGGAACTTCAAACGATTAAAGAGTCGTTTGTATCTGTTGATCAATTTAATGAAATTAAGTACGACCTATATAATTTAAAAAATGCATCCATATTGAACAATAACTTTGAAGATAATATAAATAGAAAGAGAGGCGGGGGAATAGTTACTAATAGTTGTTTTTTAGACAGCGGTCCGATTGGACTACCTCATATTTCGCACGGCGAGCAAAATATTACTCACAGTCAGTTGGCTCAGAGCGCTCTCACCTCGCAAGCTACATGCGTCACGGCATCCACGTCCCCCGCGCGCATCCCTGCCGCAGCGGACTCCCTAAGCGAGCAAGCACAGCTAATAAGTGAGCGCGTTGAGGCCTGCGGGAATAGTACCGTGGTTTCGAACATTAATACCCCGCCTGCGCCTGCGACTACGCAGCGAGACGGCCTCAGTACGGAATGCGGATCGTGCGTGAATCAACAGGTAACATCTACGCCGGCCGCTTCAGTTAACAAAACGCTAGCGAATATAACAAGTGCGAAAGGCTATTGGAAGTCTGAAAAGCCAAACGACGGGTGGATTTTGGCACAGAGAAAAAGAACTAGGAATCGATTTAGTATTTTGGAAGGCAAAGCACGAATTAATTCAGATGATACATTTAAATCCGCGGATATTAGAGTGCCTTTGTTTATCAACAATGTTGACAGGACTACATCAGAAAAAGACATTACTGACTATATACTAAGAAAAACACAAGTCTATGTCACTTTACATAAAATAAATCCAAAGATACCAAGACAATATAACGCGTATAAGATACTCGTGCCTAACACAAAAATATCATCGTTTTTAGAAGCCTCATTGTGGCCGGAAGGAGTGACAGTCAGGAAATTTATTGAATTTAAACATAAAGATAATGGATTGCAGATCAAACATGATAATAAGTAAAATAAAATTTGTGAGCTTTAACTGTCATTCAGTTAAAAGTGCTGTAGATTATGTAAGGACGTTGTGTCGAACAGCGGATTTTGTGGCTTTGCAAGAGACATGGCTACTTCCGGATGATATTCCATATCTCGGAGACATCCATCAGGATTTTGCATATACCGGGAAATCTTCAGTCGATATGTCATCTGGACCGCTAAAGGGACGGCCCTACGGAGGTCTTGGCATTTTGTGGCGTAAGAGTGTGTTTCGCTCGGTATCAGTGATTGAATGTGCCAGTCCGCGTATAGCGGCAGTTAAGGTGGTTCTCGATGATCGTGAGTTTCTGGTTATGTCTGTGTATATGCCGACGGATGATGCAAAAAAACTTAGATATATTTATTGACTGTCTTGGTAAAATTAGCGCAATTATAGAAACATCTAGTGCAGATTCGGCATATATACTTGGAGATTTTAATGCGCATCCCGGTTCATTGTTTGGTACTGAGCTTCAAAACTTTTGTGCGGAGCTTAATTGGACATGCGCAGATATAGAGTATTTGGGTTTGGTTTCGAATTCGTACACCTATGTAAGTGACGCGTGCGGGACTGCGTCATGGTTGGACCACGTGATCACTACTGAAATTGCTAAAAAGACCGTTAGTAGTGTAAATATAAAATATGATGTGTCGTGGTCTGATCATTTTGCGGTTGAATTGATTTGCAACTTAAATATTTTAGTGCCTAAAATTAAACCGCGAAATTCCGTGTCAGATCAGGCTGTCTGGGGGGGTGAAAGATAAGCACCAGATAGATTTATATTGTAAGATATGTACTAGCAAGTTGCGCGAGATACACTTTCCTGCTGAATTCAGTAATTGTGCGGATGCAGCATGTAGTAATGAAGAACATAGACTAACTATTAATAAAATGTATTATACAATTGTATCAATTCTTCGGGATGCGGCTTGTGAGATTTCTAAGTGTGATAATACTTCTAGAACTAAGAAAAATAGGTATATTACAGGTTGGAACAAACATTGTAAGCGGTCGCATGGGGAGGCTCGTTTTCGGTTTCACGAATGGGTTGCTTATGGAAAGCCGAAATCTGGTCACGTTTACCAACAAATGCGGGATACGAGAAAAATATTTAAAAACAAATTGAAATGGTGTAAAGATAATGAAACTCAGATTAAAATGGATATACGAGGGTCAAACTGAAAGTTCTTAGAAAATCAAAAACTGATTACATTAGCCAGTTATTAGTTTTATTATATCTTTTCAAAATATTGTCCATTCACGTCAATACACCGCTGCATGCGATGGAACCACTGGGAAAAGCACTTTGCCCACTCGTCCTTAGGGGTCTCTTCAATGGCATCGCGATACGCAGCCACCGCTTCTTCAGCATTCATAAACCGCTTTCCTTTAAGTTTTTCTTTAATTTTTGAAAATAAATAAAAATCACAAGGCGCGAGGTCGGGGCTATACGGCGGGTGACCCAGTAATTCAACGTTTGATGTCGTGAAATAGTCGATCGTTCGCTTGGCGGTGTGCGATGAAGCGTTGTCGTGGTGAAGGAGGATCCTACTGCGAGGTCGTTTCTCTCGAACTTTTTCCAAGACAAGTGGCAAACAATTGGTAGTGTACCATTCTGCAGAAACTGTTTTTGATCCTCTAACACAATTGTTGCGAAATGACCTATCCTTCCAAAGAACGAGGCCACCATTTTTTTCCCCGCACTTCGATCTCTCTTCACTTTAGTTGGCAACTCCTCGAAAGGAAACACCCACTGAGCAGATTGTCTTTTGGTTTCAGGATCATAACAGTAAATCCAGCTTTCGTCACCTGTTAGTATGTCGAACACAGCATTTGAGTCACCTCCGTTAAATCTTTCAATCATTTTACGGCACCAATCCACACGATGGAGTTTTTGAGCCTCAGTCAAATTATGAGGTATCCACCGGGCGCAAAGCTTCCTGACCGCTAAATGTTCGTGTAGGATTTTGTGCACTTGACTCATACCGATGCCTAAGCTTGTCCGAATCTGCTGATAGGTCACTCTTTTGTCAGTCTCTATCATACGCCGCACAACACAGATGTTATCTTCAGTCGTCGCCGTAGAAGGCCGTCCCTCACGTAAATCATCAGTGAGATTAGTGCGACCACGTTTAAACTCATTAAACCAGTTGTAAACAGTCGCACGAGATGGGGCTTCATCGTGAAAGGCCAATCGTAGTCTATCATAACTTTCTTCTTGACTTAAATGACATCGAAAGTCACAAAAAATCATTGCACGAAAATTTTCTCGTGTTAAATTCATGTTGACGTGACACAGACAATTTTCAATTTGCCGCCAAATCGTAAAACAAATGACAAATGAATGAAGTATATATTCAGTAATATTGGCAAAGAGTTCTATTTTCAAATTATAGAATTATTTTTTTATTATATTGTTTATAAGTGGCCAGTTCTAAGAACTTTCAGTTTGACCCTCGTACTCGCTACCCAGCATTCCACTAAAAATTTTTCAACATTTTGGAAAGAGACCAATAAACTGAGCCCGAAACCGAGTGTCCCAGTGAGTATTGAGGGTGTTAGTAACTTCGACCGGATTGCTAACCTTTTTAAGGAACATTTTAGAGTGCACTCCCAGTTAAAACCTGTAAACACTGAGGCGAATAACGTAAATATAGGGGAATCGATTGTGCGAATCACGGCGAAAGAGGTTGAGCAGACGGTGAGGAACATGAAGCCAGGAAAATCCCCAGGTCATGACTCCCTAAGTATTGAGCACTTGCAACATTCAGGCGTTCATCTTTCAAGGGTGCTCGCCATGTTCTTCACTTTTTGCGTAAGCCACTCATACCTGCCTGATGCAATGATGAAAACTATAGTTGTTCCCATTATTAAAAATAAAACTGGAGATGCATCCAGTATCGGGAACTATAGGCCTATATCGCTCGCAACTATAATTGCCAAGGTGTTGGATGGTGTGATTGACAAGCATTTACGTTTACATCTAAAGTTACATGATGCTCAGTTTGGGTTTAGACCTGGGTTGTCGACTGAGACGGCTGTGCTGCATCTCAAGCACACCATTCAGTACTACACAGAGAGAGGCACACCTGTCTACGCCAGCTTTCTGGATTTATCCAAGGCTTTTGATCTGGTGGCGTATGACAGGTTGTGGCAAAAGCTGGCGGGCGATACGGACCTTCCCTGTTTTGTTCATTTCACTCTTGAAGTATTGGTACGGTCATCAGAGCAATTTTGTGAGGTGGTCGGGGTCACTGTCGGACGTGTACAGGTTGGAGTGCGGCGTAAGACAAGGAGGTTTGACATCACCAAGCCTCTTCAACATGTACATGGACCGCCTGATTCGTGGACTCAGCGATTCCCGTGTCGGCTGTTCGATTGATGGTGTTTCCGTGAACAGCGTCAGTTATGCAGATGACATGGTCTTGCTGAGCCCATCTATCAGGGCTCTCAGAAAGCTCATCACGATATGCGAGCGATATGCGGAGGCCCATGGGCTCAGATACAACGCCAGCAAAAGCGAATTTATGGTGTTTAAAGCGGGGACGAAAACATATGACACAGTCCCTCCAGTCTTATTAGGCGGCACTGTCTTGAACCAAGTTTCGCAATTTAAGTATCTGGGCCACTGGGTCACCGACACTCTTGCAGATGACGTGGACATCGAAAGGGAACGTAGGGCGTTGTCTATCAGGGGCAATATGCTGGCTCGTAGGTTTGCTCGATGTACGGCGCAAATAAAGGTTACTCTATTTAGAGCCTACTGTCAATCGTTCTACACGTGTAGCCTATGGGTCAGATACACAAAAAAAGTCCTTAAACGCCCTGCGTGTCCAATACAACAACGCCTTCAGGTCGCTGTTGTGGCTGCCGCGCCACTGTAGCGCGTCCGGGATGTTTGCAGACGCACATGTGGACGGGTTTGCAGCGATTATGCGCAAGCGGGTTGCGTCCCTGATGCGTCGGGTGCGGGGCAGTCCTAACAGCTACTTGCAGCTGTTCGCCTGGCGGATGGATCTGGGTTGCTCAATGATGCAGCATTGGACCAGGCTGCATATTGAGCACACCGGATCTAAACCAAAATTTAGATTAAGATAATAGTGTTTGAAGATTTTGTGTATTTTTGTCTTGTATTTAATGTGTATTTAATTTGATTTTATTTTAATTTTATTTTGACATAACAAACAATTTTTAATGTGTATGTATATGGACTTAGTCTGAAATAAATGAATTAATAATAAAATAATAATAATAATTACCATCTAGAAAATACCTACATCAGCCAGTGGGGAAATGCTAACGCATTTCTAGATAGCCAATGGCCATGGTCCCGAGTTTACCCGAAGACTTCTTATCATTTCCGAACGTGACGCTAGAATTCAATTCACAGCCCATGAAAAATCTGTGTATGACACGCCGCGATTTCACTTCTAAAAGTAAATAGGTAAATGGATAGGTACCTAGATAGGTGTCTATTGTAAATTTGGTGAAATATTACAAAATGATTGCTTTGAAGTAGGTAATACGAGTAAGATAGGTACGTGTTGTCAGAATCAAGGACAATTCGCATAAACAGCCCATCAAATTTCCCACAGCTGGGACTCGGGGCCTTCTCTCGCAAGAAGAGAGTTAAAGCCATAATCCACCACCCTGGCAAAGTGCCAGTTGGCACGTGACTTCGAAAGATTCTAGGTAGGTACATGTCGGTTTTCTCACGATGTTTTCCTTCATCGTTTTTAAGCTAGTAGCATTACGCACATGACTTCGAAAAGACTGGTGCGCGTGGGATTTGAACGCGGCGCGCCGGATCGGCAATCACCGTCCTCTCGGCTAGACCAGCCGTTACTTCAAGGCCACTTAGTAGGTACTCGTACCAACAAAAAAATATTACCTAGCGTAAAAGCTGCTGAACCTACAACATTCTTTAAAAGTAAAACTAAAACATCTTCCTTCCCACGAATCGATTTTAATTTCGTAGAAAATTTAACCAATAAACCCTTGATCAATGAACTCTTTCAGATAAATTCATCATTGTCAAAATCAAAATCAGATATTGTTTTAAGTCAAATTATCTATCGCATAATAGCTAAATTACCTAAGTATGGCGTAATGCGCAATAAACATTAGTACGTCGGTACTTACATCTTTTCGACTCTAAGCCGTGGTAACTATTTCTCGTCTGTGTCGCAGCGTTGTGGAGCGGCAACGCTTCGTTTCCATAGCTACGCGCGCGCTCGCTCGCTTGACGAGCGGCGCGGCGCGGCGGCTTCTTTGAAATCGTAGGCGCATAACTAACAGAGCCACACTGTTTTGGTCTAAATTTTTAAATGCTCAACGTGACCACCACCTTCGCGAACACAAACTCTTAAACGGCGTTCAATGTTTGAACGGACGCTTGCCGTGGGATTTGTAGGGCATCGCCTAGTATTCCCATATCTTTCGCGATATATTCTTATCGCAAGTGCGGCATTTTGATGGGCTTCTCCGTAAAGTAAAATCATGTCAGCATACTCAGCAGCAGTATAATGCTGTGTGTTCGACATCTTTACTTAAATAAACACTCACAACACAAAAAGTTACAACAAGGCGTTTTTATCGCTTTGACACTGAATCAAAATAACTTTTACACTAAATAAACAACAAAAAAATAACACGTACTTAAGCGTCTTTTTCGCGAATAATTAAATTACCTAGTTAAGGGATTTACAGTAAAAGTTATAGCGCGCGAGAAATGTGTCAAGGACTTGACAACTTCGCAGCCCGACTAGCACTAGCACAAAACTAGCGGAGAAAAGAAAAAGACTAACATTAGATGAGGTACCTACAGTCATTTCGTTTCCGGCTCCATTTCATTCGCACACAAACGCGTGTTTTGATGTTGTATGTCTACCTGTCTCATTTTATTGTATTTACCTTTCGCCTGAATTTCATTCATGAAACGCGTGGATATGTGGCCTGCGACCTAATCACCTCTGACTCAATTTTTTTGATACAGGTTGCTCTGATTTGTTGTTTTTGAAAATTGCGAATAACTCAGTAAATAAAAACGATACATGAATTTTAATTCTACAGAATGTCTGAAAATATGATATGTGATATGTGGTTTCATTTAATGTCGGCACCAAAGCGCCACGCTGTATAAGTATTATATATCAGGTATCTGGCCGCCATATTACAAGCTTTGCTTAGTTTGGGGTCAGATGGTGGTGTGTGTGAATTGACAAGTTTTCATATTTCACAAGGCTATGAAATTCCAAAATAATTTCGAGATATTGCGATGCTGATGATTATGCTTATTTTTCCAAAATTATTGGTGCATTTCCTACAAAGTAATTAAATAAAAACCATCCGCCAAGCCGTTTACGGATTCATAATTCATGTTCAGTTGCCTTTGATAAAAAAAAAACACTAGCAATATAAAATGACAGTTGACACTGACTTTCGGTTACGTTTTGTTTCGTTATTGTGTCAAGCAAGGCTTAGCAAGGTTATACGCACGCAAGTATACGTATGCTCGACTCGACATAAATCTAATCATTAAATTCATAATTTACGTCCTAAAATTGTTTGGTGTTCTCTTGAAAGTTTTTTAATTGATCTTTTCTCTATTGATTTAACAAAATGAAAGTTTCGGACGGCTACACAATGGCCGACAGCCGTTATCTACCTAAAGTAGATTACATGATGCTATTGTAATATATGCGAGAAAACGACGCCTATAATGTGGCCGAAATTCGCGGAGCAAAAGCATTAATATCATCCAGAGATGCTTATGTCGAGACATCAGAGTGGGGTTTGTCGAAATAAAAAGAGAAAATCCACTTTGTTATGTTAAAGGCAGAGTGACTCCAGATCATAGAGTGAGATGCAAAATGTACACTGTGGTGGCAATCATCAACGAAGTTGACGAAACAATCACAAATATACAATGTAAAGATTGTGCAGCAAGTGAAGGTGACTGTAAACACACTATTTGTTTCACAATTATAAAACGATCTGAAGAACCATCACCCACATCGATAAGCTGTTATTGGGCACAACCAAAATTAGCCGAGGCAGTGGTCCAAAATAGATGCGTGTTAGCAAAAGAATTGGGGGCACACGAAAACGACATAGTGCACCAATGCTCCCACCAGCTTTGCGTCTAGATTCTTTCTTAGAAGAATGCAAAAGCCGCAAAATAGACGACTCTATGATTATCGACTATAATAATAAAGTTCAAGATACGAGTATGGATGATTATACCATTTTTAAAATAGTCATTGAATTTTTAAAAAACTTACCGTTAGAACGACATGATTTTGAAAACTTGAAAATATTTGATGAAAATATGTTGACCACCAGCATTATAAATGCAATAGAAGAGAAAACACGTACTCAGGCTGACTGTGCTATATGGCATACCCAGAAATAAGGGCGTATATCAGCCTCTAAAATATACGAGGTAAACAGTTGTAACGCTGACGGGGTTTTAGTAAAATCAATACTAGGAGGATACGAAGTGCCGGAGACCACCGCCATTAAAAGAGGGAAACTTTTAGAAAAAGAAGTTCTCAAAGAGGTAGAAAAAACAATGAATGTGAAGGTAAAGGCATGTGGATTTAAACTAATCACATCATTTATAGGAGCATCACCAGACGGTGTCTGTGAAGAATTCACAGTAGAAATAAGTGTCCCTATACGGAAAAGTCAATGAAAAATTATGTCAAAGACAATACCATATCTGCTAAGTGGAAAGCACAGACACAGTTGCAGATGCATGCTATGAACAAAAAAATAAGCTTTATTTTGTATAGCAGATCCGAAATTTGAGGACAATAAGAACATACATTTCTATTGGCAGTTTTATGATAGACTGTATGTGGAAAAATTGATTTGTGATGCTGAACTTTTTTGGAGAAAAAATATATATTTGAGAAAATGGTCAATATTGTAAAAAGTTGATCGACTGTAAATAAAACATGCTGTACTTTATCAGTTCTTTTTATTTATCCTTCATTATAAATGTTCATTCAAAATAAACATGTTTCTCTAATCTATGCATTCAATCGGAAGAGGTCAAATAATATTTAATCTGTTTTCAATTTTTATATCATCTGTCAAGATTCCCAGCCCTCTCTCTTCTCGGGCGGGCGCTCAGCCGAGACGGTTGTCTCCACTATTTAAGCTCTCAGCTCGGGCGGTTGAGGTTGAGTCAAATTTAGTTCAATAAACCAGTGTTAAATACTATTTCAGTGCTTTTCAATTAATATCACCTCAGATCAGTCAGATCGACATAGTCTAGGTCCAGTTCAGGATCCCACATCATCGTTTGACATCAGCCACCACCGCGTGGACCGGACCGTGCACGCTGTCAACCGACAGCCGATCGCCACTTCGAACCCGCCGGTCATCGCACGGTCGGGTTGCGCACAATAAACAGTTATTGTTTATTTTTTCACTACAAACAAATAGGTGCACTACTTATCATTTCACAAGAAATATAATAAATTAAGCTTTACTCGCTAGATTTTTCTCTGAGTAATATACCCGTAAATATGTAATGAGTAATATTTGTGTAATGAGTATAGTGTTTGGTGGCAAACATATTGGTCTCATCATATGGTCATCCCCCAGTAGAATGTCGTTTGGAGTAATGTTTTTATGTCAATGCATAATTATAATAATAATATCATCTTGGTTAGATTTTTCTCTGAGTAATATACCCGTAAGTATGTACTGAGTAATATTTGTGGACGTCTCTTTTTAGTGGGAGACGTGGGAGCCAATAATGTACAATGCAGTAATTAATTGTCTGTACATTATTTGCACGAGGTGAGGTTTCAGTTTTAGTTTGGATAGTTCATGTTTATAAATTAGAAAAAAACTATGTTAATTTCTTGACCGAAAATAAATAACCAGGAATTATTTTTTTACAATAGGAGTTTGTCAATTTATGAGTCCACAGGCAATAACAACTATGTCATCAAGCACATTTACCAATTTGTTATTTACCACAGCATGTGGCTTCAGAAGTTTGAAAAGACGTACTCTCCTTATTACTCTTTCTATGTGAATTCGCAAACTAGCTATAACCTTGCTGTCAATTACTTTACTTTTATTCATTTTTATGTCTTTCATGACGCTTGGTGGACGTAACACTTTAACACATTTTTGTAGTAAATGTGTCTCTAGGTGTTTAAAACTACGGTCAGCTATAATAGTAGCATTTTCTGGTACTTATTCTAAATAACCACTTTGTTCCACCAAATACATATCTGATATTCGCCCACCCGGACAAAACCCCTCATTCCTTGAATATGATGAGTAAACACTCAGATAAGTATATATTGTAAACGGTTTCCGAAAGACTACCGGGTTGTTCCGTAGCCATGTATCTTGAGTAGCAGCGCAATAGTTTTTGAACGGTCCAAATTTAGACACATTCAAACGGCTAATCCTAATCCATCCAAAGGATGTATGCCTGAAATGAGGTGGAAAAGACAAAATTACAACTTCTTCAAAGTCTCTGTGACCAAACTGACACTAATAGAACGCGGTGCACATGTTTTATAAAAACAATGCATAAACTGATCAAGTCCTTCGTCAGTACTCAAGCAAGCTAGTATCAAGTTTCTCAAGCAATTTTCTTACTTGCTCTTCTATCTCCAACTTATCCTCCATTGAACATCAGTAAGGTCTTTTGCCACAGTACTTGTCCACAATAAGATCAATTCTTGCTTCATAATCCTTCTGGACCACAATGTTGAATTTGCAAAATGTTGAATTCCCAAAATGTTGATTCCTATAATAAATATTGGGAGACAATTGACAACATTTCAAATATTTTGCGTATTTGTTTTTTTTCTGCAAGAATATTAATGGAAAATTAAGAAACACGTATTTTTTATTTTTTCGATATGACTCATATTTTCCGCAAAATAAATTTTTGAAAATGAGCTTATTCCAAACGGTCGTAAGTGCATAATTCTGGATTCAAAAAGAGTAATGCTGTAGCCACTTTCTAAACATGTTCTCGTATAATGCAAACATATTAGTGTGGATGAGTTTTCACCATCATTTGCGACCAACCGTCCAGCACCAGAAACTGCAACTATCTGTAAAAGCAGCCAAAGCTAATAGAAGAGAGATTTATAAATTGACGTGTGAATTGAGTTAATTGTATTTTTTTTTTTCTGGGCAGAGCCTTTAACAGTGACAAAACTAAAATACAATGAGAACTACACTACACTTGTACGGTACACACCGTCAGTTTCTATCTCTCGATTTATGGACTGTAAGATTTAAATTTATGAAAAGAAAAGAGGTGAGAAATAATTATTCTTTCAACAAACGGCAATGAGAGATAGAAGATTTTCAACCAACCTTTTAACCGTTCCCGCCTAGGGTACCACAATAACGCCTCAGGAGATCTCCTTGCCGAATGTATGATGAAGCCCCAGGGCTTCACGAGGTTTTCTTGAGAGGTGTAGCTGCTTCAGTCCTCGACGTGTGACTGCCGGTCAACGGTCGCAGCCGCAATTATTGGAGGGAATCTCTAACTACCCTCATGTCATTTATATAGATCGAACAACACTACAAACCTAGGTACCTAACTAACTACTTACACTAAGCACACCTGATTTATCCATAGACCACTGTAAGTCTACTGTAACGGTTGTTACTTCCTAAACATTAGTTTTTATTATTAACTACTAATTTATAATCGCAAGCAATCTTCGTAATAAACTTTCAAATGTCGCGCGGGTTGACCAATCAGAACTGTTCGCGCCAAATGACTACCTGTCGCTGGGCCGCGAATGACCGAGCGCGACATTCGACGAAGGGAAGCGACCTCGCGCGATTACTTATCTTACGAATATTAATTTACGTGGTTGTTGATTACACTAAACTAGGTGTAATTTTGTAAAAATACCGATAACAGGTGTTTAATTAACTGTGATTCGTTAAACCCCAAACTGGGTAAGTGTTTCTAAAAATCTTATCTTGCTTTAGCTAGTGATCATGACGTGAGTACATTCAAATATTATGTAATAAAAATTTCTTAGTTACTGTCAATAGTATTTTTATATTTTTCTTATAGTCGTTTCTTTATTCTTTGAAATCATCATATTATCATTAACAGCTTGAGTTCAAACAATAAACTATTAAAACCACTTTTTTAATTCGCTACGTAGGTACCCACTTGTATTTTTTATTCGTTGAACATTATAATTGAATGTACCTGGATAGTCTTATTTCATGCTTTTCATTGTACAAGTTTGACTGCCATCATCTTGGACACTGCCATCAAATCCAAGTCTAAACCAAAATCAAAGAACAATTCAAAGCTAAACAACAAACCTCGTACAATTCCTATTTCTGCTCTTAACATTCCTCCGGAGGATCTACTCTATTGTAAATTTCACGTAGATGGCCAACCAGTTACTCTCTTAATAGATACAGGAGCCGCAGTCTCTGTACTACGTAAAGATAAAATTGGCAACACTCCTCTTGACACCACAAATATTGTGTCCATTATAGGCGTCTCTGGTAAGAGTAACCCTATTCAAAGTCACGGTACGGCTGAAACATCATTAGACGGTTTTCAGAAACACTTATTTTATGTAGCAGATCTCAATATCCATGCAGACGGAATTCTAGGAATCGATTTCATGTCTAAATCAGGCGTCAACATATATATATCATCTAAAACAATGCGCGTCGATAAACGAACATATAGATTGTTTCATTTTGGAGAACATAACGACTGTTCAGGAGACGATAAACAATTTATAGGACAAAGATCGGAAACAGTCATTACGTGCTCTACTCAGGACATCGAGTTCGGACAAGCGTTAGTAGAAAAGCAGGAAATAGAGAAAGGAATTTCAGTTCCTAACGCTTTGGTAAATGTGATAGGTCACAAATTCATTATCACTTGTGTTAAAACAACAGACGCCGATATAAAAATTTCTGTCCCTAATGTTTACGTCACTCATTTAGAAAACTCATTAGATAACGACGAAGTAGTACAAATTAACACAACCAACAAATTAGCTCCAACAGACCGGCTTAACCAAGTACATCAGTTAATTAGAAGGGATCATTTAAATCCAGAGGAAAACAGGTCATTAGATAATGTAATAAATAATTTTTCAGAAATATTTTACCTCGAAGACGATCCTTTAACATTCACAAGTCACACAAAACATTCCATTCCCACAGTTTCAGACACTCCAATACACGCAAAAACATATCGGTTCCCACAGGTCCATAACCAAAAGGTAAAAACTCAAGTGCAAAAGCTCTTGGACCAAAATATTATCCAACCAAGCACTTCACCTTGGACTAGTCCCATTTGGATAGTTCCAAAAAAACTCGACGCCTCTGGCAAACGAAAATGGCGTATGGTCGTAGATTACAGGAAGTTAAATGAAGTTACGATAGGAGATAGTTATCCTCTACCTAACATAGCTGATATACTAGACAAATTAGGTCACTCAGTATATTTCACGACCTTAGATCTCGCTTCAGGCTTCCATCAAATCGAACTAAATTCTAATGACATTCCAAAAACAGCTTTCAACACACCTTTTGGTCACTATGAATTCCTTCGCATGCCATTTGGACTGAAAAATGCACCTGCAACCTTTCAGCGTGCTATGGACAGTATTTTGTACGGTTTACAAGGAGAACGCTGTTTTGTGTACTTAGATGACATTGTGGTATTTGCATCCAGCCTTCAAGAACACGAAGAAAAACTTACCGAAGTTTTTCAACGACTCCCAAAAACATGGACTCAAAATTCAGCCAGATAAATGCGAATTCATGAGAAAAGAAGTGGCATATCTTGGTCACATCATATCTTCAGACGGTGTGAAACCGAATCCTGAAAAAGTCGAGGCTGTTCAAAGCTTTCCAGTTCCTAAATCCTGTAAAGATATAAAATCATTTCTAGGGCTTGCAGGCTATTATAGACGGTTCATTGCAAACTTCAGTAAACTTACAAAGCCTTTGACAAGTCTTCTTAAGAAAGACGTTCCTTTTAATTGGGGTAAAGATCAACAGACAGCCTTCGATTCTTGCAAAGCTATCTTAACAAAAGCTCCGCTATTACAATATCCTGATTTCAGCAGGGAATTTGTCCTAACGACGGACGCGTCTATTAATGCAATCGGTGCTATCCTATCTCAAGGGGGAAATTGGTTCAGATCTCCCTATTGCGTACGCCTCCCGTACTTTGAACAAAGCTGAATCTAATTATTCAACGATAGAGCGTGAACTGTTAGCTATAGTTTGGGCAGTGAAACACTTCCGACCTTATTTGTTTGGCAGGAAATTCAAAATAGTGACAGATCACAAGCCTTTAACATGGCTATTTTCAGTCAAAGACCCAGGTAGTCGTTTGGTTCGGTGGAGATTAAAATTAGAAGAGTTCGACTACGAAATCGTATACAAATCGGGAAAAAGTAACACGAACGCGGATGCGCTATCTCGACCTCCAATAGTAAACACAACGACTATAGACTTAACTAAAGACGACGACGAACCTGAAGACGACTACTTACAACTCAATTACGAACATTTTGCTCAAATATCTACTGAAAACATCAACTACCGCAATTTGAAAGTTTTACCCGACAACCTCCTGGACGAACAACATAAAAATATTCTAGTTCCCATTTCAGCTCAACATTCAGATAAAAACGAAATATTTAACAAAGCCATTTCTTCTTGCTCTCAAGTGCAACCATATCTAGATAGCTTCAGTTCTAAGCCTCTTTACCAAACAGATTTATTGGTTTCGGATAAAAAACAAAATATTATTTTCGGAATCACTCGACCGACCCACTTTGATCCCTGGAATTCGGAAAACTACTTCAAAGTCCTCTTATCATGTTTACAAAATTACGACCTTAAAAAGCTCTGCATTCCTGAACTGAAAAACGACACCACTTGTAAAATGACGGGTAACGAACAAGCTCAAATCACCGCATACTTAGGTGACTGTTACGATTGTGAAATGGTTATTTGCCAGGACAAAATTAAATATCCGAGTAAGGAAGAAATACCAAGTATCCTTAAAATCTTTCACGATGAACCGCTTTCAGGACATAGAGGCATTCTTGAAACTACGCGTAAAATCCGGGAAGAATATTTCTGGAAAGGCATGTCAGACGATATTAAAAACTATATCGAAAACTGTCTAACTTGCCAACGCAATAAAATTCAGCGAAAAATCTATAAGGCTCCCATGGTCATTACATCATCTTCTATAGAACCTTTTGAACGTGTCACTATAGATTTAGTGTCTTACTCCGATACTACGGGTGATTTGAATAAGTACATCCTAACCCTACAAGATGATCTCACTAGATTTGTTCAAGCGTACGCGATTCCCGATAAACAGGCCATTACCATTGCGAAATCACTTTTAATCTTTTGCCAACACTATGGCGTTCCAAAACGTTTCCATTCTGACCAAGGTGGCGAGTTCGTGAACAACATCATTAAACAACTCATGAAACTTCTAGGTACGAAACATACCTTTAGTACAGCATACCACCCACAGACTAACGGTGCATTAGAGCCACTCTCCGCGACCATATTCGCATGTATCATCAAAGAAATAATACTAACTGGGATCAAATCATCCCACTCGCAATCATGTGTCACAATACATCTTTAAATAGGACAACTGGTTACACACCTCACGAACTCTTATTCGGCTACAAGCCCCGTCTCTTATACGCCGCTAAAGACAACGATGACTACACTACGCATGACTACTTACGGGACTTGAATGAACGGTTGAAAATTGCACGCGAAATCGCTTCCAACAATAACAAGGCAATGAAAGAAGAAGCTAAGAAACGATACGACCAACACATAAAAAATATAGCTGACTTCGATTTGGGAGATAAAGTTATGCTCCGAGTTCCAAATCCCAATAACCTAGATAGTAAATGGCAAGGTCCTTATGACATCGTACGAAAAGGTTTCAACGAAAATTATTTAATACGCAAGGGTGGTAAAAACCAGCTAGTGCATGGAAACCGCCTTCGGCCTGTGCATGTATCTGATGTAAATACATAGTTAGTTTAAAATAACACAAAATATATTTTCAGGGTCACCTGCACCCTCGCCAGTCCCATTTCCAATAACACTAGTCCAAACATAAACATGCAAAACTTAGATACATTAATGCACAATCCCTATTTCAGTTTCATAACACTATCTTTAGCCAAATTCATATTTTACGTCATACTTTATAAAGCATACAAATTAATAAAATCGTACATTGATAGAGCTCGAAATAAATAACACTTAAGTAAATATCTTTAATTAATACTCATAAAAGTCTTGTTATTTAATAAATAGAAATTTCACATTTTTCAGGTACTCCGCAACTCTAGTTGCAGGAGATGCCATTTTATATCCACTGCCTTCCAAATCAGGCCTATTTTATCAAGAGGAAGGAGAAATTCGCATAACAGAATCGTCATGGAAACTAATTATATACAGAGATTTGGAACCTCTATCTATATCTCGAGATTCCATCCAACGTCTTAGCAATACGTACTTTCAGATAATTTCAAACCGGCCTAGCAGTTTTTCACTTCACACTACTACTTCTTTCATAAAATTAAGCCTTAACAAAATCAACGACAGACTGTCCGAACTTAACTCTTATACAACTAAATCTAGGGCTAAACGCGAGCTCTTTGACGGTTTAGGGTCTGTTCTTAAATGGCTTATTGGAACTCCCGATGCCAAAGACGCTCAATTTTACGAACAATGCATCCAAAAATTAGAAAACCGCGAAATGGAACAAGCAGATATACTGAAACAGCAAATTCAGATAGTGTCCTCTACAATTACTAATTTCAACGATACCGTGTACAAGATTTCATACGATGAATTTGTCCTCAACGAAAACTTAGAAAGAGTTGGAAAATATTTGAATTCAACTAATAACGTTCTCTTTGATCTAAAAACTTCTGAAGAAATTTCAGTCATTTCCATTCAAATCTTAGAATCCGTAATGAGTCTAGAGTCCGAATTAGACGACATTTTAACAGCCATCCTCTTTATTAAATCAGGAGCAGTGCATCCCTCTATAATTTCAGTTGAAAGGCTTTACGCAGAATTACTTTCTACAACTCACTTGCGAACTGAAAGCCTGATACTCCCTGTAAGTTTCGAAAACGTGCACAAAATTCTAGATTCCGCTTCCATTTCGTCATACGTCTACAAAAATAAGCTTACTTTTATAATGGACTTCCCGTTAGTCAAGAATGATAAGTTTACCCTATACCATATCTACTCGATTCCTATACCACATCCCAACACAATCCTTTATTCTACCCTATTACCTGAGCAACCATATTTAGCTACGAGCCCGACAAGGCAACAGTACATCGCTACGGACTCCATGTCGACATGTAAAATGACCACATCAAGAAGATGGATTTGCAACTTGCCAGTGTACGACGTTCAAACTCGACCAACGTGCGAAATGTCAATACTAATGCACACTACGAAGGATCTGCCTGAAACTTGCGAAACTACGACGTTCTCTGCACACATCAACGTATTCCAACCATTAGAGGTCAACAGATGGCTCTACATGCTCCAAAACAATACTGCATCGACGCTCCAGTGCGGTGGGACTATAAAGCACCTGACTCTACTAGGCAACGGCATCCTCACGCTACCCGAAGGCTGTAAATTCTACTCTGCTTTCATTACACTTACAGCAACGAACGAAGGCTCCAAGAATATCAGTCACCCTATCGTCACGGTTGACATCGAAGACAATTGTCCTGAAACTCCTGAAGACCTACCTAGATCGCCTGAAATTATTCCGATCCGCATTAGCAACGTTCCAGTCGACGGACTCAGCTCAATCAAAGAGGAACTGAAATTACAATCGAAGAAAATAAAAACCTTCAGAGAAGCCTCTTTACTGGAAAAACACTCGTCGAAGCTGAACATATTTACATATTTGCTCGGAATAGGAATGCTCTCTTTTCTACTATATAAATTATGCCGGCTTTGCCCCAAGTCACTCCTACGAAGAAACAGCCATTCCAGCGGTTGTATCCAAATCTACAACAATTGTTTCGACCGAAGGAAGCAACGTACTCATATTGCTATTCCACTCTCCAAGGTCAACACTAACTCTAATGTATCAGAAGACGACTCCGAAGACGACGACATCACTGCTGCCGTTACTACTCCTCAAAAATTGGGCAATGCCGCCCAATCTTTGTTCTAAGGGGGGGGAGATGTTAGATACTCCAATACCTATTCATTAATTACTTGTTATTATATTAGTTCATAACTATCTATCAATACCTATTAGTTAATAACTATTCATTATTAATAATCGATGTGTAAATATTTAAAACATCTATTATAATTATCATTATTCTTAAGTTAGTAAATAAGTCATTAAGATTGTTTCGTTCCCAGATCCCTTCCACGACACCTACCACTTAAATACCCTCGCACCTCTATTCCCGTGCTCAGTTCCACTCCAAATTCACATTCGTTCATACTAATTCCTTTAAATTGTAAAATTAGTTTAGTTAAATAAAATATCTATTTTTAAAAACCGGTTTTTGCCATCCACCATCTAACATGGGCACTAGGAACGGTGGTGGAAACACCCATGCCAGTTGATAGTCCCATTGGATACTGAACGCATCGTGAAATAGGGCCTCACGATCCGCCAAATCTCGCGACACATAGTTGTAAACTACATGAGCCGTTTTTGAGGCAAACAAGTCTATCACAGGAACTCCCCCATTTAGTAAACACCATATTCACGCAATCCGGTAATAGGTGCCATTCTGGAGGATGACGTTGACGGGACAGGCTGTCCGCATGAGTGTTGTACTTGCCCGGCAGATGATGGATACTGTAGTGTATCTGGTAACGATCTAACAATAGTAGTATCGTATCTGTTGAGTTATGTTCAACAAGGTCAGTGACTTGGTACCTCCTTCCTTCAGTAAATGCGCGACCGCAGTCTTGTTGTCACATTGTATTAAAATTGAACTGTTCTGCAGAGAACATGCGTGTAATCGGAGTGCATAAAGTATGGCAAGCATCTCCTTTTGGTTGCAGTGCAGATGCTTCTCCTTTGGTGACCAATTTCCCGAAAAGGATTGGTCGTTGAGCTTTGCTCCCCATGCTAGATCGGATGCGTCTGTCACTAGAAAATTCTGCGCTGGAGGGTAAAAAATAATTGGCGTGGATAACAGGCAGTTCCGGCGCCACCAACCCAGTTCTTTGAGAACATCTTGTGGCAGATAGTACGTTTTTGACGACTGGTCTGGTAATGAATTCAAGAACATCAATAAATGACGATGATTTAGGCGCCCTCGAGGTACCACAAAACTGGCGAAATTCAGAGAGCCAACTATACTCTGTAGATCCTTCAAAGTTATCTTTTCTTGGCTGAGAGCTCGATTGATCTTGTCCATCAGGGGGGTGGACTTTTCTACAGGTAGTGTTTTGACATTGATCCAAGGATTCCATACTATACCTAAATAGACTAGGCTCTTTTGAGGTGACAGAATAGATTTCTTGAAATTTATCTGCCATCCAAGATTTTGTAAAGTGTCTACTGCGACCTTGACATGCGATTATTCTTATCAACCACCTCTCTTTTAATGTCCTGGCTACCCAATTCGTTAGTAGGTATCGAAAACGTCTTGGGAGCAGTGTTGAGACCAAAAGGCAAGCAAGTCATTTCTAACAATTCGTGGTTGTAAATTATGCGCAGAAATCGTTTGTGACAATCTGCAATTTTCAAATGAAAGTATGCCTGAGACAGGTCTATTTTGCACATCCAGTCCTGTGGTTGAAGGAAGTCTGGTATGCGGAACATGTTTACCAAGTGGAAAGGTTCGTTCTTCACGTAGTTGTTTAGCGCTTTGAGGTTGAATATTGGACGGACTGATCCGTCGCTTTTTGGTACAAGAAACAAGGGGGAGATAAAACTCGGTGACAGCGGAGCTGTTTTTAGAATACCCTGCCTTTTCATGTTTTGAATAACAGTAGACATTTGCCCTGAACTAGGAGTCAGTGTCCGGCTTTCGACTACGTTCGGCCATACGAGTGGAGGTTTTCGGTAAAAGGGTATGCGGTACCCTTGAATAAGTTTTAGTATGACTGCAGGTACTCCCATTTTTTGCCAATTATCATAAAAATGCGCTATTTGACCGGCTTGGAATTGCTTCAAGTCTTTGTTTATGAGAATAACGTTAGCCTTTGGAATCGCTTGAACCATTTGCCGATCCTTGATGATGTCCACGTTTGGGCCGCGAGCCCCTGTGGTGATAAGAACCTCTTTGATTGGTCGAACAGTTGACAATTGAGGTCTTTGAAAGTATTTTGCATGGTTATATGCATCCCGCGAGGGTGGGTAGTCTAGTTTTGTCTTAAAAGACTGCAGAGTAACCGCTGCGGTGACGTCTCCGGTAGATTGTTGTAAACAGTCGGGGCCATGATGTGGGTTAACTTGTCCGACCTGGTGAGGGACCGCGGGACGGTCTTCAGTTTGTGTCGGTTGCGGGTGGGGTAGGCGTGCTCGGCACGACGACAGGTTTGCCCTGGCGTACACTGCCACCTGATAAATCAGGATGGAGGGCAACATCAGGACTCCCAACTTCTTGAAATATGGGCGAGCTGGGGTGTCCCAGGGTCCCCGGGCTACACTCCTCACCGCACGTTTTTGCATGCGGAAGGCGAGCTCCCAGTCCGCAGCTCTAGCCCACATTTCAGCACCATACTGAAGCTGAGAGTGCATCGTAGCGAAATAACACGAGCGCGCGGTCTCCATCGGCAGGAACCTCGCCACCCGAGCCAGTGCAAAGCAAGCGCTCCCGAGCTTTCCACAGCCTTATCTATGTGGTGAACCCATTTGAGACCACGGTCTATCTCAAAACCAAGGAACGTAGTAACCTCCTATTCCTCACTTTTCACCCCACTCACATCAACCGACAGCGGTCTCAAGGACTTTTCTGTCAGGCTGAATCGGATAAAGTGAGTCTTGGTAAGATTCAGGGCAAGACCGCTCACATGGAACCACCCATACAGCTGGGATGCTGCGACATTTAGCTTCTGCTCCAGAGCATCTACTGTCGGCGCCGTGACCACCGCAGCCACGTCGTCTGCGTACATTAGTACTTCTGCAGCTGCCACGGCGTCGGGCAGATCATTCAAGAGCAGAGAGAACAATATATTTGACACCGACGAGCCCTGTGCCACACCCATATCGGATGCTATCGACTCCGACCTCTCCGATCCTCCACAGCTCACAACCACTTGCGATCTCTCCCGCATCAGGCTAGTCAGAAAGGAGTGAGAAGGCCCCGCTACGCCGTAGTGTTGCAATTTAGCTGCAAGTACGTCGCGGTCGGCAACATCAAACGCCTTAGACAGGTCACAGCAGAGGATCGCCACCTGCAGTTTAGGCTTGGACTCCCGGGCCTGCATGACGCGACGTATCACCTCGCGAGTCAGCGCCGTCGTCGAACGCCCCTCGCGGTACGCGTATTGCCGGTCAGATAGGGCACCAGTTTCACTTAAAATCTCGAGAAGCCGAGAGCTCAAGCCGTTCTCAAAAATTTTTGCAACGGCCGGTATAATAGAAACGGGTCTTTAACTGTCTGTGTTCTCTCGTTTCCCTTTTCCTTTGTACAGCGGCGACACCTTGCTAATTTTGAGGGGATGTGGAAACGATCCCTCGATTATACAACAGTTAAATAGATCGACGAGTATCGGCGCCAGCGTTCGTATTGTCATATTTAATAATTTCATCGATATTCCATAAATGTTCCGGGATGCTTTAGGTGGTATTCGCGTCAAAACGATACGGTATATATACCTCATCCACGTCAAATTTCCGGCCGGTTGGCCGGCGCACGCGCGGTCGCCAGCAGGCGACGTACCTCCGTGACGTCAGCGCATGGCGCTCCACAAGTTTTAGCGGCGGTTATAAACCTGTGGTTTGCTGCATTTAACGCAGATTTATTACAACTAAATTTCGTTCCGTCTTATTTTCTAAGCGCGTCAGTAAAGTCTATGTGTGGACAATTATTTTTACCTCGCTCTGTATTTATTACATTCCACATGGCTTTTGGAGCATAGCTACCAGAATAAATGATGTCAGAATAATATTTGGATTTTGTATTTATTAATAAATTTTTATAATAATTGGTCATGTCAACAGTAAAATTTTCAGTTACCTACGTCATTATTTGGGTATTGTTTAGCAATTTCAATAATGTCAAATAAGCATTTAAAGTTTTTTACATCGGGTGTTACCCACGACGAGTCAGTTTTTTTTAATGTGATATGTTTTATAGGTGGTATAAAACAAACAAAGGTAGGTTGTATACGTGGATTGATCTCGCTAAAAACATTTAACCCTCCACGAAATACGACATGGTGTGTCGGTTAAGTTCTTTTGCATCTATCTATTTTTACTCAGTAACTCAGTATGTTGCCACAACCAAATAGATTTACCTTTAAAACATTTTGCATTGTCGTTGAAACACTTTTGTCTAAACATTTTTAAACGGATGGCTTTTAAAACGTAAGTTATAACAAAATCACGAATTTGAATCAATTCTCCTGTATTCAAAACAATAAGGATCCTTCTTTAAGGCTTACGATTTTTATATGACCCAATTAATGCACGTCACTTAATACAGTATTTATTTTGAATACTGGGATTTGAAAATTGTTATCGACAAGGCGAACCGTCGCGCGGTGGTGCTTCAGTTCAGTCGAACTTCAAACCGCACGGAGGAGTGACCTGCGCGCAGTCGCCGCAAATTTATAGTTACCTCGAATCTATTTGGAATCTAATCAGGTGAAATAAATAAAGGTAAGTCATTTATTTATGTCAATGTTTGCAAATAATAAAATATTAATATTTGTTACAATTAATTGTTTCGAATATGTCGTGTTTGTCTTAAGACTACATCATAATTTATTAATAAAATTAGCGAATAAGTGCCCTAAGGCTAACCTAACTCTATTGCTTAAATTATCATGATTTTTATTGACATACGTAAATTTTATTAATGTGTAGGTTATTACAATATGTTGTGCAGTAAATTAAATATGATTTTAGTAACAACAAGTAACATATTTATCCAACTAATATTTTCATGAATACGGAAGTTTCTATAGATGGATGGATGTTCGTGAAACCGCAAGAAACTTAGAACTAAATCTAGATCTATCTAGTAGGTATAGAGTATTCAGTACATATTGACTGATTGTACCATGAATATTACATCTTATATTTCTATTGCAGTAAAGTTAAAGAATATGGAGTCAGAAAGAAAGAAATTCTACAACGCACAAAATTAAACGCTTCAGTATATCGAACAAGAGCCTACATACATCTTCGGGGATTGAGGGAAACGACAAGACTAACTCATCAGTAACAATATTAGGGAGCTCTTCCTATCACCAACAAGTTGACGATTTAAGTATTATTAATTCAAATGGCATAGATGTTGTACCGAATACATCGTAAGAATACCAGACTGATTTAAATTATTAACCAACTTTTAACATGAATACCGTAAATACAGAGACAAAACAGTACATGAAAATATATCTGAAGAAAAAATTATGCACAGAACTTTTAGGAACGATAGCCTTCAACCAACTATTACTGATATTATACCTGAAAAGGATCTGGAAATTTTAAGGAAATCTCTAGAAGACAGTGTTGAAGTACTAAACCAAACATAGGATAATAGTAAAAAAACAGAACAAAAAAAAAACGTGCTGTGTTCAAAAAAAGCTATGTCAATTTTTTAAGTGACGATGAAGATTTTGGCCTGGGATTCCAGCTCGGTCAGGAAACGGACTCGTACCTTAACTCACTAGTGAGGAGTTTAACGCATACATTTCGTGGAATCACTTTTATTGTTTTATCCATTGTCCATGCACGTATTTATAGAAAATCATATTCAATCATTTATGTTAAAGACTACTTCTTCAAAGGAGGAATAAAATTCTCGATTCGGTAAAAATTCTCGATTCGGATGAATTTTCAAGTGATGGTGATGTACAAAACAAAAAAAAACAAGCTTATAAGAAGGCATAGTAGGAGAAACAGGTAATGGTAAAGATGTGTGGTATTGAGGATGTAGATGAAAATTATGAATGAATGATGAAAATACCTGCTGTTTGTTACATCTGTGATTATTTTAATTGTGATTTTCTTTGCAATTCATATTTTTGTTAAATGTTAAATATTAAAAATTATGTTAATTTTTTTTTTGTTTGTTGATTTTATATTTGTTTTGGATATAATAATTACTAGAAACAGTACATTGCGATTTTATACCTTCTACTTAAGACTTTTTTGTTCAAATTTAGACGTAGTCTTAAATTATTTTTTAAATTCCTTTGAGACTGATATAATTGTGTTACTAATTGATTACTAATAAATGCCTGACTGATATTTTGTAATTCATTATTTATACAAGACAAGCTATTTCCTGTAGATTTTATCCATATTTACATAATATATATGTATTCAATGTATTTTCAAAACTAATGTTCATCAAATTGGTTTAGTCGTATTGTTGTAAATATTCCTAATTCCTACAAGCCCTCTTTGGACATTTTAAATAATTATTATTGAGGATTAATATTTCACTTTTAATGACAACGATTAATCCATTTTATTTCAACAACCAAAGATCAGTTTAGGCATTGCACAAATTGGGACATCAAACACTACATTTTTTAAATAATTTGTCGTATAAATAAATGGTTTAGCCTGCAAGTCATTGTATGCGATTAAGATAATTAGTTCGATATTATTAATTTAGAGCTATGCCTCATCACACTTTCTGGCTTACTATAAATTGAATTAAATTGTCGTTTAAAGATTTTTTCCGAACGCTAACAGTAGTTATAAAGACACTTAAATCCTTTTTTCATATTCTAAAAATTAATACTTAATGGCGATTTGCATTAAATGACAACTATTTTCATAAATATAAGTCCGATCCATTGGTTTTTAGCATCAAAAACTCAAAGCTTTTAATTAAAGTTAAATAAATTTTAATTTATCCAAATAGCTTAAGTAGATTTTAATGTTATGATTTTTTTCATGTTTTTTTTTACTTTATATGACTCTCCTGTAAAGTTGTTAAAATGTCGCTAAAGTCTTGTTCGCATTGGGCTAGTAAATTAGTCTAGTAGAGAGAAATTTAGTAGCTAAATTACTCGCTACTATTTAAAAATCGTTCGCACCGTGCTTTATTTACTACAGTTCACAAGTGAGTAGCGTTTCGCAACATAAAGATCCTACAACGCAATAAAATAAATGAGTGATTGAGCTAATCGTAATGGCTATTTTAGAAAAGGTGACTTCGGAAATTTGTGTGATCAATAAAATAAGTTATTCCACAGACAATTTCGTATTTGGAAATACATTTTATTTTATTTTTTTCTCTGCAGACTAATTCGACAGGTTCGAACATGTTTGGTCGGCGAGCCAATGAGCACACCGCTCGCAACGAACGCGTGGGTGCTACTGACCCGTTTTTATAGTCCCGATTCTCGGTGTCCCCGAAATTAATTCAAAAGATTAAAAAACTTGATAAAATATTTGCAATACGCGTCTTTCACTACTGACATACGGACAGAGCCTCGCTTTAGATATATATTAGATAGCTTTAGATCGCATTAAGGATGATTTCAAAAGAGTGTCTTTGGTTCTTAAATGTGTCACACTCGAAGAACGCCACACGGGTGAACCGGTAGCTCAAAAGCTCGACGAAATACGAGAGGAAAATGCCCTTTTAATTTATTTATTGTGCTTTTTATATCAGGCTAAAACCCAAATCGTGCAACATTTTGCTGATGATCCGCGCACAAGTACCTACTCGTCGTGCGGGCTCAACATACCAAGTGGACCACAGAGTGACATGGAGAACTCTCCATAATGACGGCCAACATCCCTACCATTTTCGACGTATTTGAGAGCTGATTCCGTCAGATTACAGTGCTCCTTTCCTATTGCTTCTTTTCCTTGCTTTCCGCTGAGTCATCTTTTGCAGAAATGTTGCTCTGGACTGACGACGCGACGTTTACTCGAAGTGACATAGCTAATATACACAATGAACACGTGTGGGCACACGTCAACCTTCACGTGTCTAGTGAGAGTAGCTTTCAGCACCAATGGCAGATCACAGAGTGGGCAGGCATATTTCGGGATCGCATAGTCGGCCCCAAGATTTATCCCGCCAGCGTGAATGATGCTAACTATTTAGAGCTGCTCACAGGCGGGCTAGAAGATGAGCTGGAGAGCTTGCCGTTAGCTGCGTACGGCAGAATGTAGTTCCAGCACGATGGAGCACCCGCACACTTCGCGCTCAGTGTTCGTGTATACCTGAACACGCTTTTCCGGCCATTGGATCGGCCCGCGAAGCCCCACGGCTTGGCCACCTGGTTCACCGGACTCAATGCCGCTAGACTTTTTTTCTGTGGGGTTACATTAAAAATGGCCATGGCCAAGCCATGTGATACCAGGGAAGAAATGATAACTCATATTACTGCGGCATTCGACAAGGCAACCTAACAAATGCTCCCAAATGTTATGGCGTCGATTTCTCGTCGTGCTCGGCTATGTAAGAGTGTGAAAGAGAAAACGTCGGACCTTTAATTCCAGTCGACCAGATATAAGAGCGTATCTTTCAAGTAATGCCATGCGCCATGCTGATTGTGCTATTTATGGTTTCGTGGAAAACGGGCTACTGGCATTTGAGTCAAAAACCACTGGTAGTGAGTGGTCTCACTCACTACCAGTGAAAACCACTCACTACCACGAAGAAATGAATGCGGCTACATTCAAGGAGTGGTCCCAGGATATATTACTAACTGCCGGCCTGCCTGAGCCTTCAATAATAGTAATAGATAACGCCCCTTATCATTCGGTGCAAATAAATAAAGCACCAACCTAAGCTAACAGAAAAGCTGAATTGGTGGCTTGGCTGCAAACAAATGGCATTGACGCAATATGTCAAAGCTAAAAGTAGAGCTAATGATGGCCATCGCGTTGTCCGAATTCGGGGGAAGTGGAATGGGGATACCTCTGCCAGTACAATGCAATTGAGCTTATCTGGGCTCAGACTAAAGGTTATACTGCTCGCCATAACACGTCTCCACCGTATGGCATGAAAAAGATGAAATCACTTTTAAAAGAATTATGCGAAGAGGTCACTTTTTTGAATTGGAATTTATTGGTTAAGTTTCTTATATTTTAGTAGCGAGTAGTGACCAGGGATAATGGAGAATGTTTTCCCGTCTCCAAAACCTTCTGATCTTCCCGATCCACCTAATAATATGGAAACTGAAATTTCGATGACCCCAAATCCCTTTGAAAAGGCTTCTAACATCTGAGCCAAATCGATCTGCACCTGTAAAAAGTCTGGTACGAACTCAAAGACAGCATCTGCGTCTATCCAACAAATATATGTACATCCTGTGATGTCCATACTAGGAATCCAACAATGTGAAAACATTGATTCTGGACCTTACCTAGTACTAGTATCTTGATCGGGACCTGACCCAACGTTAGGTACAGTGATTAGGCCGGTGAAGTTCGGTAAATTTCTACATACTAATAAAATTGATAATGTCTGCCAAGATAGGGTGAAGAAAGTAGGTAGGAATAAAATATCCATTGAATTCCTGAACGCTGCAGCCGCCAATAAATGCCTTACCAACCCTATCCTGAAAATCAGCATATATGAAGCGATTATCCCAATCTAAAATGCCATCCGGATGGGTTTAGTGAGAGGTGTCCCTGTAGAGTGGTCCATGGAGAACTTTGTCAACTCAATCCAAATGGTAAGCAAAGCAAAATCCCAAAATGGTAGCAGTTATGTCCTTAAAGCAAGGAGGCTAAACCGGAAAAACAAAGTTGAGAATACGATAAATTGAGTCCCTACTCAGATGGTAGTTCTTACATTTAGAGCTCAACAACTCCCTACTAGAATATTCTCGTTTTATTCATCTTTAACTTTTTTTTTCACAACTTCGATTCTTTAAATGTACAGTGTCCCACAGTGGAGACAATTGCCTGGTGCAAGAGTCAGAGGCTACATGGCTGTACTGCTCTAAGCGTCACTTCTCCACAAGTAGTAGTGAAGTTAAACCTTTCAAATTCAGGTATTTTACCACTGCACAATGTTCAATTTGGGTCGGGTCTTGAATCGAGCCGCCTGAATTTGATGATTCTGCTACTGTGGGATGATCAAAGGGGATTTGTCTTGACCCTCCCAAATCGATTTTAGCTGCCGGAGTTACGCGAAAATATTTAAAATTAATATTTAATGTTTCTGAAAATTCAATCGAAAAACATGCAAATGCGTGAAACGGTACGCAATATCAGGAAATCTTGCATAAGTTTGAACGTCTCCGATGTTTAAGTTCGTAAAACGAAACGTTTGCAATTTTTGACGTTTGTAGCGTTTTTTTTGACGTTGGTGGCGTTGATTTGACATACATAATACTACGCATTATTCCGTTGCTTTCGAGTTTTCGTGAATGTGCTCCTTTGGTTTTCTCTACAATTTTTCGACGACTTGGCTTCTCTCTTGGACACCGATTGGATTGCTTCTCCGTACGACCTTAGCTTACTCACTGGACACCGTTGGATCGCTACTTTGGACGACTTTTGCTGACTTACTGGACACCGATTGTTTTTGACGAGTTATGGCTTCTGGAGCGGAACCCTCGGGCTCGGAACCCGTGCCGTCTACAAGTTCCGGGGCTTACCGGGACGCAAGCTGAATCCGGACCCTCTGCTGAACGACATCTGTTCACAGAAGAAATCATTAATATGTAGAATTCGGCTTAGGTTATTCGATGCTTAGGAACCACTGAATAGTGTATGTAATTCGCTGAAGAGAATAGCATGATAGCTGGAGAAAAACTGTGTCGCACGCATCGCAAACCCATGCATCTTGCTAAGTCTAGCAACAAAACTTTTGATTCTTGGATCTGCACTAAAGGCCAATGTAAACAAAAATCAAAAGGGTCCAGAACCAGCGGCACCTTTTTTGAGAATATTCATACAAAATTGGTGCATGTTTATTATCTGATTTATGCGTTCGCCCATAAATGGAGCTATAACATGGTTATAAATGAAGATCCATATAAAACAGAAAGCAAACAATGCCTTAGACGAACCACCATCAGCGACTGGTATAATTACTGTCGAGAAGCAGTAGTCATCTATACACTAGAAAAAAATGAAAACAAGGGAAAGATTGGAGGCCGTGGAAAAATTGTACAAATAGACGAGTCAAAGTTTGGAAAGAGAAAATATAACAAAGGTAATTATTTAAGATACCACTAGGTTAAGGTTATTTTTTTACCACCGAGAAACTGTTTTGTTGAGTAGAAACTATAGTTAAACAATTTTTGTTATTCTTGCAGGACGCCATATTGAGGGCCATTGGGTTCTAGGCATGATTGAGGATGGGTCAGCAGATCTGAGGTTAGATGTTTGCCCTGAAAATTGATTATACACACAGATTATTGGAGGGGCTATGACTGCCTAGCTGACCATGGGTACATTCCCAAGAAAGTCAACCATTCAGACCCAGAGAACCCATTTGTGGCTCCAGATGGGGTTCATACCCAAAGAATTGAATCGCAAAGGAGAGCAGTTAAAAGGTTTTTTTTTTTAAAGACATAATCCATGCGATTTTGGTGATGCTATAGTCAAGTATTTGTGGGGGCGAGATGTCTTTAAGCAAAAAAAAGATCCTTTTTTAGAGATGTTTGGTGTAATCAATCTATATATATAAAACTCAAAGGTGACTGACTGACTGACTGACTGACTGACTGACATAGTGATCTATCAACGCACAGCCCAAACCACTGGAGGGATCAGGCTGAAATTTGGCACACAAGTAATGACGTAGGCATCCGCTAAGAAAGGATTTTGATAAATTCTACCTCCAAGGGGATGAAATAGGGGATGAATGATTGTATGAAACTTTTTATTCCTTAGATATATTGGCATGAAATTTCATAAAAATTGAGTTTAACTAAAATCATAAGACACGTATTACAGCGTTTAACAAAATTCAACCCTCCAAGGGATGAAATAAGGGATGAAAGTTTGTATAGAAACTTTTATTCCTTGGACATATTTACATCAAATTTCTTAGGTACTTAGTACTGCCAAAATAATGAGAGTTTGACAGAATTCAACCCTCCAAGGGATGAAATAAGGGATGAAAGTTTGTATAGAAACTTTTTATTCCTTGGACATATTTACATTAAATTTCTTAGGTACTTAGTACGGCCAAAATAATGAGCTATGTAGTACTTTTTTCAAAAGTCGTCCCCTAAGAGTGTTAGACAAGGGATGAAAGTTTTATATTAACGCACAGGACGAAACCTTAGGACACACTTTAAATTTCACACATATATTATTTTTATAGCGTACGTAGCCACTAAGGGAAGATTTATCTAAATTAAACCCTAAAGCGATGAATTAGGGATGAACGATTGCATGAAACTTTTTATTCCTTGGACATATTTGCATGAAATCCTACTTCCCTACTCATATTATAAATCTCAATGTATGAATGTTTGAATGTTTGGATGTTTGTTGCTCAATCACGCCCAAACGGCTCAACAGATCGAGCTGAAACTTACTACACAGATAGCTTATAGTCTGGAATAACACATAGGCTACATTTTATCCCGAAATCATGCACGGTTCCTTAGGGATCAAGTATAAATAAATGTAAGATCGGAACGCCTAACTAGATTTTGTTGCAATTGAAACACAGATTCAAACATCAAAATAAAACAGGCTATTTACTATCCTGAAAACATACACAGCTCCTAAAGGATCAAGTATACATTTAATATCGGAACGCCTTATTAGATTTTGTTGCAATTTGAAACACAAATAGTTCTTAGTCTGAAATCCTATCCTACTAATAATATTATAATAATAATTTTACGTTACGTTTGCGTTGCGTTTGCGTTGCGTTTGCGTTGCGTTTGCGTTGAGTTTGCGTTGCGTTTGCATTGCGTTTGCGTTGCGTTTGCGTTGCGTTTGCGTTGCGTTTGCGTTGCGTTTGCGTTGCGTTTTCGTTGCGTTTGCGTTTGCGTTGCGTTTGCGTTGCGTTTGCGTTGCGTTTGCGTTGCGTTTGCGTTGCGTTTGCGTTGCGTTTACGTTACGGAACGGAACGAAACAGATCAGAACAGAACTCAACACAACACAATATAACATAGCATAACATAACGACGATAAACACGAAAGATTTTAAGGTATTTTGTATGTCAGCCGGTTTTGGCGAAATAAGGTATATACTCTGAATCGGCATACAGCTGACTAAAACTCTGCCGACGCGACGCAACGTTACTAATTTGCCAAAATTATTGTTTTTGTAAGAATTCACATAAACTATGTTTGTATTCCCTGGTAAAGAGTGAAACATACAAAAATAACTACGGAGTTATTATAAGAACTATAATAAACAAAGTAAGACAACAACTTTACATTTTTACCATTTTTTGAAAGCAGTGAATTTACACACAAAAAAAAAAAAATCTACGCGGACGAAGTCGCGGGTAACAGCTAGTTATGTATATAAATTAAAACAGGGTAGGGTGGGGCAAAGATCCGCAATGGGAAATGATCCTTACCCCAATTTAAAATGACCGCCAAATATTGTCATGGTTTTAGACACATTTTTATGTTGGCAACATTGATAGCAGTCCTCTGCTCTCACACACACCTCTCACAAAAGTTACTTGGCGCGCGACCGGCACAACAATATCAATGAGGTGAGAATGCTTTTTACTTGTTTTGATGTAATAATCCCTAGGTCATCAGTTGAAAATTTATATTCTGTACGCTTTGCTGACTTCTATACTGGTTCAATTCCATAATTCAGGTTTTGAAAGGGGATCTAAAGACAATATTTTGGCCAAATGCGAATCTCTTGTTTTTAGGTTAGTTTTGTGTTGACAATAACAAAATGGGGCTAAGGTCCGCACTTTGCTTGGGGCAAATGTCCGCGCACGTCTGTTTGCCCCAAGCATAGTGTATTTATATTCACTGTACTAATTTTTGTTTTTACGTTACAGGAACTACAAATGCAAAACTAATGTGAAGCCGTTCACACCTGTACTTGCAGGCCCAAGAAATGCTAAAACAGGGGCTATCCATTAGAGAAATTGGGGCGGAGTTAGGATTCGATGAATCAACTGTACGGAAGAGGTAGGTTACTCTCTTTAGTAAATTATAGAGTTACGAGTTAGGAATTACTAACCACTTAATAGGTAACTAGATCTTTTATTCTGAATGCCGATTTGATTTCTTACAGGTTGAAAAACGAAGGCGGCGCCCCTAAAACTGGGCCGGTTCACAACAACATTCACTAATATGCAGGAAAAGGATATTGTAGAACACTGCCGAACCTTGAATCATATGTTTTATGGTGTTTCCTTCAAAACGCTCCAAATTCTTATATTCAAATACGCTGAAGAAAACAAAATTCGACACAACTTTATAAAGAGAAGGGAATGGCAGGGAAGGACTACACAATTTCTTTCATGAAGAGACACAAACTAAGTCTGCGAACTGCGAGGAAAACGTCAGTGGCCCGAAAAATGGGTTTTAATCGCAATCAAGTGGAAGGTTTTATTGTTAACCTAGAATCGGCTTATCAAAAATACAAGTTTGCTCCTGGTTCCATATACAACATGGACGAAACTGGTATTCAGACTGTTCCAGACAAACTTCCGAAAATTGTATCCGACCAGGGCCAGAAAGAAGTAGCTAAAAATGTAAGTGCCGAACAAGGCCAAACAGTCACAGTTATTTGCTGCCTCAACGCCAACGGTGGCTACATTCCGCCCTATTTTATATTCAAAAGAAAGAGGGAAACCCCTCTTTTAATTAAAAATGGCCCATCGGCTGTCGGCTGCTGATAGCGGTCACTGACATGGGGTATGTTGACACCATGCGGAAACGGTGCGCATCCCTGGTGCGCAGAGTTCGTGCTAGCTCCAACAGCATTCTGGGAATATTTTCAGATAGGTTTGACTGTCAGTACTTGAACCATTGTTAGATGATTCAGGTATTGACTAATAAAGACATGTCAAATTGTAATTTTAGAAATGTTAAATAAGTAATAGTAAATAGTAATTGATTTTTCATTGTATGTATGACCTCTTGAATGGTTGAAATAAATATTTTTATTATTATTATTATATTATTACACCCACATACTCCAGCCAGCCGATGTGAGTGTTTAAGCCATTGAAACAGCACTGAAAAAACGCAACTAAATAATGGCAAACTCATAACGTTAATCAAGTCGTAACAAAGGTGAACTTCTGTTAAATTTATTAACCGAGAACCTTTTAAGTATTGCCATCAGAAATGGCTTCAAGAAATGTGGATTATTTCCATTAGACGAAGACAATGTAGATTACACAAGATGTGTAAAAAATACACAAGATAAAATTAGATCTTCAAGTTAAGTTAGAGAACATAATCATAGTAAAGTCAATGCGAAAGATTTTGACTCAGCTTCTAAAGTAATAGCACTTATCGAAGCTGAGTTGAAGAAACGGGATATACCAGCAAACATAATTTTAGAACAAATTAATAAAGCCAAAGCCAACTATCTGAAGACCCGTCGATCTAAGTCAAAACCCCCTCGCAATTCTGCATCGTCTAACAACAGCATACTTACCGAAGATCTCATAAATATAGCGGGAACGACAACTCCAGAAAATTCGTCATTTAACGTAACAGAAATTCGCACACCTCAAATAAGTCAGGATGTAAAGTTACTGTCGGTATATGAAAACATCGACATAGTCGTGACCAATGAAGAATCTACAAAGCAAATACCTAATAGACTTCGCTGATCCGGGATCTTACATATCTTTACAAAATATTTCTGTAATACCGTTTGATGAAATAAAAATATCCCAGAATTTAAGCGAAATTTTGGTGCCGCAAACTTATGTTCTGTATTGCGTGTTAAACTCAAAAAAAGTGTTCATGCTAGTTTTTTTTGTTAAAAACTACGAATATAACTATACGTCATCATTTTTTACAGATGGGAGTAATTTCTTGGAACACTTTTTGTTTTGTTTTGGTACAAAACGTTTATTTTTGTGACCAGATAGAAGAATTTTCTTTTGTTTGTTTTGTGATCAGTTAGTATGAAAACTCTGTTTAATATTACTTCTTTTGTGGGCAGCACAACTTTAACGTAAAAATACGCAGCGAGTATTCGATAGAAAAGTGTACGCTATTTATATTTTATAAATATAATTGACATAAATAAGACATACATGTAATAGTATTAGTGGTACTCCGGCGAATATTATTATATCCAACGATGGATCTCTCCGAAAATTATCTACAAGTAGCGTATCGATTTTGGCGGACTCTGTCCTAATAACTCCAACAAGCGAAATAGCTGACTTTAGCTTGCAACCAGATATCATTAACGATCCACAAGAGGGATTAATAAACGAGCCAATTTTCTACACATCTGAGGATGAAATTTAAATAAACATCATTGAACAGCCACATAACATCAGACCATCATTTGTATCTAGCGAACATAATATTGTAGTACAGGAATATGAAACTAATCATAAAGACAATATTGTTGATTTACCCTCAAAGAAAAAGGAAAAAAAGAGTCAACCAGAAGATTGGAGCGTGAATAAAAACAAGAAACAAAGAGACAAAGGCGAAGTTTATCTAGGTAAGAAAAATATAAACAATAAATGGATATTGATTGAGCCTAAGACCAAAAGAAAAATGAAGGAAAGGTGCAACTGTAAACTGAGTCTAAAAGGTAACACAAAGCTACAATGTGACAAAATATCAGAGGAAGACCGACAAACAGGATTCGAAAAAATCTGGAATATGAGTTGGAAAGAAAAGAAAGTTTATATCAAAATGTTGTCCATTTGTAAACACAAACAAAGAGAAAAATGTGCTAGGACGTCATCAAGACGAGAAAATTCGGTGGAATTATACCTCTCAGATAGTGAAGGAAATAGATATTGTGTGTGCATAAAAATGTTCTTAAACAGTCTGTGTCTTGGAGAATGGGAAATCAAAAAATGGATAATTCGCGGCGCTACGCCTGCAAATATACCAATACCAAAGAATATTTTTAAATCTGAACCAAAGGAACAATTAAGAAAGCTTTTGGATTCCCTACCGAAACTGTATAAGGCATACAAAGACGATTTCTGTAAACTGGAAAAATCCAAGCCTTTGAGCATTGCAAGTTTCCATAAGGTATTTGATGAGCTTAACTTGTCACTGTTTCGACTAAAAAAGGACTTGTGAGACCTGCGAATCATTCAAAACTGAAAATGTTACGGAATCTGATTTTAGGATACACGATGAAAAGAAGAAGGAGGCATGAAAAGAACTGGGAAAGATACTGCTTCAAACAATGAAGTGCTCACTATGGATTTGTAATCGGTACTTTTGTGCCCACGGTCAAATGCGTCCGCTCTTTACTATAGAACAAAACTGATAGTACACAATTTCACCATGAATGACGTTAAAAGGAACAAAGGCTATTGCTACATGTGGAACGAAAGTGAAGGAAAACTTACAAGCAATTAATTTTCTACTACGTGATGGCCAAGAATTGATTCTATACAGTGACGGATGTACATACCAAAACAGAAATTCTGTATTGGCTAATGCCTTATTGAATTTCAGCATGCAGAACAAGATAGTCATGATTCAGAAGCATCTTGAAAAACGACACACGCAGATGGAATGCGATAGCATGCACTCCGTTATAGAAAGGGCAATAAGACACAGAAAGATTAATGCCCCCGCAGATTATGCGTATCTGGCGAAAATTGCCTGCAAGAAACAACCCTATGTGGTCGAATATCTTTATCATGACTTCTTTAAGGACATTGAACATGCATTATCTTTCTACAAGTCAATTAGACCTGGTAAAAATGTAGGTGATCCTACAGTGACTAATCTGAGGGCTCTAAAGTATGCGCTCGAAGGCAGGCACTGAATAGTAGTATGAAGAAAGATTATCATAAATATTATGATGTTTGTATTTGTCCTCACTTTTAAAATGTCTGCACACCCCTATTTTTTAGAAGTTTTTTTTTGTTCATTTTGACTAAAATTTTAATACGTTACAAGTATACATGCCGTTGCATGTTACCGTCTTATAAAGTTTATTTAAGTCTTAGTTACCACTGTTACCAGTACTAATATTAATAAGTACATTTTAGAAGTTTAGAGTGATCTCAATTTTTATGCTAAGAATTATGAAAAGTAAAGTATCAAACTGACTAGAGTGCCTTAAATAAATAATTGCCTAATTGCTAGTACCATAAGTTTTAATAATTGTTACAAATACAAATACAAAAATCTTTATTGCTGTTTGCAGGTAACGCAACCAATGGCCAATGGCAACGCAGTTTCCATTGGTCTGAATTTATACAATGATAATAATAGTCAGCTGATAAAGTCTTCTTCTTCTTTTTTCATTTTTAACTTTTAATCGGTTGTATCATATATGTCATCTGATTCATCGTCTATTAATTTCTTCTTATTTAATTACTTCTATCCCGTTGTGTTATGTTAGTGTGATATGTTTGATGAGTACATTTACGCCAACGTCTTGTGCTTCAGCAGGATAATGTTATGGACTTTGACAAGTGTGTGGTTTCATGTAGAATCCAAGGTCTTGCAGTAGTAGCTCTTGCAGTTCTTGTTTTATAAAGACTGTTGATTTGAATGTTCCTAGTAGTACTTGTAGGTTAAGTAGTAAAACAAATATAACAATTCGTTTTAGTTTTTTGTGAATGGGTTATATTTTTCTAAGAATTTTATTTGAATAGTGTCTCACAATAAGTTTTTTTATTTAATTTGACAAGGTTTCTATTGTTTTAAGTACATTCCTACTTACCTAACAATTTTTTTTTTTTTGTAAGTTTGAATAATGTAAGTAGATTCCTAATAAATAATGTTATTATTTTTGCAATATGAGGGTCAAACTGAAAGTTCTTAGAACTGGCCACTTATAAACAATATAATAAAAAAATAATTCTATAATTTGAAAATAGAACTCTTTGCCAATATTACCGAGTATATACTTCATTCATTTCGGCTGCCCAAATTTAAAACCTAGTAACAGGTGATTTGAAAAAAAAACCGTTTTTGGCATTTTTCGACTTACTAGACAGTATCAAAATGATGTCAACCTTAAAACACCCAGTTTCATACGTAATTTTAAAAAAAATAATTTAGCAAGTCTAAGCAATTTGGAATTATTACGAAAATTTCCTTGAAGTACAAATTCTAAACTTAGTATGTCAGAATACAAATTTAAAACCCTAGCAGCTCAAGCGACTTACTAAGTTATAAATTTGAAATACCAACTTGCTATGTTTTGAATTTGGCGCCGATTGTAAAATCAATGAAATTTTGTTTAGTAAGTCCAGTGTTACCGGCGCACGAGTGTTTCGCTCCATGATATAAAATAATAAAATGAGTTACATGCAATTTCATCGGTCCAGGCGTATAATGCGTGCTTTGCAGAACAAAAACGAATGCAGGTAAGAAATAACTTATTCATTATAGTTACGAAAATGTAAAAGAAACGTGACATAACCTCAAAATAAAATTGTCGTTGTCGTAAAACTACGCAACGGATTTTGATGCGGTTTTTTTTAATAGATAGTTCAAGAGGAAGGTTTTAGTATATAATTTGCGGGTGGGCGAAGCCGCGGGCATCAGCTAGTCTTCATAATAAAGCTAACAAAACTAGGATGTTGTGCTGGCTTTCGTGTAATGAATGTGCAAAAGCCGATTTTGCTTATTTTGATGGTGTGCTTTGCTAATTATCTACTGAACAGAGATAATAATTTTAACTAGTGTGGGCGCCACTAGCGCCGCTTAACTCCCCTGAGGTGAATGCTCCAACCAGCCCGCGAAATTCAAATTTTCTTACGTTTTTTGCAATTTGCAGATCAGTGTTCGGTTGTATGTTGATGAAAATTTGATTCGCAGCTGTAACACGTATGTAGTTACAGAATTATAATCATCAAAATCATCAATACAACCCTCCAAGTTCATAATGATGTAAGAACAAAAAAAAACAAAGTCATTTCTTTCTTTTTTTACCTTTCTTTCTTCTTTCTTTCGTCTTACATCCGCGAATAATATTAACCCTAGCACTGGCCTGCAAATTTCAAAAACGTAAGAAAGTTTTTTTTTTTACCCACGCTGCTATTTAACTAATACTTACTGCCTTATTGTTTGTCTTTTTTTTTGTTTTCGGTGTTGGTTGCGTATGTTTAGCTTGTTCTTTTTTCCGCTTTCAGAGCAAATGATGAAGCTAAAACAGATACTGACCAAACTATTATCGACTACAACAATCCTATCCCTGGGTCATCGGCCGAAAATGTAACGATCTGTGATAGTATCGTTTCTGATAGTAACCTTGGATTTGATACTGCTTACTTGAGCGATGACTCCGTAGCTGATCCCGATTATATACCTTTGGTAGTACAAAACCTGCACTACAGTTAATGTTTGATGATAATTTCGAAAATTGTTTTCAAGATCTCGATCTTCTAGAACCTACGTTTGCCATTGAAAGTTTACCCCAACTACCTCCAATGCAATCCCTATTATGCCAGAAATGCCAATTTTCATGGCAACATACCCAAGTTCAATAATTTTCATTGACTCGAACAAGCAGAAGGCTACCGCCCACCAGCTCGGTTCACTGCAAATTATCCAGGCCCTATATTTGATACGAGTACATTAATCGAAATTTCTGAAAATCCCAAAGAAACAGCAAAGGTTATAAGAAATAAAGCGATGCATCCCATGATACCTAAAATGTGCAACGGTAAATGTAGACGACGTTGCAATAACTTCACAGAAAAACAACGAGAGGATATTTGGAATGGTTACTGGAATATGAACTATACTCAGCGCCGCCAGTTTTTGAACAAATGTGTAAAAATTGCACCAGTCAAAGAGAAATCTGCATCTGTTCCTAACTCAGACAAAAACACGTAAAAACGAGTCGAGGTATTACTACTTTTATCTCGGGAATGAGGAGATAAATATTTGTAAATCATTTTTCCTGAATACTCTTGGTCATTGTACTGATGGTGTTATTACCGAGCTAAGTAGAGCTTTAAAACGGAAACCCTTTTACGAAGATGTTAAAGAGAATCGAGGTGGCAAGAAACCTAGACTATCAAGAACACCAATCGAAGATCACATCAAGAGTTATAACCCGGCATTGAGCCACTACAGGAGAAACAACGCACCGCTGACACGGTACTTGCCACGAACGCTTACGCTGCAATCTATGCATACTGACTTCATATCGAAGAATCCTGATGTCAAATGTTCTATTGAAACCTACAGAAATACTATGAAATCAATGAAAGTTTCCTTAAAATATCCTAAAGGAGACCAATGTGTTGATTGCGGAGTATTCGAGGAAAAGATTAAAAATGAAAGTGAGTAGAGAGTAACGATACTTTTGAACACTATTTTTCTATGGATCTTCAGAAAGTGACATTATTGCCAGATATGCCAAAAATTAAAGATTCATTTTTTTTGAGTCGTCTAGTGGTGTTCAATTTAACATTTGCACCATTATGTAAAAACGCAAAGATAAACAGCAAGTGTGTTGTGTGGCATGAAGCAATGATGGGTCGAGATGCCAATAATATAATAGATGCATTGATGGCTTTTCTTATTTCGGAAAGAGATGTGAAAAAATTAACATTGTGGTGTGACAATTGCACTGGACAAAATAAAAATTGGTTTTTGTTTACAGCGCTGGTAATGATTGTTAATTCTGAGTGTATTAATATTGATAGTATAATTTTGAGATTTCTCACTAAAGGCCACACCCATATGTCTGCTGACGGCGTACACGGAAATATAGAAAAAGAGATGAGGCGTCGAGATGGAGTTTATGATTACGAGGACTACAAGTCTATTATAGCGAACTGTAGAAAGAACATTGACATTATCGAAGTGCAAAATCATACCAATGGGTAAAAAAACGAGTTCCACGGCGTAACACAAATGACGATCCTCTCAGCACATTTTTACTAAACCCGTAGTTGAAGCTAAGTTCCTCAAAGGAACACGAAATCTGTTCTATAAAACAGATTTTGATGAGTCTTACAAAGAACAGAAATTTAATGTCAACACTATTCCCCCCACTTTCAAATACTATTCCCCGAGGGGTGAAATCATCGAAGAAAGATGGTATTGTTTCGAAATTGGTCCCCCTAATGCCATTGAGCAGAAGGGAGTTTTGGCTGAATCTACCCACGAGTGATAACTCCACTGATTTGCAAACTGATGGTCAAATCGTTACCAATATCAACGAGTAGTTCATTATTATCAATAAGAATGATTTTAGCTTAAGTTTATTTTTTTTTTAGTTTTGGTTGACTATTGAGATTTTGACTCATGTTTTGATTTATGAGCCCTTTGATGTACGTTAATAAATATCTTTTACAAGTCAACAGGATTTTTAATCAAAATCTGCATTCCTAAGTACTTTGGGATTGTCTTTATTTCACTCAGTTATAAACACTATGCATAATGAATTGGTTTAGTCTTTACTTTTACCACAGAAAATCAAATTGATAACCTAGTAAGCAGACTTACTAAGTTTTGAAATTGTTTTGACAGTAATACTTGAGTAAATTCACAAATAAAAATAAAGTAAGAGCGATTCAAGTGTAACCATAAACTCCGTATCAATAACGAGTATTACAAACTAATGTCAACAATATAGCACAACTTTTCGCCAAACATCCAAATCGCTATCTTTTCTAGTTTCTTCGGGCGAACGAATCAAAGTAGCCGACCCATTTCTTGGCTCTCCTGAACATTTTTGTTGGAACGAGTTACTATGTTTTGATTTTAAGCAGCCGATTTGTCATTTGTTTTACGATTTCAAATTGAAAATTGTCTGTGTCACGTCAACATGAATTTAACACGAGAAAATTTTCGTGCAATGATTTTTATGACTTTCGATGTCATTTAAGTCAACAAGAAAGTTATGAGAGACTACGATTGGCCTTTCACGATGAAGCCCCATCTCGTGCGACTGTTTACAACTGGTTTAATGAGTCTAAACGTGGTCCCACTAATCTCACTGATGATTTACGTGAGGGACGGCCTTCTACGGCGACGACTGAAGATAACATCTGTGTTGTGCGGCGTATGATAGAGACTGACAAAAGAGTGACCTATCAGCAGATTCGGACAAGCTTAGGCATCGGTATGAGTCAAGTGCACAAAATCCTACACGAACATTTAGCGGTCAGGAAGCTTTGCGCCCGGTGGATACCTCATAATTTGACTGAGGCTCAAAAACTCCATCGTGTGGATTGGTGCCGTAAAATGATTGAAAGATTTAACGGAGGTGACTCAAATGCTGTGTTCGACATACTAACAGGTGACGAAAGCTGGATTTACTGTTATGATCCTGAAACCAAAAGACAATCTGCTCAGTGGGTGTTTCCTTTCGAGGAGTTGCCAACTAAAGTGAAGAGAGATCGAAGTGCGGGGAAAAAAATGGTGGCCTCGTTCTTTGGAAGGATAGGTCATTTCGCAACAATTGTGTTAGAGGATCAAAAAACAGTTTCTGCAGAATGGTACACTACCAATTGTTTGCCACTTGTCTTGGAAAAAGTTCGGGAGAAACGACCTCGCAGTAGGATCCTCCTTCACCACGACAACGCCTCATCGCACACCGCCAAGCGAACGATCGACTATTTGGCGACATCAAACGTTTGAATTACTGGGTCACCCGCCGTATAGCCCCGACCTCGCGCCTTGTGATTTTTATTTATTTTCAAAAATTAAAGAAAACCTTAAAGGAAAGCGGTTTATGAATGCTGAAGAAGCGGTGGCTGCGTATCGCGATGCCATTGAAGAGACCCCTAAGGACGAGTGGGCAAAGTGCTTTTCCCAGTGGTTCCATCGCATGCAGCGGTGTATTGACGTGAATGGACAATATTTTGAAAAGATATAATAAAACTAATAACTGGCTAATGTAATCAGTTTTTGATTTTCTAAAAACTTTCAGTTTGACCCTCGTATCTTGTTTTATTTGCCCAAATAAGGTAATAGATAGGTAGGTAATGATATTTCTTTCTACAAAGAACTGCAATTTTATTTAACATAATAAAACTTAACTCCCATTTCCACTATGTAGCACTCAAAATGGTTACATAGAAAAGTTCGTAAATCCATTTCAAAAGTTCCAGTACAGAGATATCTTATCTATTAGTTTAATACAAAATGCCCATAATTTCAAAAACACCCACACTAAGGTAGGCTCAAAGTTACAATACTCTCAGATTCCACTGCAAGATGTTAGAAAATTTCATGAGTCTTTTTTTAGATTGAAAGACAAGTTGAAACAAGACTCATTTATATTGAAACATGTTAAGGATGTAAAAACAAAACGTAACCGCCCAAGGTCTGAATCTCGAAATTACAAACCAAGAAACTTGCAGCTGAAATATAGGGTATATTGCAGATCGCATCTTAAAGTAATACCTGTTTACCAAAAAGCATTTCTTCAGATTTTGCAAATAAAGAGATATCGTGTGGAGAATGTAGTAAAAAATTATTACCTACGTGGACATTTTCCTGAAGAAAAACGCGGAGGTGACCATAGGTCTCACAAATACAAAGACAAAAAAACAAAGCGATATTAAATTTATACAGACATTTAAGAGCCTCATTATACAAGACGTATGTATTTACCTTCAGAGCTCCGTATTAATAAAATGGCCAAAATGTTCAAGCGCCAGAAAACTTTAACGTGAAAAAGTTATATTTTCGAGCCATTTTCAATCATTGTTTTAATTTGTTCCTCGAGTCGACATATCACCTTGTCTTCAAATTAATAAAAAAAATAAAACTGCGCAAAATGCTAACGAAAAAGCTATGTAAATGGCTGAGAATACCAAACACAAACGTCGAGCTAAAGAATTTTTCATAATGTTAAAAGAAGACAACCGGAAAATTAAGATTTTTAAGTTTTGATTGCCAGAAAAACATGCCCCTGCCTAAGATACCAGACCAGAGTTTATATTATATTTTTACAACTTCACTATTGTAGAAGGCAACTCAAAATCTGCATTAACTAAAGAAAATGTGTTCAGTTATTATTGGACAGAATATCAATATGCAAAAAAATGCGAATCTCATCGTATCCTCCATTTACCATTGGCTTTGCCATACAGATTTCCCCACAGAATGCAGTCAAGTTGGACTTATGGCAGACGGATGTTCCGGCCAAAACAAAAATTCTATGCTTATAGCAATGCTCTCACATAGACTAACAAAAGATGCACCCGCTCAAATACATCTTTTTTGAAGTAGTCTTCTCAGTAGTGGGACATACATTTCTTCCGCCGGACAGAGTATTTGCTTGTATAGAAAAGGAATTACGGAAAATTGAAAAAGTTATTGACCCGAAACAATATTTCGATGTAGTAGATCCGCATTCTACTGCCATAGACGTTGCTACTACGATTCGAGTACTTGACTGGAAGACAGTTGTAAAAGACTTTTAATGGTGCTGTTTACAGAATTTGGAGTATTACAACAGAGTAGTACCATCATTACAGGAAATACCCAGCGAAAATATGACTGACGACATTGATTCTCCTGAACAATCGATATGTGAAGAACAAGAAGAATCACCATTACTTTTAATTTAATATTATTTTCCAAACCTAATAATAAAATACTTATGAACTACAATGGTTCCAATATGACCAGAGTCACTTATAGTACGTACACTGGAAATAATAAATTACTTCCAACTTCTTACAACGAACATTGTGGTTTTTGTAACTAATAGACTCAATTATGCTATATTGCAATGGGTTACTATGGCAATGGGCAGGCTACATTGCTCGCAGAACTGACAACCGATGGGGAAGAAAGGTTCTCGAGTGGCAACCACAAACCGGAAGACGCAGTGTTGGACGGCCTCCCACTAGATGGACGGATGACCTCATAAAGGTCGCTGGAAACTGCTGGTTGCAGGTTGCGCAGGACCGTTCGTTGTGGAAATCTAGGGGGGAGGCCTATGTTAAGCAGTGGACGTCTTGCGGCTGATGATTTTTTATTATTATTATTAAGCCATTTATTCCATAACCTTAATCATATTTAATTTACAATGTTGTTAACTGTTGTTAGTATTTATCTTAATCTTAGTTGTTAGTAAGTGTGTTAGCTTGCAGTTGAGTTTTGGATATGGACCCCATTTTGGGTAAAGGCCTCCTCCAACTTTTTCCATGCCTTTCTCTCCTTAGCCTGTATTATCTCGACTTCTCTTTCACATAATTCCTTGTAGAAGTCTGTTGCACGTTCGATTATATTTTGCCTTGATTATGTTTCTTTTGATTGTTGTTGAAGTTTTTGTATCCATGTTTTGTGAAGGCTTAGATCCTTTAATGCTCTCTTTGAACTCCTGTATTTGTTTAGGTTTCTTGTTATTATTTGCTGTCTGTGGACTTGATAATCTCCGTACTATTTACATATTTCTTTCTTATTATTATTGTTATTATTCGGAGTTGGAGGGTTGGAGGGTTGCGGCTGATGATACTATATTGTTTTGCAATTTTCCGATTGAGCAACTTTCAAACTTTCTTTGTGGGTAATAGGTTAGCATATCATTCGAATGCTAACAAAAAAATAACTGCGAAGGGCTTTATGTACACGCTGTTTAATTAATAATTTCCGTTATTAGTTTACAATTTAATTTTGATAAAAGTTGTTCTACGAGCCATAAAGCATGAATTTTATTGCATTTCTCATTCCAGAAAGACTCATATTTTGGCCATATTCCAATTTATATGTAAACACTTACCTGCATTAAACTGACAATGATAAATGATAATAATTATGTATTTTTAATTTACAGTGGAACAAAAGGCGACGATAATTATTAGTGTAACAATTACAACAAAACAACAAAAACAACCACATTCATTTATCAATTTACCTTCCTCTCTAGGCTCTCTACGTCTAGGGACATTCCGATACTAGTTCCGATACTTGATACTTTTCATTTCGACATCAAGTACTAGAGCATCGAATCAATCTTGCGATACTTACTCGGTATCGGAGTAATAGTAAGTACTTGGTATCGAATCAGACTTATAGATACAAACTTTTGTCGGACAAATAACTAGCCCAAGTGAGTCTCAGCGAGTGGTTTTCAGCGAGTGCTCATTTTCCAAAGATGGTGCAACAATGTCGCAAAACTAGGAACAGATTGTCTCCAAAATACCTAGAGCAGTTATTATTTTTAAGCAGTCTTGATGCTGAATAGTGTTTTTTTTCTCAAACATAATATTCTTATAAATTGTTTAATGACAAAATATATTTTTTTATCAAGTAAATAAAAAATACCTAATTGCCATTTAATTTTTAGCCTCATGAAATTGTTGTCTTCTAATTTTTGCTACCTTAGTAAAACCAAAGTAAATTATCGATTTAAGTAAGTATCGATACTTTAAAAGTATTTATATGAGTAGTATCGCTTAATAATTTGTGTCTACTGATATAAGTAGATATCGATACTTTGATGGTATCGGAACATCCCTGTCTACGTCTAAACGTCTATTTAGTTTGTAGTACGGGTGGACGATTTACATCGATGTATTAAAACACTCGATGTATTGGTACGATGTATCGAATCAAACCGATGTATTGTTAACATGGAGCAACTCGATCTTCCGCGCAAGCATGGAAGGGAGTAGTAGCCTTAAAGCGTCCACACACGAGTCCTAAAATCAGAGGAAATGACGTAAAAGTAGTGGGGTGGAGCCTACATCGCAACATATATCATCAATCATATTTTAGAACTTATTTTGATTGTTATCTTTATGATGTGCTTGTTACTGACTCCAATCTGTTAGAAGGAGTTCTAAGTGGGATGCGTGACGGTTAATAAAACAATGTATGAGTTTTAAGTACGTGCGCTGTAATTGCGCTCCGACAAGTGACTCTCAGGCGTAGTATCAAAAACTTAATTATAAATGCATGTGCTCTATCTACACAGTGGTAGGGATGTGGGGCGAACACGTGAGCCCTACATCTACATCCCCCTTTTTTTTTTTTTATTATCTAACCTCAATCTAGAGTTACAATACGATCTTAATAAGTAAAATAATATAACAGTGTAAAATAAACGAAATCGACATTGTATAAACATGTGACCTTACGTATAGAGAAAAAAAGTATACAAATGTCTTTGAATTATTAGTTTATCTTTTTTTTTTTTTAAAAACTTTCGGCACTTTTGTATTTTGCGCACCGCACGCGCCACTTCACTCTATTGTTTTTGATTAAACCGAATATACGCCTGGTTGATGAAGCGTAGCCGCGGCGCGGTGTGGACCGCCGCAACCCGCTGCGCGATGACGCATGATACCCGCTGGTCGATCGCCGTCTTGATGCGCCGCTTGAGGTACCTCCAGGCGACGTATAGAACGCCGAGAGATATCGCTGCGCTGACGATGATGACTGCAGCCAGCGACATTTTGTGTGTGTCGGCGACTTTGCTGTCGCTAACCGTTGCCGCTTGTGGTGCGGCGCCGGCGGCGTTCTGCACCACCACCGTTTCCTTCACTTGTGGCTGACCCATGCTGTTGAGCTGTAGTAGATCGGTGGTGAGATGTGCTCGGACTCGGTGAGCTGGCGTGTGCACGACGAGTGTGTTGCTCGTTGTCGCCCAAGTTGTTGTGTGGTGATCAAGATAGACTGTACATTTTTATAAGTCGAATCGCACGGTTCTCTTGACCATGCGTCCCGATCGTGTTGCCACCGGTGCTGGCGACGGATGTGGCCGGTTCGCCGAATCGCCATTACCGCCTTGGCTGGATGTCGGTGTCCTGTTGCTAATGACGGCTGGCTCTGTGGGAAGCTGTTCGTGCGAACGTATCACGTTGCTAGTGTTATATGAGTCCCTATCAGCTATAACATAAGCAGGCTTAAGACGGTCGAGCGAGATAACGACTTCCCTAGAACCCATAGCGATTGTGTAATGTTTGTGGCTTTTACTGAGAACCTTAAAAGGCCCCTCGTACGGCGTTGCTAGGGCGCGACGAGCTTCTTGTCGTATGAACACGAATTCCGCGTCTTGAAGATCCTTATGTATGAAGACTTTACGATCAGCCGGATGTGCGCGCGATGTCGGCTGTAGGGAACTTAAGGTGTCTATCAATCTTACTGTAAATTCTGTATCATTTATCTGTGGGCATGTGGGAACAAAAAAATCTCCAGGCAGCCGCAGTGATCTCCCAAAAGTTAGCTGCGCGGGGCTAAATCCACTGTCTTTTTTAACGTCACATCTGAGGCCTAAAAGTACCAGTGGGAGCTCTTTTGCCCATTGGCTATTATCTTTGCAGCGGGCCATGATTGCTGCCTTTAATGTTCGGTGCATGCGCTCTACTTGCCCATTTGCCTTAGGGTTGTACGCACACGTGTGAATCTTTTTGATGCCCAGCTTTCTCGTCATTTGTGTGAATAGTTGACTTTCGAAATTTCTCCCTTGGTCGGTAGTGATCTTGACCGGTGAGCCGTACCGTGAGATCCAATTTTCAATGAACTTTGTTGCTATTGTGTCTGCAGAAATGTCCTTCGTGGGAACGACCTCGATCCATTTCGTTACTCGATCGATCATTGTTAGGCAATATCGATAATCATTGGACGGTGGTAGCGGTCCAATGATGTCGATGTGGCAGTGTGAAAATCTTTCCGATTTTCAAACTCTCCCAGCGGTGTAATTGTGTGTCTCTGTATTTTTGATCTCTGGCATGGTATGCAGCTTTTCACGTAGCGAGCTACGTCCGCGTTCATATTAGGCCAAAAATACCTATGCGTAATTAGGCGTCGAGTTGCGGTTACGCCGGGATGGCTTAGCGCGTGACTGGTTGCAATAGCGTGGGTTCGAAACTCTGGTGGTAAATATAGTCGAGCTACATTTGTAGATGTTTCAAAATAAGTTCGTTTTCTGCGTAAGGCACCTTAAGTGATTTAAATTCGAGATTCTGGTTTTGTTGTAATTTTTCTAACTCTTCGTCTTCATTTTGACTTTTGCTTAATTTTTCGTAGTCGAAAATACTTGGTAAATGTATTTCTTGAATTCTTGATAAGAAGTCTGCCGCGTTATTCATCTCGCCTTGTATGTACTCAATTTCCGTACAAAATTGTGCAATAAAATCCAGTTGGCGTAGTCGTCGTGGTGAGTCGACTTTTGATTCTTTTTTGGATAAAGCGTAAGTGAGTGGCTTATGATCGGTTAAGACTTTTAGTTCCCTTCCTTCTATTAGGTATCTAAAATGCCTTATTGCCAAGAATATGGCTAGTAATTCTTTGTCAAAAACACTAAATTTTATTTGACTATCAGTCATTTTTTTTGAAAAAAATGCAAGTGGTTGCAATTTATTGTTTACCAATTGATGTAGAGCGGCCCCAACACATACATTGGATGCGTCCGTTATTAAAATTAATTTGGCAGTCGGATCCGGGTGAGCGAGTAGTATAGCTTCGCTTAACATTTGTTTACATTTACGGAATGCGGCGACGGCTTGGTCTGTCCAAACAATCTTAGTCTTATCGCGCTTTTAGAGTTGTGCAAATATGAATCTAATATAGATAGAGTTTCGGCTGCTTTCGGAATGCTGCTACGGTAAAAGTTAATACACCCTATGAATCTTCGTAGCTCCTCGACTGTTTCGGGTTGTGAGTAGTCTGTAATGGCTTTGACCTTGTCTTCGTCTGGCCTTATACCTTGACATGTGACGTGGTAGCCCAGAAACTTGAGCTCTGTTTTGCCGAATTCACACTTACTAGTATTGATAGTGATACCAAATTCGTTTAACTTTTTTGAAAAGTGCATCTAGGTCCTGCATATGCTGCATTTCCGATTGGGATGCAATGAGTATGTCATCTAGGAATGAGAAGGTGTTGCTAGTACCTTTGAGTACTTCATTAATAAAGCGTTGGAAACTTTGCGCTGCGTTGCGTAAACCGAAATTTAGCTTTAAAAATTCGAAACTTCCGAATGGTGTGACAATTGCTGTTTTGGGTATGTCGATTGATGATGTGTCGATTAAAAAACGATGCAGACGTGTCAGTGTTAGCCTGCAAAAATGGCAACAAAACTACAAGTGACTACACACTTTACGCAGCCAACGGCACCCCTATCAAAACGTTTGGGGAAAAGACACTAACTTTAAATTTAGGTCTCCGGCGACCACTGCGCTGGACCTTCATCTTGGCCGACGTTCAGCGTTCAATCATCGGTGCTGATTTCTTAGCTAAAAATCAACTGTTAGTTGATCTGCACGGCAGAAAATTAGTCGATAAAATAACGCAGCTATCCACACGCGTAAAAATAACAAATGAGACCGAGCAGGACACAATTAAGACCATCAATCTCAACAACCCGTACCATGCAATGCTTGCCAAATACTTTATTTAAGTAATTTTTTTAATATTTTAAGTAATTTTTAATTTTTAATTTTTTTAATAATATTTTAAGTAATTTTTGTAGCTGCATGGTTTCTGACTCCTCGTACGAACTAATAAGCCTATTTTTCAAAGCCTCATACTTGTCGCACTCAGGTGGGTTCTCGAGAATGTCGCTAACCTGGCTTAACTCGTCTCTACCTAGCTTAGCTATAACTAATTGGAACTTACATAAATCTCCAGCCTTTTGAGGAGCGATGATGGCCTCGAACTGATGAAACCACAGCCTCGGCTGGGTTGTCCAGAAGTCTGCCAGGCGCGTCTGGATGGTGACGGCGCTCGCCGCGTGCTCGGCGTGTGTGGTGGCGTGGCTGGAACCGATGCTGGTACTGGTGGTGGGCGGCTGCGGCAGCGCTGTGTTAGCGCCCGCCGCGGCTTGCCCAAACATCAGCTTCAACTGCTCTTCCGGTAGTTGTTTGTTGGTGGCCATTGTTTAGTCGGTGTACACTTTTGAGTCACTCGGTCTTTATGATCACGTCGGGGTCACCACTTTAGAACTTATTTTGTTTGTTATCTTTATGATGTGCTTGTTACTGACTCCAATCTGTTAGAAGGAGTTCTAAGTGGGATGCGTGACGGTTAATAAAACAATGTATGAGTTTTAAGTACGTGCGCTGTAATTGCGCTCCGACAAGTGACTCTCAGGCGTAGTATCAAAAACTTAATTATAAATGCATGTGCTCTATCTACACAGTGGTAGGGATGTGGGGCGAACACGTGAGCCCTACAATATGATACGATGCAAAATATGATTGGTGATTTATGGTTCGATGTAGGCTCCGCCCCACTACTTTTACGTCTTTTTTTCTGATTTTAGGACTCGTGTGTGGACGCTTTTAGCTAAAAATATTGTTCAAATCTTTCTGTCATATCTTGCGGGAGGGGAAAGTTGCACACTAGCGCAAAGCACTACAAAACATACCTGTACCGATCCATACCTGTACCGATCCGATCATACTCAACAGCTAAATCACTGACACATACAAAATAAAGCACTATTCACAAATCTAGCCCCGCCCTCAGCCACAGTATATTATCAAACTCCATGGTCCACGCGGACTTGTACTTTGACAGAGGGGAAACGCTGTGTATGCCTCCTACACTCCTACTACCTTCCGTGTTGGTCGCTGATTGCTAATTTTTCAAATCGAGTATACGTCGATGTTTTTTATTCGATGTATCGAAGGAAAAACACGCAGTCGCCAACTGACTCCAAGCACAGTGCAACTACGCTGCGTTGCAGAGGCGGATCTACCATACGGCTTTTTAGGTTTAAGCCAAGGCCCCGCGGTCCCAAGAGGTCCTAAGGGACCGTTAAGTCAAGTCGAAGTAAAAAATTATCCGATTAATGCGAAAAATCCATAATTTTATGAAATAAAATAGATCGTAAGTTTTGCAGCACTGCCAATCCTGCGATTTATTAACTTGATGGTGTATAATCCTAGAAAGTTGGAACTGAAATCTTAAACTTTTTTGGAGTAGTGCAAAAATATACGTCTTCTTTTCTGCTTCAACCCATAGATGGCAATAAAATTGTTGTATCGTGAAATAAAACTGAAATAGATATACGTTAAAGTGTAAGTCAAGCTGGTTGTTACGTATTGGTTTAACATTTGAAACAACGATGGTTTAGAGTCTGAAATATCACATAAAGCTACTACGACGACTGGCGTCGTAGCTTCCAGGCCAGGATCCTCTTGGTAGCGGAAAACTTCTACAGCCTGTTGTACCTACACATTGCACGTTCCTCATCTCTCACTGGAAAATTCAGACAACAGGGCTACTCTAACTCGCCACTATAAGAAACACCCGCATGATGTAGTTAAGACTGGATTAAATCGTGCTATTTGGACGCCACTGATTTTTTTAAAACTTTTATAAGTACAAACTTGACAGCCTTTTCGTCTGATGTTAAGTGATGATGCGGTCTACGATGGAGCGTGTTTACCTAGAAGAAACCGATTCAATCTCGATTTGAAGTCTCAAAGATTATAACCATCGGGGGAAAACCCACTCCGGCAACGCATTTCACAGCCTGGACGTTCTTATCACAACAGTAGAGTCAAAACTCTTCGTTCGTGTCTTTGGAACATCGACCATGAAACGAAGTCGGTTTTACGAGCATTCTGATAAAAAAAAGGCAAGGTGGTATTAGATAAGGCAAATCAGTTGCACACTCTCCAAAGTGTATCCGATAAAAACCCGATAGATTAGCAATTTTTCGACGATGTTCAAAACTTTGAAGTCTTTTAGAGACGAAGAAGAACTTGACTAAGATTTGGAAGAACTACAAGGTCCGTCCTCTTTACCGGGCGAACTCCGAAGCCATGGCATGAAAACGTGGTCATTTTGTTCTGTAAATAAAAGTGGTCAAGTCCGAGCCGGATTCGCCCATGAAGGCTTCCGTAGCATTAATATAAAAGTTCTTGCAGTTCGTTGTTACGTTAATCAGTGTGTTAACAATAGTCAATTTATGATGTATTAAAATACAACGAACAATTGTTTCTATTTTTAAATACTACAGTATTTAAAAACGTAAGTACCTAATATATAAAACAATTTGAAAAACATTACGGCGCGTCATGTGTAATGCGTCGAGGTATTTCTTTATATCTAAAACTAAAAGTGGTCAAGTGCGAGTCGGACTCGCCCATGAAGGCTTCCGTAGCAGCAAGTAACATAATATAAAAGTTCTTGTAGTTCGTTGTTACTTTAATCAGTGTTTTAACAAAAGTCAATTTATGACGTATTAAAATAAAACTACTTACTTGATCTCATTCAAACCAATTTTCGTTGATAGTTTACATCACACACTTGTTTTTATTTTTGTCATTCTCTTATTTTAGAAGTTAGAGGGGGGGCACAGTTTTTACCATTTTGGAAGAGTCCGTCGTGCAAACTATTCAGTTTAGAAAAAAAAATATGTTTGAAACCTCAATATCATTTTTACGACCTGTCCATAGATACACCACACGTATGGTTTTGATAAAAAAATAATGTTGAGTTTCAGTTCTAAGTATGGGACACCCCTAATTTTTTTTGTTTTCTTTCTATTTTTTGTATCAAAATCTTAAAGCAACCGCTTTACATCTACTTACCAAGTTTCATTAGTAAAGTTCTTATAGTTTCGGAGAAAAGTGGCTGTGACATACGAACGGACAGACAGACATGACGAATCTATAAGGGTCCCGTATTTTGCCATTTAGCTATGGAAAAAAACGGCGAAAACCCTATGTTCAACATAGGTTTAACTATCGACCAATATTTTTGTTAGCTGTTTTCAAGGGTTTTCACGAATCGTCTGATACGAAGACTAGACGAGTTCGAACCCTTGGAACAAGCTGGATTTCGAAGAACAATTACGCATAAGTTGGACACATTGCACAGAAGACTAAAGAGTACAATCGGCCTCTATGTTTAGGAAAATTTTATGCATTTGACTCGATAGAAATCTGGCCTATTCTGGAGTCCTTAAAACGGTGTGAAGGCGGGCAGATTTATTAAAAGTTTTCTCTGGAGGGGCCTTTCGTCTTGGATTGGCATAAGCTGTCCTAACATAGGAGCGTCTCTTCTGTTGGTTATTTGCGGGATTTGACTGTTGGGTTATAGGAGGAATGGATGGGGGAAGTTGAGCGATTTCAGAGTATGTTCTTGTTACTCTTGGGAATTGGTTGGAAGCTTCTATATAGGAGATGGATTCCTGTGCCATAACAACCTTGATAGATTTTTGTCTTTCATATTCTGGACACTGCTTGCTAGTAGCAAAGTGACGACCAGTGCAGTGAAGGTGAAGTGAAGGTGGCCTCCCTTTCCAAAACTTCACAGTTGTCTCCCATATGTTCTTTAGAGCATTTGTAACTCCTACTTTTTGATCGGCGCTGTGTTTTAGTGTGGCCAAATCTACAGCAAGAGTAGCACTGGATGGTGGGGTAGTGGTATAATTCCACTGGAAGTGAGGTGTAGAATGACACGACTCTAGATGGTAATATCTGTCCCTGGAAAGTCACCACCACAGTTTGTGTTGGGCGGGAGCAGAATCCGCATATTACTTCTGCAACACAATGTCGATGTTTCACATCTGCCAGGCGTCCCGTGACGGCTCACATTTTTTTATTATTAAATTTAGCAACTCCGCAGAATCCAGAGTCACACGCAGTCCGTGACCTTTGTCATTTGAGTTCTTTGTTTTTACATCAATCTTGGATTGGGGGAAGATATGGGAGAGCAGGCAGCATTTTCACCTTAATACTAGTGAGTTCGATTTTTCAAAGCCACCTTCGCCCGATTCAGAGCCTCCACCACAGACAGACGGCACGCTCTCGTCTAACTTCAGTCTAGTTCTTCGTTGGAGTATTTACAGTTGATGCTGAACAACCTAGGTGATGCTTTTCAACGTATAGGTCTCCGGACTTGGATAAAACCAAGACAATGGTTAACGACCGCGTAATTCCGGAACCGGTTGCTATAAATGGCGTCACTCTAGAAATTATTATTAATAGAAGTATTGTGTATCTAGGGCAAACGGTGGAACTATGGAAACACAATTTCGAAACTACGTCGTGTATTCTCGTCGTGTATACCACAATGTCTAAAAACAAAAGTTTTTGATCAGTCCTGTCATCATCATAGCCTATCTGTCATGATCTACGGTGCCGAAACGTGGACATTGAGAGTTAAGGTGGTCGACGAATTCAAAGTCGCACAGCGAGCTATGGAACGAGATATGATTGGAGTTTCTCTAAGAGATAGAATTCGGAGCGAAGTGATCCATCAAAGAACCAAGGTTACCGACATAGATCAACGCATTTGCAAAATGAAGTGGCAATGCCCGAGCTATATCTGTCGCAGAGCCTATAATCGTTGGCGTAGACGTGTTCTTGAGTTAAGACCGCGAATCGGCAACGGTAGTGTAGGACAGACACTCATATACTAGATAGAGTGACGATATGCGGAAGACAACACGCAGTGGACGTAAAGCTTATCATAGGGGTAAGTGGCGAACCATGGCCGAGGCTTATGTCCAGCAATTGTTTAGGATAAGCTGATGCTATTGTTAAAAATAAAATAATTATTGTCGTATTTTTTTCCTTATATTTTGAGTAATAGGGTGGACCCTTTGTAGTATTAGCCCAGGGCCCCCTAAAGTCACGGTCCGGCCCTGCTGCGATGGTATTTGACACAAGTCAATCACATGGCAGCACGTTAAATCAGGTTATAACTTGACTATAACCATGACACATTACATCTTATCATGTGCCACCAAAAAAAAGTATTTCAAAATAATATCTTTAATGTGAATAATTCGACCCGTTCAATTGTACCTATACGTACCTTTGTGTCACATATTTAACAAAAAAAAAAATGTAAGTAAATAAAGTGAGTCAGCAGTAGCGTGATACTATAACAGATAACGATGATCGAACTTTAGAAAACGCTTTAGTAGTTTTTATTTATTTTCAGTACTTCAATGCCAATAAACGATTGATAAAATTTTTCCTCTATATATCAATCACACTAATACATATTTTAAAGGCGAAAGCTTGTTGTACGTTTGTTACTTCTTCACGTCTAAATGGCTGAAGCGATTTTAGTAAAACTTTGTATGGAGTAAGCTGACACTCTGGAAATTTAGTATCTCAAAATAATATAAAAACACATAGGCCGAAATTATCCCGAATATATATTATCCCGAAGATAACAGGAACAACAGGAATGAAAACTACGCGAATAAAACCGCGGGCAATGCTAGTATTTATAAAAAAAAACGATGCACTAAAACATAGTTACCATTAACAAATTAACATACTGTACGCTTTTGTAACATTTGCAATTCCCCGTAAAGGGCGACTAAGTTGTAAGACACCGATTATTATTGTAAGACCATAATGTACACCTAGTGGCAAATAAAGTTTTGAATTTGAATCGATGTATTTTTTGGTACATCGAAATATATCAGACTTACATCGGGAAAAAACATCGATGTTTAATTTCCATGCATGATTGCATGGTGCATCACTACTTTGCATATAACAACTGACGTAAAATTAGCTTGCCTCTGTCTGGTGTCTGTAGTAAATTTAGTAGGTAATAGTAATTTATGTACAAAATTTACATTGTTTTCAATGACTATTCAAATAAATGGGTGAACGGTAAAGTCGGTGAAATGAAAACAAAAACTATAATCATAACTCATAAATATTACATTCTCTTTGACTCATAACTCATAACCTGAAAACCTGAACCTGTTGTAGTGCTGGAGTGCTGCAAATGTGCAAATCATAATCAAATAGTAGTCCACTTTCAAAGCCAGCTATGTCAAATTAGGCAATTAGTTGAGAAAACAGATTAAAATGTTTCGCCTCAAAATTAATGTATAAAAATGTATTATTTTGTGTATTACATCAATTTAGGATTATGCCAAATTAATTTATATGGGGTAAGATCGGATATGGGGTAAGAATTGTTTTTTGATCTAATTTCGAATAATTTTCAAACACTCGTAAGATTAAATAAGACGCCATTTTATCGTCCCGCGACCCATAGTTTCTGTTTATCGCTCCGGCAAATCAGAAATGTGCTGTGTGTGAATTAGTAAATTATGTAAAATATTTAGTTTAGAAAGTGAAAGATCGGATGTATTCTTCTAATGGAATCTGTCTTCTAAGCAATAGAGGCTACTATTAATTGCAGTCCGAACTTGCCCTTCGGTGGTAAATACAGGGTGGCCCAGAAAGACCGAAGTGGTGTGAATTGCTTATAACTTTTTATTTAAGAGATATTTTTTTAATTTTTTTTTTTTAAATACATTAAATTTATGGGGAATATTTTTGGATTAGTTATGAAAAATGATATCCCGCAAGTGGTGGCCATATTCTGCTTCGCACAGATGTGCTCTTTCCAACACATTTTCCATGACCTTTCGCAAAACTTCCGGTGGTATGTTGTTAATTTCTTCTCGAATATTGGTTTTTAACTCCTCAATAGTCCTAGGCTTATTAACATAAACTTTTCCTTTTAAATAGCCCCAAAGAAAACAGTCTGGAGCGGTTAAATCCGGGAACGCGGAGGCCAATTAAAATTGCTGTTACGAGAAATTATTCTTTCACCAAAGATGTCGCGTAAAAGAGTCATTGTGGCCCTCGCAGTGTGCGCTGTGGCTCCATCCTGTTGGAACCATATTTGCGGATGGTTTTCCACGGCTGGCCTTACAAAATTTTGCAACATGGCCCGATATCGATCACCATTGACGGAAATGGCGACACCTTGTTCATTTTCAAAAAAAATGGGCCAATGATCCTTTCTGAAGAAACACCGCACCAAACGGTACACTTAACTGGGTGCAATTGTCGTTGATGAAGTACTCTCGGTTTTCCGTAGCCCATATCCTACAGTTTTGCTTGTTAACGAACCCATTTAATTGAAAATGGGCTTCGTCACTCATTATTAAGTTATGAATAAAATTTGGATTCTCTTGTGCTTTTGCTGGAAATAAATTGCATAGTCAAGTCGTTGCTGGTAATCTGTTGGTTTCAATTCTTGGACAAGTTGAATTTTGTATGGAAACAATCCTATGGTGTGCAAAAAATTCGCTGCAGCGACGTTCTTGAGAGGCCCAGTTGTGACGAACGTCTCCTGGTTGATGTTTCTGGATCCTCCCGAATACTCTCCTGTACCACTTGAATATTGTCAGCTGTGTGGACAGTTTGGTGTCTGCCGGGACCAGGAAGGTTCCTTACTGCTCCTTGTTCTCGAAAATTTGCAACCAGACGGTTTATTGTTGACTGAGAGGGTGCAACCCGCACATTAAATTGACGACGGTATGCACGCTGAGTCAACACAATGGACCGTTGATTTGAAAAGTAAATTTCAACAATTTGGGCACGTTGTTCAATTGTGTATTGCTCCATTATAAATTATCCAAGTCTTCTTTACAAAATACTGAAAAGAAAAGAAAAAAAAAATTATAATAAAAAAGTTATAAGGAATTCACACCACTTCGGTCTTTCTGGGCCACCCAGTATGTTATCGTGATCATAAAAGATAAAGTTTGTTTTGGCAAACGTCTACAACAAAAACTATTAAGCCTGTAAGACAGACAAAATTCACACTTATACTCTGTCTATCCGTTAAGCATTGTAAATTTATTTTAAAGATCTGGCATACATTGATCTCCAGAAATTAAATTAATCGCAAGACTATGCTAACTAGTCAAAAATCTGTCCGTAGTTACCCCAACGCACCTTAATGAAATCTCTGTTTAGTAGTTATAATAAAATTTACACTTAAAACTTAAACATAGACAGTTTTGCAAAAGTTCCGGTTAACATAGAGGGGTTTGCAGTTGTTCCTAGTCAACAAAGGCAGTTTTGAAACAGTTTCATATGTAATTTTATTGATACTCTTAAGAAATTACAGTTTTAATCTTTTATTTACTACACTCTTATGTCTATTTCTTCATGCATTAAAGTTTCTTCATTATCAGTTTCTTCGACAACAGTCTCATTTTGTTCTTCTTGCAGGAAAGTGTAGTAGTGTAGGTAATCGCAAGAAGCCCAATCTTCACCGAAATGTTTTATCAGAAGGTTTCGCACATCATTCAACTTAGCTGGTTTTACAGGAACTCCAACGTTCATCATAATTGGTTCAATATTTTCGAATGATTTGCCTCTTTTACAAACGTTCCCATAATTTACTACCTCCAATATATAATGTGGTTCCCCTTTAATGGCAATTGTGTTATTTTTACTCTTTCTTAAAAAGAATCTTTTAGAGGCATTGAATTGAAAATGCCATGATCCAGGTCCCTTTAGTACATTTTTGACGCTTGATTTCCAGTCATAAAATGAAAGTCACTACCAAGTCTGAGCACCGTTCCATACTTTTTAAAAATATTGAAATATGTCAGGGGTTCCACTATGACTTCCAAAGGTCGTGTCTCTCTTTCGATATTGCCGAATACGCGGTCGGGGGCCAAAAATGAATGTCCTACTATGGGGAATATTACTGTAATTTTTTTGATGTGACCTGGAGCTTTTGTTTTTAGCCAATATGCCAACATTCCCAAAACTATTGAATTTTTGTTTTGCCCCCCACAACCGTCGCAAAATAATTTAACATGACTAATATTCCCTTCAAAATTTGTATTCATTTGCCGATGAAATACTGCCGAAGCAATCTGATTAGACCCTTTCATAGCCTCGGTTTCCAGCCACATGTAAATAAATGTGTTTGAACTATTTTGCGGCCCACGAGAAGGTCCTTGACATACGGTTAGGTTATATGCATATAGTTTGTCGGCTAAAGTAGGTGCTCTGATCCGGCACTTTTGGTAACACCAAATTCTTCTGACAATGAAAGGAGAATATTATTTCGTTGTCCAGTTGTGTTTTGAGACTGGTATAAAACCATTTGGCCTTTAACTTGTGAATCCGAAGCTCCGCAATTAGCAGCTGTTTTTTAGCTGTGTCACGTTCCTTTTGGATAGATTCTTTTAACTGAATACATTTGGAACAAGCGTCAGTAGCAGGAGATTTAAAACTTAAATTAAAGTATTTGTTGAATATACGTCGAAAAAATTCGTATCTTACGGGCACATTATGGATCCCAGAGGATGTGGGTGTTTCGTCATCCAGACCGGACATTTTCCTTTTTTTCTAGAGCAACGAAACGCATAGTCCTTGTAGAACTTACCGTACCGTGGGAAACTAATATACCTAAAGACCACGCGATGAAACAAAATAAGTATTACGACCTCCTAAACGAATTAACAAAAAACGGATATGTAGTTAGTTTATACGCTGTAGAAGTGGGAGCGAGAGGTATACCAGCAAAATCTCTCTATAACCTACTGAAAGACCTTGGCTTATCCAGAAGTGCAGTAAGTTCTATACTAGAACGTGTATCTAAAGCTGCACTAGTAGGCTCATATCAGATTTGGCTGGGCAGGGAGAGAAAAACGAGTGGTGAAGGTGAGTGTTGATGTACGTCAGAAAGGGGCCCCTTAAACCTACGCCCGAGTCACAAGTCTCGGGAACTACTCGAGTTTTTCTCTCTCTGCCACACGATGGACCCGGCACCCGCACGGTGAATCCATGGAATGCTAAGAAAATCGTCTCATCATCACTGTAAACTTATGTAGTTTTTTTATTGTTAGATCGCTGCTTTGATATTGCACAGTAGATCTACCTCTCACATAATGCGACTCCAAAGCTTTAAGTCCTTTAATGTACGATTTTACGGATTCTGTGCGATCAGAATACAGATTGGACCTTCTATCACCCCCCTCTTCTTTCTTTGGGCATCGCCATTGTGGTTAAATGCTGTTTACAAATTCTTTGAATTCTGTCCTTAGAGATTCCCAGAATCGTAGTAATTGCTTTCTGACACACTTTAATTAATTTGACGCGGTGTTTTCCTCTCAAGTTTACGTGCTTTGGTATAAAATAACATATAGTCTGGGTTTTCTTCTTACCTTCTTTTTTCGGAGTCTGTGCTGTACAATATTTCAATAGAAACGTATCTTGGGTGACTTTATCTGAAGTTGAACAAAAATTGCAGTGAAATTTACTATAATCTTGGACCGTTAACTCGTTACACTTGAATGAATCCCTGTTTTGCATTCCCATGTACACATTTTGGTATAACTGGCAGTCCCTTGGGCATATGTCTACAACAAACAAAACAAAATATAAGCTCATCGACAGAACGAAAATAAATGCTCTGCAAGTAAGTAGAAATAGAAATAATCTTTATTGTGGCTCGTTTTAACAAATAAGTAGGTAACATAAACATAACAAAACATAACCATAAGAATAATAATCTTACCGTTTCGACTTTTCAATTTGTCTCGTCCATGTAGATTTATCAGCTATCTTTTTACGTCCTCTTCTGCTAGGTGCAAAAACAACTTCTTTTTCTTGACATTTCATTATAATTTTAACAGAAAAAAACTTAGGTTTTAATAGCTTGCAGTACCTAAACAAAGAAGCGTGCGTGCAGCTCGACAGTATTATGCGCACTGGCCCAGGATGGCGGCTTTTGCGCGAGTCACTATGTAACATAGAGTTGTTTGTTAGTTGACGGTAACTTAGCGACTTTTGAAAGTGGACTTCCAATCACCATAGCGGCTTTTGCAAGAGTATTGACTTTTCTATCCCATTTTCAACTTCTTGATGAATGGCGCGCGCTGTTACTTAGCTGTCACATCTCTGCCAGTGTCCGTTTCGTGGCAGCTTCGTAGACGGCAGCGATAAACAAAATAAAATAATTTGACCGGTACATTGAGTCTATTAGTTACTTACGATGATTAACCTAAAACAATCGGACAACACAAAGCTTATACATACACGGACACTTTGTTAGAAAGGAGTAAGCAATGAGAAATTTGATTAATACAGTCAGTATGCATATATACATTAATTACAACCTACAATCTAATATTATTTTTAATTATAAATTTACATAGTATACAGTTAACTAATGGGGACGAGGAAAGGGATAAAAGGCATTTCGTGGATGTGGGACGAGGAATACTAGGAGGGAGGAGATCGTAAAGCGAGCGACTTGTTAAATTATGGCAGTTGAAAAAAATATGGTCCACATTTCCTTCTTCCAAACCACATTCGCATATGGAATGATCCCTAATCCGCAATTTTGCCAAATGCACAGGGGTACAAACATGTCCAAGGCGCAACCGGCAAAGTGTAGATGTAGTGACTTTGTTAGCGTGTCGAAATTTGTAAAACCATGGTATTCTAGGAATATCTGGCTGGATGTCTGCATAGTATCTACCTTTGACTTTTTGGGTTTTTTTTCCAGTGTCTGGTCCAAGTTGTCTCAAGATGCATTCTAGGTAGGAGGATGAGGTCATGAGCAAAGACTTTGTAATTTTCTAGGGATCCAATTTGGGCAGCTGCCTTGGCACAAGAATCCGCACTCTCATTTCCCGGTATGCCAGTGTGACCTGGGATCCAAGCAAGGAGAATACGGACTCCAGCATCATGGCACACTAAGAGTTCTTTTCTTATTTGAAGAATAAGGGGAAAGCGGGATGAGGAACGGAATGGACTAGATATTATGGACTGGAGGTAACTTTTTGAGTCGGAGAAGATAATGCACTTATTTAAATTATGAGCTTTAATAAACCGTATAGCTTCCAGGATGGCGAGAGCTTCCCCTGTAAAGATAGAAGAGAGGGAGGGAGCTTTAAAACTTAAACAAATTCTGGTTGCTGGTATCCAAACGGCTGCACCCAAAATGCTATCTTGAGTCAACTTGGAGGCATCCGTAAAGATTGGGTACCAACCATGGTACTCAGTGTTCATGCGTTCATTAAACAGTGTGCTGGCGTTGTTGTCATTTTTGTTGATGCCAAAATGGAGCAGGACATTGGGTCTGAGGACCAGGGCTTCATAGGGAGTCAAGTACAAGGGATTGGAAGGAAATCTAGCAATGGGGTCCGGAAACCTTGAAAGTTTAATGTAGCTGTATACCAGGCATGGGATATCATCTGAGGTCTGTGATCCATATAGACGGGAAGACGTTTTAATTTTGGAAGGAGCGGATGGGTAGAGTTTTGAAATAATTTATAGAGGAATCTGTCTGACATATATTGGTTGCGAAAAATCAAAGGAGGTTCACCACATTCCACCTGCATGGCGTTAATGGGTGAAGATTTCATAACACCCAGAATTATGCGCATACACTTTGATTGTATTTTAGCAATTTTATTGTGACCTGACTTGTTATTAACATTAAGGAGGAATGACCCATAATCCATGTGGCTCCGAACTATGGCATTATAAAGTAGCTTCTGTGAATAGGGGTGTGAGCCCCACCAGGCTCCAGAAAGGGATCTCAAAATATTAATATTTTTTTCACATTTTTGTGTGATGTGGTCAAAGTGTTGAGTGCCAGTTAGTCTAGAATCAAAGTATAAACCTAAAAATTTTGTGTGGTTGGTTTGTGGGATTTCCTCTAATCCTATGTGTAGTTTAACTGTTGGGATCGTCCTTTTTTTTTGTAAAAACTATTGATGAGCTTTTAGAAGCTGATACTGACATACCCTGATCAAACAGATAGTTGGATAGGTATTCTAAGGCTGTCTCTATCCTGTCTGTCACTTCCTCCAAAGATTTCCCATACTTATACAGGGCTAGATCATCTGCATATTGTAGCACACTGCAGAATGGTCTCACACAGGATTCTAGATCATAGGTATACAGGCTATATAGAATAGGGCTCCAGACTGCCCCTTGAGGCAGGCCTTTCCAGACAGTTTTTGATGGGAAGAGTTGTCCGCCAGCTTTAATTACAACAGAGCGTTCCATGAGCATGTTACAAATGAACCGTACCAGCTTCGCTGGGATATTCAGCTGAATAAGTTTATTCCTGAGTACCGGAAGTTGAACATTATCATATGCCGAGGCAATATCTAGAAAAACTGCAACTAGATATTGTTTTTTCTTGAACGCAGTTTGAATGTCGGTTGTAAGAATGCTGAGGTTGTCTAGTGTACTCATCCCTTTTCTGAACCCAAATTGAGACTTAGCTATTATATTGTGGCTCTCAGCAAACCATTCAAGCCTATTTTTAATTAAATGTTCTGTAATTTTAGCCAAAACAGATGATAGGTCTATAGCTATGTGCATTTGAAGCTTCTTTACCCGGTTTCAAAATTGGTATAATAATTTGGGTTTTCCACTGACTTGGGACAGACCCGGTTTCAAAAAAATACTAATTAAGCCAACAAGAATTTCTTTGCCTTTATCAGAGGACTTGACTATAAAGGAGTAGGGAATTCCATCTACACCTGGTGATGAGTCTGTCAGTCCGTCTAGTATTTGTGTAAGTTCATTAAAGGTGAATGGGCTGTCAAGAGTATTCTGAGATTGAAGCAGAGCTGGGCTAGAGGGGAATACGTCTAAATGTGGAGCAAAAGGGGGGAAATATTGTCAGAAAACGATTCGATCCATGATGAGGGGTCATTACTCGATATGTTACTACTGTCCGACTTTCGGAATCGTTTTATTTGTTTCCAAACCATGGATGCAGGAGTTTTAGCAGAGAGAGTTTCACAAAAGGTGAACCAGCCAAGCCTTTTCTTTTTTCTGGTTATTTTCCTAAATTCTGCTGCAGTTCTTTTATATTTAATAAAATTTTCCAAGGACATGTTCCGGTTGTAATCTTTCTCAGCTTTGCGATTTTTTGGCTGCTTCTGAACAGTCTGAATCCCACCAGGGAGTTGAAATTTTGAACCCTTTGTTGGGTTTTTTAATGGGAATATTTTTATCTGCCGATGAAAGGATGGAGTCTATAAAGGCACTGTATAAGGTTAAGGGATCGGATTCAATTGCAGAAGTCTGGGAGGTGTCTAATTTCCTGTCTAGATCAGAGGAGTAAGCAGTCCAGTCTGCAGCATAGGTTCTGTACTTAAGGGAAGGGGAAGGGTTGCAGAATGGGATTGATTGGTTGGATAATGTAATGACAATTGGGAAGTGGCAAGTTTTGCTATTAGCAAAATGGTTGCCCGAGCAGTGTAGGCAGTTTGCTTCTTGTTCCGAAAACTTGCAGCTGTCACCAAAATGTTCTTCAGCACAGCGAAAGCATCTCGGCTTGGACCTACATTGAGCCTTGGTGTGACCGAATCTACAGCATGCGAGACACTGGATTGTAGGATACTCGTATAGTTCAACAGGTAACGCAGTATAAAATGAGAATATCTTTGTAGGAAGTACTTGGCCATGAAAAGTGACTACTATTGTTTGTGTAGGGATCCATGTTATAGTGCCATCTACTATATTTTTCCTATTGAACCTACGTGCTTTTAATACTTTGCCACAGTTCGAGGGAAGTTTAAGGGATTCTACAAACTCTGTCATAGACAGATCAGTAGGCACTCGTCTGATAATACCCATCCTGGTAATATTGTAGGTGGGAATTGTAACTGTATAGTTATTTGATGCAAGGATTGGTAATACTAGGAAAGAGTTGGCGTCTTCTGCAGTCGTAAATTGTACCGAAACCTTGTTCCGCCCTACACGCTTAACACCATCTGCACAAATATTTTGGACTTTGTTTTTTGTTAAGAATTGACCAAATTTAATCGGTTTTAGGGTCGTTCCCATCGATGGTTCAGGTTCAGAACGGGAAACATGGACTATAAAGGGGCCTTTGTCAGTTCCTGCGTAACATAACACGCCAATAGACATTGACGGGTCTACATATACTGATTCGATGGATGCGCTCGGAGAAGTGGTTGTTTTATTTGATGGTGCACTAGAATTGTCATCTAAGCGTCTCTTGTGCGCTGTTGTGGCATTTATATCCGAGGGCTCCGGGTCAGGCGGCCGGTTCATTATTGAGGATTTTTCTTGAGGGGGGACAGAAAACAACACAAACAAGTTTATCTTACCACCTCCTTTACACTGAGGACAACACACTTGATTTAGGACAATCTCGCTCTTATAAAATAATATTAATCACAGAGAAATTGCGCCACAAATCTACTCGCTCTCACTTGCGAACGCAGAGTCCTATCCCATTTTATTCCTAACATAACGAGTTTTGACAGAGTATGATAAATACAGACGTTAATATTTTAAAAGGTTAACCGAGTACCACCATTACAAAAAAAATGTTTTTTTTTAACATAGCGTGGTTTGCAAGTGGACTACTCAAATCAAATAACATAAAAAAAAATTGTCAGAAGTACTTTAAACTAGGTACCTACCTATTCAACACTTAAACATACTTGAATATCAAGTAATATCACATCAAGTTACCCGTTAACATTTAATGGAAAATTTAATTTATATCCAATCCTATCACCTGCAACAATCATTTTTGGCGCATTGAGAACTTCTACTACAGATTCACTTACAATACCAATATCTTTCTCATTTTTTTTAACCCTTTAACGGGCATAAGGATCCTGCAGAATAAAATAACTTGTTGCAGTTAATTATTTACTTTTATTTTTATGATAAAATATGTCTTCAATGAAAATATGGAAAAAATTGGGGAGACCACTGGAAAATTTGGTGGGAACTATATTCCCGGTGCCCTTTAGGGACAGTGAAATTGTCGAAAACATGGTACGTTGCATTGGGGAACATCACATTTTTCACATTTTATTTTGCTCCTTTTGTCATTGGTTTTGGTGCTGCATACAACGCCTGTAAGACTCCAATGCCACTGGCATACAAATATCTACATTTTGGTAATGCAATTCAGTTGGGACAGTATTTATAGTTTTTTGATAATTCTCCGATTCCGATACGCTTACTTTCTTGGAAACATAATTTCCCAAAGAATATGTCCGTTTCCTGCTACTGTATCCTGCGATCAGACCTCTGGTAATGGCCACACGGAATTCTAGATTCGTGAGAGTTTGGTTCTTGAAGTACATGAATCTATACTAATATTATAAAGCTGAAGAGTTTGTTTGTTTGAACGCTAGGATCTCGGGAAGTACTGGTCCGAATTGAAAGAGAATTTTTCTATTAGATAGTCCATTTATCGAGGAAGGCTATAAGCTATAGAACATAACGCCACTATCAATAGAAGCGGAGCATGAATTAAGAATGTAACAAAAACAGGGAAAAAAAGAAGTGTGGCACTCGGGGTCTGCCGCTGTAAATCTATTGCATGTTGCATGCATTTTAAACAACATAAGCATGGGTGCTCCTCTGCACCCCGCCTACGCCAGAGTCCGAGGACTCTGTTGTCAATAATGGTGGTTTATTTATTTATTTGATCAATTAGTACCGGTTTAATACCGAATTACACCAATGAGAATAACATTTCCAATATTAAATCTAAAGTTAATTTAAATATAACACATTAATTAATCATTATTACAAGATTATTAACAAAGCAAAAATTAAATTATGAATAAAAACTACAATTCAATAACAATTAAGTACAAATTAATAACATAAATATCAAAATAAAAAGACGTCAAAATTTACTTAATTATAAAATACTTAAAAAAAAAATTATTAATATGTTTAAAGAAGAAAGAAAATTATAATGTCAAAATAATAATGGCAAAAAAATTTTTATAATAACAGCAGCAATGTCAATATTAGAGAAAGAAAATAAAAAAATATAATACAAATGTCATTTTAGTAGAAAAGTCAAAGCAGAATATTAATGTCAATGTAGTTGTCAACATATAACATATCAAGTGTCAAAGTAATTACTTTTAAATGTACTGGACTGTCTGTACAGCGACCTTTCACAAAATAACAGACAGTCCCTCATCACATCCCTCCACTGACCCGCAAACAAATCACAGTCCGGTGCTCCATCAAGGAGGGCATTCATTGTCGCAAGGGACCGGCGTATCGGCGAGACCTGACGAGCGACGGTTTTACACTTCGGTCCAGCAAACAACTCATGTTTCCTGGCCCGAAGGTAGTTGTCGGGAACATAAAGACGACATAGCCTCTCACCGATGTCCGGAGCGTCAATATTTCCGTGCAAAACCTTACACATTATTTTTATTTGCACATGTGCTCTCCTTACCTCTAAAGGATTGTACCCCAAAGCACCGTGAAGGAATTCCGTCGGATACATGTACGGGTAGTACCCAAACTGGCGCTTGTAAAGGTACCTAAGGAAAGCCTTCTGAACTTTTTCCAACATAAGGGTGTACTTATCCTCATGTGGATGCCATACACACGCACTAGCTTCAAGCTTACTGCGGACCAGCGTACTAAAGATAAGCTTAATGATCTCAATGTTCTGAAAATCTCTAGAGTTCCGTAACACAAATCCAAGTCTCTGATAAGACTCCTTCACCACCGTGGCTACATGATCATGGAAGGTGAGCCCACGATCAAATGCTACGCCCAAGTCCTTCATCAACGTAACACGTGAGATCATGTTATGGCCCAACCTATACTGAAATTCGATTGGGCGCCGCATTCGACCGAAGGTCATCTGGAAACACTTAGCCGAGTTTAAGTCCATTGCGCTGTCACTACTCTGCCCACCATACACTAAAGTGCAGTAACAGCAAAATCACGATTTCGAGTAAAACGCATTTAAAGTTAAGAATTGATTTTAAAAAATCAACAGAATGTATAAGCAAAAAAATTTGAATGCAGAAAGGTTGTAAAGGCATAGGTTCACACGTTAAAGCAATAAAAAAAAATATATCTTAATAACTGAATTTATTATGGCCATTTATTCTTTTTGGTGCCTATTACTGCATAGCCTTTTTTGTAAAAAATACCATTTTAAACTTAGTAAAATGCAGCAAAAAGCCCTATTACTGCGTTTGGATCAGTTATTTTTGTCAAGAAACCCAACTAACATGCAGTAAGGTCAAAAAAAATACTGCATTTTAGTTAGTTTTTAAGAAAAAAGTGTTCAATTTACTAGTGCAGTAAGAAAAATAGCTAGTTCACATCTTAAAGACCGTTTATTTCTTATTATTTAATCACAATAATTCAACTCACTTATGTAAAATTTACATATCAAAAATAAAAAAAAACATCTAATTAATAAAGGACCCTGCGCAGAATGCACAACCTCCTTTGACAGTTTTCTCTTAATATTAACATGTATAACATAATGTATCTTTATGTTTAACAATAAAATATAGATAGTAAATGTAGGTGAGTATTATAAAGGTGGACATAAACTTGAGATCAACATTACAGTAAAACAATCATCACACACAAAGCATTACAAGCCTTGGTTATTAGGTAGGTACATAATTAGTTTCTAAAAGTAATTTTTAACAGTATATTAACGCGCTTTAAAAATAACATTGGTTTAGTTTAGCTTTTGAAGCCTCTTATTATTCTTACTACTAGATTTAAAATAATAAAAATGTATGTATCATACAATTATCAAAACAGATCAGAAAAATATTTACTTAGTTCTTTTGTTGTACTTATTAATAATCAGTCTTAAGTTAACTTTAAGGCACATTGTTTCTTAGAATTTGAAGATAAAAAATACAGACTATTAAAAATAAATTCAAAACACATTAACAGTTTAAGATTATTCATCAATATCAAAATTAAATTCTTCTGGTTCTTGTGACGTAGAACCAACAGAAAGATTTTTCCAGAAGATTAATCTATTTGGTGGAATAAGCGGCCCTAATACGTTTAAGATGTTTCGCTTCCTTTCCCTATCAATGCCTTTAGGAACAGTTTTTACAGTAAAATTAGGCAAGTTCTTTGATTTGAGACAATATAGTTCTTTGAATTCTATATCATCAAAGTTCTTTTTGTAAAAGAAACTATGACTTCCCCTTTTTACCATAAGATGTACAATATCTTTGATGGATACCCGGTTTCCATCTATATCTTTGTTTTTTTTATGTGAAATATGAGATTTAAAATTAACAAAATCTATTATTTCCATACTTTTGACTTCTACCTTCCCCGATTTCAATGATGTTTCAACAGCTTCTAAAAAGTCTTGATAATCGTACAGCTTACCCTTTTTGCCCATCGACTGCTCTACAAAATGGTGGAAGGAATCGGCGGACATAAAAGTATGGCCCGGTTCAAAAAACTTGAGTTCAATTGTTGTGGCAGAAATCTCTTAAGTTGTTAATTATACTTATCAAGAAAGTAAAAAAACACCAGTTTTTATTTTGTGCCGAGCAATTATCAAGCCATGAAACGATGTGCTCTGCATCACGATTATTTAGTAAGAATGCTTTAAATGTACTAGTGATGTCTTCTTGCTTTCTCCCTGCCACTCCTTCATGCCAAACTGCTGCAAATACGTGACCTTTCTTGAAGTTTCCTAGAGGTACAAAGGTTTCATTGTACGCCACAAGCCTGGGGCAAAACAGAGCTGCTTTAAAGGTATCAATGCGAGGTAACATTATTACTTTTTGGAGGTCCACAGAAACAATTACAGTATTACGCTGACTATTAGCCTTTGTATCTGCATCGTACATCTCTCGGGCTAGTGTATACTTAATTTTATGATGAGCGTAGGTCTTACAAATTTGGCAATCAGTACACGGTTCTTTTACATGATCAAGGTTATGGAGGTTGAAGGTTTCACATGTCTCGCATTGTTCATGGCCGAGCTTAGCAAAAGAAATGTTCATTTTGTTTGTCAAGTGATCTCTGTAAGTTTCAAGACTGCATTTGAATTCGGGGTACTTCTCTTGGAAGTTTCCATACATATCAACAATTGTAAGGTCACTGGGCAAGTATCTCTTATTGGGTGCATGCACTCGTCTATAATGATGCACACATGGATTGAACGATCCAATATGAGCTGTGATCAAAGTACGATCTATAGCATGACAATTTGTCAAATTACGGCCATCCCTATTATCCTTTTGCTCTAAAATTGACTTTTTCAGGACAGAATTTACACGCCTGTCATTTTTTTTGTCATATCCTAAAGTGCCTAAAAAAAATACTTTGCATACCTCATGCGATAGTTCTTCTGTATCTCTTTTTGTTAAACTGTACTTGTAAGTTACGTTTCGTGGTCGTTTCAAATTATTTGTACTTTTCTTGCAAGCCTCCTCCGTCACAAGATTTTTGATAAATATTCCTTGATGTTCCCAATTCAAAGACCAATAATATTTGTTAATTTTTTTTCTATCTTCTTCAGTAAAATGTATAGTACATAGTTTTTTACATAAATTTTGACAGGGTTCTCGCACCGGATATTTCTGTATGTTTTTGGCATATTGAAGTTCACTTTTACGTTTCCTACATGACTTATTCCGTTGACATTGTTGACCTGAATTTCTGCTGGATCGTTTGTGATATCTAAATCTCTTAAACTCGACGATGTTGAAGATGGCTCAGGAACATAGTTTTTATCTTTTACAGAATCATCTGAATCTTCTATGAATGAATCACAGAATGATGTTGAAGGCAGCGTTTCATTACATAAAAGATCAAAGATCGCTGTATCCACGAGATTACTAATTAAGCTGTCCTGGTGAGCTTCTGGCAGATTTATAGAGTGGTGTTGTGTTGCTTCAGAGATTTTGCTCAAATCAATATTTTGGACGACAGAGTCGTTGTTTTTATGCACATCCCTTAATATTGCTTTTGGAGGCGAGTCATTGTTATCGTGATGAGGTAGCTGCGATATCATTCTATCCGGTGGTAAGACGTCATTTTCCAAATTGCTTAGCAGTGACATAATTTGTTTTGATCTCACATTCATATTGATGAACCTGCACAGAAAGATAAACGAGAATTGGTAAGTACTTACTGACTAGTATAGGTACATTAAAACTAATTTTAATTTACATTTATACTAAAGTTTTAAATTATTTTGAAATCGAAAATGGACTGAAACTTGATTAAAATGCTAAAACGGCAAAACGGTATATCAACCAAACATAAATTTGACGCAAGTGTATGGCCGTTAAGTTTGCAATGAGATTGTAGACAGGTACCTAGAATAATTTGAATTTAGAATGAGATCATAGCGACACTGAACTGTATTAATGTATGGTTAGGTGAATACCTACCCTATCTATTTTTAGTCTATTCAAAATATAATCTCAATTCTAACTCAGTTCGTTAAAAGTCAAACCATAGGTTACCATTAGTTACGAGTTACGAGAATAATTGGCCTACTGATTGATATAGGTACATAGACACTACTTTTTAAAGTCAATAAATACTTATAATACATAAATAGAAAACCATCCAAACACAAACAAATGATAGTTATTCAACACACGAAACATTTTATGTAAGGATAGAAAATAACCTATTAGTTAAAGTATATGTTTAAAGTACGTCTTAATACTATAAAAGTTTTATTAATCATAATAAACTTAAGTAATATAATTATGTAATCTTACCCGCCAAATCCTGTCGCCAAAAAAAACGTAAGCAGTGCGAGCAACGCCGACGGGCACGTCCACACTGGCACGGTTCACTGGAGCGACTGATTAATTAAGTCAAATCGCATGCAATCTAGCAGTAAATCCTTTGCACACTCTGTCTCACAAATAAAGTTTTATCTATTCAAACCGACTAAAATGCAGTATCAGCTTGATACTGCGTTTAAATTAGTTTAATTTACTATAATTTGTTAAACTTGATCCCAATTAAAATGCAGTATTTAAAACATTAACTGCACTTTAGCTAGGAATAATCATATCTGTGTCATTATGCTATCCAAACTAATCTGCAGTAATGCTGTATTTTACTGCGTGTTAGTCAGTTTATAATGATAAAAGAATGTTAAGTATTCACAACTAAAATGCGACAAGCTTTGATTTTACTGCATTTTAGTTGGGAGTTCGTGACAATAAATTGTATTTTCTTAATTTGCAGTAAAAATAGCTTGTATGGCGGTAAATTTTACTGCGTATTAATTTTTATTTAAATTTTTTTCCAGAAATATAAAACTATCTAAAGAACTGTAAAATTATATTGCTTACTGCATTTTAGTTATGAAACCTAAAAATTTAATCTGCAGTATAATTTATACTGTATTTTAGTTGGGAAATCACGCCAAATTGTTAATTTTTTTCGTTTGCAGTAAGTGAAAACTGTTAAATAAAAACCATTCTAATAGTCTTAGAAATAAGTAAGTTAATTCAATAGAAAGCTTAAGAAACCCGCTTTCAGAATCACTAATAAAACGAAAAATCACAAAAGGGCTGTTACTGCTCTTTAGTCTCTGGTGGGCAGTACTATATCCAACCATGCTATCGATATCCTCCTGCAGTCTCAAGCAGTCCTCCTCACTTTTTATTGCTAGATAGAGCTTCACATCATCAGCATATAGCAGACATTTTGAATGTTTAATGACCGTCGGGAGATCATTAATCATTATTGTAAAAAGCAATGGTCCAAAAATTGAGCCCTGACTCACTCCGGAACGCGTATGATAGGGCGGAAATTCGTAGAAACCCAAACGAACATACTGCTGGCGGTCACGAAGGTAATCTGCTATGAATCTGAAATACTCCGGAGTAAGGCCCAGAGCACTGAGCTTTTCCAACAGTATGTCGTTATTTACCCTATCAAACGCCTTCCGGAAGTCAAAGTACACCACATCCACTTGCACTCCTTGGTCTAGGTTAGACGAAATATAATCCACAAGGACTAACAAATTAGTGTCCACTGACCTTTTTTTTCTAAATCCGTGCTGCTCATTACACAAAAAAGGGTCCACTTGTCTATATAGGCATTTATGTAGGATACGCTCAAAGACTTTCGCTATGGTCGGCAAGACTGCTATGGGGCGATAATGCTCGACCATCATTTTGTTTGAGCTTTTAGGGATCGGAGTGACTCTTGACAGTTTCCACTGAGGAGGATAAACACCACTCTGGAGTGACAAGTTAAACAGATGACAAAGAGGGATGTTAATATTGTTTTGCCTCTTTGAGAAACCACGGTGGTATAGAATCCGGACCCACGGAACTACTAGACTTCAATTTTCCGATAGCATCAACTACATCCAAAGGTGTGACCGAAGGTAGTGAAATAATGTTTCCGGAAGATTTATCCTTGCTTGAAGTTTTAATTCCATCAAGCTCAGGAACTTCCATCAAAAACTCACTGGAGAAAAAACGTGCAAAAGCTTCGGCGGCTTGTTTGCCGCTATATGTATCATTTTCATAAACAACTGTCGGTTCAAACCCCCCCTTTGACCGCAAGCCAGAAACATGCCGCCAGAATTCTTGTGGGTTAGTTTTAATATTATTTTCAACCCTTCGGATGTACAAACTATAAGCATCAGACACACGGGTCTTAAGCCCAGCCCTAATGTTGGAAAATAATTCGTAAGACCCCCTTGTATTTGTACGCTTCCAGTTACGATGAAGCTTAAGCTTGAGTTTAATGTCATCAATAATGTCCTTATTAAACCAAACCGGATAACGCGATGTCCTTGCAATACCTCTACGCTTCCTGGGAGCACAATTGTCGAATAATTTATAAATAGTGTCATACAAAACTGTCGTGCCCGTGCAGGCGTCATTAAGGTCATAAAATCCATCCCAGGACACACGAGTAAGTAGCTCGAGCAACACGCCAACATTACATTTCTCAAAATTCCAATCTGTATTGGGGTCAATATTACTTGGCTCAACGCGTTCGCACTGTCGGGAGCCGTTAATTTTTATATTAATGTCAAGAGGCGGGTGATGAGGGTCTATCCTTACTAGGTTGTCTGAATACTCGACATTCACCTCGGCATCAGCGCACTTCCTGACCAATACTACGTCTAGCATCCTACCGTTTACATTCGGTACAAAATTATTTTCCGTCAAATCACAAAAATTTATAAAATATCCATAATAATTATTTACGTTCAGTGAGGCTGTATACAAATTCAGGTCACCAAGAATTATTACTAGCCCTGTTATGTTATTAATAAAACTTTCCACCTTAGAAAACCACTTCATGTAATATTCATCTGGAGCGTTCGACTTAATATACACCACACAAACATGGACTTTGCGGCCAAGCCAAACAAAACTCACCCAGAGGTCCTCACCACCTCCAGCTGATTCCAGCTCAGAGTGTCGACACAGTACGATTGGTACACGTGCACACAGCAATGCACCACCACACGGAGTATTACGATCTCGCCGCAGGACACTCCAATCCCCGGTAACAACCTCAGCGTCCGCCACCGACTGATCTAAAAAAGTTTCCGTTGCTGCCACCAGATGGCGTTCAAGCAGCAATATGTTGTTTCGCCATTCTGGTAGTTTTCCTTTTAGTCCGCGAACGTTCTGATAGTAAAGAAACAGGTCGGATCTGCTATCGCGTTGGCGTTGCCCTATCCTTAGTACGTTCTCAAAAGGGCTGCGGTGTAGGTGTAAGTTCAATGCTTGAACGCTTCCCCTGTCTTCTGTGGTTTACCCATGCCTTGATTCTGGCATTGACGGGCCACACCTCATGCGACATACATATATCATAATATTCTGCAGGAATTCCAAGCTTATATGATTTGTAGTCTCCCTTTGCGGTGAGCGCATTCACCGTGCTAGCACCATTTGGACACAGCTGCCGCAGATATTGCCGTATGTCGTCGATGTCGGAAATCATGTTCCACAAATGGATGAACCTTTTGGACTCAACAGCTCTCAATGATGAATTTGTATGCTTTATGAAGTGTTTCATGACTTCCGGAAAAATATCTGTATGCATCCAGCCACTAGGTGCGGCAAGCCCTAATGTTCCTGGCGGTGTATTTCTCACCATGAAATTTTTGAAGTTCTTGCGCGGAAATACCAGTACTGGCGGCAATGCTATCCCGCTTGCACTTATAATGCAGCATGTAGTTACTAGTGTTCCTCGCTCCCCACTAGTTACCTTACCTACATTTCGGCGGCCCTTCTCAGCAATGACACGCTGAGGTTTTTGAACTGTTGTGGTTGATGTTTCGTCGAGGTTATAAAGACGAGTGCCATCTTTGAATAAAGGGTTCCTTAAAAATAACTTCTCAAAGTTTTTATAAAAACTTTCAACATTGGTCCTGTTGAATGCAGTGGCTCGGGCAAGGCTGCACGGCTCTGGTTTTCGTAGGCTGAGATCTTGGTGCCTACGTCTGAAACTTCTGAGCCATTCCTTTCCAGCCATTTGGTTTTTTATCCAGCTCTCTAGCATTTTCAATTTGTTTAAATGAGCCATTTGGTAAGCGACTCTTCTACTTTCTTTCTCGGTCAACCCATAAAATAATAAAGAACAGTGTTTGTAATATTTTTTTTAATTCTACCTCCTGTTCCTTGGTAAACACCTTATTTACTTCGTAATTGGGGACTACGCGCATTGAATCAATAGTTTCACCAGCCTTTGTCTTTAAATAATATCGCCTCAGAGTGGTGAATGGAATATTACATGTCTTGGCAACGGTTCTGATACTCATGCCATTTTGTATTTTTGACAATGCTTGTCGCATTGTTTCTTCTGTGTGGCACCCGATAGACCGCGGTTTAGCAGGACGGGGCATTCTAAAAGAAATACACAAACGTCATTACCCATAAGTAATTGCAAAGGTTTTATGAAGTAAAGGTATAAGGTACACAATGGATCATGATTCACTGTATACTATCAGGAACTGAGCCATTGTGGACTTCGCCGTCATTTTTTATTATAAATGATAAACAAAAAAAGGTTTTCATTGTCTGTGGTTGCATTACGCGTCTCTACAATCTTAAATGTGAACGTAATCCAATTACAAGAACAAAATTAAAAATTTTGATTAACCCCCGACTACCTTAGATTTGTTATCTGTAAAACATTCTACTAGTCAAGCCCTTTCATTTGATACCCATATTAAGGGAATTGTGAAAAAGGAAATGTAATTCGCCATTTTGTGATAGCGTCCATCTTGGATTTGAAATTTGTCATAGTGCAAAGTATTCTACTAATCAAGCCCTTTCATTTGATACCCATATTGAGGTAGTAGTGAAAAATATTATATAATTCGCCATTTTGTGGTGGCGGCCATCTTGGATTTGAAATTTGTTATAGCGTTTAGTACTCTACTAGTCAAGCCCTTTCATTTGATACCCATATTGAGGTAGGTTATAAAGAAATATTTTGTCCGCCATTTTGTGGAGGCGGCCATTTTGAATCGATATTAACCAAACATAGCTAAGAACACCCGCACGGATATTAACTTTCAAATAAAAAAAACCGCATCGAAATCGGCCCATCCGTTTGAGCTCTACAGTGCCACAGACAGACACACACACACACAGACAGACAGACAGACAGACATCGACGTCAAACTTATAACACCCCTTTTTTTGTCGGGGGTTAAAAATAAACCCACTGTGAAAACACAACAGTTTCAGAATTAGGACGAGAGATTACTTACCTTAAAAATGTTTTTTTTTTTGTACCGAAAATGGAAAAACTCTCCACTAGAAGTTTCCTTTGGTCAATTTCAAGTTTTTGTTCCTTTTTACTATAGATGGTAAATCAGATCGATTTCTCCTATCCGTTCCAGTGGCATATAAATCATGTAAGTACTGCATCAAGGCAGTATCAGTGATGAAATTATCGAATGTGACGTGTTTTCAAAAATTCTTCTTCGGTTAGTTTTTACATAAATACACGGGTAACTCACGTTTAATATATCTTGAGTCAAACTGGACTGACTATACGTGAGTTACCCGTGTATTTATGTAAAATGTGTAAATAATAAATGAAAACTAATGTGGTTACATTAGTTTTCATACTAAAGTTAGTTTTCTTGTTAGATTCTTTAAGACCTTGGCTCCCAAACCTGTCTCAGTTCCTTGACCAGTTTTTCCTGTATATATTTCAAGTTCGTATAAGTATCCTGTTTTGCAATCACATCGACACCACACTTTATAGCCCCCTTTGATAGGCTTCAAGGGCATATATTGCTTTAGGCTGGATCTTCCCTTGAACGGGATCATACTTTCGTCGATATTTCAGTACCATGTAACACAGAGTTTCACACAGAGATCAAAGATGTTATGCCTCTAAATTACTGCAGCATAACAATATTCAGTGTTTCTTACTAGAAATTTAACCAAGACGTAATCGCCGGTGGTGTAATTCCGTTGGTTGATTGAATTAGGTCCAGCCAGCCAGTGCAGCTTCGTCGGTCACCATTTTGGAATTGGGGGGCTGTTCATGTTTTCACTTTCAGAGTGTGTAAATATCATCTACGTTAAGTTTTGTCACGTTTTTGTACTCTTAACACTCCTAAATTGAAATGCTGACACTCGCCTTCACAAGTACAACTAAAATTTTCATTATGGGTTCAGTGGCACCTGGAGCTGATTCCAGAGGACTTCTTAACATTACAGTCATTATTTGATGTGTTTATAGAGTGCCATTTTTTAACCCTCTATTGCATGTATTATGATAGGATAAATAAAAAAATGTTTTTCTGGTTAATATTAATTTATTATGGGTTATTAAGAAATATGTAAAGAAAAAAAAATCTGGGTGCCGTAGTTTAGAAAAAAAAAAATGAAGCCAGAAATGGCTTCGTATGCATTTAGCACTATGTATGATACTGCCATTTCTGGCTTCCTGTGTACTACAAATACAGACATTTAGATTATGTGAAACTCTTTGAAACAGTTTCTTTTCTCGTCAAGACAAAGGAAAACGTTACATTTTTCACATTTTGTGTAGAATCGAAACACACAATTATTTTGACACAATTGACGATGTGCTACATGTATAGGAAAGTGGTCGATTCTGTCAGATCGCACTGAAGTCAAAGGCATATCTTGAATTCTTGCTGGAGTTTTACGTGCTTTCGTCCGGGGTGGAGCTGGAGATTCTTCACGACATGTGGGTGTACTTGTTCTGCTTGTCGTCGGTGTACCTGAAGCACTGGGTCGACCATGCTTCTTCGTGATGACCTTTCCTGCTTTTCGGTAGTGCTCAGATATCACGAGTTTTAAGTCGTAAAGAGCCATGTACCTATCATCATTATTGCGCCGCCACAACAACCATGCATTGACGGTACACATATCAATCATATGGTAAAATATTATTTTATACTACCCTCCTTTCACGATTGATTGATCTTATTCTTATCCTATACAATCCCAGCAATGAGTCCAATAAATCGATCCCACCCATATGTTTATTGTAGACCGACTGGGGTGAAGTTATGTCTCAGAATTCTTTGTCTTTCCTAAAATATCGCCTTTTGGTTGACACTGGTACACTGCCTACAAATGCGGAAAGAAGATTCACCACTTTATTGTCGTACCACGAAACTATACTCAGTTTCACGTCATCGACGGTGGCGACTTTTTCGACCATTGCACCACGCCCAATCTTCAAGTCTTTCTCTGACGGCATTTCAGCATTTGGTACTCTGTTTAGTCTTACAGTACCCAATGGAAGTAAACCATTTTTATATAAGTACACTTGTAGGTTTATACTGTTGAACCAGTTGTCAAAGAAAATTTTGTGGCCAACGTGTCTTGGGACGGTATTTACCAGCCGTGAGACAACGTTGGAGCTTACTCCGAGATCCGGAGCACCGCTGGGGTAAATATTGCTTTGTTCCCCAGCGAATATATCAAAGTCGTAGCTAAAGCCCGAGACCCCACTCAACACTTGGTTCTTGTATCCCCATTTATGGGGTTTAGCAGGATTGTACTGTTTCAGTTCATGTCGGCATTTTGTTGGGATGATTTGTTCGTCTACTGCTCGGAATTCTTCCTTTGGAATCAAAAGCAAACGGTCACGGATCTTTTCTAAAAGAGGCCTGATTTTGAACAATTTATCATGTCCTGAAGTACCCTTTGGCTTGAAATCATTTGTTATCGTTGAACTGAAGAAATCGTTTGATGATTTCAAATCGATTGCAAGTCATTGTCTCATATACTTGATTTTGGCCAGTACCAGTAGCCCAGTATCTCCTCGAGCTTGGCAGTTGAATTAATGAGGTAAAGATCACGATTCCTATGAACTGCTCTAATTCAGCTTTAGTGATATTTGCTGGTTTATTCATATTGACCTGTAAAGCTTTCAAGTTGGACTGTTCAGTTATAAATTCAAGCAACTCATTAGTAAAGAAGTACTTGAAGAAATCAGACAGACAGACAGACAGACAGAAACTCTTTATTATGCACACCAGTAAATTACAAACACTTAAACAAAAAAACAATAACTTAATATCTAGTGCCATAAATGGCGGCCTTATCGCTAAAAGCGATCTCATCAATCAGCAGGGGAATCTAACTCTCGAATGGAATCTGGCAATTCTAGGCTTCCTGTAAATTTAAAGTTATTTTCATTGTACGAGGGTCAAACTGAAAGTTCTTAGAACTGGCCACTTTTAAACAATATAATAAAAAAATAATTCTATAATTTGAAAATAGAACTCTTTGCCAATATTACTGAGTATATACTTCATTCATTTGTCATTTGTTTTACGATTTGGCGGCAAATTGAAAATTGTCTGTGTCACGTCAACATGAATTTAACACGAGAAAATTTTCGTGCAATGATTTTTTTATGACTTTCGATGTCATTTAAGTCAACAAGAAAGTTATGATAGACTACGATTGGCCTTTCACGATGAAGCCCCATCTCGTGCGATTGTTTACAACTGGTTTAATGAGTTTAAACGTGGTCGCACTAATCTCACTGATGATTTACGTGAGGGGCGGCCTTCTACGGCGACGACTGAAGATAACATCTGTGTTGTGCGGCGTATGATAGAGACTGACAAAGAGTGACCTATCAGCAGATTCGGACAAGCTTAGGCATCGGTATGAGTCAAGTGCACAAAATCCTACACGAACATTTAGCGGTCAGGAAGCTTTGCGCCCGGTGGATACCTCATAATTTGACTGAGGCTCAAAACTCCATCGTGTGGATTGGTGCCGTAAAATGATTGAAAGATTTAACGGAGGTGACTCAAATGCTGTGTTCGACATACTAACAGGTGACGAAAGCTGGATTTACTGTTATGATCCTGAAACCAAAGACAATCTGCTCAGTGGGTGTTTCCTTTCGAGGAGTTGCCAACTAAAGTGAAGAGAGATCAAAGTGCGGGGAAAAAAAATGGTGGCCTCGTTCTTTGGAAGGATAGGTCATTTCGCAACAATTATGTTAGAGGATCAAAAAACAGTTTCTGCAGAATGGTACACTACCAATTGTTTGCCACTTGTCTTGGAAAAAGTTCGAGAGAAACGACCTCGCAGTAGGATCCTCCTTCACCACGACAACGCCTCATCGCACACCGCCAAGCGAACGATCGACAATTTGGCGACATCAAACGTTGAATTACTGGGTCACCCGCCGTATAGCCCCGACCTCGCGCCTTGTGATTTTTATTTATTTTCAAAAATTAAAGAAAAACTTAAAGGAAAGCTGTTTATGAATGCTGAAGAAGCGGTGGCTGCATATCGCGATGCCATTGAAGAGACCCCTAAGGACGAGTGGGCAAAGTGCTTTTCCCAGTGGTTCCATCGCATGCAGCGGTGTATTGACGTGAATGGACAATATTTTGAAAAGATATAATAAAACTAATAACTGGCTAATGTAATCAGTTTTTGATTTTCTAAGAACTTTCAGTTTGACCCTCGTATGCAGGCAGATTACCAAGGGTCCAATTTATTTTTACTTTTAGCAATCTTTTTTTCTATTTTTTTTGTTTGTTTCTGTTATATTATTTTCATCATAGGAAGTATCATTATCGGATGGAGCAATAAAAATAGGTGGCTTGCGGAACCTGGATAAGCGAAGGTTAGAAAGCGGCAAATTGTCATCATCAGAGTCAGAAGCTGACTCATTACTTATAGAACCATCACCAGGGATAGCGTTTGTGAACTTATTAGTACCATAAAATCTTGCAGGAAGCATTCTGAAAAGATAGAAAAAGCGCACTAAGCATCGGTGTATGCATACAAAGCCATTTGTGACTTGCCCTTATTACACCGTAATTGCATAAGAAGCTAGAAATGGCTTCTGCAGAAAATAGAAGAAAAGTAGCAGAAAAAACTAATTTCATGTGAAACGAATATTAATGCATGAAAATAGAACATTTGGACACCACACAAATAATTTTTAAATCACGTATTACTTGTTTCAATATTGTTGACCATCGAAGTCGCATAAAAATACTTTGCGTCTGTTTCATGCGCGGCCGCAGGTTTAAAAGTAATGTTATATCGACAGCTGACACTTGTCATAGACAAAAAAAAATACGTTCCGTTCCTCGAAGAAGTACTCATTGCGCCTAGAATAATTCGCATAGATTTAGCCTGCAGTTTATCCAACTTACTTAAACCTGCTTTGTTACCGGGGTTCAGAAGGAAAGAGCTGTAATCCATGTGACTACTTATAAGAGCATTGGGGGTGCTCGGTATACTCCCAACGTCCACCACTAAAACCGGCCCCAGTGGGGGACGTTGGAACAGTGCATTTGCATTTTTTGTGCCAACGTCCACCAGTGGCGGACGTTGGGACATTAAAAATAATATTTATTTTCAGTGTTTTGTCAATGTAATCTAACTATAGCAAATGTATCTATAATGAAATGTAGGTGTTTATAAATGAACACGATCTCTTTTACTGTAGCGAAACTTTTTGAACAAAGCAACTCAACCAATAAAAAAGTCATAGTTTGATTACAGGTGTAATTATATACCTGATTGCGGGGAAATTAGAGCCACTTTATGAGAAAGCAAATTCTGGGATGGATTTGATAGAAAAATTACCTGCATTAAGCGACATAAAGTCATCACTATAGCCTCACTCTCCCTAACATCACAAGTATCACCAGCATGGGGTTGGGCACACCGGTAACATCTAGGCTTTGAACGGCATTGCAGTTTAATATGACCAAAGCGGCAGCAGTTGAGACACTGGATAGTTGGAAATTGATATGTTACAACCTGTAGGGACGTGTGGAACAAAAATACTCTTTGAGGGAGTACTTGCCCCTGGAGGGTCAACACAACAGTTTGGGTAGGAACCCAGGAAGCTTTACCATCTGTTATTATTTTCCTATTGAATCTTCGGGCTTTTAATAGAGTTCCACATCCTCTGGGCACGTTAAGTTCGCTAGCGAATTCTTCCATGGAGAGGTCCACAGGGACTTCGCGTATAATACCCATTTTGGTGATATTGAAGGTGAGGATAACCGCTTGGTAGTTGTGGTTTTCTAGGATGGGGTTATCCAAGAAAAGGTAAATTCAAATGAGTTCAAATGAGGTAAATTCGACTGAGACTTTATTTCTACCCACTTTTTTACTCCATCAAGGCGGATATTTGATACGCGATGCTTGCACAAAAATTGACCAAACTTAATCACTCTAATTGACGAGCCAGTGGCGGGGTCTATGTCTGTCTTTGAAATGTGAATCAGGAAAGGGCCATTATCTAGAGCCGTATATTGTTTAATGCCAATGACCAAAGATGGATGAATGTAAACATTTTGGATCGAGGCCGCGGCTTGGTCCTGGTTTACGATTTCGCGCCAGTGGAGGGAATAGATATCTGGATATCCGGAGGGTCGGGAGGATCAGGCTCTAAATCGGACATGATGGTTTCAATCCTAGTACAATCTTAGTACATATAAACACTTACCGGTATAATTATTACCACCACCAAGGGAAAACACTAATTCACGATATTACACACTAATAATGCCTAAATATGCACTGTTAATCGGTACTTTCTACCAAAATTCGCGACTCCCGTGTGACAGCTATCAGTAGCGACGGCAGAATCCATCATCTGACTTTTTCTTTCGGTTTCATTTCGCTCTTTGTTTCCTTTTATTTATTTTTTTAACTTTGTTTATGTCACTACCGACCTGTACAGATTCTACGTCCGTTATGTCACTGTCTGAATTCTCAGTCTTCTTTGCCTTTTTCCCTGTTATTTTCGATTTCTTTGTAGTTCTTATGCGTTTAGCTGATTGAATTTGTTCATTGTTTCTTAATACTTCAACAATTTCAGCGGATGTTATAACTTCAGCACCGTAGGCGACTTTTCGTCGCGTTTGTTTGTTTGGCATTTGTTTTTGGTGAATAACTGACAAAATTAATTGCTCCATAGATGCGGTTTGTTGGATTTCAGAATTATGAGCTGCCTTTTCTTGAGAACCTGGGGTTTTAATGTCGGATATTTGTACTCTCCACATGACGACATTCAGTGACTGCAACTAGAGGCTTCATTGACATTTTCGGAAATCGACAAAGTTAAAAGCGATGGCGATTCGCACCTTGCAATATCAATATGCTCGGTATTCACAAGCTCCATAGTATTGTCTTGCACACCCCTTTCGGTTTGTTGTTGGTGTTTCTCCCGACGCTCTAAAGCTTCTTTAGCGAAATTCTCTTTTGGGACAACATCAACATCAAACGGAAAAATGCCTGCCTTCCTAAAACCATTCTTGATGACATCTTCGCTGACTTGGGTCCATGTTTCTCCCAGAAATTGAGAAAATAGCCATTTGGGTAGTTTTAGGCCAATATGTTGTCGCTGCCAAGTTGCAATAGTTTGGTCCCATTTTTATTTGTAAGACTTGAAAACCGAGACGTGTAATGGTTGTAAAATATCACTAGTTTTAAAAGTCTCGTTACTCTATTCTGTATAAAATATATATTTTTTTTGAAATAGTTTTGTTCCTCTGCACAAACAAAAACAGAACCAAGTAAATTGATTCACAATAAAATTTACGGAGCTACACATTAAAAATGTGTGATTAAGACCGCACGGGAGAAGTGAAAACTAAATTAAGGAATAACTATTAAAAGTTTTGAATTACTGGCGAAAACAGCTTCAGCAGCCGACTGTTTCTTTCTCACTCTAGCACTCTCGATGGTATCGAGTCCACCCTGAACATTACTTTTATTTCCGAGCGTGACGATGTAATAGTCAATCACTATTTACGGTGATGGTAGGTACTTTTAAAGTAACACCGACTCCATTCTATCAATTGTAATGTTGCATATTGCCATCATTCACAGCCCACGAACAATCTGTGTATGATGCGCCAAAAGAAGTTTGCACTTCAAAAACGTGCAACCGAATTTAGAACCTCCTCCTTTTTTGAAGTCTGTTAAAAACATAATCCACATTTACCTACTTAAAAAAATGATTTTTCACTCTATGTTTCCTGTAACTACAAGGACAACTGTGCAGTGTCAATTATACCTTCTTATTAAATTTAAATCACTTTTATATTATTAAAATTATAGGTATATTTTTCAAACATTGTCATATTTGGAGTATTATTTACACTTTTATGGGATATATTGTAGATATTATTTAGCTTATTTACGGAGAAATGCATTATTCATAAAGTCAAAGTCGTTTATAGAACTGTGATAGGTACCTAGGTTGTCTAGATATTTTTGGGTATTTTTCTGAAGCATGCTCTCGAATATGTGCTTTGGTAGTGGCATAATATGCTTGAAGTCGCCAAATACATTTTTCACGTTGAATGTTTTCATTTCATTTTTTTTACAGTGCAAGGAACCCCCAAATTTTCTTTAATATTATTCCATGCGTCATTGACACGCTGTCTATTTTTATGGGAGTCATTCTGGGGGTCCCATATGCACGAGTTCATTTGGTATAATTCCAGAAATTTTATCACTGTTTCATTGTCCCAATTCATTTTCAAAAGCTGTTGTTCCGTTTTCGCTCACAACACAACACAGACGCAAACAAAGATACTGCACGTCCGTACAGGTGCACTGTGCAATAACGACAATGCTTAAATTAATAAACAAGTTAAAATATATTTTTTTTACCTGAAATCATACATACTTTTTATCGTCGATATAAACCAATGAATGTGCCCTGAGTAGGGTTGCCAGATCATAATTTGATAAAGGAGGGCAGATGGGTCTAAAAAGGAGGATTTTCTATAAAAAAGGAGGACTTTCACAATTAAACGATTTTTTTGTATTATTTTACTTTATTTAAATTATATTTAGCTGAGCTGCCAATTTTTACAAGAAGTTCTTGGTTTTTCAACAAACAATTATGAAAATCTACACATGTCATGTTTTTGAAGTTGGATTGAGTAAGAATTACAGATTTAACTGACTGCACACTAAGTCTGTTCCTCTCTTTGCTCCACTGAGTATTAATCAGTGAAAAAAACTCTTTCCACTTTTGCGTTATGTGCACTTATACAGATATAAAATTCGCAGATCTTGAGCAGTTCTGAGAAACATTCAATGTTTTTGGCACTTTTGAAGTAAATTGTCCACTGCTCGTGCAACTTCAAATCATAATGTGTCTCATCATTATCTGATTTTGATTTAAGAAATGAAATCAAGTTACAAAATTGATCATGTAGCTTAACATCGTCAATCTCAACACCTCTGATTCTCAAGAATTCAATGCATGAAACTAAATCATCATATTTTAGGTTTTCGTTATCTTTCAGCAATGTCATCCACTCAAAACATTTGAAATCTTCTAAGGGCTTTATCCATTCCATCAAGTAATCTTCACAAGCCTTGTAAACACTGAAAAATTCGTTGGAAATGGACTCGGCCTCGTCATTATTGCGAAGCTGCTGACTTACGCGTAGTGGCAAAAAATTGTTGTTTCTTCGATTTCGAAGCATATGAAGCACGGATTGAAGTATCTTTGAAATTTCCAGAACGGAATTATGTTCCTCTTCGATTTTTGCCAAATTTGCTTGGTACATAGACATAAGAGAATGTGTAAACCATAAATATGCTTCTGAAGTTGTGTTTTCGAAAAAGGATTTTATTAGGTATGGTGTTGTTCTTTGGCTTAAGAAATACTCTTTCAATGCTGGATAGAGCTTCAAAATTCTTTCAACGCATGGAAACAGGCTAAGCCACCTTGTTTTACTATGCCTTAGCAAAGGCTGGTAATTGATTTCGACGTAGTCGCAAAACTCTTTTAGTGACTCTGTTCTCACTGTGTACACAGAAAAATAATTAAATATTTTTCATATTATTGACTCAATCTCCAGTTTCATCAAATCGACACCATTGCGAAGGCTGTTATGCATAATATGTGCAGGGCAGCCGACTCCTATAAGGTTTTCTTTCTCCAAACTTTCTTTTAGGGGCGTAAATACGTTTTGACCTGGGTTTCTGTTCACACCCCCCAAAATTAACATTCGCATTATCACCAATAAATGCCACACACTTTGGGGTTAATTGGTACGTATTGAGTGTTTCTAATATAAGATTCGCAATGGAAAGCGAAGTTTCGTTCGGTAAACTTTGTAAATCAAGAATTTTCGTTTCGATTCCATTTCCAGTCCAGTTGAAATATTGAATCAATATAGGAAACAGTTTTTCTGCACCGTGGTTGCTGGCGTCTGTGGCAACAGAAAGACATGAAATGTTCCTCAAAGTTTCGATGATCGTCGTAATCGTATGTGGAGCAATAACTTGATTTACTATAGCTTCCGTCTTAGTTTTTCCGCATTTAAGATTTTTCGCCGTTTCGGAATCAGCAAACATTTTTCTAGTCAAGCTCGCCGTAACTAACTCTCGTTCTTCTTCCTCCCCGAGGGGGAAGTCAGGATCCGGGGCGAGGAGTCCCTCATTTCCGGGGACGGGCTCAGGGATACACCGATCCTTGGGAGATTGCGGGCTCGCCGGTGACGGCGGGCCTCTTAGGCCCTAACGCGCGTGACTCGCGTCAGGGCTGTAGGTCGTCTGTGTTGCAATGTCCGCTATCCGTACAGGCGTTGTAGGACCGCGGACATTGCGGTCGCCGCTGCGTATTCGGGGTGTATCCCGTTCGCCACGGCGAAGCAGGCGCCTCTCAGGGCCTCCCAGATAATAAAACTAGGAGACCCGAGTAGGCCTGCTGGGTGAGGCCCCGCCGGCTGGCAGGGGAAGCGGGGGGTAAGGCGCGGCCCGTCGATCTGAGGGCCGAATCCCGGTGGTGGTGGTGGCGGCGTCGAGTCGGCCGGCCTCAGTCCCGAGCGCGCATAGTGCTGCTCAGGGCTCTGCGCCGGCTCTTCGGTTGGTGGAGGGGGGGGTCCCCCCCGCGTCCCGGGTCCCAGATCGAGACGAAGTCTGGGTGTCGGGCGCGGGCGGGGGGCCCAGTACTGGTGCTGGTGCGGGCACGGCATGAGGGGCGCGGGGGAGGGAGTTTGCCCCGGCTGGGGTTGACTCCGCGGATTCCCCGCCGCCTCGGCCGGCGCCCGGTGTTGGCACCGCTCGCGCATTAAGCGCGCAGCGGTGCGGGGGTCGCGGGGGTGGGCGCCTGCCGGACCCCGCGGACATGGTGTTGCGGCGGGTACGGTGGGTTGTACCCGTCTAGGCGGCGTAGTGGGTTTAGAGGCCTCTTCATACTGCGGCATGGGTGTTGATGTTGCCGCAGGAGAGGCCCCTCTTTCCGTCTTTTTCCTCTTCTTCCTGCGCTTGCGTCTACCCTGGCCTGGAGTGGCCTGGGGCGCAAGTGCGGGCGGGTGTGCAGGGGTGGGGGGGCCCACCGTGCGCCACACCCCGTCTAGGGGTGGCGTGGCGATGGCCCTTGTCTTCGGAAACGGACCCCTGGGCTGAGGTGATCCCGGCTGCGACGCCGGGACCATCGGGGGCCCGTGGCTCTCTTTCGTCATAGGCGCCGACGGCGCCTGCGTCTTGTTCGGGGGGGGAGGGCGCTCGCCAGGAATGCGAATTTTCCTGCGGCGCGCCTCCGCCCTAAAGATGCGGCACCGTCGGCTGTTTGCTGCATGGGGGCCCCTGGCAGTTTGCACATCTCAGGGGCTCGTCCTCGGTGCGGGTGCAGTCCGCGCCGGCGTGTGGTCCGCTGCATTTTACGCACCGCAGGCCTCGGTGACAGTTGGCGGAGGCGTGTCCAAAGTGCTGGCACCGGTGGCACTGCGGCACGATGGTCTTGCCCCACCACGCCTCAATCGAAATCTGCGGCATGTGGAGGAGAGTTGTAATCCGGTAGAGGGCGTCTATTTGATCTCTCGGCATCCGCTCCAGCTGCACGTGGAAGACTCTTGCCTTCGCCTTCGGTCTGCGCGGGAGTGGGCGGCAGTAATTAGCCGGGAAACCGAGGTCCTTCAGTGCACTGAGGACCGTTTCCGGCTCGGTGTTATCCGGCAGCCCTCTCAGGGCTACCTTAAGTGGCTTGTCTTGATCCAACGTGAAGCAGTAGAACTCGACGGCCGGGTTCCGCTCGCGTTCGTTGGACAGGTACTTTTGTACCGCCCGAAATTCGGTTTCAGATTTCGGGCGGAATCGGAGGCCTTTCATGTACGGCCTCACGTTGGGTTCGTGGCCCAAGATACTCTTGAGCGCGCCGAGGTGGGACACCCAATCGTCGAGGCGATCGACGATGATCGGTGGATATTTCCCGCTGCCCTTAGTCCCAGCGATGTTCATCGGAGATTGAGGGGCCGGGGGCGGGGGGGATGGTGTCGCCCTCTGCGGGGCGGGGGAGGACACCATCCGGGCGTACGACGTCTCCGCTTGAGCTGGAGACTGCGCTGGTTGAGTCGGAGGCCGCGGTTGCGGCTGCGTCTGCGGCGGGGTAGGGAGCGACAGAGACGAGTACCTTCCCCAGTCTTCGTCGCCGCTCTCCGGTTCGGTATCGAACTCGCAATCCGCTGATGTTGCAGAGTCGTTGAGGTCTTGGTCGGTCGGTAGCGGATAGCCCAAGTGGTCGAGCCATCTCGGGTCTATCTTATAGCACTCGTGTTGCGGGTGTATGGGGAGCTCTTCAATTGTGTCGTTCACCGATGTACACTCTTCAACCGATGCGACGGGGGGTCGTAACCTCCGTGGGGGTCGTAAGCGCAGTGTGGGTCGTAGCGACGGGCGGCGCCGGTCCGATGGGGGTCGTCGGCCCGGCGGCGGTCTCGACTTCGGTGATCGGCACGAAGACAGGATTAATGTTGGAGGCGGAAGTCGGCTGCTCGGCGGACGTCGCCGGTTGCGCGATCTTCCTTCGGGATGAGTTTGTTCTACGCGTCATCCTAGTTCGTCGACTAGCAGATGACCGCTGTAGTAGGAAGTAGCCAGTAGTGGCTCTGTAAGCCAATCACAGCACTCTCGTGCTATCTCGCTCGCACCTCGTACTGGTAGGTCGGCGACTCGTGCGCCCGAGTGTATATGTTCCGCGGCGATACAGGCCTAGCCAGGTGGAACCCGTACGGGAAGCCCAGCTAACCGATCGGCACTGACGGAACACACTCGGGACGCGGGTTCGGAGCCGCGGACCAGGCGACGAGGGGGGGGTGCGGGGTGCTGGAGGGGTGATACGGGCGGGCCGCTCGCTGTCGCCGTTTCTTCACGAAGCGGGTTCAGTGAAGCGGAGGCGCCAGATGTGCTGGTGCACGAAGCGAGTGTCCGTCCGGGCCAGCTACAACGCGCGCGGCGGAGCTCCCGGTACGGACGGTGCGCAGGTAGATGTTCTCTGAGGCGCGCGCGCTCTGCGGCGGGGAGTCAACTCCCACGGGGGAGGACTCAACCCAGGCCGACAGAGGTACGAGGGTCAGGGAACTGTACCGCTCTAATGTGTAGGCTTGCGAACTAGGAGCCGCGGAGCATACACAGAGGGCAAGCTCGCCGTGACTGACTGATTGTTCGTCTTAACTCCCGGGGGAGTTAAGGTTCCGGCCCCGAGGCGAACCTCCTTGCCGGGGAAGGGCTCCCGGAAACACAGTTCCGGGGGATATAGGGGTCCACTATTATATTGGGCTGTGGTTAGTGGGTGCACTTATTTTTTTTTTTATTTATTTTTTTTTTTTTTTGCTACCCGCAATGCACTGCTCTTTTTGCATTACATATATGTTTTTTTGTTAGACCTTTTTTTGTTTTGTTTTGTTTTTTTTTTTTTATTTTATTTTTTTTTTTTTTTTTTATTATGAATGTATAGTGGACCCGTTGTAGTTTCGACGGGCTAGTCCGCGTCTAAACTTGGTGGTTGAAAATTGGGGAAATGGAGTTAAAGTGGTCTTGGTTCGTGTGTGTGATTTGGTGATTTAGGACGTGATTATGTTTTAGTGTGGATGGATGTTAAGTGTAATGAATGGGTGTTAGAGTGTGTAATGAGTGGAAGTTAGAAGTAAGTATTTGTGGCTTACTGTTAAGGGGCCCTCTCTTCTTCTTCGGTACTGTCCACCCCGAGAAGATCGCGCGGGAGGGCGCGCCAGGTACGCACGTCGACATCGGGGGGGGACGTGTGTGTAGCGGAGCTATATTATGCAGGTGAGGGTGCGGCCCGTTGTCCGCGCGGTCAAACATGTTCCGCGCTAGACGGGTCACGAACTCCCCCACTGACTCGATCTTCACGTCCCGGGCGATTATGTCATTTCGCACATACCTGCCGGCTCGCGTGATTGTTCTTAGGGTGGTGTTCTGGACAACTTGTAGTCGTTGCTTCTCGCTTTTTGCGCATAGAGCATACCAGGCCGGTGCTCCATACGTTAGACGAGATCTTATGTATAGTTTATATATACCTACTTTCGTTTTCGTGGACAGTCCCGATTGGAGCACCGGTCTTAGCATTGCTCTAGCTGCTTTGGCTTGGTTTGTAGCATTAATTGCTTGAGGTCTCATGGTTAGGTTGTTGTCGATGAGGACGCCCAGGTATTTCACCGTGGTCTTCCATTGGATGTCCTCACCCCTGAGCTGTAGGCTTGGTGGCTTCTTCCTTTGACTCCCGGTTAGAAGGGCGACGGTCTTACCTACATTGACCGCCTTTCTCCACCTATCTAACCAGGTCTGCAGGGCGTTTAGGGCCTTCTGTGCTCTTTTGGCTGCGATGAGTTTAGATCTGGAGGATGTAATGTACGCACTATCATCTGCAAAAAGGGCCAGCGTTACACCTCTTTCTCCTGGGAGTAGGTCTTCTTCCTCCAGGCAGGGTATATCGTCTGTGAATAATGCGTATAGGGCTGGCGAAACGCAGCTTCCTTGCGGAAGCTCGCCGTACATTCCATAGAATTGTACGACTGATGATGCTTTACCGTATGGAAGGCTAGGGTTCCTTCTGCAGCATGGGTATTTTTGAGGGTCATTGAAGTAGAAGGTTGAAAATAGTTGGTTACCTTAGAAGAACCTGCTGCTCGTATCATCTTCTTATGCTTTTCCGTAGCTACGTGCCTTTCTAAAGCAATAGTGCCCTTGTTACCTACATCCACATGGCAGTCGCAAATAGAACATTTCGCGTCAAAGTCGTCTCGCCCGCTAGTAAAACACGGATATTTGGCTCTTAATACTTCCGTAAATTTACACTTCCGCTTACTCATAATGAGTACGTAAAATATAGGTACTCAAGTATTAAGTAAATCAAATCACTAGGATTCTCGTCGTGCGGTCGTGCGAGCGCAATAGTAAACTAATTGAATAATGAATTACGTTAACAAACGCCGCGTCGAGTGCCGACGACAGACGGGTGCGGGCGGGTTCTGTGGAGTGGAGGGGGCGGTGGCGCACGCATGCGCGCGGTGAGTAGAGTAGTTGCAGCGGCATCTACCGGCTGGCACGCTCGCTCGTTTGACTTTTGACCACGCTTCAGCATGCAAGCCGCATGTCACGAAATTTTCAATGACATGCTGCAAAAAGGAGGACTTACAGTAGGTGTGGGAGGACAAAACATGAAAAAGGAGGACATGTCCTCCTTTTGGATACCATCTGGCAAGCCTAGCCCTGAGTAACTTGAAATTAGTAATAAACTGCGTCTCTATGTGTGTCGTAAGTAGTTTATACATAACCAATCTACTTGACCCCCTAAAATCGCTAGCGGCGATATGCTGTAGTTCTACTTATTTTGGTTGTTGCCAACGAATAGTGATAAGTAAAAACGTCCGGCGTTCACCGCTTGCTTTCAAGCAAAGAATTTTCGGCTTTCAAGTAATGTCATGAAGACAGGGCCAAATTCGATGCTGCTTTGCGATTGCTGTAGTGTAATTTTCTAGTATTTTCGTTATTTTACTGCTTTGTCAAGATAGATAATTGTGTGGTTAATATAACAATTGCGGCAACACTAATAACTTCCCAAGTTTCGTCTTAGAAACAGTGATTTTACTAAAAATAAGTAAAGCACAGAATATTACACTTTGGGAGGGCATAATTCCCTCTTGCATCTTTCCCGAAAAACGAGACATCAAACCTGAGATAGAGACCTGTACATATACATTACAGAGAGTAAGAAGGAACTTAAAATGAACTGGGAAACCTGATTTTGTTTTGACAATAATAGCTTTATTTATTATCATTTGCGATGTAATAGGTAGTAAGTACTTACGTTCACAAATTGTCATAGAAACTGGCTAAGTTACTAAACTATAAGTTATTATTTTAAACATTCTGAACTACTTGAGATCAATATTATTGCGAGACTTGTTATCAGCAAACATCAGTACTTTAATAATATTTTGATGGTAGGTATTGAATATAAAACACCAATAGACATGTATACAAAATTGAACTGCAGAATGTGCTTCAAAATAATAATTAGCAAGTACCTATGAGATTCCATATTATAAACCTACATTTATGAAGCAGCCACCTAATATTACCTCTTACTAATATTATAAATGTGAAAGATTGTTTTGTGTTTGTTGCTTAATCTTTGATTGTATGGTGTCTGAACAGATCAGATGAAAATATAGAAATGTACATGCTGCTAGTCATGTAATGAAATGTTAATATTTCATATCAATATAATTAAACTTTGTTTTTGTTTTAGGAGTTACAAGAAATATTGACTGCTGGCTGCTCCCATAGCTTACAAGAAAACAATGAGTTGTCTCAGAAGAGTACCCAAAGTCAACAACCCCATAGAACTGTTAAAAAATTATTGAGAATAAATATACGAACATTTCTTTTGTGTTATGGATTCCTTATTTCTTAATCTGGATGGGGAAATAGAATACCTTTGCCTAAGTTATCATACCCCCAAAGAGCACTTATGATCTTCAGTTTCAATAGCTAGTCTGGCTGGCCTAACTGATAGTAAGTGTGGCAAGCCAATGCTGTTGGCCAAGCGAAGCCATGAGTTGTGGGCTCGATCCCCACCCAGTGCAAATATTTGTGTGACGAATACAAACGTTTGTACTATGGCTGGGTGTTTTCTAAGTGAAAAAATAAGTATATAAAAATATAAGTATGTATTATTATATCAGCTATCTGGCTGCCACAGTACAGGCTTTGCTTAGTTTGGGGCTAGATGGTGTTGTGTGTGAAATGTACTCCACCAATATAACTGTAATAGATTGATGTAGGTATAAATTGGACATTTATGTATTTTTAAGGACATTAAGTACTTTGACAAAACCTTGTTATTGTTACATCTCAAGGTGTAGTCAGTTATGTATTATTAGGCCTCTTTGGAGACACCTGGTGCACACCACTTTTGAATGAAGTACAGTACTAGGTAGTGATTTATTTACTCTTCCTGTTCAATAGTTATATGGTTGCTACCATCATGCATTTTCTCATCTCAATCATCTGCTGGATCATTAATAAATCATTACATTGGTGTGCTACACTAAAATTCTCATTTAGGATCCAAAAAATTAATTAAAACAATATTTATTGTTATTATTGTTGATGCAACAGATACATTTTTTTTCAATACTTTTTACATCACACTCTTGTAAATAACTATAGGTTTTTCGACAATCACTCTTCAAACTTTGTTTTAATCAATCAGCGACATCACTTCAGGAAGGTTTTGGGAGATGAAATGGTCTCAGAGAAGCTTGATATATCAGCCACTGCAACCATGATGCATAACAATAGATATATCTGAAACAAAGCACTTTTATTGACGTGACAACGTCTTATAAATTGGTTTGCCGGGTGACACTTCAAGAAACTGCGTTACGCTCCGCTCACGTTATGCGCTCACAACGAGAGCGAGTGAGAGGCACGCGTCCCTTCCACTCGGGCATGGTTAGCCCGCCTAAGAGCGAGAGAGACAGACATAAAAAGTGAAAGGCACGCGTCCCTTCCGTAAAATTATTTTACCACTCAAAGTCGTTGTCACGTAAAACTTTCGCCCGTATACCGACTTTACAGGCAACCAATTTTTTAACATGTATCTTATTGATATACGAGGGTCAAACTGAAAGTTCTTAGAAAATCAAAAACTTATTACATTAGCCAGTTATTAGTTTTATTATATCTTTTCAAAATATTGTCCATTCACGTCAATACACCGCTGCATGCGATGGAACCACTAGGAAAAGCACTTTGCCCACTCGTCCTTAGGGGTCTCTTCAATGGCATCGCGATACGCAGCCACCGCTTCTTCAGCATTCATAAACCGCTTTCCTTTAAGGTTTTCTTTAATTTTTGAAAATAAATAAAAATCACAAGGCGCGAGGTCGGGGCTATACGGCGGGTGACCCAGTAATTCAACGTTTGATGTCGCCAAATAGTCGATCGTTCGCTTGGCGGTGTGCGATGAGGCGTTGTCGTGGTGAAGGAGGATCCTACTGCGAGGTCGTTTCTCCCGAACTTTTTCCAAGACAAGTGGCAAACAATTGGTAGTGTACCATTCTGCAGAAACTGTTTTTTGATCCTCTAACACAATTGTTGCGAAATGACCTATCCTTCCAAAGAACGAGGCCACCATTTTTTCCCCGCACTTCGATCTCTTCTTCACTTTAGTTGGCAACTCCTCGAAAGGAAACACCCACTGAGCAGATTGTCTTTTGGTTTCAGGATCATAACAGTAAATCCAGCTTTCGTCACCTGTTAGTATGTCGAACACAGCATTTGAGTCACCTCCGTTAAATCTTTCAATCATTTTACGGCACCAATCCACACGATGGAGTTTTTGAGCCTCAGTCAAATTATGAGGTATCCACCGGGCGCAAAGCTTCCTGACCGCTAAATGTTCGTGTAGGATTTTGTGCACTTGACTCATACCGATGCCTAAGCTTGTCCGAATCTGCTGATAGGTCACTCTTTTGTCAGTCTCTATCATACGCCGCACAACACAGATGTTATCTTCAGTCGTCGCCGTAGAAGGCCGTCCCTCACGTAAATCATCAGTGAGATTAGTGCGACCACGTTTAAACTCATTAAACCAGTTGTAAACAGTCGCACGAGATGGGGCTTCATCGTGAAAGGCCAATCGTAGTCTATCATAACTTTCTTGTTGACTTAAATGACATCGAAAGTCATAAAAAATCATTGCACGAAAATTTTCTCGTGTTAAATTCATGTTGACGTGACACAGACAATTTTCAATTTACCGCCAAATCGTAAAACAAATGACAAATGAATGAAGTATATACTCAGTAATATTGGCAAAGAGTTCTATTTTCAAATTATAGAATTATTTTTTTATTATATTGTTTATAAGTGGCCTGTTCTAAGAACTTTCAGTTTGACCCTCGTATATATTGAGGAAGTCAACACCTTTGCCTGTTTTTCTACAGCCATGCAGTAATGTGCAAACAGAATCAGAATCTTTTATTACTTATAAGTTCATTATGTATCACTTTGAAAGATGAAGTGTCCATATAAATCACAGGGCCTAGAAATAATCATCTAATCAGAAGCTTTGGGTCGTGGGTTTGATCCCCACCCAGTGTAAATGTTTGTGTGATGAATAAAAATATTTGTACTGTGCCTGGGTGTTTTCTATGTATAATAGGTATGTACCGTAGTTAGGTGTTATTTGGGACACATTTAACAATCAAAATGAGTTTTACGCGCACGCATGATATTTACTGCATAGTAGCATTTATTTTCATGTTGGCCACACTTACGCCAATGACATTGGGTGAAACGTCGTTCTGAGTGTTGCCATCTTCTAAAAAATAAAATAAAGCAATGAGTGTCCCGAATAATCCGGCAAGATTTGTTATTTGGTACATGCAATTCTTTACTTGATTTTTGGCTCTATAACACAAGTAAACTGATTAAAACCAAATGGAAATTATTCGGGACATAACTAGGCTTGTACAAAACAAAGACAAAAAATAAAAACTGAGATTTCCGAGAAAAAAAAGGCAAAAATTACGACATATAATTTATTAAAGCAAAATTAATAATAATTACAGACTAAATCTAGAAGAGCTGTATATCTTCATCATCCTCCAATACATTCGCGTATCAGGTTTAATTTGTATCAGGTGAATCTTTTTAACAATATTTGCATAAGGTACTTCGTCTTTGTCCTTGCGTCCAGTTTTTACAAATTTTAGGCCATCCTTTTTTATGGTTTTGTAAAATGTAATCGAGTATATATGTCGAAGATTATCCTTTGTTTCTATTATTCTAATGTAATGTTTCCATGTTTTTTTAACGAAGTAACGCACCTTTACGATATCGCCTACATTCCATACAATATTTCCTCTTATATCCTCAGTGTCCGCCGTCTTCTTCGTCTCGTTCTTCGTTTCTTCGTCTTTTTAGTACAATCAGTATCCTTCTCCTCATATATTCCTCTTATATCTTCAGTGTCTGCAGTCTTCTTCGTTTCTTTATCATTTTTAAGACAATCAGTATTCTTCTCCTCATATACTCCTCTTATATCTTCAGTGTCTGCAGTCTACTTCGTCTCATTCTTTGCTTCTTCGTCTTTTTTAGTGCAATCAGTATCCTTCTCCTCATATATTCCTCTTATATCTTCAGTGTCTGCAGTCTCCTTCGTCTCGTTCTTTGTTTCTCCGTCTTTTTTAGTACAATAAGTATACTTGTCAGATCCGTGATCACTCCGAACTAGTATTTCTTCCCAAATGTTAGCCTCTAGGTCATCAATAGATCGTGTTACGGCACAACTGTCGGAGTCCTCATCGGGGATATCGACTATGTCGCTGTCACTATGTACGCTCATTTCAATTTCAGAACTCTCTGCACTAGTAGTAGATGAAATTCGACGCGACATTTTCAACTTTGCACATCTGATACGTGTTTCAAAGACAACTAACAAACAAGCTATTATTCCGATTATTTTGTTCATCTTGTGGGACTGGATTATCATTTTCCTCATCGCTACTGATAGTGCCGTATACATTTATTTCTATTTCTGGATGACTTGGCTGAACTGTTGTTCTTTTTCCCTTCTTACTTACTTTCTTTGCTCTTTTGTCTACGTCTTTGAGATCCGCTGCTGTTATGCTTTTTCCTGGCTCTACTTGACATCGCTTTTTTCTTTTTTGGGTGGTGGGTTGATTTCCTCCCCGAATTTCTTGTAAAATATCTATCACCACACTCGATACAACAACTTGTACTTCTTCGGCTGACGTTTGTCCTGGTAGTCGTGATTTTGGACGCGCAGGGTTTAACGGGTCAATCCACATTTTTCAAAACCACTTTGCATGTTTTTTGTAGCAGTGTCATTTTCAGTAATTTTTTTAATGTAAATTCGACAGTAATTTGGGAAAATCTGTCTTAGACAGGACTTGCTTCCTGCCTACATTTGTTTTCCAATTCGTTAATATACTACGCCAGTAGCTTTTCAGTGGCGCAAAAAATGCCACGTTTAGCGGCTGCAATAAATGGGTACTGTGTGGAGGTAAGCATACAAATCTTATATCATTTTCTTGACAGCTTTTAAGAACATTTACGGAAAAGTGCGATGACAGATTTCATCTTCATTCATTCTCTGTTACTTTCTTAATTATATATCAGTTATATACTTACTAAGTAATCAGACTTTGACATTGAATATTGCTAATGAAAATATAATATTAGAGCCTCCTATAAAAATCAACAATGTTTTTCTTAAAAAATTAAAACATCAAAAATTTTACAAAAATTCTCATAAAAACTCTCATATAAATTACAAAACAATCTACTGGATTATATTATATCGAGTTAAACCTACCGAAATTGAATAATCGACGATGTTCGAGATGTGCCTTTGGAGAAAGTTGGTTTTGGTAATTGCAAAATTACATCTCTAACATCCACACTTGCTTTGTCTTCCACAATTGGAAATATAAACTTAGAAGACCCTGATTTTTTTCTGAGATATAATACTTTATATTCTGTTACATTATACTTAGATACAACTTTGGCAACGTAGTGAATTCTTCTTCTCAAACCTAATTAGCAGGAAATCTCCAATATTTATGTGTTCAGGATTAACTGGTTCTTCATTAATTACCTCTTCTTCCGATTCCGACGGCATTTCAATGTCTTCACTATCACTCGTCATCACGACTTCATCTTGACTATAATCGGAGTCACTCTCTTTTTCTTTTTTTGGCTCAGTTAATCCCAACAGATTTTTCGCTGTTTTCAATTCCTTTGTATGCTGTTTTGCTTTTTGTATTTCTCTTTTCCTGTTCTTTTCATTACATAAGCTTTCTAATCTATTTTTTTCTGGTGTTTCAGTGTATATTCTTGATCGTCCCTTTTCTCTTCCTTTTCTATTTAAGACACTGTTAGTGATCGCCTTTTTTGGATAAGGTCTAACTACTTCAGGAGTAAAAATAGCCTTTGATGAAAAAACATGTAGAAGATCGTTAGCATCAGACACTGAAACTAGGTCGGCATCCAAAGTAGGAGTTTTATTTTGTTCTCTATCAACAACCTCATTATTTTGACTTGTTTCTGAGACTACAAAATGTAAATCTTGTGTGTTGTGAGTGTTCTCATCTGTCAAATCGTGATAACCTGTGCCGAAAATGTCTATCGGGTCAAAGTCGTCGTCGCCAAATACCAGTTTATTAATTGGCCATATTCCAGGTTTGGAAAAACCACCTATGATATTCTTTGGTGTAAATGATTCCAAATATGCTAATTTTGACAGTTCAGCAATGTTGTATATGGTTAAAGTTTTTCCAACATTTTGAATGTGCCAGTCGTTGAAAGCTATCTTCAATTTGCCTTTGAAGGCTCCGAACACACTGACATCAAGCGGTTGCAATTTGTGTGACGTGTGTGGGGGAAGACTCAAATAAACAATACCGTTGTCACGACAGTAGTTAACAGCTTCTATTGAAATGTGAGATTCGTGGTTGTCACAAACGATTAAAATTGGGTTATCCTTATTGCTCGAAGTAAGGCGTTGAATGTGTTTCAAAACTCTTATAAACAATTCTGATGTCATCCAGCCGCTTCTGTTTGCCAACCCTAGACTTCCATCAGGAGCACCATTTAGGAAGTGATCTTTATAGTGAACTCTTGGAAAGACATAAACTGGAGGAAGAGAAGAACCAGTTGCAGGAACAATACCACAGAAAGTAATTAACTCTCCGCGTTCTGCAGAAACTATTTGTCCCACTTGTCTTTGTTTTCTTCCAGCAATAACTTTAGGAGTGGAAAGGACTGTGCTTATGCCTGTTTCGTCTAAGTTTATTATTCGATCAGGTGTAAAATTGTATTGTCTCATTATGCGTTCGTAGTTATCATGATATTGAGCTACAGCAGCTTTATTGAAAGCAAAGCTTCTTGCTGCGCTTGTGTTTTCTGGTTTTCGTAAACTCAATTCTGGGTTCCTCTTCCTGAAGCCAGTTGCCCAATCTTTTCCAGCGCGTTTGTTTTCTGTCCAGGAGTTTGGATATTTACACCCTGAGGATTCTGCGTACTCGTATGCCAAAGTCAAAAGCTGTTTCAACATAAGGCCGTAGTGCATTTTACTGCAATTCAATAAATATTGAGTCAATGCATTTTCTTGTTCGGTGGAAAAAACTTGTGCAACGGTATATTTGGTTTTCGTAAACTCAATTCTGGGTTCCTCTTCCTGAAGCCAGTTGCCCAATCTTTTCCAGCGCGTTTGTTTTCTGTCCAGGAGTTTGGATATTTACACCCTGAGGATTCTGCGTACTCGTATGCCAAAGTCAAAAGCTGTTTCAACGTAAGGCCGTAGTGCATTTTACTGCAATTCAATAAATATTGAGTCAATGCATTTTCTTGTTCGGTGGAAAAAACTTGTGCAACGGTATATTTGGAACCAAATCTGAATCTGAATCTGAAGAATCCGCCCGAGCTACAACAAGCTGGAAGCTTCATTAAAGAAAGCTTTGCTAACCTGAACCAAGCATTATGCCGCAATAATCCCCAGGAAAAAGAAGATGATTGCGATCGATATGGAAAAATTTTGGCTAATAAGCTAAGACAATTGCCAGAAGACGAAATATTAATTTTTTATGCATAAAATTGATGGCATGTTTATACAACGGCGAAATCAGATTCGTCTTTCATCACCAATATTTGTTTCGACTCCTTCACTATCTCCCAATATCTTGCAATCTCATCAACAGAATACGAGTAGCCCCGGGTCTTCTTTTACTTCCTATTCTGAACCTATGTCGTTACAAAGATCATATTTTTATGATTCAAACCATGATTTCAAAACGGCTCAATCTGAACCAATAATTAACAACACAACTAACGTCACGCAATATCCCCCCGTAATACTTATACCTGAGCATTCCAATACAAATACAACTAGAATCAGAATTTTGTCTAATCAAATTTTTTTCGCCTTCTCCTCCCCCTCCCCCTACTCAAACTGAATCCTTTTCCCAATCTCAATATGAGTGCAATTTAATTGCCAATGCATATGAGAATGCTTGATTTTTATATTTTTTGTTAAAAACATTATTAATATTAAACAATGTTTGATTCAAGCACCTAGGTATATTAATAAAAAATATAAAACTATTTAATGCGTTTTTACTTACTTACCTTGATTTCATTCCTTAGTACATGAACCAGGGGTTTACATACTTCAGGTACGATTTCTGATATAAGCTGTTGTGAAATTTTAAATAAGAAGTGCAGGCTCTCTCATAGCTGTCTCCTGAAGCCAGAAACCGTAATGTCACGGCTAAACGAATTCTTGCTGGTATTGCTGGTCTAAATTGGGTATGTCTTTTGGAAATAATTGGAGAAACTTTCTGAAGTAAATATTCAAAGTCTACTGTTGACATACGAGTAAATTTCTTAAATTCACCACTGGGATCAGAATGTAATTCAGATAGCTGCTTCTTAATGGTAAGTCTGAAATAATTTTTCAGACGGTCAAACAAGGATTCCTGAGACACAATTACATTTCACGTTTTTTTTTGTAGGCAGCGGCGCACGCCACTTCCAACACGTTAGTGACCGGTGAGGCCCAACGCCAAACTGGCGGCGAGCGGTGTCACAACTGTCATTCTTGTGAACGTCCTCTGTCCGGCTCTGGATCGTTTCTGAGGCAGAGGATTGCCATCGCTATTCAGCGAAGCAATGCGGCCAGCGTTTTGGGCACATTTGCACCAGGAACGGTTCGAGGCGGGTTATTTTAATTGACATGACTTTGTGGACGTCTATTTTTGTAAATAGGTAAATGAATTATATTGAATACAGATTTATATATTTAGACAAGCGATTCAAGCTAAAATACGACTAGCCGTTACATCTGCTGTGCCGCTGTATAGTTGTACATGAATGGATTGCGATTATTGGCTTCTGGCGACAGCTTCGAAAGTCTCCATTTTTTATTCATCATTTCACCTCAAATCATATCAAAAATTATTCCCGAAGTTTGCCTGGCTTTGAATGAAGTACTGAAAGAGAATATTAAGGTATGTATTTGTATATACAAACAAATAGGTACATAATTTTTCATAATTGCTTTTAATCAAATCATTACAATCACTTTAATAACTGTAGTTAGTTTTACAATCATTCGTATTTAAAATCATTATCAATGGCATTATCCCCATAATCTGGAATTTCTGTGGTTGGCTGAACTATTCTGTTGGAAGTAATGATGATCTTTGGGGCTATATTTTTCTCCGGCATTATGACTTCTGGCAGAGACGACGATGATAAATACATATGTGGTTCGCAATATGAAGAGTAAGCGGTTGCTGGAGAGGGAGATGGCAAAAAATATGAAGCATACATATGTGGTTCGCAATATGAAGAGTAAGCGGTTGCTGGAGAGGGAGATGGCAAAAAATATGAAGCATGCTGTGTTTTATCTCGATTAACAAATAAATTGTAGACAAACAAACTCAGTTCGTTCGTTTTCGGGTATTTGCCTTAGTTTTTTAGGTATCACTTTTCCATGCAGCTCGCTCTCATCTTCTTCTTCTGCGTGTCGAGCATCTAATGTTGGCTTTAATTGTGCTTAAATCATCTTTTTTTTTTTTTTATTTTATTTAATTGTGCTTAAATCATATTCTTCATCGGCATGCACTGACGGGTCATTCACAGACAATGATGATTGTTCCTAAAAATAATAATACATTTTTTTTTGTTTACAGATGCCAACTGATGCAAACGAGTGGATGGAAATTGAAAAAGGATCTGCCCATAAATTTCCACATGTTGTTGGCGCAATTGACGGAAAACATATTGTTATAGAATGTCCAGATCACTCAGGATCAGAATATTTTAATTACAAGAAAACCTACAGTATTGTATTATAAGCTTTAGTAGACAGTAATTATAATTTTATTTTTGCAGACATAGGATGCCTTAGTTTTTTAGGTATCACTTTTCCATGCAGCTCGCTCTCATCTTCTTCTTCTGCGTGTCGAGCATCTAATGTTGTCTTTAATTGTGCTTAAATCATCTTTCACAACATTTTCGCATTCTGCTACTTCAGGCGGATGTTTGCGTCGTCGAATAGTAGAAGTAGGTGGCATCGGTTCTTGGTTTTGACGTATTCCACTCAAACGTTCCTCATATTCTTCATCGGCATGCACTGACGGGTCATTCACAGACAATGATGATTGTTCCTAAAAATAATAATACATTTTTTTTTTGTTTACAGATGCCAACTGATGCAAACGAGTGGATGGAAATTGAAAAAGGATCTGCCCATAAATTTCCACATGTTGTTGGCGCAATTGACGGAAAACATATTGTTATAGAATGTCCAGATCACTCAGGATCAGAATATTTTAATTACAAGAAAACCTACAGTATTGTATTATAAGCTTTAGTAGACAGTAATTATAATTTTATTTTTGCAGACATAGGATGCCAAGGTAGAATTAGCGATGGTGGTGTATTCAGGAATAGTTCACTTTGGGAAAAAAATCCTATAATAGATTGAATTTACCTAGACCGCACCCTTTGCCTGGTTCAAATAAAGTAATATAATAAGAATACTAGTTTTAAGATTTAGAATACTTAAAAAACCAATCCGATTAAATCCTGAGAAAGTTAAACTTATAACAACGACGTGTATATTAATGCATAACTTCTTAAAAAAAAGTGTCACTTCATCAATATTTTATTCGCCACCCGGCACCGTAGACACTTATGACAAAACGATACTTTGATTACTCCTGGCCTCTCGAGGAACGAAATTGAATCTACTGGTGGTGTTCGTGACATGGGACATATACCACGACGAGCTACACTAAATGCTCATGAAATAAGAGACGAGTTTGCAAGTTATTGAGCTAGTAGGTAGGTACTAGATAGGTATGCGAGTTTTGCTTGTTAAGTAATATTTAGGTTAGTTAATAATTTTCGAACAAATAAAAATATACATACAGTTTCCATTGTTTTATTGCAATTAATGTTTTCTCCGAAAAACAACTCAATTATTTCGTAAGCAAACCAGACTGGTTCATATATTTTGCCTGATCCAGCGCCGCTACGAATCTCTTACTTTTTGTCGATACGCTCGATAACGTGATAAAAGGGAATCTTTATTTTTTTTCAACTCTGTTAGGTATCGAAATGTTCATGGAATCACTGATTCGTTTCCATGCATCGTGAATCTTCATTTTATTTTTATGGTCCGGGTGTTTTGCTAGCCAAAGTATACTTTCAACTTGGTAATAACTCTATCAGAGTAAGCGCCAAGTCGTTACTCCACGTGACGCTCATCACGCGCACGAAAAAAACATCCAACGTGACACGACCGTTCGACCGAGTCCCGCGCGCTACTGAAATTATTCGCGAATGGGGACGCTGTTCGCAGTCGCGTGGTGTGAACCGAGCGCCATCCCTTTGACGTGGGTAGAAAAACCGACTCGGAACGGGGAGCGCCGCGATCCGCGAACGCGAAGCCGTGAACGCTAGACGCAATGCCGTGAAACTATCCACATTCACCGTTCACGGCCTTCGCTGGCGGATCGCACGTGAATGAGGAGCCGGCATAATGGCGGGTCCACATTAGTGCCATGAATTCACGCGCAATTTTTCGCCGTGAATTCACTGAACGAATCCATGCCCTCCACATTCACGAGATGCTCACACTAGTTCGAAACCCGCCGTGAAATGGACGTCGAAGCTGCTGCTGAAACTTTATTTGCTGTGTCCCTATACCACTATATACATGTCCAAAACAAGAAAGTTTTTAAAAGAAAACGTTCGAAAAGAAAATGGTAGATGACTTAAATACATCGTAACCGATCAAGGTATGTTTGTTGGTGTAGTGAATATAATTCATAATTCATTTACGAGCTCGTATTGCTAGCATCAAGTGTACACATTATAAGTGATTATTTAATTAAGTGTGATTAATTCTACAGTAGCTTGATCAAGAATATGATTAGAACTGTCTGAAAATTTATTTCAGACTTACCATTAAGAAGCAGCTATCTGAATTACATTCTGAGCCCAGTGGTGAATTTAAGAAATTTACTCGTATGTCAACAGTAGACTTTGAATATTTACTTCAGAAAGTTTCTCCAATTATTTCCAAAAAACATACCCAATTTAGACCAGCAATACCAGCAAGAATTCGTTTAGCCGTGAACGGTTTCTGGCTTAAGGAGACAGCTATGAGAGCCTGCACTTCTTATTTAAAATTTCACAACAGCTTATATCAGAAATCGTACCTGAAGTATGTAAACCCCTGGTTCATGTACTAAGGAATAAAATCAAGGTAAGTAAGTAAAAACGCATTAAATAGTTTTATATTTTTTATTAATATACCTAGGTGCTTGAATCAAACATTGTTTAATATTAATAATGTTTTTAACAAAAAAATATAAAAATCAAGCATTCTCATATGCATTGGCAATTAAATTGCACTCATATTGAGATTGGGAAAAGGATTCAGTTTGAGTAGGGGCAGGGGGAGGAGAAGGCGAAAAAAATTTGATTAGACAAAATTCTGATTCTAGTTGTATTTGTATTGGAATGCTCAGGTATAAGTATTACGGGGGGGATATTGCGTGACGTTAGTTGTGTTGTTAATTATTGGTTCAGATTGAGCCGTTTTGAAATCATGGTTTGAATCATAAAAATATGATCTTTGTAACGACATAGGTTCAGAATAGGAAGTAAAAGAAGACCCGGGGCTACTCGTATTCTGTTGATGAGATTGCAAGATATTGGGAGATAGTGAAGGAGTCGAAACAAATATTGGTGATGAAAGACGAATCTGATTTCGCCGTTGTATAAACATGCCATCAATTTTATGCATAAAAATTAATATTTCGTCTTCTGGCAATTGTCTTAGCTTATTAGCCAAAATTTTTCCATATCGATCGCAATCATCTTCTTTTTCCTGGGGATTATTGCGGCATAATGCTTGGTTCAGGTTAGCAAAGCTTTCTTTGTTTTGGCCATTATTGGGGAAATTAGTCAGGCAACATTTCCGTTCCCTTTTCCTACCCTCTAATATCAATCGTCCTCCCCTCATTCAAAAATATTAACATAAAAGGTGGTGTCATCCAGTGACGCTTGGCCATTCTATTCAGATCAGTAACAGAGTTAACAAGAAACTAAAAGGTGTCATCGTATCACTGCCGGCAGGCAGGTATAGGAGCTCCATCAGCACGTAAGTCCCTCCCTTTCACTTTTGGTTGCCTAATTTTGTGTGTACTTCTTGAATTTTATTGAAACAGCGCATACATATATTTTGGTCCTTCGAGCCGGATGCGTAGCAAATTACGTCTAATTTTGTAATTACTTTGTGGCGGATTACGTCTATTGTGGTAATTAATTTCTAACAATTACGGCTATTTTTATAATTAATTTGTAAAAAAGAAACCGCCATTTCATTTAGTCAAAATGACTTCTAGGCAAAAACCTAAAGATGTTGATAGGGAGTTGGATAAATTACAGGACAAATTATCTGTATTGTTCGAGCACGTTCAGTCATTATACGATAAAATGAGGGTAATAAAAATCTCAGATTCTAATAGTGTTGAGGATTTCCTAGCAAGCTCGTTCACGATTGACGCGATACATGCAGATTACGTTCGGACCCTCGAACAAAAAAATAATTATTTATCTTCAATAACGGACGCACCGTCACCATCGTATAAGGAATTAATGTCGTTCGAACAATTATACTCTCAAATCAAATACCGTGTCAAACAATTGACGAAAGAACAAAATGCATCATTTAACAATTGCGATAATAAAGCACAGGGTAGAAATTATAAATTACCCAGATTGGAGATGTGTTCTTTTAATGGTGATCATGAGAATTGGCCTGTTTTTATGAAACATTTCGAACGGTCATTCACGAAAATACCGATTTAACCGATGGCGAAAGAGTACAATACCTAATCGGAAGATTATGTGGGCAGGCTTTGTCAATTTGCAGGGATGTAGTTCCATCTGCAGAGAACTACCCTATTATTTGGAATGCGTTAGTTAATAAATACAACGATAAACGGTTATTGATTGCGGCTTATTTGGATAAATTAATTAGTCTACCCGCAGTCGATTGTTCATCACCCACTAATTTAGAAGAATTTATTGATAAGTTCTCTGGTATTGTTTCCTCATTAAAACAATTAAATATTTCGAATTTGGATGATTTGATCTTTATTCACATAGGTTGTAAAAAAGTCACGGTGGACACGGTCAAATCGTTTGAGATGTCTTTGGGTGATACCAATAAAATGCCTACGTGTTCGGAGTTTATAGAATACATTCGTAACTACACACATATATTGCAGCGAGCGCATTCCGTTATAGCCTGATTATAGCCTGATTACACCTACCGAGTAGAGTGGCGAGACAGTGCCCTCGGCCGAGTGCTGGGTACGTATAAACATAGCGCCGAGTGCTCGGCCGAGCGCTCGGCCTAGCAACAGACCGAGACAGTCACTCGGACCCTGTTCTATTTACTAGGCCGAGTGCCCAGCCCCCCCTTCTCCGCACTGTCTCGCTCGCTCACTCGGTGGATCTGAACACGCGCACTCGGCGACCACTCGACACTCGATGCGTACACGTCACTTTTTCCCGCGAATTTTAAGCTTAATTTTTATTTTTTTTAGCTTCTCTTAAGACTGTATCTTCTCTTTGTATCATTGATGTAATGTTTTCTAATAATGTATTCAATTCTGTTAATTCTTCTACCAGGAGAGGTATAAGTAATTTTATAGATTTTCTAATTTTTTTTTTCCGATCCATATCAGCGTTTCACTTGTACCTATACCGGGTATAAACTGAACTGACTGACTGTCTCGCCGCAATTTTAAAAATATGTATAAACACTCATTCGGCCACAGCACTGTCTCGGCCCAGTGACATTTTGCTGTCTCGCCACTCTACTCGGTACCTAGGTGTAATCAGGCTATTACTGTCCCGATGACGACGCCGCGTAAATCGACACCGTCGAATAATAACCCAAGGTTACGACCTAGTAATAACAATGGCCATGTTAAAACGTTCGTTAATGTAGACGATAATACTAAATGTGTTTCTTGCAATAAACCTGACCATACTCAATTATGGCGATGTGCGCGATTCTTAGCGATGTCTCCTCGCGAACGTTTTAATCTTATCAAGCGTACAAATGCTTGCGTTAATTGCTTGAATAATAAGCATCAGGTAAACGATTGTAAATCTACGAGCAGGTGCAATACTTGTTCCCGTAGTCATCATAGCTTATTACATTTCGGTCACGGTGACACCTCATTAAATAGGTACCCTACCGAGGCAATAAAAAAATACGTTGCCGGGTAATTCGAATATTACCTCGCTAACTGCCACCGCCGGTGCATTACGAGTAAATCAGTGCGTGACGTCACCGGGCGAACTTCAACGGACTACTACTTCTAGTGTACACTCCGACGGTTTTAATGGTCACTGCAGTACCGACCGTTCGGTGTCGCTGTGCACTATGGGTCTCTGCACCTCAATACCTACTGATCGGAATACCAAGACCGCGACGTCTGTTTTAATAGGCACCGCACAATGTCATGTAGTCAACGATAGGGGTGATGTTAATGTGGTTCGTGCGATAGTGGACAGCGCATCTCAACGGGACTTCATTACAACCGATTGTTGGAGACGTTTAAAATTACCGATTTACCCTAGTCAACATAAATGTGTATCGGGTGTCGGTGACGTAACTAATCCAATTGAAGGAGTGACTTGCATCACGCTTCATTCACGTCATAACTATGACGTCTCATTAACTTTACAGACATTAGTGGTTAATCGTATTACTGATTTATTGCCGCTTACGGCTATTGACACCGCTCAATTAGACTATCTAGACAAAATACCTCTAGCGGATAGTCGTTTCTGCCATCCTTCCCCCGTCGATTTAATACTCGGTTCTGATCTTTTCGCCCGCATACTACAGCCAAAAAAAGATCGCGCGCTCCCTTAATGAGCCAGTTGCAATAGAAACGTTATTGGGATACATAGTCGTTGGCATTGCGCCGATGATGATGATTAATTCTGCCGAGGATGTTGTACATTCTTACTGTACGATCGCCGATCCATTAAATAATCGTAAGAGCCATTATTTCGAGCTACAGGAAGTACCAAGCATGTCGTTTTCATTGACGCCTGTAGAACAGGAATGCGAAGTATCTTATAGCAATACGACTAGGCGCGAAGCTCCAGGTATCGTCTCGCTACCGTTCCAAAGGTGTGTTCCTTATATAGACGATTACATGCGATCCGTCGAGCGAAGGTACTTAATTCTCGAACGCAAACTATTACGAACCTTCATAATTCAGAAAAAATACGATAATGTATTCAAAGAACATTTAAATAAATGTTATTTACGACCTATAAGAAATTCCATTGTCAAAATAAATAAATGTAAACAATACATAATTCCACATCACGGAGTCGTTCGCACTGATAAATCGACAACTAAACTCCGCGTGGTTTTGAACGCCAGCAATCGGACTACTTCCGGGCTTTCATTAAATGATATCGTATACACGGGAACGAATTTGAAAAATGATTTATCAAAAATATTATTGCATCATAAACTACTGCCTATAGCGATAAGCGCGGACATTAGGCAAATGTACCTGCGAATTTTATTGAACGAGCGGGACTGGCCTTATCAACGATTGAAGTGTCTACTCGATCCAATTAAATTTATTCAACAATTAGCTGTCATCATTATGGACTATATTCCAGAAGTTAAACTGATTTCAATGAAATCAATCATTACAGATCGGACGTATCATAATAATTTATACAAACTCGCCACTCGAGTTTTGTTGTTGAATGGATTGCTCCGCATAGTAATTTATTTTATTGGATTTATGAAAACCCAAATGGTATCCAAAGTATTTCATAATAATAATTTCGATTACGCGGAACGAGTGGTTATTATCAAGGCTCTTCACAGCGTACGTTTCAATGTAGGAATCGCAAAAGCCAATGCGGGGACAATGCTTTCGCCGGCTGATAATAACTCAACCTCATTTGTTGTTAATTACATATTACGGCAAGGAGACTGTTTGACCAACCCCGTGTGTCTGAGCTACGACATTCAACGCACGGGTCTCCTGCCGCGTCGCGATCATATAGTCAACATAGTTGCCAACTATTATCGCCGTAAATATTTACGCAACAACTGTGTTCCACAGTTAATGTATTTGTTACGTCACGGGTATTGGAACTTATCTAGCCATCATATTGTACGACAGAGAGTGCGGCAATACAAAAATCTTTATAAGACGCGATATAAGATGCGATCTACTAATCAGTTCGTCATGATGATGGCGAGTTCCCCGTCATATCGGGTAACCGAAGTTAAGCCCTTTTGGCACACGGATCTAGATTACTCGGCGATCTTAACTTTAATTCGACATCTCGCGCGCGGATTGCATAGAATTAAAGTATATTACATTTGGTTGCTAGTAACTGTACGCCTCATAACTGTTGTACCCGTGCCCTTGGAGTTGTCGTCTAATCCAAATACTGTAATATGCTTAAATGCACCAAACAAACTATTAAATATCCAAAATAATATAAATAAACATTCCGTTGAAATTCGCAAAGATTGCCATAAATTCAATCATACAAAGTTTGTAATCGATCATAGAGTCCAATCGTTCTGGAAAAGATGGAAAATTGAATATTCCCACACTATACGAACGCACTTCAAATTGACTATCCCTAGTCCTTCAGTGATAAAGGGAACTATATTACTTCTTGAAACAGCAAATAGTTCTCATTTGGTTTGGCCTCTTGGTATGATTAATCAAACTTTTCCTGAAATCGCCGAAGTAGTTCGGGTTGTGAATGTCCGGACGAAATCTGGCTTCTATCGAAGACCTGTGGTTAAGGTGTGACCTTACCCCCACAATAATTGTTTTTTTTTTATACAGTCCACCTCTCTAATTTCATTATAACTTTAATTAATTAATGATTGTTTTACTTATTGTTCTTTCTTAATTAATATGTCATTTAATACATATTCTAATACCTTACTAAATTAAGCTGCTAATCAAACATATACGTAGGTACGTTGAAGTGACCTTTAAATTGTGTATGCTGGTTTGAAGGCGTTAAGCCTGTCAAGCCGGGGGGGATGTTTTGGCCATTATTGGGGAAATTAGTCAGGCAACATTTCCGTTCCCTTTTCCTACCCTCTAATATCAATCGTCCTCCCCTCATTCAAAAATATTAACATAAAAGGTGGTGTCATCCAGTGACGCTTGGCCATTCTATTCAGATCAGTAACAGAGTTAACAAGAAACTAAAAAGTGTCATCGTATCACTGCCGGCCGGCAGGTATAGGAGCTCCATCAGCACGTAAGTCCCTCCCTTTCACTTTTGGTTGCCTAATTTTGTGTGTACTTCTTGAATTTTATTGAAACAGCGCATACATTCTTTAATGAAGCTTCCAGCTTGTTGTAGCTCGGGCGGATTCTTCAGATTCAGATTCAGATTATTTATTGATAACGACATTCATTACAGGTCAAAATTACACAAAATTAATAATTGTTACTTACTTATACAATAATTTATGATTAAATTAATACAAAATTTAATTTCAGTTCATTAAATTAGGTACATGAAGTAACCAAATTAATCAAATAACAATAATTAAATATAACAAAAATATTAAATAAAATCATTCAACATGTCAATTATTGTTACTAATGCTTGCAACCCCAAACGAGAGATAATTCAAAATGTACATACAAATGAGGTATTATAAATACAACATGTAGGTGGTACTCATGATAATTATTAATTATGATAAAAATTAAATAAAAAAAAAATGTACATTAAAAGCGGTTAGATAGTTAATTTACTATTGATGAGATCGTCAAACTTGTAGAACGCTTGTTTGACCAGCCAGTTCTTCAACTTTAATCTAAACGACATCCTGGAAGACGCCTCCATTACGTTTAGTGGCAATATTGTGGACCTCCGGTGCAGTTACGTGCATCAGTTTCGATGTTTTCGCGAGCTTATGCGGCACCGGGCACAGTCGTTGCGGGTGGCGGGAGCGCGGGTTTACGTCCCCGAGCCGAGCAAACTCATCAGGGTTATCTCTGGCATACAGAGCAGCCTGGTAGCAGACAAGGCTTGGAACTGTCATAATGCCCATCTCGGGAAAGTATGGCAGAGCTGAGGTCTCCTGCGGCACTCTAACTATCGCACGTACGGCTCGTTTCTGCATTTTGAAGACGCGCTCCCAGTCGGCAGCTCGTCCCCAAAGCTCGATCCCGTACTGGAGAATCGAGTGCACAGAAGCAAAGTAGCACTGCCGCCACCATATGGTATGACAGAATTGAGGACACCCTCCACAGCGTAAAACAGGCCCGTCCTATTTTATCGCATACGGTATCGATGTGTTTTTCCCATTTTAAACCACTATCTATGTGGTAGCCCAGAAATGTGTCAGAGTTTACCTGGTTTAAGGTACTACCGTCGATTTTAACCGTTAGTGATCTGTCTTACGGCGCCGTTTCGTTATTGTAGAATTTGCGTCACTCAGTTGCACCGGGTCTACACTTTCCTGGTTGTTTTCTTGGGAATCTTGAACGTTGCTCTCCTAAAAATTATATATGTGTTAACGAAAAAATATATTTTGTTTCAGATTCCAGACAGTGTAGAAAAATGGAAATTGAAAATGGATTCAAGAATAAATTTCCTTGGTGTGTTGGATCGTTAGATGGAAAACATATCGTTATGCAGTCACCCATGCACTCAGGATCAACCAACTACAACTAACAAATAAGAAAAGTTTTAGTATTTAAAATAAAACTTTTGCTATTTTGACAGAATTCACAAACCATTTTGTTTTTATTTTCAACCAATTTCACTCCATCAGTACAGTTAGTTAGTTTATTCAAATCATTGAAATTTAAATGAGCCATCCTGTTGTGCCACAATAAGAAATCAGTCTCATTTACTTTACAATTGTATGCTGTAATAGTGTCAGTATTCAGCCGGTACATGTTATTTATGAGATTTGCAGCCGCTACTTCAGTATTCACTTCATTGAATATTTTACAGCCCTGTTTTGTAAACTGTAACTGTTCTTTACAATTTGACTGACAGACAACAAATGAAGGGTTTTTTACAAAAACTGCATAACTTTTATGATCATAATTGTTCAGTAGACATAAAAAATCTTACTAGTTCAAAATAGTACTTTCTTAGGTACCATTTTTTGATAATATTGGTTGTCATATGGTATATTATGCAAAATATAGTAAATTAAATATATTTCTATTACTATTCTTTAATAGAATGCAATGAAACAAGCTATAATTATGTAGTTTTTGCAAAAAATAAGCATTTAAGTTGTTTTTGTTAAAAACAAAATTAGTTTGTTGCTGTTAGAAGTCTGCATATTTACAAATTATATTTAAAATAAAATCATATACCTACTTAATTTAAGGAATTTGAATAAAAAATGGATTACTAGTTTTCATTTATTTTATTTTCTACCCAACTAATCTAAATAACATTAATCAGCCTCATTCTTCATCACTCTCATCTATTCTTACTCTTCTCCGCTGCTATTGTCTTCATTATCTATTTCTATCTCACCACAAGTGGCAGATTCTTCTTCAGTTATACTTCCTTCTACTGAATTCAAAATACTGTCATAAAAAGACATATTTGATGGGTCGCTTAAATTTTTTTTGAGCCTATTTAAATCTGCAACTTTATTTGGATTTAGTTGTAGTTTCTGTTTGTACAATGGCACAAAAGTGGCTTCTGTAGGAAGAGCTTTCTTATTTCGAACTTTTATTGTGGTCCATCCTCCTGTAAAGTTATATTTGACAAACACAAAATGAGGAAATTCTTTTCAATTTTCAACATCCGAACATTTTTATTTTCATAGCAGGTTTGCTTTGTTTTAGAAAATAAGGCTCTAGAAACTTTTTTATATCATAAAACATGTCATGTCTTATTCTTTTAACTTCAAATGCAGAGGGATGTTTGCGTGCAGAACCTATTATAGCATCCCACTCATCTGCAGTCTCTACTGTGCGTATTTTCTTTAAATTACCAATCAGAGAAAAATCTTGATCGTTTGGGAGGTACGAGTGGCCACGAATCGGAAAAATATATTTAACTGACTTAAATAGTCCCAGAATATGAACTAAAATATGAAAAAAGTAAACCATGACATAGTTCTTATTTTGTCCTGGACATCCATCACTAAACAGCACTAAATGTTCATTATTAGTATCATGCTCAATAAAATATTTCAACAGTAGTGATGTAACATCATTCTGACCTTTTTTACCTTCAGTTTCGAGGTAGCTGTTCATACATACATTATTAGTTCCTAAGTCATGAATACCAAAAACAAAGTTCCACAGCTGCCGTGCATAAAATACATCACCTGTTCTTATATGTGGCAAAGGTAAGTTTTGCATGAAGTCAAAACTGAGGCACATACATTGCCCTTGTTGTGCTTTTAGTTTTTGTTGTTTTTTTAATCTCATAAAATTTAGCAGCTTTAGCTAAATGTAATTTATGCTCTGTTTCTAGAAGTCTGACAGTTTCAGGCAGAGCAGCACTTTTAATCTTAAGTTTGTAGGAATCGCAAACTGCACAGGTATCAGTTCTAGGCAGACCGAACTTGATATTGAATTCTTTCTTGAAAACTGACCAGTACACTATAAAACTGACGTTAATTCGGTACATGTTCAAGAACATATTATGCATTTCTGTAACTGTTAGTTCCTCAGGCAAATAAAAAAGTGTTTGGATTATCACGGCGAGAATAGTGAGATTGCCGAGCCGGAAATGATGAAATGTGACAACGTATTAAACTGAGAATACATTCTGGAGTCTTTCGTGCTCGGTTTTCTGTGTGTATACCTCGTTTGTCTCTTGGAGATGGAACGTTTGCTGCCATAAGATCTTGTAGTCGCCTAATACGCCCAACTGTTACACCATGAATATTGCAGAACGCAGTCAAACACACATTAGTCTCATCAAGTCCTGTGCGTATTTTGTATTTAAAAGAAGACATCCTGAATCTTTGTGGATTGTTAACAGTGTGTCTTGCTGCCGGAGAAGCTGACATCAAGCCCATTAAGTATGCGTCCTGTTCGTTTTTGGTCCCTATTGCATTGAAGTTCAATAATGTACTTTCTCTTTGAGTAGTGTTGACTTTCGTATAGCACTTGTATCTCTTGCATCTGTAAAGGAAGAAAACGTTTGATGACTCAATAAAAACACTATAAAATAACAAAAAACACTTTGACATAGCAAACTATTGCCAAGACATACCCGCAATCAGGACCTGTTTTTCGAGCTGGAACATGTTTGTTCATATGATTTATATGTTCGAGACCTTTAACTTTCTTATTTTTAATGATATTTTCTTTCTTTTCCTTCCTTTTTCGCCTTTTATTTGCAGATTTTTCACCATCATTTCCCTCCGAGTCAGACATCTTTGACAGCTAAGTGTCAATATTTTTTTTTACAAAAAGTACTAAACTGCGTTCGGATATGTTGTTTTTGCGAAAATTTGAAAAAGTTATGTAGTTTTTGTAAAACTCATCGTTTTTTCGAAGGCAATTCCGGCCATTTTAGTTGTTTTTGTAAAAAATTAAATATACAGTGCGATTCCTTTTTTTTTCAAGGAATCCAGTGCTGCCAATAACATAAAACGATAAAAATTGTTAGTTAAGCAGTTTTTGTAAAAAACCCTTCAAATTCGTTGTTATTTCAGGTACATAGAGAACATTTGTAATTTGAATAGTTTGTTTCACTGCATTTGTTCCAACAATATTCAAGTCTATCATGCCACATTTTTTTACCGGAAGCATTTTGTTATTTGCTATTTTTATGCTTGTGATCGGAGGGGGTACTTCATCATAAAGTCAGTCTTTTCTCGTGGTAAGATGCATTGAAGCACCTGAATCTATATAGAACCCATCATCAGTTACAGTTACAGTTCAGTTACTTAGCTCCAGATTTTTTTATTTATATCCACATATCCTGAATTTGTATTGTCCTGTTTAGCACTTTTGGCTTGTTGGATGTGAACATACAAGATGGGATCGATTAATAATATTCGTTTTGATTTAGCTTTCACGTCATCCTTTATTGATTTTGGAACCTTGGGGTCTGGCTCTGACGATATGCAATCATACAAATCTTCGTGCTGTAGTTAAGCTTTTACAGCAAAACTCCAAGTAGACCAATTATCTCGTCCCGCTAGTTTTGAAATTGACATTGTTGTGTTGTTCATATTGAAAAAAATCTGAAATAGCTGAAAAAAAGCACTCGCGAACCGGTAACTTTGTTGAGGTTAAGTCCGCGCATGTTTTTACTTTAAACTACTTTTTACTCCTTTTTACAAAGCAATACGTTAGAGATATCTGAGCCCTTAACCTATTGATTAAAACAGCCTAATATTATTAATAGGGCGTTTAATTATCAGAAAAAAACATACGACAGTGTTGGCGCTAACAGAGTGTGCGAGAGAGAGACAACATGATCTAGTGACATGCTAACTATTGACATTTTATTGAGAAGCGGGAAATTTAAATTACATTCAACACTCGTATAAAATGATACATACTAACGATTGATGTAAATTCGTGAGGATACCTTTTTATCACCTAAAACGAAAGTTAAGTCTCTAATGTCTGGAATTGAGTATCTGTCCGGTTTCGTAATAGCGTTTAGCGCGCGATGGCCACCGCACGGTCTCAAATTACCGTGTACTTTTTGAAGGGCGACAGATTCCCATTTCCTGCATTAATCTGAATTCTTCTCTTACCTTCTTGAAATGGTCTGGTGGTAACGGTTTCGTTATTGCGTGGACTGGAGGGCCGGTAGTCTCTATGTGATGTCTTACGTTGTGACGTGGTGGCTCCTTGAACGACACGGGTACCTGTTTAAAGCCGGTTTTCCACCGCGAAAGAGTAATGAGCGGGAAATGGTTAGGCGGGACGGAATCAGTTTATATGAAATAGGTTTGTGTTTCCACCAAAAAAGAGTTTTAGTTTGGTTTTCCACTGCAAAAGGATTATGAGAGAGAGTAATAAGCGGAGCGAACTGAACGGAAAACGAGAAATGAAAAATGAACATTCAATTTCAACCGAGAACGAGTTCAGTTGGTGTTTTATACTGGTTGCTTGTGGTCGTGTTTTGTTATGTATACAGACGAAAAAAGTACATGTTTTAATATCTTAAACATGGAAAAAAACGCACAAAACGAAGATTTTGGTTATGCCAGCACATTCGAGAAAGAACATTGAAAGGGGAATATAGGCTATTATATGATTTAGACGATGAAAAATTTAGTAACTATTACAGGGTTAGCAGAGAACAGTTTCATGAACTGTTGTCATTTGTGGCGGTTGATATTTTAAAACAAAATACTAACTACAGGAAAACTATTTCACCTCAGGAGAAGCTAGCTGTGTGCCTAAGGTAAAAAATATAGCATTGTTCATAAATATATCAATCTTTAATGAGGAAAATAAAGAAAAAATATTTACACTTGGTTATCATATTCAAACGTTTCTAGCCTACTGTGGTAGGTCGTATTCATCATCATCATCATCATCAGCCACAAGACGTCCACTGCTGAACATAGGCCTCCCCCCTAGATTTCCACAACGAACGGTCCTGCGCAACCTGCAACCAGCGGTTTCCAGCGACCTTTGTGAGGTCATCTGTCCATCTAGTGGGAGGCCGTCCAACACTGCGTCTCCCGGTTCGTGGTCGCCACTCGAGAACCTTTCTTCCCCATCGGTTGTCAGTTCTGCGAGCGATGTGGCCTGCCCATTGCCACTTCAGCTTGCTTACTCTTTGAGCTATGTCGGCCACTTTCGTTCTTTTGCGAATATCCTCATTACGGATTCTGTCGCGCAAAGAGACTCCGAGCATAGCTCTCTCCATAGCTCGCTGTGTGACTTTGAGCTTCGTTATGAGACCAACAGTGAAGGACCACGTCTCAGTTCCATAAGTCATCACTGGCAACACGCACTGGTTAAAGACTTTCGTCTTTAGGCATTGGGGTATTTTGGACTCAAAGATGTGCCGAAGTTTCCCGAACGCTGCCCATCCGAGTTGGATCCTTCGCTGGACCTCTTTGTCGAAGTTGGATCTACCTAATTGGATCTTTTGACCCAGGTAGACGTATTCGTCAACAACTTCGAGTGTGGTATTCCCAACAATAACCGGTACAGGTGAGACATGAACATTTGACATGACCTTCGTCTTGTCCATATTCATCCTCAAACCTACCTGTTGGGATACTCTACTGAGGTCCCTGAGCATAGCACCGAGGTCCTCCATCGACTCCGCCACAATGACTATGTCGTCGGCAAACCGAAGGTGAGTGATGCATTCGCCGTTGATATTGATGCCATATCCGTTCCAGTCCAGTAGCTTGAAAACATCTTCCAGCGCGGCAGTGAACAGTTTCGGAGATATAACATCTCCCTGTCTCACGCCTTTCTGTAGCTGGATATGTTTTGTGCACTGGTCCTGTAATCGGACAGACATTGTGGCTTTGCTGTAAATACACTTCAACACTTCGATATAGCGATAGTCAATGCGGCATCGCTGGAGAGACTGAAGCACTGTCCAGGTCTCGATGGAATCGAAGGCTTTCTCATAGTCCACATACGCTATACATAGTGGCCGATTATACTCCTCGGTTTTCTGTATAATCTGCCGAAGCGCATGGATGTGGTCTATGGTACTATAGCCTTTTCGGAAACCGGCTTGTTCGGGTGGCTGGAAGTCGTCAAACCTGCGTGCGAGACGATTCGTGATTACCCTCGAAAACAACTTATAAACGTGGCTCAGAAGTGAGATGGGTCTGTAGTTCTTCAACAAGGTGTTGTCACCTTTTTTGAAGAAGAGCACCACCACACTTCTGCTCCACGCTTCTGGCGTACTACCGTCAAGTATGACGGAATCGAACAGCTTCTGGAGGACTTTAAGTACCGGTTTTCCACCCGCTCTCAGAAGCTCAGTCGTAATTCCGTCGTCGCCAGGTGCTTTGTTGTTTTTAAGTTGTTTGAGGGCCATCCTAATCTCATACAGGCTGACTTCTGGGATATCTTCGGTAAAGTGTCGGGTCAGCTTGGCTCTGGGGTCTTTGCCATGCTAACGACAGGTTGTGCTTGCGTAGAGGTGTATAACTGTTCATAGAACCTCTCAATCTCCTCCAAAATCTCAGGCTTCGACGAGACAACGTTACCACTATCGGTCTTCAGTTTGGTCAGCTGACTTTGCCCAAGAGACAGATTTCTTGCGAACACTTTTGAGCCTTTGTTCTGCTTGATCGCTTCTTCAATACTCGAAGTATTGAAGCAGCGTATGTCGCGTCGCACACAAGTAGAGATCTGTCTATTAAGCCGTCGGTATACCGTCATGTCGACCGAAGACTGTAACCGCATATCTCGTCTGACCGCCATGAGATTTAGAGTTTGATCGGAGAGCTTTTGAGTTCTATTTTGGCGTCGGCTCTTATAGAACTTTCTGCCAACAGCATGAACAGTTTCCACTAGCCTGTCGTTTATTTCGTCCGCCGTCACGCACTCATCTAAGGATTCGAAGCGATTTTGAAGTTCGAGTTGAAAGTTATCGGGATCTTTGATCTGAGCATAATTTGGTCGGAGCGTGGACTTCATTAGACGTGATCTTTCGAGCTTAATGTTTAGATTCAGCGTGCCTCTTACAATACGGTGATCGCTGCCGGTCTTAACCCTGCTGATCACAGAGACGTCGCTGAATATTTGCCGTTTACTCGTCATAATGAAGTCGATCTCATTTTTTGTGGAACCGTCTGGGCTAATCCAGGTCCACTTTCTTTGTGGCTGTTTCTTGAAAAAGGAGTTCATCATAAAGAGGCTCTCCCTTTCCAAGAAATCCGCTAGACGTTGCCCTCTTGGGTTCCGCTGCCCATATCCGAAATTCCCCACTCTCAACTCATCACCGCTACGTTTGCCTAGTTTCGCGTTGAAGTCTCCCATCACAACTGTGAAATGTGTTGGCGAGACATGTATGGCTTTGGAGATGTCCTCATACATGGCCTCAACCTCTTCGTCGGGATGTGTCGAGGTCGGTGCGTATACTTGTATGACCTTCAATGAATACCGGTCGCTAATTTTAAGTACAAGGTATACAACCCTGTTCGACACACTCTCGATCATTATCACGTTGTTGACGAGAGACTTGCGGACGATAAACCCGACACCCCCCTAGGGATTGTTGATCTCCCTCCCGGTAGTAGAACAAGTTGCCGGATTCAAGGATTATCCTGTCCTCGCCCTGTCTACGGACTTCTGATAACCCTATGATATCCCATCGCAACTTGTCCACTTCTTCTTCCAGCTCCACAATCTTTTCGTCAGCCCTCAGCGTCCGTGCGTTATACGTTGCCAGGTCGAGTCGTTGGGTTTGGTGGCGGGGCGTCTGCCGGAGATTCTTCGCACCCCATGCTCCGCCGGAACCAAGGCTGCCACCAGCGCCTGGAATAGCGGAGCCGCCGGGGACTAGGGGCCGTTTTCTAGTTGTGATTTTCATAGGGGGGGTGTTTGCCATAGTCACCACGCTTGGCAAGCGGGTTGGTGACCGCGGAGCCAGTCCTTTGCACCGATGACGCCGCTGCCCGTCATCGGCCTGGTCCATTTAGGACTGGCTTTTAAATGGATATACCGCCATTGGTTCGGTCGTCAGAGCCTCGTTAGTTGGCAGCAGGGTGTACCACGCGCAGGAGAGGTTGACATTTGGGGAAGCTAGATGTTAAGCGCTTCCCCCCTTACACCCCGTTACACCTTACTAAGGTCGTATTGGTAGATGGTAATCCTGCTGCGGCCGGCACGGTGTTGTTCACAGTCTCGCCAGACGTAGTGTATCCGTGATTGCTAGAACGTGATGATCCTGCTGCTGCTGGCAAGATACTGTTGACCGAGTCTGGTGTAACACATACGCTATAATTTTCTAGTTATCGCCATACTCTCCAAAAATAAATCAATGGCATTTTTTCCTTTTTGTGAGTTTTCCAATGCGCGCCTCAAATATCTATCTTCTTGTCTATTTTGGTGATTTTGCTCCATTTCTTTCAACAATTCTATGATATCACCATCGTCTTTTCGTTTTCTTGTCTCAGTTCTACTTTGAAGTGTTTCAGTCTCCATATTACTCAATATATCGTTTGTTATAAGCACAGACATTTCAGAATGATGAGCATCTTCATCATCTTGCACTTCAGGGGTTTCGGGGGTTACCGATGATTGTGTATTTGTACTATTTAAATTGGTAGACCTACTACGATTTTTCATATATGGAAGTAAAAATTCCATCAACTCCGCATACTTCCACGTATTGATATTTGTAGCTGCTTGCCCAGATCTGGTGGTTTTCATTCTCTTTAAACTATCTCTATGATTGTCCCTTAACTTTTCTCATTCGGATTTCGCTTCCTTATGTGATATATAATATAAATACGTTAATTATTTATTATTTTGTTCCAGGTTTTTGGCTACAGGCGACTCATTCATAACTAGGCTACAATTATCGCATGAGTACAGCCACTGTTTCAAAGATAGTACACGATACATTTATTGCCATTTGGGAAAAATACAGCCTATTTATATGAAAGAACCCAAAAAGCAAGATTGGGAAACTATAGCAGAATCTTTTGAAAATATATGGCACTTAAAAAATTGCCTCGGAGCAATTGATGGTAAACACGTGGCTATTAAATGCCCTCCACATTCAGGAAGTAAACTTTACAACTATAAAAAATATTATTCTGTCTTATTACTGGCAGTTGTCGATGCACACAAACGTTTTATAATTATCGATGTTGGGTCATTAGGTCGTTTCAGTGACAGTGGCATTTTTAATTATAGTGTTTTTTGGAAACATATTAATTAATAACCAATTAGATTTGCCGGAAGACCGTCCTTTAGATGAAAACAGTTCAGCTAGAGTGCCCTATGTGTTTATAGGTGACAAGGCATTTGCTTTACGAAAAAAAATACTGTGGCCATATCCAAATACAATTAATTGATGATAAACCTAAAAGAATCTTTAATTATAGACTCAGTAGAGCACGAAATGTTGTAGAAAACGCATTCGGCATTTTATCCGCTAGATGGCGTGTTTATCAACGGCCGTTAGAGTGCAAACTTGATACGGTCGATCATATAATTAAAGCAACATGCGTGTTAGGTAATTATTTATGTGTACAAATATCGTCATTACTCACATCGGCAGCAGATTATCAAAATGACAATGATTCTCAACCCAATATTAACGTGGTCTTTGACAGACTACGGGGTAGACAAGAGGCGTTTAATGTACGAAATAAATATTGCGATTACTTTAACAATTCAGGTAGAATAGCTTTTCAAGATTCTCTTTAACTTTATAATTATTCTTTGAACTTAATATATTTCATTAAAAAAACACCCACTTACCGTCTTTTATTTCAACCAAATTCAAATTATCAACTATATTTTTCTAAGCTTCTTCCTTATTATCTATGTTGCGATATTCACTACTTGATATATTCCATAAACATGGATATTGTCGTACAGCTTCTATAAAACGCTCCATTTCAAAACAACACGTGTTTATTCAGTGACACACACTACAACAATGCGCGGCATCCAAAACCGGCGGTGGATGGGGCAGGGAAAGGGGCGCGGGGTGAGGACACTACAAACGAGTCCGTCTCAAACTAGTAGCCGAGCCCTTGGCGTAGCGGACTCTTTTCAACTAGTTTTTACTCGTTCGATCCGTACCTCTCACCTCTTTATCTGTGGATACGCTGCTATGTAATTTGTCATTGCGAGTCAAACGGAGTCCTTAATGACTTCGCTCCGCTGCCTAGAACTGAACGAGTTCGTTTCAATTCTTTCGGCTCGCTCAGTCCTTTCCGCTCGACTATTTATTGGAAGAAAGACAAGTATGCAGTTTACTCTTGCGAGTTGAACGGAGTCCTTAATGGGTCCGCTCAGTTCGCGGTGGAAAACCGGCTTAAGAAACTATAAACGGAGTAGACTCGGCAACGGTCAAAATCGACGTGTGACCTACATTAACTATTGAAGAAATTACGTACATGTTGGTTCTTTGATCGATTAATAGTTTCCTTTTTAAATCTACGAAATTACACAAAGTAGGTATGGAGCCAAATGCAATTTTTAAACTCTCCATACCCTAGGTATTAGTAAAATGTGTGTGTACCGGGCTATTATTAGGTACAATGAGACTTCCTCTGTTTGTGATAAAAAAAGATCTGGCCGTCCACGTAGTGTTCGTACGAAAAAGGTGGTCAAAGCAGTAAGGGAAAGAATTCGAAGAAATCCTGTCCGAAAGCAAAAGATTTTATCTCGGGAAATGAAGATAGCACCTAGAACCATGTCACGTATTTTAAAAGATGACTTAGGACTTGCAGCCTATAAAAGACGCACTGGTCACTTCTTAACTGATAATTTAAAGAAGAGTAAGGTGGTAAAATCGAAACAACTACTGAAGCGGTACGCAAAGGGAGGTCACAGAAAATTTTTGTTTTCGGATGAGATTTTTTTTACAATAGAGCAACATTTTAACAAACAAAATGACCGTATTTATGCTCAAAGCTCTAAGGAAGCTTCCCAATTAGTCGACAGAGTGCAACGTGGACATTATCCGACTTCAGTGATGGTTTAGTGGGGTGTTAGCTATGAAGGAGTGACTGAGCCATATTTTTGTGAAAAAGGTATCAAAACATCGGCACAAGTATATCAAGATACCATTCTTGAGGAGGTAGTTAAGCCCCTTAACATCTCCATGTTCAATAACCAAGTATGGTCCTTCCAGCAAGACTCGGCGCCGGGTCATAAAGCTCGTTCCACGCAGTCTTGGTTAGGTTAGAAGCGAACGTTTCGGACTTCATCAGAGCTGAAGACTGGGCGTGGTCTAGTCCCGATCTTCATCCACTAGATTATGATTTATGGTCAATTTCAGAGAGTACAGCTTGCTCTAAACGCCATGATATTTTGGAGTCCCTAAAACAGTCTATACGATTGGCAGTGAAGAATTTTCCCATGGAAAGAGTGCGTGCTTCTATTGATAACTGGCCTCAACGTTTAAAGGACTGTATTGCAGCCAATAGAGACAACTTCGAATAAGCTTTACATACTTTTAATTGTTTTATATTTATGTACTAAACTAACATAGTGTAAAAGTAATAAATGTTTTAAGCAGATAAAAAAATGATTTTTCTATATTACAATATTTATGCCAACACTAGGTATATGTCTCCCTTCACGTCGAAACTGACATATAGATCGCAAGTAACGCTGGCGCCATGTTATTATATCATTTCGATCAATAAGTGTGCTCTTGCGTGACCGTGCAACAAATTTAAAATTAAGATGCTTCAAAATTTTTCTGAGGGTGTCTTCGGAAATCTTGGGCATTTCTGAATCATCGTTCAATCTAAAATAGTAAATTTTATAATAGCTCGGAATCATTACTCATATATAAAAGATGTAGGTATAAAATAATACTGTCTGACTGATTGACTAACCTTTGCAATGGTTGGAGGTTCATTTCGGTAAAAGAACTGATGAACAATTTTTCGTATTGCAGAGAATGTAAATTCATCAAATTTTATCTTTGACACTTCGGTTTGGTACAGTTTTTTTAGGAGGAGTTGGCGGCGCACCTTTATTTACTTCCTTCAAAACGTTACAAACAGAGGTGAGGTCCACAACTTCAAAGGACTCCAATTGCGCAGAAATTTTATTTTTCACGTATTTGTAGGCGTTGCGGATCATTACTTTTTCAGTAACAGTGAAAGCTTTTCAAGGACGTTTTTTTCTTGGGGACAAGAAAACATCCACGTCTTTTTGTGATGTACTTAGCTGAGGATCCATTTTGATGGAAAACTAAAACAAATAGATTCACTCAAAGTTCACAAAAAACTATAAACGTAACAACAAACACAACGTAACAACAAACACAACGTAACAACACTAACAAAAACCCAACAAAAGAACAAAATATCGATTCGCAATGAAATAAGATATTCGTGCAGTCAGAATGGGAGAATGAAGCCGAATGATACGATAAACAAAATGACGATAGCTGCACGAGCGCGCACGGGCTGCCAATACTGAAAACTATCTAGGCTCTTTTATTATAAGTTTTGTTTTTAATATAAAAACAAAAATATTAACTTTTTATAAAATAGAGCAGCGATTACTAATTAATAAATAATTATTTATATGTATCTGTTTAAATAAAAATCAACAATTTAGTCTTTAATTGGCACACTGATGGCACGGCACACACACTGATTGTTTATCGATTTTTGTGTTCATCACTACACTATTATATGTGGTATCATTATTTCACAAAATGACAGTAGCTAATGTCAAATCTGCAATCAAATTAAAGTTTCGAGTATAGTGTAAAATTTTGTTAGGATGTAATGTATTATTATGTGTGTTTTTGGAAATGAAATGAATAAGTATTTTTATGAGCTAACACCAGATATTAAGTTATTAGCCTAAATACCATAACCACCACTTACGAGGTTATCGAGCTTGTTTTCAATTACAGTAATTATCTTACGTGGTTTTCGTTAAAACAAACAAATATTTTATTTTGAATAAATTGTTTATTTTCAGTTGTATTACGAAATTTTTTGGATTTATAGAAGTCTTCGAGTCATAAAATCATATACATATTATAATTATGACTAACATGCTACAATAACAAGTCTTTGTAAGAAATAACAGAATTACAAAAAATGCTAAAAAAACACCTAGACCATAATTTTTACGACACTTTTAGTAACTAAATTGCCTTAATTAATAGGTATCATTCAGTCTTTACGCTTATAATAGTTTTATTTTTATTTTAAATAGGTACATACCATTATAAAAAAATAACTAAGTAATCCGTCATCATTCTACGTTAACCCTTTTGTGGCGACCCAATCAATCAACATTCTTATAGAAAAAATCGTTTTACAATAATTTTCATAATAAGGATTAATAAATTTTAATAAGAATAATTCCAACCTTAATAATAAGGGTTTTAACCGTAATATAAAGATTTTTAGCTTACTGTAAAATGATACTAGACAAAACTTTTTTGGTATGAGTTAAAACTTACAATACAATCATACAACTAACAACTAAGAAGTCTTTTCTTCGCAAATACCAAATATTTGCTACAAAATTGTATCATTTAAGTCTTTAAACTTAACATAGTAATTATGGCAACTACTAAATTATTAAAAAAAAAACAGGAACATCTTTTTAAATTCTAGCATAAATTGTGAATGGTAAAAAATTTATTAGGCACATCTTTTCATTTGTATCCTACTCTAATTTAACTCTTGAAGATGAATATATTTGTTTCGTGGAATTTCAATCCTTGACTCGTATAACGGCGGAATATCGTCGTTAATTCCGGGCATTTTTATTTTTTTAGCCAGTTGTGTGAATTCGTCGGCAAAGTTTTTTTTGTACCAAATAGTTCCATCACTTCTGTACTCTATTACGCGCAAATCAAAAACTGTGGCATCGCCAACTTTCTTTCCAGGTCTTATTGAATTAAGATATGGCAATTTGCTAAATTTCTTAAAATACGTGTGTTCTTAATATTTGACATCATATGGCCTCAACCTAGCACTTCGGCACACGTCGATGTATTGGGCTGGTGAGTAAGTCTCGCGATTTTTCGAAAATTGAACTATTTGATTGAAAAAAAAACACTCCATTTGAGTGTGACCTTTTTCTAGATACTTGTGAGTGATGGTGATTGATTTTTGCACAGCAATAAGCAGTAGAGCGTTTGCCAGAATGGCGTTCCTGTTTTGGTTCGTGCAGCCATCGCTCCAAAATATGACATGTCTCACCATAGTATCGATTTTTTCATTCAAGAATTTGAAAATTATAGAAGCGAATTCATCGGCAGTCACGTTTCCTTTACTTTCATTCCAAATAAAACAAAAGCCATCACTGGTATTTAAATCAAATATAGTGAAGTTGTGTACTTTATTAAGTTTAGTTTTATAATAGGGAGCCGATGCGTTCTGTGATGGTGCCAACAAAACTGCCTGCAAGTCAAATGTAAAAACTTTGACTGATGGATCACTGAGGCTTTTGTCATTTTCCTTCTCCTGCCTTGCCATATATTTCCTTAACCTTCCTATACTCGCGCCAATTTTTGTAACACCTATACTCGCGCACGGTGTCACAGACCGATAGTTTGTACCCCTACAACATATTTTTTTTAACAAGAAACACATAAAGTATTACTATTATTTTAAAGTTTAGGATGTAATGAAACAAAACAGTATAACTAAAAGTTATTTTATTAATTATTTTACCAACTTATAGTTTTATCACAAATCAGTCTTAAAATTTGAGATTATTTTCTTAAGTACTAAAAAATTAAAATAAAATCTGAACTTCTTTTTAAAAACAAATTAAACTTCTTATTAATAACAACAAACATATCAATAAACATATTTATCTATGTTTGACTTAATTTTGAGCCTCGCCATAGCAATCAGGGCATACGGTTACAGCATGCTCCAAACAAAAGTATTTTTTTGCAGGTGGCACAGTTGTAACGTGTCTTGCAGTTTTTTTCGAAGAGCAGTATCCACAACGACCTACTTTATTTATTGTTGTAAGATGTTGCTGCAGACTCGGGTCCATCTAATTTGCATATTTCGGTGAGCCTGAGTCTTATGCTTCTCGGCAAGGATGAAATGAGAGCCCGTCGTCTAAGTTGCGGATTGATCAAATCGTATGCTAAGGCTTCAAGGAAGACTCGACGGCTAATTTTCTTGTTAGGGTTATTCTGCAGGTATATTATAAACGTATTTATACCCGCTACATTCATTAGGCTATAAAATATCACCATTGGCCATCTATTTGTCCCACGTGCGACGTTGTAAGTCTCACACATTTTGTCTACGGTATCTACTCCACCTTTGGTTCTATTGTAGTCCATTATAATTTCCGGTTTACCTGTATCTTCATTGATCTGGGCATCATCGTGCATGCTGGATACGAGAAGGACATTTTGCCTTTTTTTGTACATAGGATACAAGACTGCAATTGCCACGGTGCCCGAATAAACTAGATTTTCGGCTCTTCCTCGTATTTCCGTGAAATTTTAGGCAATTCTCGTTTGTTTTACGAATTGTCCCAATAACTGTCAATTTGTGTTGAGACTCAAGCTTATCTATCAATGGAATACTAGTGAAGAAGTTATCACATGTGATATTACGCCCAGTATTGTGAATATTTTCACTCAATCGCAAAACCAAAGCCAAAGCGGAGTTATCAACTTGGTATGGACCGTCTGGTTGCTTCCCAACATAAACTTCCATGGTATGGGTATAAAACATTTTGGCATCTGTCAACGCATAAATTTTGATTCCGTATTTGTTGGGTTTTGATGGAATGTACTGGCGAAAGTTACAACGTCCTCTAAAAGCCTCTAACTTCTCGTCAATTGTAACATACTGAGACACGCTGTAATATTTTTTGAACGTTCCCACAACTATATCAAACAACTCTCTAATAGGTGCCAGTTTATCCAGTTGTATTCTCTCTTCTCGTGTATCTTTACTGTCAAATCTGAGACAACGCATCAATAGAAAGAACCTGGATAATCCCATAGTCAAACGAAATATCTCCGGGGATGACCCGTCAGTTCTGAAAAAATCTTTGGCATTTAGACGAGCGTTCCTTCTGACTCCAGCAAATAGTAAAAGGCCTAAAAAAGCTTCAATTTCAATATTGTCTGTATCGGCGCAGTCTCTCTCTCTTGTGAAATTATGCTTCATGCGATTAATTTGTTCATTAGTGTACTTTACTATCAGGCTGATAGTGCCCTCCGAAAAAAAAAAGCCGCCACAGCTCACCTGGTTCCTTCAAATTTCTAGCTTCTCCTCTAGCGCCTGGAAGTTGAGTAACTATATTTCTAGCACGTCGCCTAGTTGGGTTTGAGGCAGGAGATTTATTCCACCTTGTCTGTCCATCTTTTCCTAAGTAAAAATCATGGGATCGTTCATTATGTTCTTCCTCAGATATCTCGTCATTGTCATCGTCTTGCTCGGTATCATATGTCTCTTCTTGTACCTCCACGTTATCTTCCACCTCACTGTCATTTTCGTCTTCATAGCTTGAGCTAGAACTTAATTCTTCCAGCAACAATCTGATGTGATCATCGTCCATTTTAATATGGATTAAAACCTAAAAAAGAATGATAAAATTGGTCAAAATATAATATAGAGCAACATACATACATATATTTTACTATATATACTTTATAAAGTAATCAAAGTCCGCAAAAAATATACAAATGCACGAAATAAATTATATTAATACTTACACAAAAAGTTACACCTATACTCGCGTCGGTCTCGTGGACCGATTGGTGACGAGTGCTACAACACGTGTGTTTCGCCCGAACGCGCGGCGTGCACTAAAACGAAGTTAGCCACAAATCCGGCAGCTAGCAAGGAACTCAACTTCTTAGGATTTACCTGCATAAAAATAATTACGAAAATGTGTTTCGTCGGTCTCACAGACCAACGCGCGAGTATAGGAAGGTTAAAATATGTTCTGCGTATGTTTCGTCAGTGAGATTACCAACTTTTTTGGCGCAGCAAATGTCGCACTCGTCTTTTTTAGGAGAAAATATATAAAAAAAATAAAGACAAATTAATTGCCTCAAATTCTTCCCAGAAAACGTACCTGGAGACGGTAAAAGCTTCATTTTCATTATTTTTTAGTAGTTAACATTTTCCCTAAATAAACCTTCTTTACTGTTCCATTTCGGTTCCAGATAAAGTTTTTGTGTGTATTTGCGGCAATAATAAGACTCTGATTTAGGAAGTTTGTCCAAAAACTCTTACTTTACGACTCTTCTCAGTTTCATTTTGTTTTGTAGAAATATTTCTATTTTTTTTGCAAAGTCGGAGCTGAAAGAACAACCGGAAATAACATGACGAAGAGATTCGCCTGGACGGTGGCATGCCCGACAAATGTCAACCGTACCGTCCTTCATTATGTATTTCCGGTAATTGTTCGTCTTGACAACCTCGTCTGCAATTGCACAGGCAAAACCCTCGGTTTCTCCGAAGAGGTATCCGAAGCGCAGCCAGTTCGCCGACGCGAGCATATTCACATCAATAATAATTATTATTCAGTTATTTATTTCTCTTAATTATTATTATCATTAAATACAAAAAAATGTTTGCTCCCCGATTCCTCGTATACGTTACGGTACAAAAGTAACAAAAAGGAAGTAACAAATGCACGGTCGCAATTTTATTTAATTTGTTACACCTAGCAATACACACAATGTTAATAAGAGCTTTCATTCAAGGAATCTCAAAAGTAATGAGTGTCAATAGAACTAGGCACCATAATAATAAATTTAAAACTTACCTCTTTTCTTTGGAAACAAAGTTTAGACTTTTTTGTAACAAAATTCGTGGAGCGCGACTTGAGTCAAGGACACGTTGCACAAAAAATAACTGTGAAAATAAAAACAAAATGGATGCCACGCTGTGTTGGTGTTGCCAATATTTATCAAATAATCTACTACGTAATAATTCAAATTTAATGAGAAATTGCGGTAACAAAAACTGGAATCCAAAAAAGGAACTTTTTCTGGGTTGGTTCAAGTTCGAAAATACAATAATTAGGGTTTAACTATATTTCTTATTAAGTAAATGCTTGAAATAACTTTATTATTAAACCCCCTAAATTTCAAAATAAGAAGTTGTTACTGAAAACTTGACATTTGAAAAAAACAAGCAATGTTCGTTCTATGTTTGGAAATGGGACATTATACATTCCATACAACTCAATTTGACCGATTTAAGTTTTTTTATGATAAAAATCACATTATTTAAGGTATTCAATTACATTTTTTTTAAATTAAATGTAAGTTAAAAATCTGAAACGGTTCAATAAAATGTAATATCTTTTTGTTGCATAACATTACAGAGAAAAAATATTAGAAGCACAGGACACAAATTATGCTTTAAGTACAATAATTTCAAGAATTGCTCATTTATGGTATAACTTATATCTGCCCTTACATTTTACTGTTTCGCCATTTCCGCGGATCAGACACCTGCTTAATTATTGTACTTAACCCTTTAACGCTCAACATTTTTTTTCGAACTAATGTATGGTTTTATATGAAAATCTGATTTAATTAGGGTTCATAGATACCCAAAAAAATAATAAGAAAAATATCGAATGAGTAGTTTTTTATTTATCAAACGTGACAAATATGCTACATTGCGAAGTAATGAGATTTTTTTTAACGTAAACTATGTTACACATTTGCTACTTTGAACGTGCCTCATCGATGTAAAAGTGAAACAAAATTTGCTAATTTTAATATTTATTACAATCAAACCAGTCATTTTACTTATTGTCTATATAAATCAGACATCATCTTTATCCATTGCCATCAAACGTTGTTATTAATCATCGTCAGCAGTCCTCATCAGTCGTATTCATTCTACTTTGGTGTGATTATTGTAAAAACAGTTTCTATTTTGTACAAAACAGTCTTTGGTTACATTTGACACAATTAACGTTTGTGAATCTCTTTTCGGGGTTTTCGGTAAACATTGTCGCCTGTTACTAGCTCGTGTACCCTTATATGGGACCATCATCTCATCAATGCTATAACGGGTTTCTTCTTCCAGCTGGAGACAGTTGCTTCTATTTTTTTCTAGTAACGGTCGTACTTTGAAGTATCGATCATCGTTCGCGTCCAAATTGTCGGCAAAGTGCAAGTTCTGCCTAATTTGCTCATATTTTCTTCGAGGCATTACATCAGCAATGAGTGGACATCTTAAATCGCGACTCCAATAGGCTCTAAAAGAGGGGACTTTTATAATACCCATCATTATAGTTATGGCAAGAAAGTCTCGCATGTCATCTATGGAAATTTTAATGCATTTTCCAGTTTTGCTTTGAACAGAGTACAAATTGGTGTGTTCTGTAATGTATTCAATTATATCTTCAGAAAAGAATCTAAAGAAATAGTCTATTTATTGGTGACATCATTTGTTCTATAAGAGAAGGATTAAAAGTTGGTTTTTCAATCACTGCTGGATATCTGAATTTTGTTGACTTCCATTTGAAACATACAACTGGTCTTTTATATTTTTTAACTATTTTTGCTGTAAATGTCGTCTTTGTGTTAGTTTTTCTTTTAGCAGATCTTGTTTTTGGGTCGGTAGAGTTTGCAGCGGTGACAAAACAGAAGAAACAGAATTCAACATTGGCAATGGTACTTGTTGCATATCAGATAGAAACATTTCATTGATAACAGGAGTTAACGGTATTGTTTCTCTGTCCACAAAAATGGCCGGGCTGTGTTCTTGTTCATCTGAACTAAGAATATGAAGATTTTCCAAAGACGAGGGCAGGGATGCATTTCGAGAGTGAATCGGTTTCTTCTAGGTAAACACGCTCCATCGTAGACCGCATCATCGTTTAACATCAGGCGAGATGGCGGTCAAGTGTAAAACTATAAAAGTTAAAAAAAAAGGTATCGAGGATCAGAACTAAAGTTGGAATCTTCATTACTGATGCAACGACTGAAGTTCTGTATTATAACCTCATCATCTGAAGATGAAGTGTCCGTAGATGATGCATTTTCTGGTGGCACGAGGGATAAAATTCTTTGTGCTCTATCCCATTTCACCTCCTAAAGAAAAAAAGGAAATCAAAAAGGGTTAAAACACATGAAATTATTATGTCTCTGATGATCTTAATGTCATATTTCGCGTTAAACTCTCAGTGTTACTATCATCATTTGAACTCGGATAATAGGTTATATGAGACATTCTATTCAACACACAACTATCGAAAGATGTGTCAGTACTGGAGTGTGATGTCATCTTTAGTCTCATTCCGTGTTCTATCAACAACAGATATCACCTCTCATTATTTGCACTTAGAGAAATTTTTAAAGGCTTTTTGGTAGGTAAGGGTTCCATTGTGTTATTAATATTATTATCCATAATTTCATTACTAAATATGACATCTTTACTAATAGTAACATTATTGTTTACTGCATCATACAACCTGTAACCCTTTGTATAGTCACAATATCTCACCAAAACCAACTCTCTGTCATAAACATTTTTGGTTGTTTTGTGTTTTGTGTATAATTTTTTTACATGTGAAATATAATGTATAGAAATGGTTGAGGAAAACAAATTTATGTATTTATCTCGAGCGCCAGTCTCCCTAAGAGTAAAAAAATTGCTTGCGGATAGATCAAGAGAATATGAGAGCAATACTGGTACTTTTAATCTAGGGCCTTGGGGACATATTAAATTAGTAAGTAAAACCATAAATAGTTTTGTTAATATTTATTGTTTGATGTTGTTGGGTAATGCCAAAAGCTACGTTATTGCTTATTGCTACTATGAAGTTAATTACTTTTTAAATTTAGGTGAAGTTATATAAGAAATTCCTTAAGTTTACTTGAGATGTTATTTCCAAAATATAAACATATTAATACTAATTAGAGTTTGGTCTTTAATTCAAGTTGCTGAAAAACCATCCATTCCAATAATCATGAGATTAAATGTTACAGAAATAAAGTTTTAGCTTATCTGACATTGTCCGAGAAGAACGGGTAAAGATAAATCCTCCAGTTTTCTTGCAGCCAGCCGCTTCCACGTAGAAATAGAAGAACGCGAACGGGGCCGTGAAATTAGGTTGTACTAAGGATTACCTAATCTTTCTAGCAAGTTTAGAATTGAGGATTCCAAATCACAAAAGAAACTAGATTTTAAGTCAAACATGAAATATTCATTTTAGAAGGGAAATATAAATGTAGAATTTACATGTTATAGAAAAATGAAGCTAATTTGAAATTAAGCTAACAAATTATAAGTAAGTATGGCTTTCCTATACAAAGTCCATAGCAAAAAATATTCTACGCAGGAAATAGAAAGTAATCTACGTAGAAGAAAATAAACGGACATGAATAAACTCTAAGCAGACATTGTCCAAACAAAAAGGAGCCTACGCATAACCCTAAAAGACATTTAAAACCGTATCTAACTATATCCAAACGGGAAACTAACGGGAATCCATACGGGAGACTAACGGGAATCCATACGGGAGACGCCCTTCAGGCGTTTCCAGTGGGAAATATGGGTCTCCTCGCATAAATTTACATCGGGGAGTACATTTCAAAAGATGGCTTCCACTTTGGGAGTCACGAATCCATGGAAACCATACATTCTTCCACAGGATTCACCAAATTTGGAAGGATTTCAATCCTTCATCCGTCCTCGGCAAAAACAAGAAACTTCACTCTCCAAACGCCCGCCTCCGCCCATGGCGGTGAAAAAAAATGGACGAATCCTCCTTTTTCGAGCATAGACTAAACCAAGCTGTCAGTGACAGTTCAGATTTGTCAAAAATCACTATGGGCTGTCAACGTCACCTGTCAGATCATAGTTACGGGACAATAAACTTGAATCAGAATCGCAACTCGACTGTTTAGAAATATGATTAAAACACAAAAGCTATAAATTTGCATCTGTGACGAAAACACGTCACATCTCTTGACTTACCTATCCCATTTTAAGTGCTTTTGTTTTGGAATATGTACCTTGGCCTTACAACCAAAAATCTTTAAATTTGAAAGGTTCGGTTTCTTACCAGTCCATTTTTCATAAGGCGTTACCTTATCCAAAACTCGAGATTGTGATCGATTGATGACATAGGCTGCCTCTGCCCACAACTGTTTATGACATGTTTGGTTCAAATAACATGCATTTCGCACGTTCCCGTTCACGTCCGATTCATCCGCTCTGCTAGCTTGTTTTGCTCAGGTGTATACGGAGTACTGGTTTGATGTTTGAAGCCGGAAGCCGCTAAAAAATCCAAGAAAACTTTATTACAGTATTCTGTTCATAAGGGTGGCGCTGCACAATTTTGTTTTGATTTTTAATTTTGATTTCCATCTCGCTTGTCTTCACGGTAGTTTGAGAATTGGCCTTAGAATTGAAATAAATATAAATAAATATTGGTGGACAATTCACAGACAACACCATCTGACCCCAAACTAAGCAAAGCTTGTAATATGGCGGGCAGATAGCTAATATAATACTTGTATAGTTCTAAATACATACTTATTGTACATAGAAACACCCACAGTGCAAACATTTGAATTCATCACACACATATTTGCACTGGGTGGGAATCGAACTCTCGGCGTCGCAGGCAGAGTTACTACCCACTAAGCCACGAGGCCAGTCAACAGAAATGGAGAAATTTTCATTATAATTTTGGATAATAGATCGCAAACGAGTAATGTCCTTATTATCTGTCAAATCAGTGTCAAGTTTTGTCATATCTGAACTTTGCACAGTGGAAGCCTCCGCGAGAACTTCGCGAGTGACGTGAACTCCGCTATTATTCATTACTAGAGCTAACCCGCGTAAAAACACCGCGCCTAATGATGACAGCATGAGGTTTAACACCGACAACGGCAAAATTCACCTCTATATTAACGTCTTTGATACAAACAGATTATCTTATTATTATATATCTTAGATTTAATCCTTGAAATCCCTAAGTGATTTCACGTGGGGGAGGTATGTTAGAGTTTGTCAGTTCCCATTATTTTCCCTTCCTATTTCCTAAATTCCTAGTTCCTACTGGCTCACAAATTCACACCGGAAGAAAGGACATTTAAACATCGCGCTACTCCATGTCTACACTTCTACATCCTGCCGCGCGGTGTCGCCACTGTCAACGCAACCAACGAGCCGGTAACCACGCGCTCTTCTGTATTCAGTGAAAACAACAAAAAATACATAAAATCTTAACTAAATATCATACAAAACAACATAAACTTAACCCATCCAGTGTGCCCCACCCGGGTGTGAGTGAAGAACAATGAATTAACGCAAAGTTAATGAAATACCTAAGTGTAAGCACGGGAGAGGTGAAAGCCGCAAGTGAATCCACTTTCAAACTGATTCGGGAAGCTCCAGGAACTCCAGGACCCCAGGAACTTCAGTAAGTGAGCCATTCATTCCCTTTTCATCTTCCAACTCCTAACGAAATCTCTCTTATCAAAATTTAAATTTAAAATCCGACCAGGAGGCATTGTGGGAGCAGTCAGCCATAGTGGATTGAGTGAGGGATTTGATAAGGTCTGTCCAACTGGTTGGAGATCGACCGCGGGGTATCTTCCCCCCTCCATTCTGCCCTGCACCACGAGACGCTCCGTTGAGTATTCATTTCGGGTTATGTGCCCAAAGAACTTCAGTATTCGTATTTGCACAGTCGACGACAGTCTTTCTTTGACGTGAAGCTCTTTCAGTATTGATGAGTTGGTGCGGTGAGCAGTCCACGGAATCCTCAGCATACGTCTCCAACACCACATCTCCAGTGCATCAATTTTCCTCAATAAAATTATTTTTTTCAATTTAATTAAATATTAGGTTTTCGTAAATATTGTTGTAAATTTTAGGGAGATTATTTATTTATTTATAATAGCATGCCTTGTTGGTTATTGATATTTGAAATCCAGTCCTCTCTCAAATTATTTAAGTTAATATGGTCAGCAAGTCGCAAGGGTTGCATATCTTGAGCCTTCATTTTAACAAACGAAGAATCTAAATATATTTTTCTAGTGGAATTATTGCTGTATCCAGTGGCGGTCCTAGCCTCGAATTTTGGAGGAGGGGGGGAGGGTACACCAGTAAGCAGCTCTCAGATTTGGGGGGCTGGTCAACAACCAGCACCGAGTTCGAAAAAACTCTTTCACATGGTACGGATTTCAAATCGAGAGTGAATCGGTTTCTTCTAGGTAAACACGCTCCATCGTAGACCGCATCGTCGCTTAACATCAGGCGAGATGGCGGTCAAGTGTGAGCCTATAAAAGGTAAAAAAAAAAAAAACGGATGTAGCCGTGATATTGAGACGTTTTAGCATATATTTGTACAACCGCGGGTAGACACTTTTGCGCTCTTTCCACCAGAGCAGAGGATTGTCCGTTCTTTTAATAAGAGGTTCTTGTATATATTTATCGAACTCAACAATGCCGGCCGCTGTCGTATTTTGAGAAACGAAATCAGAAATTTCTGCGTCAAATTCTTCCCAAATGAACCCAGATTGCGTAAAAGGTGGCCCTGGAACTGGAACTTCTTGAACTCGGTCCATGGTAGGGGCAATTCCAATTTTTAACTTTTTGTTCCTCAACAATATATTTGTTTCCTTTTTTCTTTGCAGATCTTATTATTTGTACATACTGATCTGGCACGTAAATAGCACCAGATTTTTTAGCTTTTTTTATTGCCTTTTCAATTATGGAGTGAGCTGTATCCCCTTGAGAATGGCCTCTGATTAAAAATTTATGTGTAATTTTATTGATTGCAAGAGTTTTGACTGCATACAAATACATAGAAAATGTGAATCTGAAAAAAAAAACAGATATTAAAGAAGACTACTGCAATGTTCGTAATAATAAATATAATACGAACCTGTTTTTTTGTTACCCACCACAATTGTCTGTATAAAATGTGATGTTACTGCCAGCGTGATTAACAGCTACTTGTTGTAGGTATTATAGAATACATGAACCAATTTCCATTGCTCCTCTGCCTCCCATAGCTTCATGCCAAAAGTAACAATAAGTTTGGTCTTATATCTGTTACCTATAAAACAAGAATGTTATTAAACTCGTTGCGAAGTATAAAGTAATATTTTTGAAGATATAATTAAACGTATTTAAAAAAAAATGTAATTACGACATTGTTGCACCAAATGAGCGATATAGGACGAACAATTACTAATCAAATATTTACCAATTTTTATGCACTTAAATTTACAAATGTAAGAGGTACCTATAGATAATATCAAATATTTACACACACGATCTCTGATGTTTCTGTTTATTTACAGTCCAAAACTAGTACCAAAACGGAACGATGCACGCAAAACCTTAAAAAAACAGTAATATTAAAATAGGTTTTAAGTCTATAAAATAAAAACGCTATTTTCCTATTTGTTTACAATCAATGTTGTCTTAGCGCGTGACACGGTGACACGACCTTGAACCGGCATTGAACAATGCCAACTAATTTTTTATTAGTAATTATTATATATTTACAAGAAATTGCAAACTATGATTTTACACTCGGCGCCAAAAATTCAAAGCCTAGATACTTAAAAAAAATTAAGCCTTATTGCATTAGTTATAAGGTTCTACTTCAATTGAACGACATCGCGCGTCGTTGTAATTTGTTAATAACATAATGTTATCACTGTCGCTGGCGTCGCGCCTTGTAGAGTGAGCAGTGCAGATTATAGCAATAGCAACATTACTGAACAGTGCGCGTCATCTATTCTTCTTCCTCCCCCTAGGGGGGAAGTCAGGATCCGGCCTCGAGGTGACCCTCTTTGCCGAGGAAGGACTCGGAGGTACGCCGACCTCCGGGAGTTCGCGCGTGTTTCGCGCGTGTACGCGCGTCAGGGCTGTAGGTTTCAGATGTGTCGGCGTAGGTTCGCTATCCGTACAGTTGTTGTAGGACAGCGGACAAAGCTCTCGCCGCCGCGAGCTCCGGGTGTACGCCGGACGCGACGGCTTCGCAGGTGCCTCTCAGAAACTCCCAGATAATGAAGCTGCTTTTTCCAAATATTCTGTTAACTGTAGTTCCTCTTGCTCATTAAACACTTTTTTTGCGTCGCATTTAAGTAGTTCTATTTTTTTTACATCTAAATTTGTATCTTTATGTATTTGCATGTATTAAAAAATAGTTGATTAGGGTATTTTAAATTTTCCAGCTATTTTTCTTATTGAGCCTTGCTGATTTTGGGCTTCTTTTACTGCTTCGGTGAGAGTTTCGGGACATATTACTTCGAGGCACTAAAACAAAAAAAATTAGATGTATTTTAATATAAGTACCTAAATATTTTAGGACTAAGCAATACAACGTCCATAGGTACAACTTCACTGCTGTACCTGTGGACAGTCCGTAGGTACATACACCATATTGTCCACAGGAACAAATTTAACCAAAATTAAAACTAATACAATTTATTATAGAGAACATAACGTAAGATTTATTAAAACCGTCTCACTAGCGCAAAAAAACATCAAACAATGCGATTTCGTTATCAGTATATGCGAAAACTACGTGGTTTTAACAAACTTTAGCTCAAAATAAATGATTAAAACTTACTTTTCGCGTAAAAAATCTTCCGACGCCCACAGCACACGACTAAAGAGTGAAGTTCATGTGGCGGTTAGCCAGTATTGCCAACATACAAAAAATCTCTAAGGGTGCGTTCTAATTTATTTTTTAATCGATTTTTAACTCGAAACTACAAGTGTCCATAGATACATCCGTCCAAAGGTACAACACTTGACCCTACTACAGATCACTCTGCATTTTGCGACCCTTAGTTCCGGGGACTCCACTAACCGCTAGGCGTCGCCGTCGCAATAGTAATGTGTCACGAATAGCAGAGTATGATACGAATTGGCTACTCGATTTCGATTATTAATCGAGTATTAGTGATGTGATAACGAATAAATCGATTGATAGATTCCATTGTTGGTTCATTATTTTTAATTAAACACAGAAAAAAACAACTTCTTTAATTACTCAAAGGTACTTTGTTTTTTCTTCTTAATTTAATAGATTTATTGAGCGCTAGCTTCTACGGTAATTTTTTGTCATCAATGAATTTCTCGTGAATCGCGCCGTGTAAAATCTTATTTATGGTGCCACACCAATTATGTATATGGATGCGGCATATCAATTTTAAAAATCAAGCACAGAAAATCTTTGTGCGAATCACATCCTAACCAATGAAGTTAAGTTTTTTGGTTAATTATATTTCTGATTTTGAAGCCCACTCTTTTTCCCAAGCAAATTCACCCATGGATTTATGAATCAATTCCGATATTTCTCGGTACACACAGATGAATTTGCTTGAAGGATAACTTAATTTATTTTCTTTGATGCCCTTGTACTCTCTGAGAGATCCATGAATGGCCATTATCAGCTTCTAGTTCTAGAGCCATGAATGTTTTAATACACCCATCGCTAACAATTTTTTTTGCCATTTTTCTGCATATATATATCCTGATGTATATTTTATGCAGAAGAATGCACTTTGGTTTTTACTTTTCTTACTTCCATAGTAACATTTTTACATGTGGATGTGCTGGGGCCTGACTGTGTTACATTAACTTCAGTATCAATTGTTGGTTTTAATGGGGACTGTAATAGATTGTAAAAATCTGTAGCCCCATTGTCATCTTCACGGTTGAAATAAATGGGATGTGGCCCCATCACATTCGAAATCATTAAAGCTCATTTGCTTTTTTGCTATTTTTTTCAAATATCTCAACTATCTTGTTTTTGCTGAAATGCTGTGCTTTAGCCAAGCGTTCTGCAAATGATTTTTGAGAATTCTGTTTGTTATAATTCTCTGCAGCAACAATGTTTGTTAGTCGCTGCATAATTCTAGTGGGTTTCCTTTTCTTCACCAAATTTTGAGCTACAATAAAAATAATAAAATAAGTTTATAAAATATTTCATATTTATAAAATAATTGTATACATAAAATATAATAATAAAGGATTTATTTAGGCAAATAAATGATTATTGCAATACCTGTGATTTCTACTTTCAATGGTGGCATGACTTCATCTTTTGTAGAATGGTCTTCTATCCCTGTTATAAGATTACTACTTGGTGTTACACTGGAAACACCTGAGGGTTCTCCTGAAAATATTATTATAAGTTAAACTTGGAATATGACACTTTTTACAGAAACTGTTATTCGTCAACATTTTTATTCAATCATGGAACAATATTTTAGAATACGAATGGTACAATTGCTATTTATCAATTTAATATCTACGTACCTTGGCCTAGAGATGGAACTTCAGCACAACTTTGCTCCGTATTCATAATACTTAAGCAATAGTTATGTTCACCCAAATGGTTCTGACCTTAAACAAAAATACAAATAAAGTAAAAAAATAGTTTTAATACACGTGTAAGGGTCGCTGGACACCGCATTTTACAGGTTGCGCAGGACCGTTCATTGTGGAAATCTAAATGATGATGATGATACCTGTAAAAGAGCATCCTTGCTGAGCATGTTCCAAAAACAAGAATGAAGAGATTTGATTCCATGTATGTAATAAGAACATCTAGGTTGTGGAATGCGTTGCCTAAGGGGGATTTCCCCGATAGTTACAATCTTGGTGTCTTGAAATCGAGAGTGAATCGGTTTCTTCTAGGTAAACACACTCCATCGTAGATCGGTACCATCGCTTAACATCAGGCGATAATATAGGCTATTATTAATAGAGGCTCTAAACCAACATTCGTCACTAGACGTAGTAGAACGATCATCGACGTGACACTTGCAACGGAGGGAGCGGCGGAACTTATCCAGGACTGGCACGTGTCGGACGAGGCATCTTGCTCCGACCACAGATGGATCCGCTTCAACCTACAGGCATGTACGATGATTCCTGAGCCAACCAGGAACCCGAGGAAGACAAACAGGGCCACTTTTGCCAAAACAGTGCAAGGTAAGCTAAGTGGCACTCAGTTGTCGGCTCGGCTCCAGACTAGGCCAGGCAACCAACAAGACATCGAAACACAGGTAAACCTATTCACTGACTTAGTTATAGGAAGTTACCATACATCGTGTCCTCTAACCTCAACCACCAGGAACAGTAACAGAGACAGTTCATGGTGGGGTCCCGAGCTCGAAAGAATCAGGAAAAAGGTTAGGCGACTCCTAAACAGGGCCATGAATACCAGTGAAGACCAGGACTGGGATAACTACAAAGAGGCCAAAGCACAATACAAGAAACGACTACGCTACAGAAGTTCGTCATCCTGGCGCGGATTCTGTAGCAACATCAAATCCTGCAATGAGGCAGCACGGGTAAGAAAGATCCTATCCGCAGGGGCACAACAAAACATCGGGTCCCTATGCAGGAACGACGGCACATATACTGTCTCTCTAGAAGAGACGTACGAGGTACTACTCCAAACACACTTCCCAGACTGTCAGCTCAGCCAGAGCATAAACTGGGAGGCGGACAGCTACTCACCATCAGAAAATGACTGGCAGACCGCCCAGAAAGTAGTAACGTATGAAAAACTCTCTGGGCTATCAACAGCTTCCAACCATTTAAGGCGGCTGGACCGGACGGCATTTTCCCCGCTATGCTGCAGTGGGGGGGCGCCGAGCTCGCGGAATCTGTAACAACAATCCTGCGAGCGTGTCTGGCCTTTCAATACATCCCCCTTAAGTGGCGGGAAGCTAATGTCATCTTCATTCCCAAACCAGGTAAGAGTGACTACACCAACGCTAGGTCCTATAGACCTATCAGCCTCACCTCCTTCATGCTGAAGACGCTGGAAAGGCTATGTGATAGGCACATTAGAGACACAACGCTCCTATTGACTCCACTGCACAGGAATCAACACGCCTACAGTGCGGGTAAATCAACTGAATCAGCACTTCATGCTATCGTAAGTGAAATTGAGGCAGCCATCCAATCCAAATCTGTATGTCTGGGCGCCTTCATAGACATTGAGGGAGCCTTCGACAAGACAAAGTTCTCTAGCATCAAATCAGCTCTGAACAAACATGGAGTGGACGCCTTACTATCAGGTTGGATAGTAAAAATGTTGAGACATCGCATCGTAAGACCACCAGGTAATGTAACCAAAATAGCATTAGTCGCGAAAGGATGCCCCAAGGGGAGTCCTCTCACCCTTGCTATGGAATATGGTGGTTAACTGTTTAATCGAGGTATTGAACGCGCAGCGCTTCTACACGATAGGCTACGCCGACGATATAGCAATAATGATAACCAGTATCCACGCCAGCACCGCTTGTGACCTGATGCACGCGGCTCTAAGACTAGTAGAGAGATGGTGTACGGACTACGATTTAACAGTGAACCCGTCAAAACGGAACTGGTCATGTTCACACTCAAACGCTCTCTGGGCTTGTACACACTACCAGGTCTGTATGGCGTGACGCTACAGCTGTCTGACGAGGTAAAGTATCTAGGGATGATCCTCGACAGCAAACTGAACTGGAACAAGCACTTAGAGAACAAGATCAACAAGGCCTGTATCACCTTTTATCAATGTCGTAGAATGATAGGTAAGACATGGGGACTTAACCCAAAGGTCACCCTATGGCTCTATACCACAGTGATCAGGCCAATAATCACCTACGGGGCTCTGGTCTGGTGGACCAGGACGACACTGGCTACATCCATCGCGAAACTGCAACAATTCCAGAGGTTGGCATGTCTGGCGACAACCAGCGGTATGTGCACGACACCAACGGCAGCCCTGGAGATAATGCTGGATCTGCCTCCTCTCCATTCACACGTGCAACAGGAGGCGACGATGTCTGCAATAAGACTGCAGACTCTTGGCCTCTGGCATGACACAGGTATTCCTCACACGCGGGTCCTTCAAGACAATCTGAAGCATCAACCCATGCTGCTGGCGATAAGTGATAGAATACCCAAACAGTATGTATTTGACAAGAATACAAAATTCAACTCGTGGAGCCTCCTCCGGGGATCATAGCTCCACCGAGTTGATGGTCTTCACCGATGGTTCGAGAACCAACGAGGGCGTTGGATCCGGCACCTTCTCAGAAGACTTGAATATCAGGTACCACACATCTCTTGGAGCCCACAACTCCGTCTTTCAGGCAGAATGCGTGGGCATCACGAGGGCTGCCACCATAATCACCGACAGGAGGGTGCAGGGTTATAACATCCGCATACTCTCCGACAGCGCGGCGATCCTACATGCCCTAAAGAGCAACACCATCACTTCGGGACTTGTCCTTGAATGCCACAAGTCTCTGACGGAGGTTTGTGAACACAATCAAATCGTTCTCCAATGGATTAAAGGCCATAGCGGATCGAGAGGTAACGACGCGGCGGACGAACTGGCGAGGAGGGCATCAGCGGAACAGGTCCAGGGACCTGAACCGATTGTCCCGCTCCCACTGTCGCAGGTTCGGAAATGGCTGCGAGAGAGGTCAGTGAAAGAACATAACGACAACTGGACCAAGAGGTCGGACTGTAGTCAGTCTAGAGCGGCACTGGGGGGGCCGTAACCCACGGTACACCCGGCAGCTGCTAAGCCTGAATCGTCAACAGTTGCGACTGGTCACGGGCGCACTGACAGGTCACGGTTTGTACAATAAACACCTATTCACACTAGGTATTACCGACAGTCCTCTTTGCAGAGCTTGCCTTGAGGCTGAAGAAACGGCCGCTCATGTGCTCATGGAGTGCACAGGAGTGGCGGCGCATCGAGCGAAGTTCCTGGGCACACCGGGGACGCTCCGTGAAGCATGCGGCAACGTTAAGAAGCTGCTGGGCTTTCTGTTGGAGTTGGGTTGGCGGGAGTGAAGCCCACTTCCCCACACGCAAAACAGGCGCACCGAGACGTCGAGTTGCGGAAACAGCCCGCCCACAAAGCCGGAGCGGAGCGCTACTACTACTACTACTACTACATCAGGCGAGATGGTGGTAAAGTAACCTATTATAGTTAAAAAAAAGGATATTCATGGTAAAATTGCTATTTATCAAATTAATATTTACATACCTTGGCCTAGAGATGGAACTTCAGCATAACTTTGCTCCATATTCATATTGCTTAAGCAATAGTTATGGTCACCCATATGATTCTGGCCTTAAACAAAAATACAAATAAAGTAAAAAATGTTTTAAATACACCTGTAAAAAGAGCATCGAATTGTAAAAATCAAACAATATTTACAAGAATATGCCAGAGGTGCCATGGTGAATTACCTTCGTAGAAAATAAGCAAGGATACGCATTGAAGCGTCGTTTGCCTGACTTGTGGAATTGATACCGATCAAAGTGTTTATGGCAAACCCGTCTGATCATTAATTGCTCTTCCGTTAGGCCACTTAATTTTACGTTCACAGGTATTAAATAAGAGAGCCACAAATTCCTTAAGTACTCGCCTTTTGGAATGTTATAAAGACGATGTGTGCGGTTGGTTGACACACAGTCTGTAACACAACACTTTCGTAATTTCATGTCGCCGCTGATTGCGCCAAAGTATTTTGTAATTTTGTGAACTCAACTCAAGCTACGAGAGCGAGGAGAACACAAAATATCACATAAAATAATACTCTGCAAACAATTACGAATACGAACGACTAAAATTTTCGAATCATAACGTTCACCATTGCCACCGTTTGACAATGACACTGACATAATTTGCATTTGTTTGATAAAAACACTGACATATAATTGGAAAATGACGTCAGTATCAAGATGGCGTTCAAAATGGCTACGGCGATACTAGCGCCAAAAACGGAGTCCCCCCGGAAGCTACTGTCACCCCCCTGACGTTTGGCTGCCGACTGAGTTAGGGTGGCAATATCGGGTAGTGTGACCAGAATGCCCAATTTTTTTTTACTTTTATAGATTCACACTTGACCGCCACCTCGCCTGATGTTAAACGACAATGCGGTCTGCGATGAAACGTGTTTACCTAGAAGTAACCGATTCACTCTCGATTCGAAGACACCAAGATTGTAACCATCGGGAAAAATCCATTCAGGCAACGTATTCCATAGCCTTGACGTTTTCATATCACAAAAGTAGAATCAAATCTCGATCCCTGCTCATCGGTCCGATGAATTGTGTCGTCTGATCGCTATTTTACACGTAAAAAAGTATGCTGGCCCGATCTCGATATCAAACATAGTCCAAATCCATATTTATCATCCATATTAGTCAGTCAAATGTGGCCATGTATTCGCAAGGACCGCTGGAATCCGATTACATGTCATTCATGATTTTTCTACTACTCAAAACCCGTTCGCACTTTGCTTTAGGACAGTTTATAAGTAAGTAGTGTTTTGCAACATGAAGAGCATATAACGCCATAAAACAAATAAGCTGATTATGCTAATCGTAATGGCTATTTTAGAAGAAATGGAGGAGGAAATTTGTGTGATTAAAAAAAAGAAGTTCGTACCCACGAAAACTGATAGAAGAGATAATCTAAGACCTATTAGTAGCGTCCACATTCCAGGCGCTACTAATTGTCTTCTCATGGAATTAGCATTGGAAGATCACAAAGAAAATTTTGATAGTTTGAGAATGTCCAAAAATTGTGTGAATTTCCTGTTAATGAAAATACACTCAAATTCAGCGTTAAGATACTCTTTTAAGAAGAGCTAATATTACTAAATTACTAGTAGTTCTACACTTTCTTGCTTCTGGATGCAGTTAAAGAATACTTACACAGATATTTAGAATCGGAAAGTCAACTATATCCGAATTCATTGAAGTTTGTGAAGCAATATATGATTCACTAGAGAAATCTATCAAGGTAAGATTAAATAACCACATAGAACCACATCATTATTAAATATTTATTAAAATAATCATCTTCAACATAGCAAGTGTTATTAGAAACTTTGCATTTGTTTATTACTTTCATAAGTTTTTTGCTTGCATTACAATGGATTATTAACATCAGCGTTATGCATTGCTGTTAAAATTAAGTTCGCAACATTACTCTGCGTTTCATTATTATTAATGGGGCCAAGATGACACCATTAACGAGTGGTCGAGAGCTTCTTCTTACAAATTAGTCTTACTCACTAGTGTGAAACTGAAGAATCACTATAATGTGATTCTGCTGCAAGCAACGACTGTGGTATACTTTAAGTACCATTTTCTTCAAATGCGTTTTGAAGATGCTGACGTCTTATGTTATTTAAATGAATTTGTGTGTGCTCTTGTGCTTCTAATGCCAACAGTAAAGGAAAAGATTTGAGTTGAAGACCAATGTGTTTCCCACCTTAAACTCATTTTAATATTTTGTCGACTTAGTAGTATTGATTATGTCTTTTAATTGTTTAACCATGCTTGAGAGCTGTGCGATGTTTTTCTCTTTTTTGCTAGAGTTAGTTTTAGTGTCACATACTAACTCATTTAACAATTTGTGAAAATCAGCGTTATCATTTCCGTCTCATGTTAAAATTTTATCTTTTCGTGTTTTTCACACAAACGAGTTAACCTTGATTGAATATGGGGGCGATAAAATAAAAAAAGGTATATATTTATAAAATGTGGTAATACCATAGCGCCCCCTTTCTGCTTTGTATTTTCTATACAGATTTGGAATATTATCGATGAGGCATCTAATTTGCTGTATTTTTTTTTGTAACTCTACATTCGTTTTTTACCTTATGTTATTCTACTAACATCGTCTCTTAAGAAGAAAGTATTTATTTCTTGTATCTCTGTTTTCCTTGCTCTCTTAGGTTTTTGACTTTAAATCCAAGAACTTTTGAAGTACATTTTTAGTACAATTTTTTTAATTACAACTTGTTAAACTGTTTTTATTACACTTTCTAATACTTAAATTCGAGTTTTAGCAATATCCAAAGTTTTTTTGGATGCAAGCAGGGGACGAATAACTTTTTAACAACAGTTGTATTCTTAAGTACACCAGGCTCCTGTTCTGTGTCTGTTGCTGATTGTTTGCCTGTATAGACAATAAAAGATCAAAGGCAGCCACCACAGGCTGCCTTTGATTTGCTCTCACACAGCTCAAATGTCTTGATCCCAAACTTAGGCGCTTTCTTAATATGCACTAACTCCATCGAGCGCCACCAGGTAGCACTAGCGTTCCAGACACTACTAGATTGCAACTCTATTGAGATTCGATTGCGACTCGATTATGATTCGATTACGACATATGTATCTATTTCGCGTAAAAAATTCGTGTGAAAATTTCGGTTTCCAGGAGAGGATCTAAGGAAAAACAGCTGTCGATGGTTGGCAGTTTTAGGATTCCCAATATCATCCAAAAGAAAAATAGGCAAAGAATTTCGTGGCTGTTTGTATTATACCAGGCAGATTGGAATGTTGCGGAAGAAATTTTAGTTGCGTAAAGGTTCGTTTCGGCCACAGTAAGACTTATGATGTCATCGTCCCTATAGGCTCTAAAAGCCTCGTACGCCGAATCGAAGGTATGAACGGAACCAGTACGCTCGGGCCTGAAACATTCTTCAGCCTGAAACGAATCCATCGAAGACCAATTATTGTAATCGCTAGCGTCCAGAAATTCATCATTCTCTCTCTCACTACCACTCTCATTCTCTCGTTCATCGTTTCTTGCAGTTCCTTCCATTCTCCTTTGTCGGTTCCTCAAAATATCCATCGCCAAACCTACCAATTCAGGGGGGACGTCCTGATCATTCATCCATATTTCGGTCAGTGGGTGTCCCACTTCCCACTGAAGTCCCCTCGTACGGCCCCTGTTCGGATGCCCACGTCCACAACCACTCTGTCCTCTGACACCTCTAATGCTCCTTCGTCCGCCCCTTTGCACATTCACGCTCTTGCTCTCTTTGGGACGCATACAAAACGTGGGAATCCGGAGCCAAAAATTGTTCCACTGGCCCGCGATCGCCGTCGTGCATTTGCACCACCACGTTATCACTGTAAAAACAATGCATTTATTAGTTATATTCGATATTCAATAATGGTCACCTTTCACGAATTCATCCACGCGAGTAATGATAAAAATGGGTGATTTTGAAAAATATGCAATGTATTTTTCCAGCCAAATCAGTTTCACCATTTTCCAACCCAACAAAATTTTTACAAACCAATCAACAAAGGACACACATAATAATCGAAAATAACCGTTGAGACTTCTTTACTTTTATTTATAAACAAATCAGCAGAAATTATACTTTGTAGTGGGTGATGATGGAGAATAATAGAGCAAATTCACACGGTGTGGTACTTTATTAGTATCCAAAGAAAATAAAATCGGACACAACACAGTTATGGGGGAAGAGATGTCGTAGTCAGTCAAATGTGGCCATGTATTCGCTAGGACCGCTGGAATCCGATTACATGTCTTTCATGATTTTTCTACTACTCAAAACCCGTTCGCACTTTTGCTTTAGGACAGTTTATAAGTAAGTAGTGTTTTGCAACATGAAGAGCATATAACGCTATAAAATAAATAAGCTGATTATGATTATGCTAATCGTAATGGCTATTTTAGAAGAAATGGAGGAGGAAATTTGTGTGATTAAAAAAAGAAGTTCGTACCCACGAAAACTGATAGAAGAGATAATCTAAGGCCTATTAGTAGCGTCCAAATTCCAGGCGCTACTAATTGTTTTCTCATGGAATTAGCATTGGAAGATCCCAAAGAAAATTTTGATAGTTTGAGAATGTCCAAAAATTGTGTGAATTTCCTGTTAATGAAAATACACTCTCAAATTCAGCGTAAATATACTCTTTTCAGAAGAGCTAAAATTACCAAATTACAAGTAGTTCTACACTTTCTTGCTTCTGGATGCAGTTACAGAATACTTACACAGATATTTAGAATCGGAAAGTCAACTATATCCAATTTCATCATTGAAGTTTGTGAAGCAATATATGATTCACTAGAGAAATCTATCAAGGTAAGATTAAATAACCACATAGAATAGAATAGAATAGTTCATTTGTCAGATTAAAAATCCATATACAAAGTATTAAATTAACAGAGCTTAGAAAATATTAGACAAAGTAAAAATCGAATTAAATAAGAACCAACTAAATTACATCAAATTAATTCAAATGAAAACATATTACATTAAGTTAAACAAAATAAAATCAAATTACATCATATGGAATCAAATCAAATACATCATAACAATTAAATTAAATCAAATTAATCCAAAATAAATCAATTGGAATACATCAAATTAAAACTAGGTCAAAATAAATAAATTAAAACAAATCACAAATTAAACAGAACATAACAAGTCACGCATCGATCAATGAAATATTTATTTAAGACAGTGACGCCATGGCATCACGTGTAAATTTATAAAATGCCTAAGGAACGGGTTGTCATGGCTCTCCGCCACTGCACTCAGGTAGGTGTTGCCGCTGCCCCGCACCCGCCGCATTAGAGACCCCACGCGCTTACGCAGAATGGCCTGAAAGCCATCCACGCTTTCGTCTGCAAACATGCCGGATGCGCTGCAGAAGCGTGGCAGCCCCAACAATATCCTGAATGCATTATTATACTGAACCCGTAGGGCATTCACAGCCCTTTGAGTAAATCTAATCCACAAGCTGCAGGTGTAAAAAGATTGGCAGTAAGCCCTAAATAAGGTTATTTTAACTTCTTTGGAACACCGTGCAAACCTGCGAATCAGCATGTTACTCCGGACTGCGAGCGCCCTACCACCACACATCCTAGAACCACATCATTATTAAATATTTATTAAAATAATCATCTTCAACATAGCAGGTGTTATTAGAAACTTTGCATTTGTTTATTACTTTCATAAGTTTTTTGCTTGCATCACTATGGATTATTAACATCAGCGTTATGCATTGCTGTTAAAATTAAGTTCGCAACATTACTCTGCGTTTCATTATTATTAATGGGGCCAAGATGACACCATTAACGAGTGGTCGAGAGCTTCTTCTTACAAATTAGTGTTACTCCCTAGTGTGAAACTGAAGAATCACTATAATGTGATTCTGCTGCACGCAACGACTGTGGCATACTTTTAGTACTATTTTCTTCAAATGGGTTTTGAAGATGCTGACGTCTTATGTTATTTAAATGAATTTGTGTATGCTCTTGTGCTTCTAATGCCAACAGTAAAGGAAAAGATTTGAGTTGAAGACCAATGTGTTTCCCACCTTAAACTCATTTTAATATTTTGTCGACTTAGTAGTATTGATTATGTCTTTTAATTGTTTAACCATGCTTGAGAGCTGTGCGATGTTTTTCTTTTTTTTGCTAGAGTTAGTTTTAGTGTCACATACTAACTCATTTAACAATTTGTGAAAATCAGCGTTATCATTTCCGTCTCATGTTAAAATTTTATCTTTTCGTGTTTTTCACACAAACGAGTTAACCTTGATTGAATATGGGGGCGATAAAATAAAAAAGGTATATTTTTATAAAATGTGGTAATACCATAGCGCCCCCTTTCTGCTTTGTATTTTCTATACAGATTTGGAATATTATCGATGAGGCATCTAATTTGCTGTATTTTTTTTGTAACTCTACATTCGTTTTTTACCTTATGTTATTCTACTAACATCGTCTCTTAAGAAGAAAGTATTTATTTCTTGTATCTCTGTTTTCCTTGCTCTCTTAGGTTTTTGACTTTAAATCCAAGAACTTTTGAAGTACATTTTTAGTACAATTTTTTAATTACAACTTGTTAAACTGTTTTTATTACACTTTCTAATACTTAAATTCGAGTTTTAACAATATCCAAAGTTTTTTTGGATGCAAGCAGGGGACGAATAACTTTTTAACAACAGTTGTACTCTTAAGTACACCAGGCTCCTGTTCTGTGTCTGTTGCTGATTGTTTGCCTGTATAGACAATAAAAGATCAAAGGCAGCCACCACAGGCTGCCTTTGATTTGCTCTCACACAGCTCAAATGTCTTGATCCCAAACTTAGGCGCTTTCTTAATATGCACTAACTCCATCGAGCGCCACCAGGTAGCACTAGCGTTCCAGACACTACTAGATTGCAACTCTATTGAGATTCGATTGCGACTCGATTATGATTCGATTACGACATATGTATCTATTTCGCGTAAAAATTCGTGTCAAAATTTCGGTTTCCAGGAGAGATCTAAGGAAAACAGCTGTCGATGGTTGGCAGTTTTAGGATTCCCAATATCATCCAAAAGAAAAATAGGCAAAGAATTTCGTGGCTGTTTGTATTATACCAGGCAGATTGGAATGTTGCGGAAGAAATTTTAGTTGCGTAAAGGTTCGTTTCGGCCACAGTAAGACTTATGATGTCATCGTCCCTATAGGCTCTAAAAGCCTCGTACGACGAATCGAAGGCATGAACGGAACCAGTACGCTCGGGCCTGAAACATTCTTCAGCCTGAAACGAATCCATCGAAGACCAATTATTGTAATCGCTAGCGTCCAGAAATTCATCATTCTCTCTCTCACTACCACTCTCATTCTCTCGTTCATCGTTTCTTGCAGTTCCTTCCATTCTCCTTTGTCGGTTCCTCAAAATATCCATCGCCAAACCTACCAATTCAGGGGGGACGTCCTGATCATTCATCCATATTTCGGTCAGTGGGTGTCCCACTTCCCACTGAAGTCCCCTCGTACGGCCCCTGTTCGGATGCCCACGTCCACAACCACTCTGTCCTCTGACACCTCTAATGCTCCTTCGTCCGCCCCTTTGCACATTCACGCTCTTGCTCTCTTTGGGACGCATACAAAACGTGGGAATCCGGAGCCAAAAATTCTTCCACTGGCTCGCGGTCGCCGTCGCGTCGTGCATTTGCACCACCACGTTATCACTGTAAAAACAATGCATTTATTAGTTATATTCAATAATGGTCACCTTTCACGAATTCATCCACGCGAGTAATGATAAAAATGGGTGATTTTGAAAATATGCAATGTATTTTTCCAGCCAAATCAGTTACACCATTTTCCAATCCAACAAAATTTTTACAAACCAATCAACAAAGGACACACATAAAAACCGAAAATAACCGTTGAGACTTCTTTACTTTTATTTATACACAAATCAGCAGAAATTAAACTTTGAAGTGGGTGATGATGGAGAATAATAGAGCAAATTCACACGGTGTGGTACTTTATTAGTATCCAAAAAAAAAAAAATCGGACACAACACAGTTATGAGGGAAGAAATGTCGTATTATGGCCAGGCAGCTGTTCGATACTGTGACTCGTAATAGGTACCTACTCTGTAAACGTTGTATAAGGCCGCGAAACGCGGCAATAGTGGAGGCTCTGCGCCGGGAGGAGGCGGCTTAAGCAAAAGACGATGTCGAGTCGATTACTGTCGGAATCCCAACCGGTAGTGATCGGCTCAACAGACGAAATCGGACTAGTACTAGAATTAAATGTTCACAACACCCCCCCTATTTTCCTTTTCTTCTCCTAATCCAAGAAATTTGTAAAAAAAAAGATAATTGTAATGACAAAGGTCACGGACCCCAGAGTCTGTGGAGTGGCTAATTTAAATAAAAAATTAAAAAAAAGTACTGATCCTGCTGTGGGCTACTGATCCTGCTGTGGGCTGCTGATCCCTGCTGCGAGCCACTGAACTCTACCGTTCAAGTACTAATCCTGCTGTGGGCTGCTGATCCCTGCTGCGAGCCACTGAACTCTACCGTTCAAGTACTGATCCTGCTGTGGGCTACTGATCCTGCTGTGGGCTGCTGATCCCTGCTGCGAGCCACTGAACTCTACCGTTCAAGTACTGATCATGCTGTGGGCTACTGATCCTGCTGTGGGCTGCTGATCCCTGCTGCGAGCCACTGAACTCTACCGTTCAAGTACTGATCCTGCTGTGGGCTACTGATCCTGCTGTGGGCTGCTGATCCCTGCTGCGAGCCACTGAACTCTACCGTTCAAGTACTGATCATGTTGTGGGCTACTGATCCTGCTGTGGGCTGCTGATCCCTGCTGCGAGCCACTGAACTCTACCGTTCAAGTACCGATCCTGCTGTGGGCTACTGATCCTGCTGTGGGCTGCTGATCCCTGCTGCGAGCCACTGAACTCTACCGTTCTAGTACTGATCCAAAATTTGCCCAGTGCCAAACGGGCAGCCACCGCGCGTGTGCACTCGCCTTGAAAAAGGCCGCCGGACGCGGCCGAAACTCGAGTCGGATTGACCGACCGTATATACGTGAGTGTCCCGTTATCCAATTAAATATGTGTAACAACCACGTTAATTTTAATACTAAAATCGGCAGATATGTAAAGCAGTAGGATAACCTCATCCGCCTACGAGGGACATAAATATTTTCATGATAACATAAATGAAATAAAAGTCATCACTCTTTCTCAAAAATCTTATTTGTTGGGTAAGTAAGGGGGGGGGCTTAACATGCGGCCTTCGGCCTGCGCCATCGCTGCAGCCCACCGCTGTTGGAGGGCGTCCACTTGCTCGTGCGTCAGTGGACGCACGATTTGGGACGCCTCCTGAAGGCGAAGGCGTTGCAGCAGGCGGCAGGTGCTGTTTTGGAGGCTGACTTCGACACCAGAGTCATCGGACTCTGGCGTCGGTGGTGGCGGCGGTGCCGGCGACCTATCCCTCGAAAACCTGCAATATCACATTTTTATTAAAGCTTTACAACTAAAACATACACTGAACATATTCATGTTCAGTTATATGTCGTGAACAAAAATTCAAAGAATTCAAGTTTCAAAGTAGGTTTACGACTTATAATACGATAGGTACGCAGTATGCTTTTCTTCTTTCACTTCCGAGAAAAAATCATCGTCTTACTGCACGTGTTCAAGGCAATTAAGGATAACACAAGCTAGACCGACCTCGGATGCTTCAGAGCTTCAAAGTCTTTTGTTACCTGACAACATAACATAAACAATAATACCGATAATAAATATTTACTGTTTACAAATATGAACACATTTCTATTAGGCAGGCAGTTTATTGTTATAAAGGGTAACGTTATAAAGACTTTACATTGTATTTTAACATGATTTATAACATATTCACAGGAATTAAGTAGGTACTAAATTTGTTTTAGCAACACTTTTTAGCTAATTTAATTTCAATAATATTGAGAATCAATAAATATCTAACGAGACCAAATTTAAAATTCGACTACCTTGGATTAGAAATTTGTACAGTTTTCTACTAGTCCAGCCTTTTCATTTGATACCAATATTGAAGAAGGAGTGAAAAAAATGTATTTCGTTACCATTTTGTGGTGGCAAGATGGCCATCTTGGATTTTAAATTTGTCATAGTGCTACTAGTCAATTTCATTTGATACCTATATTGAGGAAGGTTGTGAAAAAATATTTTGTCTGCCGTTTCGTGGCGGTCGGCCATCTTGAATCAACATTAACCAAACATATCTAAGAACCACCACACTAAAACTAACTTTTTAATAAAAAAGTGCATTGAAATCGGCCGTAGCGTTTGGCGTCTACGGTGCCACACACACACACACACACAAACACACACACACACACACACACACATCCAGAGAAAGGCATATTTATGCTATATAAGGTAAAATTACTTACAAACAGCAGCACAGTCGCCGCCAACAACCTCGTCTCCGCCGCCTGCCCTCTGCCAGCAAAGGTACCCTAAAACATAAAAAAGAATTCGTTCGTTTGCGTTCTGTCGTAATGTACTCGTAATGTACTAACTACGCTCCACTATTGAAATCGATTACTAAAATCGGCTATTGAAATCGATTTCTAAATCTGGATCGGATTTGTAGCGATTTGAGTAAATCCTAAAACGCCCATCTCTAAAGCAAACTGCATGAGCCACAGGTTTCTCTTAATTTCCGATAGATGGCGCTCAGCGCTCTGGCGCTGGCTAAAACGCGCTCAGGGTAGATACCTACACTTAGTATGTTGATAAATTTGTACATAATTTTTTTATTACTATAGTTTTTATAGCTCTAGTTTATAGGCAAATCTACTGCACAGTACAAAATAGTTACGATGACGCAATATTGAATTATGTGCACAAAATGACGATATTTTCAAACAAAATGCATTTAGGTATAATGCTGGTTGCATGAAATCCAAATTGTATCAGGAAAATATGGTTATCACGCAAGTCAAGAAAGAATAAGATATCTGTTTGGCTACTACGACAATGTTGACTTGTTCTACTAGATCGGATGTTCATATTATCTATAGCACCATAAAACCGGTACCTATTCTGTTGAGTGATAGGTTAACTCGATGGCACTTAGGTATTGAGTCAAAATTTTGAGTACCGCGGCGGGTGCTGGCCAGAAGTTACTTGGACTTCACCACTAAATGCTACATAATATCGACAAGTGCATGTAATAGGTAAAATAAGATTCTTATCTTTCATGGTTCTCCATTTCAAAACAACAAACGGCAAACTTGAGCAAACACAACTCTTACTCTGTTCTCACTCTCGTCTCGTGATCTTCCTCGTTCCCTTGGGGGGAGGTCGGGGTGCCGGTCTCGAGGTTACCCTCCTTACCGGAGCAGGGCTCGGGAACACACTGGCTTCCGGGGGTTTGCGGGCCCGCCACACCTACGGGGCAGGTCTCTTCGGCCCTTCCGCGCGCCTAGCGCGCGTTAGGGCTGTTGGGTAAGTGCTGTTGTAATACTAAAATCGGCAGATATGTAAAGCAGTAGGATAACCTCACCCGCCTACGAGGGACATAAATATTTCCATGATAACATAAATGAAAAAGTCATCACTCTTTCTCAAAAATCTTATTTGTTGGGTAAGTAAGGGGGGGGGGGGGTTTAACATGAGGCCTTCGGCCTGCGCTACCACTGCAGCCCACCGCTGTTGGAGGGCGTCCACTTGCTCGTGCGTCAGTGGACGCACGATTTGGGACGCCTTCTGAAGGCGAAGGCGTTGCAGAAGGCGGCAGGTGCTGTTTTGGAGGCTGACTTCGACACCAGAGTCTTCGGACTCTGGCGTCGGTTAACAAACGGCAAACTTGAGCAAACACAACTCTTACTCTGTTCTCACTCTCATCTCGTGATCTTCGGTCGTCGGGGTCGTCGGAGGTCGGGGTGCCGGTCTCTACCAAACGCCAGGCCCCATCTAGGGGCGGCGTGGTAACGCGGGGGTTTGCAGCCCCGCATCGGAGCGGGGCCCCGGGGCGGCCCGCCCGGCCGTGAGGCCGGGGCCGTCAGGGGCCCAGGGTTGGTTTTCGTCGCCGCCTGTGCTCGTGTCCTGGCTGGGAGAGGAGGGCGCTCGCCGGGAATAGGGATCTTCCTTCGGCGCGCCTCTTCCCTGAAGACACGGCATTGGCGGCTGTTGGCCGCATGGTGCCTCCGGCAGTTGGCACAGCTCAAGGGGGCATCTTTGGCACGGGGGCAGTCCGTGCCGGCGTGTGGTCCGCCACACTTTACACACCTTGGGCTGCGGTGGCAGTGTGCGGACGCGTGGGCGAAGTGCTGGCACCTATGGCATTGCGGCACGATGGTGCGGCCCCTCCATGCCTCGATCGTCACTCCGGGCATGTGGAGGAGCTCCATGACGCAATATAAGGCGTCCAGCTTGTCTCTAGGCATCATGTTGAGCTGCACATGGAATAATTTCCTGCGGGCCTTGGGTCTCCGTGGCAGTGGGCGGCAGTAAGTGGCCGGGAAGTCCAGGTCCTTCAGGGCTCTGACGACCTGGTCCGGCTCCGTCGCGTCGGGTAGCCCCCACAGGGCTACCTTCACTGGTTTCTCGTGGTCGAGCGCGAAGCAGTAGAACTCGGTGTTTGGGTTCTTTGCACGCTCCTCGACGAGGTATCGCTGAATCACCCGAAATTCGTTATCGCTTTTCGGGCGGAAGCGTAGTCCGTGCTGGTATGGTTTGACATTAGGCGCGAAGCCTAATGTTGTCTTTAGTGCGCCGAGGTGGGCCTCCCAGTTGTCCAGGCGGTCCACAACAATCGGCGGGTAACTGCCGCAGGCCTTCGTCCCGGCGGGTGCGCGGGGCTGCGGGGGTAGGGGCGGGGGATGGTGTCGCCCTCCTCGGGGCAGGGGAGGACACCATCTCCGAGTACGACGGTGTCGGCGACGGCGGCGGTGCAGCTTCATCGTCGCTGCACATCTGTCATCGCTGTCGGTCCTCTCGTACACGGGAGATTGTGACTGTTGTTGATGGTGGTATATGTGTTCGGGGGCATCTGCGTGCGTCGGCTGTGACGCTTCCTCTACTGCGCGTAACACGTAGGGTTCGAATCCCAGGAGTGGGGACGCAGTAGTTTTCCCAGGTGGAACGGGGCCGGGAAATTGAATCTTCCATTCGGAGTGTTTACCACAACGACTGGGTCTGTTGTGATGACTTCGATGTCCCGATAGGCCGGATTTTCCGGGTCTCTGGGCCAGTAGGGAGCGCCGGGGTATGTCGTCCCTGTCGGGTTATCGGGGTAGTCAGTTGACAGCAATTTGGCGAGTAGGTTCGCCGGCTGTTCGTTCGGGTTCATCTTGTTCGATGTTTGCATGTACGGTTTGGCGATGTTAATCGCCAAACCGTAGGGGTGTAATGCAGTGCGAGCGGCTGCCGACGGGTCTCTCGACCAATCGCAGCACGCTCGTGTTGTCTCGCTCGCACCTCGCTGTGGTTGGTCGGCGGCTCGGCGTCCGAGTGTATATGTTCCGCGGCGATACAGGCCTAGCCAGGTGGAATCCGTGAGGGAAGCCCAGCTAACGGCACTGACGGAACACACTCGGGACGCAGGATGCGGAGCCTCGACCAGACGACGCGGGGGGGGGTGCGAATGGTGGTGGGGTGCTTCTTGCGGGCCGCTCGCTGGTGCCAATTCTGCACGAATCGGGTTCAGCCCAGCGGAGACGCAGGATGTGCGGGTGCACGATGCGTGTGCGGCCGTCCGGGCAAGCTACTACACGCGCGGCGGAGCTCCCGGTACGGTCGATGCGCAGGTCTGTGTCGACTGCGGCGCGCGCGCTCTGTGGCGGGGAGTCAACTCCCGCGGGGGAGGACTCGACCCAGGCCGGTAGAGGTACGGGGGACAGGCGACTGTAAACCTCGAACGTGCGGTACTAGCGTGTCGAGCACACGGAGCACACACACGAAGGTTCCTACTCACTCTCATTCGAATTTGAAAAAGGACCACGAACCAGTGTTGCCAACAAGATTTTTTTAAAGTTGTGAATATCCGTTAAAAATCCGTAAAAAAATTATGCCAAAAGTAATCGCTAAATTTCTAAAAGTTTATATTTGAAGGTACATCAGAACCTACCAAGAGAAAGGAAAGTACGCGGGTAAAGCCGCGGAGCGATGCTATTAAATATATACATTGGTTTCCAATTACTTAGCACAAGTGAATTGAAGACCACGCGATTTTTTGAGCTGCGTCTTATGGGTAAAGGCCTAAAGGTAAGAGTTAAAAACGTGTTGTGAATTACGTCATAATCAATCCAACCGTTTCGAATATTAGCCGGAACAAATAAACAACAAAATGTTTACAAATAATTTCACTTGTACTCAGTGAAAAGCTGCTAATTTGATTTTACATACAGACGACATTTCAATTATATGCCTATTTTATGTATATCCAATTTAATTGTATTGATCTTTAAAAACACAGAATTGCCCTAAAATAAGCTTAAATCCATAAAACTATAAAAACGTAGTCTTAGCCTCAGGATAATATTGTTGTTCATTTGCGCCGGTGTTGCCAATTAAAAAGTATTCGAATGTGTTGTAATAGGGAATATGCATGCATTTTTTTTATATTTTTAATTCACTTTTTACATGATTATAACACAACAAAAAATATAAATACTCTTGTAAATGTAGAAATTGATTTTTAAAATAATATCGATATAATTTGTCCAGTTTAAACGCCGCCATCTTTCCCGCGCCTGCATGACGTCACAGGCCACGACCTGTGTTTGTTTACTACAAGTGTTGCAGTTACTTTGTACCGATTTTTGAGTTGTGCTAGCTAATCAAACGATGGAGAACACGACTTTTCTCTCTAACACTACTACTAGCTCAGTACGAATATCGACACCGTTAAAGCAGAAAACATGTCATGTGACGTCACATTTGGTTTCCACAGATAATGATGCGTTTCGCAAACTTGAATTTCCCGCGCCTATTTTGCACTTTTTAAATTATATTTTTATAATTAATAACTAACTAAATAATAAAATAATTGTTTTGGCATAATGGCGGGACATTAACCCTTAATTTGGCACGATAATATTTTGTTAAAATAATCCTAGAAACATGGATTATCAAAAAGATTTATTATTATGCCAGAAAAATTAAGTAAAAAAATCTCACACTCCTTCATATTAAAAAAAACATTGTTCATCACCGTGAACACTGCCAAGTGCCCGGACTATGACATAGTAATTGGATTGTTCATCATGATAAACATTGCCGAATTAGGGTAGTAGAATAAAATGAAAACCCATTGACATTTGCAAACAGTATTTATAATTTTAATTCAAAATAAACAAAGGTATTTTTCTAAGTGTACCATTTATTTTGCATGAAAATTGAGAAAACAATTACGTCCATTTTTTCCCGTCACAAAACACAATCTTATGTTGCACTTCAAACAAAAAACAGTTGTATTTTTATGTCAATATTTACATCGCCCCATGTCTTCCTTTGTAGAAATATAGTGTCCAACATTGTCATACCGAATGGGACTTGAGGGCCTGGCTACTCTTGGTTTCTTTACACATGATTCTTTTGTTTTTTCCAAATCTTGCGCCTTACCTATCTTGAGCAGGCTTTCAAATATGTCATACCTAAACGCCTTCAATGCCATTGGCTTAACACCAGCGCAATCCTTTTTGTACAAAATCCAGGCATTGTTTATGCATATATCCAGTAATTGGCAGAATATTCCAATGTACCATCTCCTTGTTTTCAATGGGATTCGGTAAAGCGATATGAACATATCTGCTAAGTCTACCCCACCCATGTTTTTATTGTAATCCTTTACTATTTGAGGGCACTCTACTTCTACTTTTTGTTTTTGAACTTTGCAATACCTCTTAATTTTATGCAGCGGCTCTGCTCCAACAAAAGAGCTGATCAGAGTCACTGGTTTGTTGTCATTCCACCGTATTGTTAAGCGGTGGTAGTTTAGAGTCTTTTTAAAAAAAGACAGAATTATAAGGGAAAGGGTTTATTACGTTTACTTATTTAAACTTTATAAAATAACTTAGGGGTTGCACAGAACACCCTCGTAAAAGCTCAACCGCACAGGTCGGAGGTTTAAGACGGACTGACGATTCTACCGGTGTCGTAACCCAACTCTCCGGTCCTAAGTCCGTGATGCTGATCCAGGGTTGCTGGGTAAGCATCACAGCCTCAAAAGCCGGGGCATAACAGTACCACTGCGAGTTTGTTTTCCTCACAAACCACCTGTGCATGTGTCCCTCTAGGTTTCTTTTTCATAGATTTTTCATCCGGCAAATGTTGTTCAGCGCCACGGATTCTATTATTTCGAATGGTGCCCAGTGCGAAGACGCCGTAATTTTGTTTTAGCAAATAGAACAATTCGGGTGATGAAAAGAAATTATCACAAAAGACAACTGCTGGTTTTCTTTGGATGCTCTGGCATAAAGCAATGACAATTTGAGCACCAAATCGCAAAGAAGCTTCTTCATCTGTAAATTCGTGAAAACGGAATGTGTCCTCCCCTCCATAAAGAATGAAATCAAAAATCATTCCGTCTACTCCGGCTCTAACGTAATTTTTGAATCCCCACTTGTTGGGCTTGTCTTTCATATATTGTTTTCTATTACCGGCTTTTCTTCCTTTGTATGGAATCATCATTTCATCTACGCTAAATCTGTTGTCATTTTCTTCCTTCAAGCAATTTTGTCTTATTTGTTCTACTATGGGACTAACTTTATAGAATCTATCAGCATCCTCTAAGCTGTTGTCGTTAAAATGGAGAAATCGCCTGATTTTCTGATATCGTTTTAATGACATTACATCAGCAATTTGGTTGAACCGAAACTTTTGGCTCCAATAGTCTAAATAGGAAGGCATTTTAACAATACCCATTAGTATTTGTATGCCTAAAAAGTCCTGCAATTCTCTGTCCGAAAGTTGTATAGATTTACCTGTAGTCTGGACAGAGTACAGGTTTGTCTGCTCAGTTATGCGTGTTATAATATCTCTTGAGAAAAAATTCACAAAATAATCAATGGGAGACAGTTTGTCCGGATTTTCTAGCTCATTTTCAGTTCTAGGTGTCTCGTAATTTTCTTCAAATGTAACTTTATATCGGAAAACACTTTTTTTCCATTTATATGCTAAGGACAACTTTTTTATTTTTTTCTGTTTCTTTGCTGGAGGTTGGGAATTTTGTTTTTTGGACCTAGTTTTTCTTTGCAGGCGAGTCTTAGATGTTGTTGGTGTTGGTGCTTCGGACGGTAGTGACGGTATTGAAGAAAGTGACGGAATATTATCATAACTAGGAACTTGAGGAGACAATGGAAATATATTTTGAAAAATGGGTGTCAGTCCGACGCTTTCATATGGGTCCTGCTGGTTAAGATGTTGAGTATCATCAGCTTGAGGTTCATCTACGGTGTCATTATCGGAGTCGCTGAGTAGATGAAGGCGTTCAAGGCTCGAGTCAATGGAACAAGGCGGGGATGAAGCAATGCTGGAGAGGGTAGGCGTGGGGGGTATCTCATCGTCAGAATTGGTATTAGATTTTTCACTGGTATCAGAAGGTGCATATTCTTTTGGGACAAGCGCTATGATTCTCGAAGCTCTTTTATGCGTATCAAGCTGCCAACAACCAAAACCAGCAATAAATAAAAAAGCAATAATATGCACGAAAGTAAAGAAAAAACAAAAACAAGAGCTTTTTGGCAATGTTTATTGGGATGAACAAACCAAATGAGCAGTACTCTGTTAGTAAGTTCGCAATGTTCACTGGGATAAATAAACAACTTTCTTCAGATTTAAAATGTCTTGTACACCCAATACGTGTTATAAAAACATGCAGTTATTACAAATATACATCTAACAACAGTTTGCAATACCAACAAAACCCCATTTAAAAAAAAAATGCAAAAAATAAACAAAATACCTTGACACAAAACGCCGGCGTACGTCTTGCGGACATGTTGGATTCTGTTATGACACTTCGAGTGTTGCAAGCACAAGAAATTCATTTTCTACCAAAAACCAAACATGTTTACCAGTGTTATAATAAAAATAAACCAACCAGTAAGTCTCAGGCAGGGTCACAGTTTTTTTTAAGTGAGTGTTCATTCCGGTGAACAAATTCAAATTAAGGGTTAAGGATCCTACGAAAAAAAAATCTAGCCTATTTAAACTACATGCATATTCCCTATTATAGGTAAATTGTATAATCTTAATCGATATTCTTAATGGTGCATGTTGTGCCTTAAACTGCAAAGTTGTCTATTACTTGTCATATCTAGTTTTGTCAATGGTTAGCATTTTTCTATTCGTCCATTATAGCCTGATTACACCTACCGAGTAGAGTGGCGAGACAGTGCCCTCAGCCGAGTGCTCGGTACGTAAAAACATAGCGCCGAGTGCTCGGCCTAGCAACAGACCGAGACAGTCACTCGGACCTTGTTCTATTTACTAGGCCGAGTGCCCAGCCCCCCCTTCTCCGCACTGTCTCGCTCGCTCACTCGGTGGATCTGAACACGCGCACTCGGCGACCACTCTACACTCGATGCGTACACGTCACTTTTTCCCGCGAATTTTAATCTTAAGTTTTAATTTTTTAAGCTTCTCTTTAGACTGTATCTTCTCTTTGTATCATTGATGTAATGTTTTCTAATAATGTATTCAATTCTGTTAATTCTTCTACCAGGAGAGGTATAAGTAATTTTATAGATTTTCTAATAATTTTTTTCCGATCCATATCAGCGTTTCACTTGTACCTATACCGGGTATAAACTGAACTGACTGACTGTCTCGCCGCAATTTTAAAAATATGTATAAACACTCATTCGGCCACAGCACAGGGGTGGTCGACTCTTCTAGGGCCAGGTGGGATAAAAGTACATACACGTATACAAACTTGTTTGCATCTCAGTTTGCGGAATCTTCGCGTCTAGATGCTGATAGTGCGATACCTCCTTCTCCACCTGGCAGTTCGACTGTAATGTCTGAAATACATATTCGCCAAAAGGAGGTTATCAAAGTGCTACGCAATCTGGATGTGAATAAAGCCAATGGCCCGGACGGAATTCCTGCCATAGTACTGAGGGTTTGTGCACCCGAATTGTCTCCAGTACTAACGCGCCTGTTTAGACTTTCTCTTCAAACTGGGAAAGTGCCGAAGTCATGGAAGCTTGCTAACGTGCAACCTGTGCCCAAAAAAGGTAGTCGTGCTGACCCTGTCAACTACAGGCCCATCTCAGTCACGTCCATACTCTGCAAGACTATGGAACGTGTCTTAAACCACAGGCTCCTGACATACCTAGAATCGAACGACCTCCTCAGTGACCGGCAATACGGGTTTCGCCGGAACCGGTCCACCGGGGATATTCTAGCGTATGTCACCCACATCTGGGTGAAGCCATCGAGAAACACGGGAAGCACTTGCAGTCTCCTGGATATCTCGAAGGCTTTCGACAGGGTTTGGCACGATGGCCTTATAAGCAAGCTTTCTGGCTATGGTTTGTCTCCTGGGTTTATTGCGTGGATATCGGACTTCTTGAGGGATCGATCCATACGAGTCGTCATTGATGGCTGTTCGTCGGATCAAATGGCTATCAATGCCGGGGTTCCTCAGGGGTCGGTACTCTCTGCGACGCTCTTCCTGCTACATATCAACGATCTGTTGAAGCCCGGTATTTTTGGGTACGCAGATGATAGCACCGTCGTAGAGAGTTATATATCTAGCGCAAGAGCCAGTGGGCAACAAACTCAGCTACTGAGAGAGAATATGATCGAGCGTTTGAACTTGGCCCTTCAGGCAGTCTCTAAATGGGGCGATGCCAATTTAGCCAGGTTCAACGAAGGAAAGACACAGGCGTGTTTGTTCTCCGCTAAAGGAGTCCGTTCCAACTGGCTCCTACTTTTCGAGGCGTATCCGTGCCGGTCACTGACCATCTTGAGGTTTTGGGCGTTTTTTGTCATCGACGCTCAATTTTGGCACGTATATTGAGTCTAAGGCTAAATTAGCCGCAAAAAACTTGGTGTCCTCTCAAAGGTGCGAAGATACTTCAATTCTGAACAGTTGCTCACGTTATACAAAGCACAGATTCGCTCCTGTATGGAGTACTGTTCGCACCTTTGGGATGGATCGGCTAAGTATCAGCTGGAGACTCTGGAATCGATTGAGAGACGCGCCAAAAGACTCATAGGCAATGACACTCTTGTGCGTAAAAGACTTCAAAGTCTTGATCATCGCCGCAAAATTGCTAGCTTATCGGTATTTTATCGGATACACTTCGGAGAGTGTGAAACTGATCTGCATGATCTAATTCCACCTTGCCCTTTCTTCTATCGGACTTCTCGTTCCACAAAAAGGCGACATCGTTTCATGGTTGATGTTCCAAAAACACGAACGAAGCGATTTGACTCCACGTTTGTGATAAGAACGTCTAGGTTGTGGAATGCGTTGCCTGAGTGGGTTTTCCCCGATGGTTACAATATTGGTGTCTTCAAATCGAGAGTGAATCGGTTTCTTCTAGGTAAGCACGCTCTATCGTAGATCGCATCATCGCTTAACATCAGGCGAGATGGTGGTCAAGTGCGAACCTATTCTAGTTAAAAAAAAAAAACGTGGGGGGTCCCAAACGAAGAGTGGCAACACATATTTGCGTCTCTTTCTAACGTTCCATTTTAGAGATAAGTAACTTGTGAAAAATATTTTTTTTATTTATTACGACATACGATTTTTAGTAACTAATAGCATCGATTTTGAGTCAATGATTTATTTTCATCTTAGTACCATGTTACATTAACAAACCAAAACTAATTTAATACAATTAAACTAGACATTGAAACCATTAAAGCGATATGATACGAAAAATCGAGCAAGTAGGCAACATTTTCACTACATTTATACAGAACATCGGCTTATAAGTATTTGTTTCACATAATACCTACGGTTTTTCTGAACACATGTTTTTACAAACACATCTGATAACATAACCGCACCAAAACATGTGAATGATGTCTAAGTCTCTTACTAAACTTGTAATAGTCCACATAAATAATATATTGCTACGCCCTAACAGGGTCATATGCTACGCAGATTGAAGTTAAAATCAACTATGTACATGTTCCGATTTAATAAATTAAAATATGATATTCTAAAACATATCAGTTTATTTGTCATATAGATTTTCGTAATGGGTCCCAATAGGATGTGAAGTACGATGATGTTGAGTAAAACATTTTATTATTTTAGTTTCTGTCTTTTTATGCCCTGGGTGGTGTATTCGCAACGCAAGCCACACGATTCGGGCACGGGATGACAATCCTTGTCTCTGTGATTCCAAACGGATAAGCCAAAGACAGAGAGGTTTGATTCCGTGTCGAGATCAATCAGATTGCGTTGTGAATTTCGGTCCTGAATTTAAACTAAACTTGTAAATCAGATTCGGTAAAGTAGCAACCTGTATCCTGTTTGAACACGTAGGTGTATTTTTAATAACAGTTTGCTACACAGTTAGTTTCTGGCTGATCTACAACTTATTACTTTGTCCGTTCACAATTATTAGATCATTTGGATCCAACTAAAAAAATGTACAATTACATTATTTTTATAATTATTATCACGTGTATAAATCTCAAGATAAATCGATTACTTAGTAGAATAACAATAAACAGAACTATCGATTATTTTATCATTACTTAAATACTCATCTCTAAAATCGTCACAAAAAACCAAAAAATGGCTTCTTGGTTTTGTGTTGTAAAAAGTTTGCATCTTTCTTTGTTTTTGTTCTAAACGAAGTATTCCTGATGTTTTTCATCATGAAAGAGAAAAGATAATGTGGCAGATTGCCTCCTAGACTTGGAAATAGGAATTCTCTACGGTAAGCATGTGGTACCCAAGTACCTAGTTAATAAAAGTTCTACGTAGTGCCAAATTGCGATTGCATATTCAAAGGATAACATGATATAATATATGTATATAGTCCTTATTATGATTGGTAAAATAGTTTATAATCTGTTTCATTTTAGATGCTAAACAGCACTGAACCTGAAGCAAGGCCATCTACAAAGCAGACAGCCGCTGCTAGTAGAAAACGCATCATTTTGAATACTGGCAGTGGTTACTACAACTGAAAATGATGCAGGTCCATCCGCAAAACAAATGACAATGCGACCGCTGACATAAAGCAAGTGACTACTAGAATGCGTAAAAAAAATATGAGGTTGGTATACTGAAGCACTTTAAAAATAAAACACTAATCAGGAAAAATAACAATGTAATTGTGTTAGGGCCAAAACACATAACCGCGTTGCGGCGCCGCGCCGCTAAAATCGGCGGTTTGCGTTGCGGCGTTGCGGCGTCGCGAAAAAGAGCATTTTATTGTCTTAATGGTAGGGTATCCAGTTACTCGTGATTTTTTTATTGTGGATAGACGTGTCTCTGCCATGGACAATCGTGAAAAACTTATTGCTTATTTGTTATTAAAAAGACATTACTCTGTTTTAAATAAACGACAAAGAAGATACTGGATACATCCATTTAATAAGGCTATGAATCCCGATGGCGAGTACTTTTCTCGAAAATATAAAGCATTAAAGATAGACGAAAATTAATTTTTCGCCTACTTTAGAATGAGTATATCATCATTTGAAGAGCTACTACGTGGGTTATCAAAATATATACATAAAAAAAATATTAAAGGAAGGAAACCTCTTACTACTTTGGAAATGTTGGGCTTGACTGTAAGGTAAAGTAAAACAAATACGTTTTTATTGATAGTTTTTATTGATTAATTACTTACTTTAAGAATACTTTAATTAGTCTTTCAAAAATACAATGTTCAAGAAAAATCAAACTCTTCGTCTTGTGTACCATAGGAAGTACTTGTCGTTTCCTCCAGTGTAAATGGTGAATTTATTGGACGTTGTTGGTTTGATGGCTCGGAATGTATTTGTGAGGATGAGGCAGACCTCTGTTCAGTACTGGGACATCCAGGAGTAGAAGTGTGGTAGCCACTCTGAAAAGTATTATCGTATCTCTGAGTTGAATATCCTTGATTATAGCCCTGATGTTGATAATCTTGATTATAGCCGTGAGGTGTATATTGCTAATTTGAAGGCTGAAGAATGTCTGTTAGTATTTGAAGCACTCGACTTTGAAATATCTATGTTTGATTATCATTCAAAGCTTGAAGAGATGGTAAAATCCCCTTAAAAAAATGGAAATGTCTACTCTCCGGTGTTTTTAATATTTTCAAAATATTTTCTTCAAAGCCATCCTTCTCAGCCGCCTTTCGTTTTCGTGATTGACTTTGATAACGAGGCAATGCTGTTATTTCAGTTTGGTTCTCACTGTCTTCTTCCACTACATTTATACTGGAATCAGTTGCATTTTGTGAAACTTTTTCCAAAAACTGTAATTGTTTATTCAAGTGATATTCTTTTATTTTTGAAGCTCCAGCTCCAGACCGATTGGCATCTTTTAGTTTTTTTTTGATATTTAGAAAAATTATCTTTTATGGCCTTCCACTTCTTAACTAGTTCATTACCTGAATCAGAAAAAAAACACAAATGAAAAATTGAAATAAATATAAAAATACCCTAGATTACATTTAAACTACAAAGTTTTAAATTATTAACCTTATGTGGCCCTTAACAAATGTATAAAAAGCTTTAAAATTATGTACACAAACTGAAAACATGAACAGCTTGTTCCTGATTTGGTAAATAAAATCTGTCCGTATCAATCACCCGTAACAATTTGCGTACCTACCTATATAATTTTATAACACCTTGTATAATTATACCTACATTTTTATTATTTTATTACATGTCTACTAGTTGTTATTTCATTTCAGATTTCTAGCAACCGGCAGTGATTTCAAAACCATGCATACGAATTACTACCGAGGAGCAAGTACAATAGCAAAAATTGTGAGGACAGTTTGTCGTGCCATATGGAAACATCTATTAAGTCAAAACATACCTCCTATAACAAGACAGCTTTTAGAAGATGTCGCTATTGACTTTGACAAAAACGCGAATTTTCCTAACTGCATAGGAGCTCTCGATGGTAAACATGTCCGTATTTGGTGTCCTGCGCACAGTGGATCACTATTTTACAATTATAAGAGCTATAATTCAATAGTTTTATTAGCTCTTGTGGATTCTACATATAGATTCATTTTTGTCGATATAGGAGCGTATGGAAAGGAAAATGACTCCACCGTTTTCCAGAACTCTAAACTTTATGATTTGATTATGAAACATAAATTACCTATTCCAGTACCTTTACCAGGTAATCAAAATGCAACTCCATTTGTTTTTGTGGGAATTGAAGCATTCTCAATTTCAAATAACGTTATGCGCCCTTACTCAGGAAAGCATTTGTCGGTACAACAACGAATTTTCAATTATCGGTTGAGTCGTGCCCGAAGATATGTTGAGTGCGCTTTCGGCATCCTAGCCAATAAATGGCGCATATTACATCGAGCTATGAATGTGCAATATGAATTTGCGACAGACATTATTAAGGCATGTTGTGTACTACATAACTTTGTTTTGAATCGAGATGGAGTACAAGCGTCTGATGACATTATCTTTGATGATTCTGATCTTCAAATATTAGAACCGCTGACAACTAATGAACTTAGTATGAGCCCACATATAACACGAAATATTTTTTGTGATTACTTTTCTAGTGATGTTGGTGCCCTTAGTTGGCAATTAACAAAAATATGAATTTGACATAAAAATTATTTAGTCTATCTGACATGTTGTAAACTGCAAATAAACAATTAAAATAGCAATTTAGAATTTAATTTATTGTTTTGTATACCTTTTAGGATAAGAGCGCCATATACATACAAACTATTTATTACACTCAGGAACTATGCCTTAAAAAATGAAGAAAATGGCGACGCTGTCTGTTATTTGTTTCTCGCTCACACACGCATAAGTGTGAGCGTGAAGCAAATAACAACACCGCCATGTTCTGTCCCTTTCCTTTAATAACTTATTTCAAAAGAAAAGACTACACAACTTACCCAGTTTTGATTTTTCGATAGCGTCTTTTTCGTTGTAATTTTCATAAATGATTTCGCAAATGGTTTTCCATGCTTCTTGTTTTATAAATTTGTCTTTATAAGTTTCGTCACTGGTATCCCACAAACAAGGACGTTCCCGAATCAACGATATAAATAAATCGATGTCAAAGTCAGACATTATAATTTTAAAACTGCTTCCGGGTTTACTGACACGTGTTATTTGCTAGAGTGATAGAAACAAACTAAATCATTGTCAACAAGTATGACATCATAACGCTGGAACTAGCGCCACGCTGCGGTGCCGCGCCGATACAATCGGCTGTGCCGCTACTGCCGATTCTCGCGGCGCCGCAACGCGGTTATGTGTTTTGACCCTTACTGCTTCGGTGAGAGTTTCGGGACATATTACTTCGAGGCACTAAAACAAAAAAAATTGATGTATTTTAATATAAGTACCTAAATATTTTAGGACTAAGCAATACAACGTCCATAGGTACAACTTCATTGCTGTACCTGTGGACAGTCCGTAGGTACATACACCATATTGTCCACAGGAACAAATTTAACCAAAATTAAAACTAACACAATTTATTATAGAGAACATAACGTAAGATTTATTAAAACCGTCTCACTAGCGCAAAAAAACATCAAACAATGCGATTTCGTTATCAGTATATGCGAAAACTACGTGCTTTTAACAAACTTTAGCTCAAAATAAATGATTAAAACTTACTTTTCGCGTGAAAAATCTTCCGACGCCCATAGCACACGACTAAAGAGTGAAGTTCATGTGGCGGTTAGCCAGTATTGCCAACATACAAAAAATCTCTAAGGGTGCGTTCTAATTTATTTTTTAATCGATTTTTAACTCGAAACTACGAGTGTCCATAGATACATCCGTCCAAAGGTACAACACTTGACCCTACTACAGATAGGACACTCTGCATTTTGCGACCCTTAGTTCCGGGGACTCCACTAAGCGCTAGGCGTCGCCGTCGCAATAGTAATGTGTCACGAATAGCAGAGTATGATACGAATTGGCTACTCGATTTCGATTGTTAATCGAGTATTAGTGATGTGATAACGAATAAATCGATTGATAGATTCCATTGTTGGTTCATTATTTTTAATTAAACACAGAAAAAAACAACTTCTTTAATTACTCAAAGGTACTTTATTTTTTCTTCTTAATTTAATAGATTTATTGAGCGCTAGCTTCTACTGTAATTTTTTGTTATCAATGAATTTCTCATGGATCGCGCCGTGTAAAATCTTATTTATGGTGCCACACCAATTATGTATATGGATGCGGCATATCAATTTTAAAAACCAAGCACAGAAAATCTTTGTGCGAATCACATCCTAACCAATGAAGTTAAGTTTTTTGGTTAATTATATTTCTGATTTTGAAGCCCACTCTTTTTCCCAAGCAAATTCACCCATGGATTTATGAATCAATTCCGATATTTCTCGGTACACACAGATGAATTTGCTTGAAGGATAACTTAATTTATTTTCTTTGATGCCCTTGTACTCTCTGAGAGATCCATGAATGGCCATTATCAGCTTCTAGTTCTAGAGCCATGAATGTTTTAATACACCCATCGCAAACTTTATTTTTTTGCCATTTTTCTGCATATATATATCCTGCTGTATATTTTATGCAGAAGAATGCACTTTGGTTTTTACATTTCTTACTTCCATAGTAACATTTTTACATGTGGATGTGCTGGGGCCTGACTGTGTTACATTAACTTCAGTATCAATTGTTGGTTTTAATGGGGACTGTAATAGATTGTAAAAATCTGTAGCCCCATTGTCATCTTCACGGTTGAAATAAATGGAATGTGGCCCCATCACATTCGAAATCATTAAAGCTCATTTGCTTTTTTGCTTTTCAAATATCTCAACTATCTTGTCTTTGCTGAAATGCTGTGCTATAACCAAGCGTTCTGCAAATGATTGAGAATTCTGTTTGTTATATTTCTCTGCAGCAACAATGTTTGTTAGTCGCTGCATAATTCTAGTGGGTTTCCTTTTCTTCACCAAATTTTGAGCTACAATAAAAATAATAAAATAAGTTTATAAAATATTTCATATTTATAAAATAATTGTATACATAAAATATAATAATAAAGGATTTATTTAGGCAAATAAATGATTATTGCAATACCTGTGATTTCTACTTTCAATGGTGGCATGACTTCATCTTTTGTAGAATGGTCTTCTATCCCTGTTATAAGATTACTACTTGGTGTTACACTGGAAACACCTGAGGGTTCTCCTGAAAATATTATTATAAGTTAAACTTGGAATATGACACTTTTTACAGAAACTGTTATTCGTCAACATTTTTATTCAATCATGGAACAATATTTTAGAATACGAATGGTACAATTGCTATTTATCAATTTAATATCTACGTACCTTGGCCTAGAGATGGAACTTCAGCACAACTTTGCTCCGTATTCATAATACTTAAGCAATAGTTATGTTCACCCAAATGGTTCTGACCTTAAACAAAAATACAAATAAAGTAAAAAAAAATAGTTTTAATACACGTGTAAAGGTCGCTGGAAACCACATATTACAGGTTGCGCAGGACCGTTCATTGTGGAAATCTAAATGATGATGATGATACCTGTAAAAGAGCATCCTTGCTGAGCATGTTCCAAAAACAAGAATGAAGAGATTTGATTCCATGTATGTAATAAGAACATCTAGGTTGTGGAATGCGTTGCCTAAGGGGGTTTTCCCCGATAGTTACAATCTTGGTGTCTTGAAATCGAGAGTGAATCGGTTTCTTCTAGGTAAGCACACTCCATCGTAGATCGGTACCATCGCTTAACATCAGGCGAGATGGTGGTAAAGTAACCTATTATAGTTAAAAAAAAGGATATTCATGGTACAATTGCTATTTATCAAATTAATATTTACATACCTTGGCCTAGAGATGGAACTTCAGCATAACTTTGCTCCATATTCATATTGCTTAAGCAATAGTTATGGTCACCCATATGATTCTGGCCTTAAACAAAAATACAAATAAAGTAAAAAAAATGTTTTAAATACACCTGTAAAAGAGCATCGAATTGTAAAAATCAAACAATATTTACCAGAATATGCCAGAGGTGCCATGGTGAATTACCTTCGTAGAAAATAAGCAAGGATACGCATTGAAGCGTCGTTTGCCTGACTTGTGGAATTGATACCGATCAAAGTGTTTATGGCAAACCCGTCTGATTATTAATTGCTCTTCCGTTAGGCCACTTAATCTTACGTTCACAGGTATTAAATAAGAGAGCCACAAATTCAAAATTAAATTTAATTACAAAATTAAAAAAGCCACAAATAATTCAATAAAATTAAGTACTCGCCTTTTGGAATGTTATAAAGACGATGTGTGCGTTTGGTTGACACACAGTCTATAACACAACACTTTCGTAATTTCATGTCGCCGCTGATTGCGCCAAAGTATTTTGTAATTTTGTGAACTCAACTCAAGCTACGAGAGCGAGGAGAACACAAAATATCACGTAAAATAATACTCAGCAAACAATTACGAATACGAACGACTAAAATTTTCGAATCATAACGTTCACCATTGCCACCGTTTGACAATGACACTGACATAATTTGCATTTGTTTGATAAAAACACTGACATATAATTGGAAAATGACGTCAGTATCAAGATGGCGTTCAAAATGGTTACGGCGATACTAGCGCCAAAAACGGAGTCCCCGGAAGCTACTGTCACCCTCCTGACGTTTGGCTGCCGACTGAGTTAGGGTGGCAATATCGGGTAGTGTGACCAGAATGCCCAATTTTTTTTAACTTTTATGATTCACACTTGACCGCCACCTCGCCTGATGTTAAACGACGATGCGGTCTGCGATGAAACGTGTTTACCTAGAAGTAACCGATTCACTCTCGATTTGAAGACACCAAGATTGTAACCATCGGGAAAAATCCATTCAGGCAACGTATTCCATAGCCTTGACGTTTTCATATCACAAAAGTAGAATCAAATCTCGATCCCTGCTCATCGGTCCGATGAATTGTGTCGTCTGATCGCTATTTTACACGTAAAAAAGTATGCTGGCCCGATCTCGATATCAAACATAGTCCAATTCCATATTTATCATCCATATTAGTCAGTCAAATGTGGCCATGTATTCGCAAGGACCGCTGGAATCCGATTACATGTCTTTCATGATTTTTCTACTACTCAAAACCCGTTCGCACTTTGCTTTAGGACAGTTTATAAGTAAGTAGTGTTTTGCAACATGAAGAGCATATAACGCAATAAAATAAATAAGCTGATTATGATTATGCTAATCGTAATGGCTATTTTAGAAGAAATGGAGGAGGAAATTTGTGTGATTAAAAAAAAGAAGTTCGTACCCACGAAAACTGATAGAAGAGATAATCTAAGGCCTATTAGTAGCGTCCACATTCCAGGCGCTACTAATTGTCTTCTCATGGAATTAGCATTGGAAGATCACAAAGAAAATTTTGATAGTTTGAGAATGTCCAAAAATTGTGTGAATTTCCTGTTAATGAAAATACACTCTCAAATTCAGCGTAAAGATACTCTTTTAAGAAGAGCTAAAATTACCAAATTACAAGTAGTTCTACACTTTCTTGCTTCTGGATGCAGTTAAAGAATACTTACACAGATATTTAGAATCGGAAAGTCAACTAAATCCAAATTCATCATTGAAGTTTGTGAAGCAATATATGATTCACTAGAGAAATCTATCAAGGTAAGATTAAATAACCACATATCACATCATTATTAAATATTTATTAAAATAATCATCTTCAACATAGCAAGTGTTATTAGGAACTTTGCATTTGTTTATTACTTTTATAAGTTTTTTTGCTTGCATTACTATGGATTATTAACATCAGCGTTATGCATTGCTGTTAAAATTAAGTTCGCAACATTACTCTGCGTTTCATTATTATTAATGGGGCCAAGATGACACCATTAACGAGTGGTCGAGAGCTTCTTCTTACAAATTAGTGTTACTCACTAGTGTGAAACTGAAGAATCACTATAATGTGATTCTGCTGCACGCAACGACTGTGGCATACTTTTAGTACTATTTTCTTCAAATGCGTTTTGAAGATGCTGACGTCTTATGTTATTTAAATGAATTTGTGTATGCTCTTGTGCTTCTAATGCCAACAGTAAAGGAAAAGATTTGAGTTGAAGACCAATGTGTTTCCCACCTTAAACTCATTTTAAAATTATGTAGACTCGACTTAGTAGTATTGATTATGTCTTTTAATTGTTTAACCATGCTTGAGAGCTGTGCGATGTTTTTCTTTTTTGCTAGAGTTAGTTTTAGTGTCACATACTAACTCATTTAACAATTTGTGAAAATCAGCGTTATCATTTCCGTCTCATGTTAAAATTTTATCTTTTCGTGTTTTTCACACAAACGAGTTAACCTTGATTGAATATGGGGGGCGATAAAATAAAAAAGGTATATTTTTATAAAATGTGGTAATACCATAGCGCCCCCTTTCTGCTTTGTATTTTCTATACAGATTTGGAATATTATCGATGAGGCATCTAATTTGCTGTATTTTTTTTGTAACTCTACATTCGTTTTTTACCTTATGTTATTCTACTAACATCGTCTCTTAAGAAGAAAGTATTTATTTCTTGTATCTCTGTTTTCCTTGCTTCCTTAGGTTTTTGACTTTAAATCCAAGAACTTTTGAAGTACATTTTTAGTACAATTTTTTAATTACAACTTGTTAAACTGTTTTTATTACACTTTCTAATACTTAAATTCGAGTTTTAACAATATCCAAAGTTTTTTTGGATGCAAGCAGGGGACGAATGACTTTTTAACAACAGTTGTACTCTTAAGTACACCAGGCTCCTGTTCTGTGTCTGTTGCTGATTGTTTGCCTGTATAGACAATAAAAGATCAAAGGCAGCCACCACAGACTGCCTTTGATTTGCTCTCACACAGCTCAAATGTCTTGATCCCAAACTTAGGCGCTTTCTTAATATGCACTAACTCCATCGAGCGCCACCAGGTAGCACTAGCGTTCCAGACACTACTAGATTGCAACTCTATTGAGATTCGATTGCGACTCGATTATGATTCGATTACGACATATGTATCTATTTCGCGTAAAAATTCGTGTGAAAATTTCGGTTTCCAGGAGAGGATCTAAGGAAAAACAGCTGTCGATGGTTGGCAGTTTTAGGATTCCCAATATCATCCAGAAGAAAAATAGGCAAAGAATTTCGTGGCTGTTTGTATTATACCAGGCAGATTGGAATGTTGCGGAAGAAATTTTAGTTGTGTAAAGGTTCGTTTCGGCCACAGTAAGACTTATGATGTCATCGTCCCTATAGGCTCTAAAAGCCTCGTACGACGAATCGAAGGCATGAACGGAACCAGTACGCTCGGGCCTGAAACATTCTTCTTCAGCCTGAAACGAATCCATCGAAGACCAAATTGTAATCGCTAGCGTCCAGAAATGCATCATTCTCTCTCTCACTACCACTCTCATTCTCGCGTTCATCGTTTCTTGCAGTTCCTTCCATTCTCCTTTGTCGGTTCCTCAAAATATCCATCGCCAAACCTACCAATTCAGGGGGGACGTCCTGATCATTCATCCATATTTCGGTCAGTGGGTGTCCCACTTCCCACTGAAGTCCCCTCGTACGGCCCCTGTTCGGATGCCCACGTCCACAACCACTCTGTCCTCTGACACCTCTAATACTCCTTCGTCCGCCCCTTCGCACATTCACGCTCCTGTTGCGTACATCGCTATCTCTCTCTTGCTCTCTTTAGAACGCATACAAAACGTGGGAATCCGGAGCCAAAAATTGTTCCACTGGCTCGCGATCGCCGTCGTGCATTTGCACCACCACGTTATCACTGTAAAAACAATGCATTTATTAGTTATATTCAATATTCAATAATGGTCACCTTTCACGAATTCATCCACGCGAGTAATGATAAAAATGGGTGATTTTGAAAAATATGCAATGTATTTTTCCAGCCAAATCAGTTACACCATTTTCCAACCCAACAAAATTTTTACAAACCAATCAACAAAGGACACACATAATAATCGAAAATAACCGTTGAGACTTCTTTACTTTTATTTATAAACAAATCAGCAGAAATTAAACTTTGTAGTGGGTGATGATGGAGAATAATAGAGCAAATTCACACGGTGTGGTACTTTATTAGTATCCAAAGAAAATAAAATCGGACACAACACAGTTATGGGGGAAGAGATGTCGTAGTCAGTCAAATGTGGCCATGTATTCGCAAGGACCGCTGGAATCCGATTACATGTCTTTCATGATTTTTCTACTACTCAAAACCCGTTCGCACTTTTGCTTTAGGACAGTTTATAAGTAAGTAGTGTTTTGCAACATGAAGAGCATATAACGCTATAAAATAAATAAGCTGATTATGATTATGCTAATCGTAATGGCTATTTTAGAAGAAATGGAGGAGGAAATTGGTGTGATTAAAAAAAGAAGTTCGTACCCACGAAAACTGATAGAAGAGATAATCTAAGGCCTATTAGTAGCGTCCACATTCCAGGCGCTACTAATTGTTTTCTCATGGAATTAGCATTGGAAGATCCCAAAGAAAATTTTGATAGTTTGAGAATGTCCAAAAATTGTGTGAATTTCCTGTTAATGAAAATACACTCTCAAATTCAACGTAAAGATACTCTTTTAAGAAGAGCTAAAATTACCAAATTACAAGTAGTTCTACACTTTCTTGCTTCTGGATGCAGTTAAAGAATACTTACACAGATATTTAGAATCGGAAAGTCAACTATATCCAATTTCATCATTGAAGTTTGTGAAGCAATATATGATTCACTAGAGAAATCTATCAAGGTAAGATTAAATAACCACATAGAATAGAATAGAATAGTTCATTTGTCAGATTAAAAATCCATATACAAAGTATTAAATTAACAGAGCTTAGAAAATATTAGACAAAGTAAAAATCGAATTAAATAAGAACCAACTAAATTACATCAAATTAATTCAAATGAAAACATATTACATTAAGTTAAACAAAATAAAATCAAATTACATCATATGGAATCAAATCAAATACATCATAACAATTAAATTAAATCAAATTAATCCAAAATAAATCAATTGGAATACATCAAATTAAAACTAGGTCAAAATAAATAAATTAAAACAAATCACAAATTAAACAGAACATAACAAGTCACGCATCGATCAATGAAATATTTATTTAAGACAGTGACGCCATGGCATCACGTGTAAATTTATAAAATGCCTAAGGAACGGATTGTCATGGCTCTCCGCCACTGCACTCAGGTAGGTGTGCCGCCGCCCCCCCCACCCGCCGCATTAGAGACCCCACGCGCTTACGCAGAATGGCCTGAAAGCCATCCACGCTTTCGTCTGCAAACATGCCGGATGCGCTGCAGAAGCGTGGCAGCCCCAAAAATATCCTGAATGCATTATTATACTGAACCCGTAGGGCATTCACACCCCTTTAAGTAAATCTAATCCACAAGCTGCAGGTGTAAAAAGATTGGCAGTAAGCCCTAAATAAGGTTATTTTAACTTCTTTGGAACACCGTGCAAACCTGCGAATCAGCATGTTACTCCGGACTGCGAGCGCCCTACCTACCTACCACCACACATCCTAGAACCACATCATTATTAAACATTTATTAAAATAATCATCTTCAACATAGCAGGTGTTATTAGAAACTTTGCATTTGTTTATTACTTTCATAAGTTTTTTGCTTGCATCACTATGGATTATTAACATCAGCGTTATGCATTGCTGTTAAAATTAAGTTCGCAACATTACTCTGCGTTTCATTATTATTAATGGGGCCAAGATGACACCATTAACGAGTGGTCGAGAGCTTCTTCTTACAAATTAGTGTTACTCACTAGTGTGAAACTGAAGAATCACTATAATGTGATTCTGCTGCACGCAACGGCTGTGGCATACTTTTAGTACTATTTTCTTCAAATGCGTTTTGAAGATGCTGACGTCTTATGTTATTTAAATGAATTTGTGTATGCTCTTGTGCTTCTAATGCCAACAGTAAAGGAAAAGATTTGAGTTGAAGACCAATGTGTTTCCATAGTAAACTCATTTTAATATTTTGTCGACTTAGTAGTATTGATTATGTCTTTTAATTGTTTAACCTTCATGCTTGAGAGCTGTGCGATGTTTTTCTTTTTTGCTAGAGTTAGTTTTAGTGTCACATACTAACTCATTTAACAATTTGTGAAAATCAGCGTTATCATTTCCGTCTCATGTTAAAATTTTATCTTTTCGTGTTTTTCACACAAACGAGTTAACCATGATTGAATATGGGGGCGATAAAATAAAAAAGGTATATTTTTATAAAATGTGGTAATACCATAGCGCCCCCTTTCTGCTTTGTATTTTCTATACAGATTTGGAATATTATCGATGAGGCATCTAATTTGCTGTATTTTTTTTGTAACTCTACATTCGTTTTTTACCTTATGTTATTCTACTAACATCGTCTCTTAAGAAGAAAATATTTATTTCTTGTATCTCTGTTTTCCTTGCTCTCTTAGGTTTTTGACTTTAAATCCAAGAACTTTTGAAGTACATTTTTAGTACAATTTTTTAATTACAACTTGTTAAACTGTTTTTATTACACTTTCTAATACTTAAATTCGAGTTTTAACAATATCCAAAGTTTTTGGATGCAAGCAGGGGACGAATAACTTTTTAACAACAGTTGTACTCTTAAGTACACCAGGCTCCTGTTCTGTGTCTGTTGCTGATTGTTTGCCTGTATAGACAATAAAGATCAAAGGCAGCCACCACAGGCTGCCTTTGATTTGCTCTCACACAGCTCAAATGTCTTGATCCCAAACTTAGGCGCTTTCTTAATATGCACTAACTCCATCGAGCGCCACCAGGTAGCACTAGCGTTTCAGACACTACTAGATTGCAACTCTATTGAGATTCGATTGCGACTCGATTATGATTCGATTACGACATATGTATCTATTTCGCGTAAAAAATTCGTGTGAAAATTTCGGTATCCAGGAGAGGATCTAAGGAAAAACAGCTGTCGATGGTTGGCAGTTTTAGGATTCCCAATATCATCCAAAAGAAAAATAGGCAAAGAATTTCGTGGCTGTTTGTATTATACCAGGCAGATTGGAATGTTGCGGAAGAAATTTTAGTTGCGTAAAGGTTCGTTTCGGCCACAGTAAGACTTATGATGTCATCGTCCCTATAGGCTCTAAAAGCCTCGTACGCCGAATCGAAGGCATGAACGGAACCAGTACGCTCGGGCCTGAAACATTCTTCAGCCTGAAACGAATCCATCGAAGACCAATTATTGTAATCGCTAGCGTCCAGAAATTCATCATTCTCTCTCTCACTACCACTCTCATTCTCTCGTTCATCGTTTCTTGCAGTTCCTTCCATTCTCCTTTGTCGGTTCCTCAAAATATCCATCGCCAAACCTACCAATTCAGGGGGGGGACGTCCTGATCATTCATCCATATTTCGGTCAGTGGGTGTCCCACTTCCCACTGAAGTCCCCTCGTACGGCCCCTGTTCGGATGCCCACGTCCACAACCACTCTGTCCTCTGACACCTCTAATACTCCTTCGTCCGCCCCTTTGCACATTCACGCTCTTGCTCTCTTTGGGACGCATACAAAACGTGGGAATCCGGAGCCAAAAATTCTTCCACTGGCTCGCGGTCGCCGTCGCGTCGTGCATTTGCACCACCACGTTATCACTGTAAAAACAATGCATTTATTAGTTATATTCAATAATGGTCACCTTTCACGAATTCATCCACGCGAGTAATGATAAAAATGGGTGATTTTGAAAAATATGCAATGTATTTTTCCAGCCAAATCAGTTACACTATTTTCCAATCCAACAAAATTTTTACAAACCAATCAACAAAGGACACACATAAAAAACCGAAAATAACCGTTGAGACTTCTTTACTTTTATTTATACACAAATCAGCAGAAATTAAACTTTGTAGTGGGTGATGATGGAGAATAATAGAGCAAATTCACACGGTGTGGTACTTTATTAGTATCCAAAAAAAAAAAAATCGGACACAACACAGTTATGAGGGAAGAAATGTCGTATTATGGCCAGGCAGCTGTTCGATACTGTGACTCGTAATAGGTACCTACTCTGTAAACGTTGTATAAGGCCGCGAAACGCGGCAATAGTGGAGGCTCTGCGCCGGGAGGAGGCGGCTTAAGCAAAAGACGATGTCGAGTCGATTACTGTCGGAATCCCAACCGGTAGTGATCGGCTCAACAGACGAAATCGGACTAGTACTAGAATTAAATGTTCACAACACCCCCCCTATTTTCCTTTTCTTCTCCTAATCCAAGAAATTTGTAAAAAAAAAGATAATTGTAATGACAAAGGTCACGGACCCCAGAGTCTGTGGAGTGGCTAATTTAAATAAAAAAAAAAAAAGTACTGATCCTGCTGTGGGCTACTGATCCTGCTGTGGGCTGCTGATCCCTGCTGCGAGCCACTGAACTCTACCGTTCAAGCACTGATCCTGCTGTGGGCTACTGATCCTGCTGTGGGCTGCTGATCCCTGCTGCGAGCCACTGAACTCTACCGTTCAAGTACTGATCCTGCTGTGGGCTACTGATCCTGCTGTGGGCTGCTGATCCCTGCTGCGAGCCACTGAACTCTACCGTTCAAGTACTGATCATGCTGTGGGCTACTGATCCCTGCTGCGAGCCACTGAACTCTACCGTTCAAGTACTGATCATGTTGTGGGCTACTGATCCTGCTGTGGGCTGCTGATCCCTGCTGCGAGCCACTGAACTCTACCGTTCAAGTACTGATCCTGCTGTGGGCTACTGATCCTGCTGTGGGCTGCTGATCCCTGCTGCGAGCCACTGAACTCTACCGTTCTAGTACTGATCCAAAATTTGCCCAGTGCCAAACGGGCAGCCACCGCGCGTGTGCACTCGCCTTGAAAAAGGCCGCCGGACGCGGCCGAAACTCGAGTCGGATTGACCGACCGTATATACGTGAGTGCCCCGTTATCCAATTAAATATGTGCAACAACCACGTTAATTTTAATACTAAAATCGGCAGATATGTAAAGCAGTAGGATAACCTCATCCGCCTACGAGGGACATAAATATTTTCATGATAACATAAATGAAATAAAAGTCATCACTCTTTCTCAAAAATCTTATTTTTTTTTTTTTTATTAAATTTAGCAACTCCACAGACTCCGGGGTCCGTGACCTTTGTCATTTGTTTTCTTTTTTTACATGAATCTTGGATTAGGAAGAAAAGGAAATAGGGGGGAGTAGGGAACATTTTCATTCTAATTCTAGGCCTATTTTATTTTCTAAGCCGCCTCCTCCCGGCTCAGCGCCTCCACCACGACTGCATTTCTATCTTTGATGGCCATCTGCAAATTGAACTCTCGGATGGTCTTCAGTGTTGCAGCCAACGCTCGCCGGACGAACCGACCGATGGCGTCGTCGGTGTCGTCAGCGTAGTAAGTGAAGTCCCTTGTGTGCCGTGAGATTGCGACGACCGCATGGGGCACGCTCTCGTGCAGCTTCATGTTTGCCTTAGTTTTGATTACGATTACCGACTCGTATGTCAGTCCCTGAGCTTCATGGATGGTAAGGATGCGTGACCCGGTGCCTGACCCATAACCCTGGTTTATCAGGGTGTCCTTCTCCTCTTGAGTGTGAACTAAAAAGAGGGTGTTTGGTTGGGTGTTGGGTATTTGCGCTCCCTTATACCTTCTCTGCTCTAGGGACTTTACACGGGGCACCGAGGAGTACATACCGGAGTATATTTCCCTCAGCGCATATGCGACGTCCATTGGGTTTCGATGTGTGCAGAGCAACTCCTGGCTGATCTTTGCTACCAGGTTCGGGCGGTGATACCTCATTTCGAAGAGATTTTCCCTATCGATATAAGGCAATTGATTGACATCTCCGATGAGGACAATTTCGCCAACACCAGACAGCCGTGAGACCATTACAATGGCTCCAAAATGGTTCATGAGGGCTTCATCCACCATGAGGCGACTGAAACTCTCTTTTCCGAAACCATTTACCAGAGCAGAAGCCATGGTTCGCACCCTGGTTTTGACCAGGTTTCCGATACGGTGCGATAGCTTTTCTCTTAGATCTTTTGCTGCCTCAGTTGTTGTGGTGATGATAGCGTCCTTGTCCACGTCGAAGTGCCTAATCACCCATGTTGTCTTTCCACATCCTGGAACTCCATTGACCCATTGTATTCTCGGTACCTCCCAATTTTCCCAACCCGCTGTGACACTTGAGTTCCCTTCGATAATCTTGGCCATCTCTAGGATCTTGTCGTCCAGCATAATTTTGGTGCATCGGGCGGTAACTACGATAGGGTCGTTTGGCGGTATCGCATACTTGTAAACAGGCATTCCCGCGCGCTCTGTCTCTTTCTCGTTCAGTGTCACGAAGCCATTTTCTGCACTGTAAGCTGCCATATACTGTCCTGTCATGGTTCCCTTGATGACCCGGGAAGTGACATTATTGTAAATGGCTGCTTCGGCCTCATCGAGTTTCGCTTTTAAGAGGCTTTCACTTCCTAGCCTATATGACTGCATGATGTTTTCGCAGGTCTTGAGGTTGACTTGTCGTGTCGCTCTCAGTGTGGCTATGAATTCGATGAAGGCGTTACGTGCATGACTCCGCGGCTCCGAAGCCGTAACATAGCGGGGCGGTTCAACCTGTCCCATGTCAGCTCTCGTTCGGCTCATTTGTTGCTGTGAAGCTGCTTTGGGGGTTTTTGACGTCAAAAGGGTTGATGAAGGGGATGAGATTCGGAGTACGCTCCTTGCTGCTGCGTTGAAGGCAGTCACGAAGGCCGTGATAGTGCCTCGGCTGCCGCTTTGATTGGCTGCAGCTTTCTCCGCGGCTGCCCTCTGCTGTGCTCTTTCGGAGCCGGTTTGGATGGTCGAATTAGGAACAGGATGTCCCCAGCTGTCAGTTGCATTTATTTGGTCGTGCGAAGGGACTCTGAGGTAGCTCAGATCTTTCTTTGTTGCTGTCCATGAAGAGAGCCACACCGCGGATACGGATTCCTGCCTTTCTTCGATTTGCGTTCTCCAGTAGTTGTTGGATGGAGATGTTTTTGGAGGAGTTATCTTGAGCGGGGACTGCATCCCGCGCGGCATCCACGGACAGCGAGGTAGAATGTAGTGGCACAGGGGGGTGTGTATTTTTAAGTGTAGAGTTTCTCTTGGCCGCTATGCGGAATGAGCTCTCTATGAAAGACAGAAGCCGTGGTCTTTTATCTGGATCTGCTAAGATGTTGTGGAGATCCGAGACAACCAGCCTCCCGTCGATCACGGATTCGAGATCATGCCTTGCGGTCATGAATCTGGGACAATCGACCAGCACGTGCCAGACCGTTTCGGGTTGGTCGGGGTCACACTCACATGCAGGACTGCTCTTGAGCTTAAATCTGTACAGATATTCAGCTATTCCTCCATGCCCTGTCAACGCTTGTACCTGGAAGTGAGTCAGTTTCGTAGTTCTCGTCAATCGATATGCATTTGTTACATCGGGCAAGAACATCTGAGTGACTTTTCCGGTTTCCGAGGCCTCATATCGATCCTGCCATTTCTTGACCGATTCTTCTCGGATTTTTCGTTTGACGTAGGACAAGGGGATCCCTTCGTAGTCCCTGGGAGATTCCATGAGCGCCGCCGACTTTGCTAGTTCGTCTGCTCTTTCGTTGCCGACGGTGCCCCCATGCGCTCTCACCCAGAAAAGACGGAGAGATCTCCCTTCTGCACGGATCTGTCCAATGTTTTCCTTTATACACTTTGCCAAGGGATGACTCGTTTTTGGGTTACTTAGCAATTCGAGTGAAGATCGGGAGTCACTCAGGACATTGACTTCTGGGTCCTTGCTTGTTAACGCTATTTGAGTTGCCCGGCAAAGAGCATAAAGTTCCGATTGAAAGACCGTGCATTCGGAGTGAAGCTTGAAGGTCGAGTTCTTGACTTCCCTGCCTTCCTCCCACCATGTTAGAGCAGCTCCAACTTTACCCTCGATCTTACTGCCATCAGTATAAATCTGAGGCCCTTCTGGTAAGTTGGAGGTGTCTTCCAGAAGCTCGTACTCTACCGAAGCCTGTGTGGACGGATGGGGTTGGTCCAGGTAGTTGACGTTCCGTTCGAGTTCCACTTCTGGTGGGAGATAGTCTTGGGAGAAGTTCTTTTTCACTCTGTACAAATTTGCCGCTTCCTGCATCCTCAGATCCAGGGGAAGCAGTCCAGAAAGGACGAGTGCTGACTTTAAGGAAACAGTACGGTACGACTTACAGATTTTCTGAGCAAAACCTCTTTGGATAGCGTTTAAGTGAGACTTGTTTTCCTCGAGGTCTGCCGCTTGCGCCCATACACTTGAGGCATACATAATGATGGGTTCCACTACCGCGACGTAGATGGTTCTCGTGATTTCGCCATTGAATCCCCAGGTCACCTTCGCTGCACATGCGAGCTGTTTATAAATGTTCGCCACCTTTTTGCATTGGGCGGTCACATGTGCTTTAAAGTTGGGCCGTCGGTCGATCAATAAGCCTAGCAGTTTGACTTCCTCGACCAGATCAAGCCGGACGCCAGACATGACTATGTTTGGAGGTTCATACTTCAACTTTTTTGTGAAAAGCATCGCGTTTGTTTTCTGCGCTGCAAAGTTGAGTTTGTTAGTGGTTCCCCATTCCACTGTCATGCTCAGCGCCCTGCTCGCTTGCTGTTCGATGATCTTCGGACTGCCTGTAAACACGAGAACGACGTCGTCTGCGAACGCTTGACAATATACTCCCTCTGCTTCTAGCATTCGCAATAATGAGTCTAGGATTACTTGCATAGTTGACCTTGATTTTGCGGTCGCTGAGGTATGAGTTTACCATGTCGTAGAGGTTTGTTGGGCACCTCTTCTTCGCTAGTTGGTTTTTAAGGGCGGGCCACCATGCATTGTCGAATGCGCCCTCTATATCCAGGGAGATTAAGAGTACCGTATCTTTACTGTCTACTCCCTTCTTGATGTGTTCTACCAGGTCATAGAGGGCGTCCTCGGTGCCTCTTTGAGGCATGAAGCCGTACTGTCTCCTACTAATGGTTGGGAGGAGATGCCATTGGAGTCGGTTTACCAGAAGCTTTTCGACGATTTTTCCGGGAACGGACAGAAGACCTATGGGGCGGTAAGATTTTGGGTGTGTGTAATCTACCTTACCGGGTTTGCGTAATATGACCACGTGCGCTTCTTTCCATTGCTTGGGGAAGTATTTTAGCGATAGGCATTTATTTGCTATCGCCAAGAAAACATCCCGTTCGCACTGTATGGCTGCTGCACAGATATCAGCGGTTAGCCCGTCTGTGCCGGGGGCTTTTTTCGGATTCAGGGTTCGTAATACTGATTCCAGTTCCGCTGATGTGAATGGTGGATCATTTTCCGGTAGATCCATAGGTGTTTCCGCTGTCCGCACCCGTAACTCTGTATGGCACGGTTGGTCTGTGCTCTCAGAGTCGTCGGGATAGAAAGTTTTGGCTAGTAGTTCTGCAGATAACTGTGGGGATAGAGTGTTCCCTTCGGAGTCTCTTAGGAGCATGTCTTCTTGCCTAGCCGAAGTTTTCCTCATCACTCTGTAGATCTTATCCCACATGCTTTCTCTCTCCTGATTCGTGCAGAACTTCTTCCAGCTTTCCGTCCGAGCTTGTTTGGCTTTTTCCTTGTAGTCTTGCCGAGCAATTTGGTACTGTTCGACTACAAGTTCAACTCTGTCAGGGCGGCATTCCTGATCCGTCTCTTTCTTCTGAGAACTTCCTTCTTCAGATTATCGAGCGTTTTCGTATACCATGGGGGAGTTGGATTTCCCTTTAGCGATCTTACCAGTGGAATGGTATGTTCGCAGGCTTCGTGTATACTTGCTGTGTAGCTCGTAATCATCGATTCCAGTTCAAATGTACCTTCGCATCCTCCCACAGACTCCGGCGAGATGTTTCTTTCTTCCAGGCAGGATTTTAGCTGTGACACAAAGTCTGACCATCTTGCCCTTTTGGTGTTGTATTTACGTGTTGTTATCGCTCTCTGTTGTTCGAGAGCTTTAGCAAGACGCAAAGTGAAGGAAATTGCGTTGTGGTCTGACGTTGTGATGCTCTTGTCTACCTCCCATCCCTCGATTCTCCCCAGGAGAGACTCGCTGCACGTTGTAACGTCTACTACGCTCGTGCAGAGTTTACCTTCCCCTGACGATCTCGAAAGTCGGTGTATCGCCGGAGTTGAGAATATGCAAGTCCATTTCGTTGAAGAATGAGTTCACGGCTTCTCCTCTCTCGTTTTGAGAAGTGCTTCCCCACCAGTGGGACCATGCATTTATATCACCGGCGACAATCAGGTCTTTTGTCGCTAGTTTTTCGCGGAACGCCTTGATCCTGTTAAGGTATGGGTCGACTTTTTGGTCTCCTTCTAAATAGACAGAAATCAGTCCCAGTTTTAGGCCTGTGCCGACGAGTAAGACAGATGCTTCTGTTTCGGTAACAAGCCGGGGGGTCATGAATTACCTCCAGTTTATCACCGATGACTATTATGGCTGCCTTAACTGGTTTTTGCCTATTTAAACTACACTGAATAACGCGAGTTCCAGGATATTGTTTCATTTCGCCTTTGTTTCCCACATAGGGTTCTTGTACAAGGGCGACTGAAACTCCCCTCCCTCTCTCTCGCGACCTTCAAGAGTTCGACCGTTGCATTCTGGGAGCGCTGCAGGTTTGCTTGGATGAAACGCATACCTGGTTTGTCTACTCTTCGGAAGATTGAGCCACATACCTCATGAGTGCCCTTAGCAATACGATATTCGGGACCGCGCTATGCCATCCCACTTTACCCTTTCAGGACACTCACTATTAAAGGCATTGTGAGCGAGTTCCCTGTTGGGGCTGTTGGGATGAGCAATCGCGCAGTTCTTGCATTTAGGTGGCAGGTCTTCTTTCCTTGCCTTGCATTGATTCCAGGAGTGAGCCTTTCCGCAGTGACTGCAGTACTCGTCCCTCTCCCGACAGATCGCCTTTGTATGACCAAAGCCTAAGCACTTAGTGCATTGCACCAAGGGCGAGTGGTCGGCCACTGGTCTCCTCTGGAGTCCTATGTAGACTTTTTCGGCATCCAAAAACGCTCTGTGAATGCGAGGTGAGACCTCGATCACCGGATGGCACTCATGCGGGTTACGCGCCTTTTTCCTGTACCGCACTCTGATCGCGCTCTCTTGCAAATCGACCCCCTGTAGCAGATGTTTATTCTGCGCCAGAAGGTTTTCCACAATTTCGTTGTCTTTGTGATAAGACAGGACGTCTCGAATGATTATTAGTGGATTACCCGCTTTCGCGGTTTCCACCATTAGAGACTTATCCTGCTGCACGCGGTTTCTGACCAGACCAAGGTCTTCCTCTGTGCTGCAACTCAGGATGACTTTCCTGTTACGGGCTTTCCGCACTCGGTCAACTCTTGCTCCGGTCTTCCTCGTGTCTAGTGCTATCGCTATCCTGTCTATCAAGTTTTCGGATGTCGTGGGGGATGTGGGATTTGCCGTTGTCACGATCAGAGTGTGATTTGGTTTTGGCCCGACGGGTTGGCCGCAATTTTGGCATAGGCAGGCTTCGGTTGCTTGCCCTTTTCTGCTTGGGATATTTCGGCCTCAATGCTTAAGGCTGGTGGGGGAAGAGTTAATTTTTCTTGGCGCATCGTCCGGAGTTCTGACGATACAGCCTCAAGTCGTTCTGTGATCGGTAACACGTGTTCATCAATATTAATTTTTATTGAGGCAGAGGGTGGGGGCGGTATTGAGTGTTCTATGAGTATTTTTTCTATTTTGCTCAGACTATCCGAGTAATTTGGGGGAGTAGGAGGAGGAGGAGTCGAGATGAGCTGTTGCAGCATGTCTGCGTTTCGATGAAGGACATCGACGGTTTTTTCACTTTGTGTGTTGGAGTCTCTCCGGAATTCGTCGACCTGCCTCTGAAGAATTTCAATCCCAGTTTTTATGCCGAGACAATCGTTCCGCAGTGGCGTTAGGTTGACAGTGGTTCTTTCACTCGGTACAGACTTTAGGTAACCGCTGATGTCCATCACCGCTGCCGCTGATGCTTTTATGTGCTGGTGGGGCTCTCTCGACTCGAAACTCTGCCAGTCTCTGACGGCTTTGGTCTCTTTTTGTAGTTCTGCTAGTTGTTCTCTGGCCAGAGCTACCTCCTTCGTAAGGTCTAGATAATGTTTTTGTGTTGCTTTTGTATGAGCCCTTTCCACTGAGAGCAGCTCCATGGCGTGCCGAGCCCTTTCTTTTTCGAGCGAGGCGATGTGACGATGTCTTGACTCCGAAAGGGAAAGGACGATCTCGTAAGGCGCCTGTAGGCTTTCTATCGCCGTTTGCCTTATATCGCGCCTCACATTATGAGACGACTCGAGAGCGTCCTTGCCCCGGAGCAACGCGTCGTTTGCCACTTTCGTAGCGCTGTCCATTTCGACCCCCGTCCGCTTTGAGCAATCGCCGATCAGCATGCTGACCCTTGTGCTGCGGGCGGAGGTCGGGAAAGACAACTCGGACACGCTGTCCGTCTCGTCATCGGTCCTCAGCTCTTTAGGCGGTGATATTCCGCACTGCTCCCAGCTCTCGATTCTGTCCACCGCCGCCACTTGTCCTGAGCTCGTTTCAGGCACCGAGGTCACATGGGCCGATGTCTCACTAGCTGTTTGAGACTGCGGCGGCGACGGGACATTACCGAGAGACTGAGCACGGCCGGAACCTACTTCGGGAATGTCTATGGGCACACTGGGGCCCTCCCCGCGATGCTGCGTCGGCTGCACCACCTCCGACCCGCCGGATTTAACATTTTTTTTTAATATGCGCTTGTGTAGGTTTGACGCTACTGATCTTACCGAGAGCACCCTTGGTCGTTTTGGTGCAATGACGGGGGCAGATGCGGAAGAGGTAGAGGCGGAGGGGGCGGCTTTTTTGCTTATGTCGGACATTTCTATGATAATTTAACAAAATTAGGTAACTTATAAAAATTTTGATAAGGTCAAATTAAATTATTACTACTATTACTACTCGCGTATAATTCCCTTCTTCTTCTTCTTTTTCGCCAAGTTTATATTTGTCAATGTTCTTGCGTACACGCTTGACTTAGATGATGTTCGGGCTGTCCAGTAGATGTTCAGTCACCAGCAGTCAGTTCTTCCACAGGGGTTGGCGATGATGATGATGTTCTTCCAAGTCCGCCTCTGAGTTTCTTAAGTTAGAGTGCAGAGAGCGGTGATGTTATGCTTGGCGGGGGGGAGAGGTGTCGCCGATGACGTGCGTCGGGTCGCCGGCGCCGGTCGGTAGCGATAGGAACGTGTCAGGCGGAAGTTTTTATACCGATGAGATCGCTATGCGGCGGACGTGACTTTTGTCCAAATACAGCTGTGCGATCTTGTGATGTTGCTACTAAACTAACCTTTGATTTCGGCTGTTCGTCTGGTATTTTCGGTGATTCCTCTTTATCCCTGACGTCCCGGAGGCTTTCAACACGGCTCCTGGCTCGCTGAACTGTCGCGGTTCCACTGATACTACTGGGCTGCGCGTAGCTCCAAAAAATCCGCTTTTATTGATTTTTATTTACAGAGCTGATGTTAAGCGTGTACGTGATCGTCGTGTCGTCTTTAAAAATCTTATTTGTTGGGTAAGTAAGGGGGGGGGGGCTTAACATGCGGCCTTCGGCCTGCGCCATCGCTGCAGCCCACCGCTGTTGGAGGGCGTCCACTTACTCGTGCGTCAGTGGACGCACGATTTGGGACGCCTCCTGAAGGCGAAGGCGTTGCAGCAGGCGGCAGGTGCTGTTTTGGAGGCTGACTTCGACACCAGAGTCTTCGGACTCTGGCGTCGGTGGTGGCGGCGGTGCCGGCGACCTATCCCTCGAAAACCTGCAATATCACATTTTTATTAAAGCTTTACAACTAAAACATACACTGAACATATTCATGTTCAGTTATATGTCGTGAACAAAAAATTCAAAGAATTCAAGTTTCAAAGTAGGTTTACGACTGATAATACGATAGGTACGCAGTATGCTTTTCTTCTTTCACTTCCGAGAAAAAATCATCGTCTTACTGCACGTGTTCAAGGCAATTAAGGATAACACAAGCTAGACCGACCTCGGATGCTTCAGAGCTTCAAAGTCTTTTGTTACCTGACAACATAACATAAACAATAATACCGATAATAAATATTTACTGTTTACAAATATGAACACATTTCTATTAGGCAGGCAGTTTATTGTTATAAAGGGTAACGTTATAAAGACTTTACATTGTATTTTAACATGATTTATAACATATTCACAGGAATTAAGTAGGTACTAAATTTGTTTTAGCAACACTTTTTAGCTAATTTAATTTCAATAATATTGAGAATCAATAAATATCTAACGAGACCAAATTTAAAATTCGACTACCTTGGATTAGAAATTTGTACAGTTTTCTACTAGTCCAGCCTTTTCATTTGATACCAATATTGAAGAAGGAGTGAAAAAAAATGTATTTCGTTACCATTTTGTGGTGGCAAGATGGCCATCTTGGATTTTAAATTTGTCATAGTGCTACTAGTCAATTTCATTTGATACCTATATTGAGGAAGGTTGTGAAAAAATATTTTGTCTGCCATTTCGTGGCGGTCGGCCATCTTGAATCAACATTAACCAAACATATCTAAGAACCACCACACTAAAACTAACTTTTTAATAAAAAAGTGCATTGAAATCGGCCGTAGCGTTTGGCGTCTACGGTGCCACACACACACATACACACACACACACACACACATCCAGAGAAAGGCACATTTATGCTATATAAGGTAAAATTACTTACAAACAGCAGCACAGTCGCCGCCAACAACCTCGTCTCCGCCGCCTGCGCTCTGCCAGCAAAGGTACCCTAAAACATAAAAAAGAATTCGTTCGTTTGCGTTCGTCGTTTAATGTACTAACTACGCTCCACTATTGAAATCGATTACTAAAATCGGCTATTGAAATCGATTTCTAAATCTGGATCGGATTTGTAGCGATTTGAGTAAATCCTAAAACGCCCATCTATAAAGCAAACTGCATGAGCCACAGGTTTCTCTTAATTTCCGATAGATGGCGCTCAGCGCTCTGGCGCTGGCTAAAACGCGCTCAGGGTAGATACCTACACTTAGTATGTTGATAAATTTGTACATAATTTTTTTATTACTATAGTTTTTATAGCTCTAGTTTATAGGCAAATCCACTGCACAGTACAAAATAGTTACGATGACGCAATATTGAATTATGTGCACAAAATGACGATATTTTCAAACAAAATGCATTTAGGTATAATGCTGGTTGCATGAAATCCAAATTGTATCAGGAAAATATGGTTATCACGCAAGTCAAGAAAGAATAAGATATCTGTTTGGCTACTACGACAATGTTGACTTGTTCTACTAGATCGAATGTTCATATTATCTATAGCACCATAAAACCGGTACCTATTCTGTTGAGTGATAGGTTAACTCGATGGCACTTAGGTATTGAGTCAAAATTTTGACTACCGCGGCGGGTGCTGGCCAGAAGTTACATGGACTTCACCACTAAACGCTACATAATATCGACAAGTGCATGTAATAGGTAAAATAAGATTCTTATCTTTCATGGTTCTCCATTTCAAAACAACAAACGGCAAACTTGAGCAAACACAACTCTTACTCTGTTCTCACTCTCATCTCGTGATCTTCCTCGTTCCCTTGGGGGGAGGTCGGGGTGCCGGTCTCGAGGTTACCGTCCTTACCGGACGCGCGCGCGCGCCTAGCGCGCGTTAGGGCTGTTGGGTAAGTGCTGTTGTAATACTAAAATCGGCAGATATGTAAAGCAGTAGGATAACCTCACCCGCCTACGAGGGACATAAATATTTCCATGATAACATAAATGAAATAAAAGTCATCACTCTTTCTCAAAAATCTTATTTGTTGGGTAAGTAAGGGGGGGGGGGGGTTTAACATGCGGCCTTCGGCCTGCGCCACCACTGCAGCCCACCGCTGTTGGAGGGCGTCCACTTGCTCGTGCGTCAGTGGACGCACGATTTGGGACGCCTTCTGAAGGCGAAGGCGTTGCAGAAGGCGGCAGGTGCTGTTTTGGAGGCTGACTTCGACACCAGAGTCTTCGGACTCTGGCGTCGGTTAACAAACGGCAAACTTGAGCAAACACAACTCTTACTCTGTTCTCACTCTCATCTCGTGATCTTCCTCGTTCCCTTGGGGGGAGGTCGGGGTGCCGGTCTCGAGGTTAACACAGTGGTGAGGGAACACACTGGTCCGGGCCCGCCACACCTACGGGGCAGGCCTCTTCGGCCCTTCCGCGCGCCTAGCGCGCGTTAGGGCTGTTGGGTAAGTGCTGTTGTTGTGTTGTTGTGTCCGCATCCGTACAGCTTGAGTAGGATAACGGACATTGCCCTCGCCGCCGCGATCTCCGGGTGCATCTTGGACGCGACGGCGTCGCAGGCGCCTCTCAGGGAGTACCAGATGATGAAACTGGGTGTCCCGAGTAGGCCGCCTGATGTTGCGCCCGCCGGTGGGCAGGGAAAGCGGGGGGTGAAAGGCGGCCCTTCTTTCAAAGGGCCGAAACCAGGCGGCGGCGTCGGACTGGTGGACCGCCGTCCCGAGTGCGTAGATTGCTGCTCGGGTTGCGGCGCCGTCTCGGCGCTCAGTGGCGGGGGTTGGTCCCCCCCCCGCGTCCCGAGTCCCAGTTCGAGTCGAACTTTGGGTGTCGGGCGCGATCGGGGCGCCCAAGGCAGGTGCGGGTGAGGCGCAGGGAGGGCGGGGGCGGGTGCGCGCCCCTCCTCAACCTGCGTCTGTTGCTCCCGCCGCTCGCGCTGCGGTGCGGTGCGGGGGTCTTTAGGGTGGGCGTAGGCCGGACCCCGTGGAAAACGTCAACGGGGGTGTATGGTCCCCGAATTCGGGGGTGGGCGTAAGAGTGGGGCCTCCTCACACGGCGGCAGCGGGGTGGATGCCGCCACCGGTGAGGCCCCTCTTCTTGTGTAGTACCTCTTCTTCCTCTTCCGCCCGCGGCCTCCCCGACCCGTGGCTTGGGCCGGGGGCGCAGGGGTGGTTGATGGGGCGGGGTTGGGGGGGCCTACCAAACGCCAGGCCCCATCTAGGGGCGGCGTGGTAACGCGGGGGTTTGCAGCCCCGCATCGGAGCGGGGCCCCGGGGCGGCCCGCCCGGCCGTGAGGCCGGGGCCGCCAGGGGCCCAGGGTTGGTTTTCGTCGCCGCCTGTGCTCGTGTCCTGGCTGGGAGAGGAGGGCGCTCGCCGGGAATAGGGATCTTCCTTCGGCGCGCCTCTTCCCTGAAGACACGGCATTGGCGGCTGTTGGCCGCATGGTGCCTCCGGCAGTTGGCACAGCTCAAGGGGGCATCTTTGGCACGGGAGCAGTCCGTGCCGGCGTGTGGTCCGGCACACTTTACACACCTTGGGCTGCGGTGGCAGTGTGCGGACGCGTGGGCGAAGTGCTGGCACCTATGGCATTGCGGCACGATGGTGCGGCCCCTCCATGCCTCGATCGTCACTCCGGGCATGTGGAGGAGCTCCATGACGCAATATAAGGCGTCCAGCTTGTCTCTAGGCATCATGTTGAGCTGCACATGGAATAATTTCCTGCGGGCCTTGGGTCTCCGTGGCAGTGGGCGGCAGTAAGTGGCCGGGAAGTCCAGGTCCTTCAGGGCTCTGACGACCTGGTCCGGCTCCGTCGCGTCGGGTAGCCCCCCACAGGGCTACCTTCACTGGTTTCTCGTGGTCGAGGGCGAAGCAGTAGAACTCGGTGTTTGGGTTCTTTGCACGCTCCTCGACGAGGTATCGCTGAATCACCCGAAATTCGTTATCGCTTTTCGGGCGGAAGCGTAGTCCGTGCTGGTATGGTTTGACATTAGGCGCGAAGCCTAATGTTGTCTTTAGTGCGCCGAGGTGGGCCTCCCAGTTGTCCAGGCGGTCCACAACAATCGGCGGGTAACTGCCGCAGGCCTTCGTCCCGGCGGGGTGCGCGGGGGGCTGCGGGGGTAGGGGCGGGGGGGATGGTGTCGCCCTCCTCGGGGCAGGGGAGGACACCATCTCCGAGTACGACGGTGTCGGCGACGGCGGCGGTGCAGCTTCATCGTCGCTGCACATCTGTCATCGCTGTCGGTCCTTTCGTACACGGGAGATTGTGACTGTTGTTGATGGTGGTATATGTGTCCGGGGGCATCTGCGTGCGTCGGCTGTGACGCTTCCTCTACTGCGCGTAACACGTAGGGTTCGAGTCCCAGGAGTGGGGACGCAGTAGTTTTCCCAGGTGGAACGGGGGCGGGAAATTGAATCTTCCATTCGGAGTGTTTACCACAACGACTGGGTCTGTTGTGATGACTTCGATGTCCCGATAGGCCCGGATCTTCCGGGTCTCTGGGCCAGTAGGGAGCGCCGGGGTATGTCGTCCCTGTCGAGTTATCGGGGTAGTCAGTTGACAGCAATTTGGCGAGTAGGTTCGCCGGCTGTTCGTTCGGGTTCATCTTGTTCGATGTTTGCATGTACGGTTTGGCGATGTTAATCGCCAAACCGTAGGGGTGTAATGCAGTGCGAGCGGCTGCCGACGGGTCTCTCGACCAATCGCAGCTCGCTCGTGTTGTCTCGCTCGCACCTCGCTGTGGTTGGTCGGCGGCTCGGCGTCCGAGTGTATATGTTCCGCGGCGATACAGGCCTAGCCAGGTGGAATCCGTGAGGGGAAGCCCAGCTAACGGCACTGACGGAACACACTCGGGACGCAGGATGCGGAGCCTCGACCAGACGACGCGGGGGGGTGCGAAGGGTGGTGGGGTGCTTCTTGCGGGCCGCTCGCTGGTGCCAATTCTGCACGAATCGGGTTCAGCCCAGCGGAGACGCAGGATGTGCGGGTGCACGATGCGTGTGCGGCCGTCCGGGCAAGCTACTACACGCGCGGCGGAGCTCCCGGTACGGTCGATGCGCAGGTCTGTGTCGACTGCGGCGCGCGCGCTCTGTGGCGGAGAGTCAACTCCCGCGGGGGAGGACTCGATCCAGGCCGGTAGAGGTACGGGGGACAGGCGACTGTAAACCTCGAACGTGCGGTACTAGCGTGTCGAGCACACGGAGCACACACACGAAGGTTCCTACTCACTCTCATTCGAATTTGAAAAAGGACCACGAACCAGTGTTGCCAACAAGATTTTTTAAAAGTTGTGAATATCCGTTAAAAATCCGTAAAAAAATTATGCCAAAAGTAATCGCTAAATTTCTAAAAGTTTATATTTGAAGGTACATCAGAACCTACCAAGAGAAAGGAAAGTACGCGGGTAAAGCCGCGGAGCGATGCTATTAAATATATACATTGGTTTCCAATTACTTAGCACAAGTGAATTGAAGACCACGCGATTTTTTTTGAGCTCCGTCTTATGGGTAAAGGCCTAAAGGTAAGAGTTAAAAACGTGTTGTGAATTACGTCATAATCAATCCAACCGTTTCGAATATTAGCCGAAACAAATAAACAACAAAATGTTTACAAATAATTTCACTTGTACTCAGTGAAAAGCTGCTAATTTGATTTTACATACAGACGACATTTCAATTATATGCCTATTTTATGTATATCCAATTTAATTGTATAGATCTTTAAAAACACAGAATTGCCCTAAAATAAGCTTAAATCCATAAAACTATAAAAACCTCGTTATGTTCCCGCGAACCTGCATAAGTTGCTGACCTAGCGTTTGCGCCTACGCAGGATCAGGCGACATCACGCCATGCCACCCAGAAATGCATAGTTGCGTCTGGGTTAGATTATAAGTTTTCTTTAAGGCTAATTGTAATAAGCAAAAGCAGTCTGAATAAACTCTTCGGCTCATCTAGACGTATTTAGTTTTAATTTAACTTTAAAATTAGTTTTTAAAAACAGTTTCTCGCGCTCCCGAAAGTTAACTGGCGCAGCCGGTAGGATTACCAGCCGCTGCTATCGCGACCACGTAAAATCCGTGACTAGTGCTTGAAAAGTGTTAGTACCTTCGTGATTGGCAGTGACAGCGGTTTTCCTAAAATCGGAAGAAGGCCGCAGTGGTAATCCTCGAACCAAAGAAATTTGTTAACCGGAGCCGGACGGAGATGGGCAAGTAAGTTATAGCGAACAGAGTACTCACTGGAGTAAAATCCTTCGTTTCCTCCCATCCTATCCATGAAATACTGTTTAGTTTTAAGCTGTAGAACCAGGTGACTAAAACTGCACAGGTCTCTACATAGGTTAAACTGTGACTAAAACTGCACAATTATTTTATATTTTTAGATTTAAACTGTGACTAAAACTGCACAATTATTTTATATTTTTAGATTTAAACTGTGACTAGAACTGCACAATTAGATAATTAAATATAATAGGTATACGTACTCGTGATTACGAATGCACAAAAGTACGCTAGGTTATAACATCATTTAAACGGTAACTATAATTGCACTAGTAATTAAGTGAGTAAGTATATAAGTAGTATAACTAGAAACTATTTAACAGCAAAATGACTGAGCTTAACGAAATAGCACCGCCCTTATTGCGCGACATGCTTAAACTCATCCCTGAATTCAACGGGGACACTAAAATGCTCGCATTATTTCTCAGAAAATGCGAGTATGTAATCAGACAATTTCAAGGCGTTGCTCAACGCAATGAATATATAATGCAGTCAATAACTAGTAGAGTCATAGGTAGAGCCGCCGCCCTTATCAGCGAAAGGGGTGATTTTGAAAGTTATGACGATTTCAAAACACTACTAATTCAGCATTTCGGAGATCATAGAAGCGAAGAGTGTGTAGCCATAGAGTTGGAGTCATTAAAATTAAATCGAATGAGTCATACCTTGATTTTTGTAGCCGCATTCAGGATGTAAGAGCCATTTTAATTTCCAAAATTAACACTAATGTCACTAATTCCAACGAAGTTAAACATGCAAAGGCCATCATCCATAATAATACAGCTCTCAATGTTTTCCTATATAATTTGCCGGAACACCTAGTGAGAATAGTAAGACTAAAGAGCCCTACCAGTTTAGAAGAGGCCCTAAAAACTGTGATGGATGAAGTTAATTTTCACGAGCAGTATCTAATGAGGTCCAGGTTGCTTCACAACCAGGCACCCAAACCACCCATGCTGGATCCGAAGCCTCAAGCCTTTCAGGCAATAATGCAACCCCAAATAATAACTTCCGACCCCGTATTTTGGAGTCAGACCGAATGCTATACAACCCATGCTAGCTAGGCCATTAGTGCCACAAAATCAATCCGGGTACAAACCACCTACACCACAACAGCACTTTGGGTATAGGCCTCCGACCCAACAACCCCTAGGTTTTAGACCACAGCCCGGTCAATTTGGCTATAAGCCAGCGGTTCAGCAGCAATTTGGCTATAAGCATCCTGCCCAACAACAGATGGGCTACAGACCTCCAGTACAAAATCAGTTCGGTTTAGACCACAGCCGGGACAATTCGGTTACAGAGCGCCGCAGCCTCAAGGCTATCGTCATCCTCAACCGTTTTCTAGCGATGTGACGATGAGGACTGCCGCACAACCAGTGCCAAGACTACCCATAAACGAAATAGTCACCGAGGAATGTGGAACAACAGACGACCCGAACGAGTACGAATACAGCGACAACAATTACCAGGAAGAGCAGAATTATTATTACGCAGACCCAACCCGGGAGTGTCCACAACCTGTTATGGAAGTGCAAGAACCAGTGCAGGAATATGATAATATAAGGGAAGAAACAAATTTGGAAAATTTTCGTGTAGAAGTGACCCAGAGATTTCCGAGGTAATCGAACTAAATTATGATGCCGCCCTCAAACTACCCTATATAAAAATCACGGAAATAGATGGCAAATTCATGTTAGACTCCGGCAGTAGCAGGTGTTTTATCAGCCCAACAAAAGCGGATATGTACTACGCCCAGTACAAAAGATACGAACCGTTTCAAGTAACAAGCACGCACGCGTCTAGTTCTCATACAGAGGTAGCGGACATACCACTCTTTAAGGCCTTCAGCCAGGACATGTATCACAAATTCTTCATCTATGACGTTGACCCCAAGTATGACGGAGTTATTGGCTGGGATTTGTTAGTGAAGCTAAAGGCTAAAATAGACCTGAACGACAAAACTTTAAAAACACAACATGCCAATATCCCGATTTGGAACGACCAGGAATACTTATTTAACCTCAAAGCGCGCACTGAAACTCGTGTAGAGCTGCCTGTAGATCTCGAAAAGGGGACGCTATCCTAAATTTTTGGAATTCGACTCAAAAATCCGAATGCCTACAGCCCTAGTGAAATGTGAGAATTATTATGCGACCACCGTTATACAAAATACTTCTGACGCCGACATAACTTTAAAAATAACGAAACCTTTTAAAGTCCAAAACTCACAGATGAAAATTACATATGTGAAATTAACACGGCAGACGTAACAGACATAGAAGTTGACCAAATACTCACCCAAAATTTGACAAAATTACGACTTAATCACTTACCACCAGAAGAACAAAACGCTATACTAGAACTGTGCACTGAATATAAGGACATACTCTATAGTGAAGAATTACCCTTAACTTTCACCAACCAGGTCAAACACCACATAAGGACGACTAACGACAATCCTATTTATATCAAGCCATATAGACAAGCCCCGGCCCAAGCGGAAGAAATTAGGAACCAAGTTGAAAAGCTGCTCAAAGATAATGTGATACAAGAGTCACATTTCACCATGGAGTGCCCCAGTGCATTTAGTCCCGAAGAAGTCGGATGCCTCTGGCCAGGTGAAATATCGCATGGTAATAGACTATAGGCGACTAAATGAAATCACAACTGACGACCGATTCCCACTCCCAAATTTTGCGACCTTTTGACAAACTAGGTAAAAGCAACTATTTCACGACGCTAGACCTCGCGTCTGGGTACCACCAAATAGAAATAGCAGAAGAAGATAGACAGAAAACTGCCTTCTCCACACAAAACGGGCATTACGAATTCCTCCGAATGCCATTTGGTCTCAAGACAGCTCCGGCAACTTTTCAGCGAGCAATGAACAATGTATTAAGAGGCTTACAGGGTATCCATTGCCTTGTGTACCTTGACGATATACTCATCTACTCCAACGGGCTCCGTGAACACCTAGAGAATTACGCGCCGTCTTCGACAGACTGAGACTTACCAACCTCAAGGTCCAATTAGACAAATCGGAATTTCTTTGCAAGGAAGTCCATATTTAGGACACACGCTGACGAAAGACGGACTCAGACCAAACAACGACAAGATACAAGTAGTGTTAGACTATCCGATCCCTGAAACACAGACCGAAATTAAAAGATTCTTAGGCTTCATAGGATACTATAGAAGATTCATAAAAGATTTTTCAAGAATTACTCAACCGCTAACCGCTTGTTTAAGAAAAGGCAAAACCGTAGAGAAGACAGAAAAATATATAGAAGCCTTCCAGAAGTGTAAAGAGTTGTTAGTTAATGCACCTATATTACAGTATCCGGACATGAGTAAACCATTTATATTAACCACCGATGCTTCTGAGGTAGCTTTAGGAGCAGTACTTTCTCAAGGGACTATAGGATCTGACTTACCAATCGCTTACGCCAGCAGAACCCTAAGCGAAACAGAAAAGAGATACAGTGCCATAGAGAGAATTACTGGCTATAATATGGGCCACTAAACACTTCCGACCGTACCTCTACGGTAGAAAATTTGACATTGTTACCGATCACAAACCTCTACTTTGGTTGTACCAACTTAAAGAGCCAGGGAGCAAACTGACACGATGGCGACTTCGCCTTCAAGAGTACGATTTCAACATAAAGCACAAAAATGGCCAACTTAATGCTAACGCGGATGCCCTCTCCCGACTTAGGTTGAATGCACTAACTACCGCCGAGGACAACGACAACAGATCAATGATTGTAAACCCCGAAGAACAAGATCACTCAGATACCATATCAATATCAGATTCTGAGAGAACAGCAACCGACAGCCCTGTTACAATTTCAGACACCGACACCATAGACCAAATCTTGAGAAAGGAGCCTGACTTATTAGTACCTTCAGACACAAGCTCAAGCGCGACAGAAACTATACATTCCGGTAAAGATTTAGAGTCACTAGGCATACCAATTCTAGAAGAAGCCGTAGATACAAAACCAAACCAAATACTTGTGTTCCATAAATTTACTAACGACCTCCAAGTAACTGACATCTCCACCAAGCATCAGAAAATATTAGAAGTTTTCCTTCCTCACGGCAAACCAGATCTAATATGCGAATTTCTAAAGAAATATATTAGACCAAAAATAAAATACTTCATTTATTTTGAAACAACACAACACCGTCAGGAATTCAGTAACGTAGTAATTACCCTTTTCAAGCAAGGCTCAATTAATTTCTACGAATGTACTGAGCGGGTAATCAACATTGAAGATGAAGCAGAACAAAAACTGATTATACAAAAATTACACGAAGGCAAGACTTGCCACCGTGGAATCACCGAAACTGTGAAAAGAATTAAGCGAAATTATTACTGGCCAGATATGCTTGACACGGTCTCCGCCGTTATCAATGCTTGCGACAAATGTAGGACAACCAAATATGACAGGAAACCAATTAAACCAGTACTCCAACTAACAGACACTCAAGACGCGCCCTTTCAGGAAGTATTTATGGACGTCTTTTCAATAGAATCAAAACACTATTTAACCATAGTCGACGCATTTAGTAAATTAGGCCAAGCATTGGAAATACCATCTCGATCTACACCAGAGGTAGTGAGAGCCCTTATTAAATATTTCAGTTTTATGGCATCCCACGCAGAGTAAGTTGTGACCCGGGTTCTGAGTTTAATAACGAACTTCTCAGAGAACTTACAGATTTATACAAAATAAAACTACACATAACAACACCAAATAATCCAAACTCCGTTGGCATTGTAGAACGTTTTCACTCTACTATAATAGAAATCTACAGAATAGCCAAATATGAAGTGAAATATACAGACGCGACAAATAGGATGACCTATGCAATAATGGCATACAACAATACTATACACAGTGCTACAGATTTAACCCCTTTTGAAATAGTATTCGGACACACAGAGCTTAACTCTACATTTGACGTGGAATTCGATAAAGCATACAAACAACAGCTATTAAAGGACCACCGAAAACGAACTCAAGAATTGTATAAACACATTGCGGCAAAAATGAAAAGTAAGAAAGAAACGGTGAGAGAAAAACGCGGTGGCGAAATAGGACCACAGTTCCAAGAGGGTCAAACTCTGTACGCAAAGGCGGTTAACAAACGACAATCTAAAGATAAGCCAAAATATCAAAAAGCAATAGTATGTGGTGAGGTGGAACGTAATGTACTACCTATAAAAGTCCGAGATAGAGAAACTAAAGTCCCAGTTAAAAATATAAAACGCCCTCCGCAGGTGGCGCCCCCTCCTGGCGGTGGTGATATGGGTGATGCAAACCCGAGGGTTCCTGAGCCAGGGCCTACAACTTCAAGAAGTAAATGAAAACCCAGGTCTTCTTCCAGTAAAACAAGGCCGTGCTTTTGTACAGTACGACAGCTGGTCTATAATAAAAACCATAGATCTGAAAGGCATAACATCCGATTTACAGTTCAATTCGCAACAGTACTCTAAATTTTGTGCCAAGCTATCATCTTCTAAAAATGCTTCTTCTCTTGTCAGTAACTTAAAAGACTTCCAGTCTCAAATAAACTACATCCGCGACGAGGCTGTAGAGAAATTAGGGCAACTAAGGCCAACTAAGCGGGTAAAACGTGGCCTTATTAACCCTCTAGGTTCCTTAATTAAAGTGGTAACAGGAAATCTAGACAACGACGACGCCATCCATTTTGAACAACTGATAACGGACACAAAAACCCGTGAACAAGCCGTTTCTAGTAAAATTACTATTATTTCTAAAATGCTGGATCACATAGTAAACTCATCTAAAATTGTAAACGAAAATACAAAAATATTGAATGACAGAGTTAACAAAATAGAACAGTTTGTAAAATCTAGAGATAATGATGACTTTGTAATTTTCCACATTATAAATGTATTCAATCTTTTTATAAGTAACTTCCGCTCTATTTCGACAAAACTCAGCGATGTACAGACGGCTTTAGCCCTCAGCAAGGTTTCAGTACTACATAAAACTGTAATAGACTCTGTAGAAATCCTAAAGTTGTTGAAAGATATAAGTACATACGGCAACCTCATGTATCCAGTAAATGACCAGAATTTAATTAATTTAGAGGAAACATTTTCTGTCAAAACTTACCTTAAGGATAGTAGCATAAGATTTATTATAGATGTACCACTTGTAGAACAGGAATGCTATGTATATTATAAATTGTACCCATTACTCATGCTCAACCACTCTACTACCGATACCTTCACCATTATTCCCCAATATCCTTATTTACTCCAGGATGAGAAAAGATATCGCCCAATTGCCCAAAAATGCAAAGAGATAACTGCCAAGGAATATTTGTGCTCCGAGAACGACATGGCCCCCTACTCCAGAGAAACCTGCGTTGAACAATTGATGCAGTACCAACAACACCCCTCAAAATGTGTTGCACACCGAATTATTACAGAAGATTTAAAGGTCCAGAGAATTTCAGATAACAGCTGGATTATATTCTCCAAATATAAAAAGGTACTTACCCAAAAATGTGACGATGACGTCACCCAAGAGCCATTGAGAGGTACATACCTCATTACAATCCAAAAACCATGTGATGTCATAATTGATGCTCTTCGGTTACGAGCGAACCATTTCCGTGAATTGGGATATTCGTACAGCCATTTACCTATTGTAAACTTACCTGCCTTACCAGATAATACCACAGAAGAAGCTGAACCTATAGACCTGCAAGATATCAACCTAGACGAAGTGCAGCACCTCAACTACCTTTTAAAAAAAGAATGTGAAAAGTGTTCCAAACGTAAGTGAAGTGAAAAGCCTTGGCATAGCCACAAGTGTTCTCTATTTAGTGTTATCGTCATGCTTGGCGTACCTCATTTGGAAAAAGTTTATACCACTTGTTCGAAAATTATGTAAAATCAATACTAATGTAAACGACCCTGAAAATGTGAACGCAAATCCAATTTTACTACATACTTAAATTAAATATAAGCTCGTTGCCTCTACTCACCCTTTTCAAGTATTGGAATTGCGTATTGTAGAGACAACATTAGTAATAAGTTAGAGTATAGCACATATAGTAACATAAATAGGATAAGGAAAATGTAGAAGCGAAGTTATATGGAAAATCCTTTTCCAATAACTTCGGGTCTGAGGGGGGGAAGGCGTTATGTTCCCGCGAACCTGCATAAGTTGCTGACCTAGCGTTTGCGCCTACGCAGGATCAGGCGACATCACGCCATGCCACCCAGAAATGCATAGTTGCGTCTGGGTTAGATTATAAGTTTTCTTTAAGGCTAATTGTAATAAGCAAAAGCAGTCTGAATAAACTCTTCGGCTCATCTAGACGTATTTAGTTTTAATTTAACTTTAAAATTAGTTTTTAAAAACAGTTTCTCGCGCTCCCGAAAGTTAACTACCTAGTCTTAGCCTCAGGATAATATTGTTGTTCATTTGCGCCGGTGTTGCCAATTAAAAAGTATTCGAATGTGTTGTAATAGGGAATATGCATGCATTTTTTTTATATTTTTAATTCACTTTTTACATGATTATAACACAACAAAAAATATAAATACTCTTGTAAATGTAGAAATTGATTTTTAAAATAATATCGATATAATTTGTCCAGTTTAAACGCCGCCATCTTTCCCGCGCCTGCATGACGTCACAGGCCACGACCTGTGTTTGTTTACTACAAGTGTTGCAGTTACTTTGTACCGATTTTTGAGTTGTGCTAGCTAATCAAACGATGGAGAACACGACTTTTCTCTCTAACACTACTAGCTCAGTACGAATATCGACACCGTTAGAGCAGAAAACATGTCATGTGACGTCACATTTGGTTTCCACAGATAATAATGCGTTTTGCAAACTTGAATTTCCCGCGCCTATTTTGCACTTTTTAAATTATATTTTTATAATTAATAACTAACTAAATAATAAAATCATTGTTTTGGCATAATGACGGGACATTAACCCTTAATTTGGCACGATAATATTTTGTTAAAATAATCCTAGAAACATGGATTATCAAAAAGATTTATTTTTATGCCAGAAAAATTAAGTAAAAAATCTCACACTCCTTCATATTAAAAAACATTGTTCATCACCGTGAACACTGCCAAGTGCCCGGACTATGACATAGTAATTGGATTGTTCATCATGATAAACATTGCCGAATAAGGGTAGTGGAATAAAATGAAAACCCATTGACATTTGCAAACAGTATTTATAATTTTAATTCAAAATAAACAAAGGTATTTTTCTAAGTGTACCATTTATTTTGCATGAAAATTGAGAAAACAATTACGTCCATTTTTTCCCGTCACAAAACACAATCTTATGTTGCACTTCAAACAAAGTTATTTACATCGCCCCATGTCTTCCTTTGTAGAAATATAGTGTCCAACATTGTCATACCGAATGGGACTTAAGGGCCTGGCTACTCTTGGTTTCTTTACACATGATTCTTCTGTTTTTTCCAAATCTTGCGCCTTACCTATCTTGAGCAGGCTTTCAAATATGTCATACCTAAATGCCTTCAATGCCATTGGCTTAACACCAGCGCAATCCTTTTTGTACAAAATCCAGGCATTGTTTATGCATATATCCAGTAATTGGCAGAATATTCCAATGTACCATCTCCTTGTTTTCAATGGGATTCGGTAAAGCGATATGAACATATCTGCTAAGTCTACCCCACCCATGTTTTTACTGTAATCCTTTACTATTTGAGGGCACTCTACTTCTACTTTTTGTTTTTGAACTTTGCAATACCTCTTAATTTTATGCAGCGGCTCTGCTCCAACAAAAGAGCTGATCAGAGTCACTGGTTTGTTGTCATTCCACCGTACCACTGCGAGATTGTTTTCCTCACAAACCACCTGTGCATGTGTCCCTCTAGGTTTCTTTTTCATAGATTTTTCATCCGGCAAATGTTGTTCAGCGCCACGGATTCTATTATTTCGAATGGTGCCCAGTGCGAAGACGCCGTAATTTTGTTTTAGCAAATAGAACAATTCGGGTGATGAAAAGAAATTATCACAAAAGACAACTGCTGGTTTTCTTTGGATGCTCTGGCATAAAGCAATGACAATTTGAGCACCAAATCCCAAAGAAGCTTCTTCATCTGTAAATTCGTGAAAACGGAATGTGTCCTCCCCTCCATAGAGAATGAAATCAAAAATCATTCCGTCTACTCCGGCTCTAACGTAATTTTTGAATCCCCACTTGTTGGGCTTGTCTTTCATATATTGTTTTCTATTACCGGCTTTTCTTCCTTTGTATGGAATCATCACTTCATCTACGCTAAATCTGTTGTCATTTTCTTCCTTCAAGCAATTTTGTCTTATTTGTTCTACTATGGGTCTAACTTTATAGAATCTATCAGCATCCTCTAAGCTGTTGTCGTTAAAATGGAGAAATCGCCTGATTTTCTGATATCGTTTTAATGACATTACATCAGCAATTTGGTTGAACCGAAACTTTTGGCTCCAATAGTCTAAATAGGAAGGCATTTTAACAATACCCATTAGTATTTGTATGCCTAAAAAGTCCTGCAATTCTCTGTCCGAAAGTTGTATAGATTTACCTGTAGTCTGGACAGAGTACAGGTTTGTCTGCTCAGTTATGCGTGTTATAATATATCTTGAGAAAAGTGAGTGTTGAGTGTAATTTCACAAAATAATCAATGGGAGACAGTTTGTCCGGATTTTCTAGCTCATTTTCAGTTCTAGGTGTCTCGTAATTTTCTTCAAATGTAACTTTATATCGGAAAACACTTTTTCCTTTTATATGCTAAGGACAACTTTTTTATTTTTTTCTGTTTCTTTGCTGGAGGTTGGGAATTTTGTTTTTTGGACCTAGTTTTTCTTTGCAGGCGAGTCTTAGATGTTGTTGGTGTTGGTGCTTCGGACGGTAGTGACGGTATTGAAGAAAGTGACGGAATATTATCATAACTAGGAACTTGAGGAGACAATGGAAATATATTTTGAAAAATGGGTGTCAGTCCGTTGCTTTCATATGGGTCCTGCTGGTTAAGATGTTGAGTATCATCAGCTTGAGGTTCATCTACGGTGTCATTATCGGAGTCGCTGAGTAGATGAAGGCGTTCAAGGCTCGAGTCAATGGAACGAGGCGGGGATGAAGCAATGCTGGAGAGGGTAGGCGTGGGGGGTATCTCATCGTCAGAATTGGTATTAGATTTTTCACTAGTATCAGAAGGTGCATATTCTTTTGGGACAAGCGCTAAGATTCTCGAAGCTCTTTTATGCGTATCAAGCTGCCAACAACCAAAACCAGCAATAAATAAAAAAGCAATAATATGCACGAAAGTAAAGAAAAAACAAAAACAAGAGCTTTTTGGCAATGTTTATTGGGATGAACAAACCAAATGAGCAGTACTCTGTTAGTAAGTTCGCAATGTTCACTGGGATAAATAAACAACTTTCTTCAGAAATAAAATGTCTTGTACACCCAATACGTGTTATAAAAACATGCAGTTATTACAAACATACATCTAACAACAGTTTGCAATACCAACAAAACCCCATTTATAAAAAAAAATGCAAAAAATAAATAAAATACCTTGACACAAAACGCCGGCGTACGTCTTGCCATGGACGTACTAATAGTAAGGACTAGAAATACCTACAAAAAAAAGGTGCATACCTACAACGCAAAACGTTACATAAGATGGCGGCCATTGTAAGGGTTGTCCCTATCAGGGTCATAGGTGTTACTATAACGAGTATCGATACTAGATATCAAGTATTACTAGAAATTAGGTATGTTTTACTAAATAACGTCAAATCGAAAAATGTTTTTGGAAACCGAGATCAAATTGAGAAAAAGCACAACTTTCATTTGTAAAGTCTAAAAAGTATAGCCAAAGCAAGATCCTATTAATATAATAAATGTGAGAGTCACGATGTTCGGATGCTTGTTCCTTAATCATGCTCTAACGTATGAACGGATTGGGCTGAAATTTGGAATGTAGATAGATTATAGTCTGGAAGAAAACATAGGCTACATTTCATCTCGCTGGAAAAACGGGAACGGGCGCTGCTAGTATATATATAAACGTTGTATAGCCTCGGAATAGTTTAATAGTGTTTTGTCTCTTTCGATCGTTTTAAAATATCAAATAAAAAGAAAACACTGTATAACTATTCAAGGCTTTACAACGTTTACTAAAAGGAATAAGTATGGGTAAATGAGTGGGTAAAGGAGTAAAAATGAAATAACAATATTTTTTCATAGATTTGTTGATATTTAAGTATAATGTTTGATTAGTACTCTACGTACAATATTATTTGTGTTTACAGATTTGCTTAGCTAATCAAGGGTTCTGATTTTTTTTTCATAACATTTATTTTGATAAAGTGTTTCTGTGTTGAGACGAATAAATGCACAAACAAAGCGAGTAAAAAAATATTTTAAAGTATTTTGTCAATGAGAGAGTTTCAGACGAGACAAAAGTAGTGAAAAGAATTGTCAAATGCAGTTTCCAATTTCACCAATAGATGACGCCAGTGATTCATTTTCTTAGAAAAACATCACAAATACAAACAGTGGTGCCACACTAGGTAAAATTTGGAACTATATTTGACAATTAAGTGCACTGTTTTTGTCTCGTCTGAAACTCTCTCATTATGCATTACTAAACTTAAGCAGTAAATGTTCAAGAAGCGATTATAGAACATTGGCGGCCATCTTTCTGATGTCTTAACTTCGCGTGTTCCCGCGACAGAACTCTAAGACCGGCAGCTTCGTATTCACACATCTATACCAGTCGTAGGTATATAGAAAAGATGGCTACGCAAATCGTGAAGGAGAGCATTTTTTGATAATTTGTCTATGTAGGTACTAGAGTCTGGCTAATGAAAGTAGATACTGGATTTTTTTTGCAAACTTTTTATATGAAAACACTAAAGTGTACCTACCATCTGATATTTACCCTACAAATTGGGGTATTTTAAGCAGAAAGTACTTAGGAACAATTAATTCCAAAAAGGCATTTTCAAAACAAACTTACTTTAAACATTTTATAAAATGAGTTTCAAAAATTCGTACGTGTGCTAAAATTGTATTCAGCGAAAATAAGTATCGTATGTACGTGTTGGGGATCATTTCAAGCAACACTAAGCCTTAAGTTGGTCTAATAAATAGCTTTATTAATTAGCTACACTATTTACTTGAGAAAAACTTGGCAAGATTATTTAAAGACATTAATTTTCGCTTATTTTCCGAAAGATTTGGTAAACTCAGAATCAGTGTATTGTATCCCTATCTCTGACACAACAAGATGACGTGTTGTTGATGTTTTGTTGTGGTTGACTTGCGTATAGTTTTGTTGTGATAAATCCGTGTTAATGCTTTATAAATGAATAAAACTATAAAGAGTGAAGTGCGAAAACTATTGTTTTGTATGATTTCGAAATATGAAGAGAAAAAGCTTGTGAAACAAGCCGTACTGCGAGAAAGACAGGATTGTTTACGTACTGTGACTGATTTTTTAGGTTAGTAGGGGAGAAGTGGCATGAAGGAGCCAGGTTTTGAAAGAGCCACTTGCGATATTTCGGTAGTTTACGAACGAATTTGGTAGGTTATTTTATTTTAAGTGGCAATACTGATTTCGCGTCACCCATAAACATTTGACAGTTCGCCGACGCCAACGACCGCCGGTACATCGAATCAAAGTTTTTGGCACTAGAAAGTAAGTATTTTGCTTCATTTAAGATGTTTTTTGATATTTTATTGTAAACAAATATAGTTACATGGATTGTAGATTGAGGTAGCGCATATATTTGGTCTTACAGCTGCGTAAGATATATACCGAAAAAGTTTTATATATGTTGTTAGTTTGAAGGTTATATATTTTTTAAAATAAGCTATGAAAGAGCCGGTGAATTTGTCTTAAAAGAGCCGGCTCTTTCATAACCAACTCTTTCATAGCCGTGCATTTAAATTTTGTAAATAATGTAAAAATATATTTCTTTTCGTGTACCTATTATAAAATTGTTGCTTCAGATATTGCAATATGGAGAAGCCTTGTCCAAAAAAAACGAAAAGACCCGAAAAATCGGTAATCGAAGAAGCAGTCGATGAAGTTTTGCAGAAAGGTCAGTCCATAAACAAAACTGCGATTGCCTTAAAAATATCTAGGGCTTACTTAGCTAAAATAGTTAAAAAGTAAAGGCTTCTGGTGAGTCATCTTATAAACACTGTCCTAATATAGGAAATAAGCGTATTTTCACAACAGACCAGGAGAACATGCTGGCGGATTACTTAAAGACTGCTTCAAAAATGTGCTATGGCCTAACAAGACATCAAACTAAGAAGCTGGCATTTGATTATGCCATGGCCAATGATATCTGCCCAGATAAATGGAAGGAAATTACAACTGCAGTGATGATTGGTTAAAAGGGTTTATGAGCAGACACAGAGATTTGGCTGTGAGAAAACCCGAAAGCACTTCTCTATCGCGTGCAACAAGTTTTAATAAACATAATGTAAATACATTTTTGAGAAACTAACCACTGCTTTACGCAAATACAATTTTCCTCCTCATGGTGGTTTTAACGCCGACGAAACAGGCTGCAGCACCGTCACCAATCCTCCTAAAGTCATAGCTGAAAAAGGTGTGAAACAAATTGGGCAAGTTACCTCAGCTGAACGAGGCACATTGGTGACAACTCTGTTCTTTATTAATGCAGCTGGTGGTTTTTACCGCCTGTTTTTGTGTTTCCTAGAGTAAACTACAAAGATATTATGTTAAATAATGGTCCGCCTGGAGCTTTAGGGTTGGGTCAAACTTCTGGATGGATGACTGAAGACTGTTTCGTTAAAGCGCTTGAACACTTTGTGATGCATGTTAAGCCATCAAAAGAGAATCCAGCATTGATATTAATGGATAATCACAGCTCTCATGTGAATCTCAGAGTGGTTGAATTTGCCAGAGAAACTCAATCATAATAGTTACATTCCCACCGCACTGCAGTCATAAACTGCAACCACTTGATGTCACAGTATATGGGCCTTTTAAAACTAGATACCGCATTGCCATGAATGAATGGATGTTATCGAACCCTGGTAAAACGGTGACTATATATCAAGTTGCGCTATTTGTAAAAGAAGCATATCTGTCAGCTTTTAGTCCTCAGAATATAACACAAGGATTTTTGAAAACAGGGATTTACCCTTAAATTCTAATATATTTAATGAGGAAGAATTTTGTCTTCATATGTGAGTGATAGACCTAATCCATCACAGTCAAAAGATGGTAATGAGATAAACTTGGAAAGGGAAAATATTGAAACTAACTTAAAATCAACACTTCCGCCTACTACAAAACCACTTGAAGCTTGCGAAGAAAGTAATGATGTTGTAACAGACCAGAATATCAGACCTTCCCATGTCATTTCTACACCTATGGTTGCGATTCCGAGTACTTCTAGGCAACAAATTATATCACTGGAAATGATAAGACCATTTTCTAAAGCAGGGCCAAGACAAAATACAACACGCAATAATAGAAAATGTCATCTGCCATCATAACTGACACTCCTGAAAAGGATAAATTAAATGAGAAAGAGGGTAATGCAAAGAAACCAAAGATTATCATTAAGAAAATGACTACAAAGCAGTCCATAAAAACCCTTAATAGAAAATCAAAAATAAATAAAGAAAATTCCGTAGTGGAAGATGACTCTGATTCGTCTGACTCTACCATATTGGCAGAAGTAAAGAAAAAGGTTGTTCGAAGCAAAAAAAACTCTGAGACAAATAATAGTGATGATTGCGTAGTTTGTCGTAAAACATATGAAAACAGTGATCAAGATTGGTTTCAGTGCAAAATTTGTTCTGGGTGGGCGCATGAATCCTGTGGCATTAAGGGAAATATAATTTCTTTTGCAAGACATGCTTCTAATTTTAAGGAAATTACGTTACCTAAAGTCTGAATCTTAAGCTTAAGCAAATCGATAGTTAAAATGTTGAATCTTGAAGTAAGTAAATTTTTTAAGTTCTTAAATATTTAACTAATAATTTGATGTTGATTTTGATTGGTGATATTATTTGTTATTTTGTCTATATTTCGAGATTTTTATTAATAAATAATAATACGTCACTAATAGTAATAAAGGTACGACTGAATAATATGTTAAGATTAAAGTGATTCTTAGAATGACTCAAAATAATTGATAGTATTAAAAAAATCTTAAAAAGTCATTAGTTTAAAAAAAAAATGTTAGAATTGTCTTTTTGTTATTTTATAATAAGGCAATAATTATCATTTTGCATAATTATTGCAATTACATTATATAATACAGATTGGCTCTTTCATAACATTTAATGGCTCTTTCAATACCTGAATGTTATGAAAGAGCCAAAAGACACATTTTTTTAAAATGAATATTTCACTGATTTCTGTGTACGCTTAAGGTTTTTTTTGTATGAAACTACCTACTATAATAAATAAATAATAAACAGAGAAAAAAAAATCATCGTTTCATTCATTAAAAGTTTTTTTTTCGCTCCGTTCAGTAAACTGGCTCTTTCATGCCACTTCTCCCCTACGGTCAAAATGTCTTGATATTTTTTTATTTTAAATAAGTACGTATTAGTTTTAGTTACTTTATATTAATTAATAATGTTTAAATAATTATATAATGTTATTGTTCTTTTACAGATAGTCTTGAGGATAATTCACGAACTGCTGAAGTGAAACAAGTAATTGAAAAGATCACAGATTTAGATCAAAAAGATATTTATGATGAAATCGCAGAACCAGTACTTAGAACAACTATCTTCACTCACCGGTAAGATTTCACTCAACGTTAGTCTTAGACTAGTTTTGTAATACATGTGCATTTTCTATTATTTTTTATGATACTCACGATTATTGATGTTTTATTTTATTCTTTTTACAGATGTAAGTGTTATTACATTGAAGAGAATTAAAAAAGAAGGTGCGGTGAACGACGGCGTCTGGAGGACTCCGGTTAAAAAACGACCTCACCCTTCAAAAGTGTCGAACTTAGATAGTTTCATCATCAATTTAAGAGACAGCAGCGACTCCAGTGATTGTGACGATTCACTCCATGTTGAATTTTTAGATTCAGATTTTGATTATAGTGATTAAAAACAGTATAACAATATATGGTGTTGTTTTCTTTGATACATACTCACATAGATTTACAAATATTTAAACTCAATATTTTGATACCATGATAGTATTTGATAGCCTGTTTGTTCCTTTAATACGCCACAATGGAGTGACGTATCCGTGTGATAATAAAGAGTTAACAAGTGATATAAGCTACTTTAATCTCGTCATAACGCGGACAAAATTGCAAGCATCCACTAGTAAAATAAAAATTAATGGCAACGTATCAAAGGGAGTTGTTCCAACTTTCCTTTTTACTTTAGGGCTGCCATGCTGATATTTTTTAAATTTGCCGCGCTTTTTCAGTATCAACTTTCATTAGCCAGACTCTACTATGTACAAAAGCAGTTATTTCCTATTCATTTCTGAACAATATAAGTTTGTTTAAAAACTGTCTCTGTGACAGTCTGTTCTCCGACCGGCTTGTCACAGTCGGTTCTCCGACCGTGATATATAAACCTCATATCTATAAAGGTCTTAATTACTGATTTAATTAGGAGTAACTTGTGGTTACTGTTATGCTCCGAGTCACAATCAGCACGAAAAACATTCTTTAAATCATATAGCTCACACATGAATTTAAAAATGTACATGTAATATAGCTCCGGTTTCATTTTCTCTTCCAAGTGTGTTTTAATTATTTTTTCGGTCTTTTTTATTATGTCTATGACACTTGAAGAAGCATATTTTAGTCCTCCTCTTGATTTTATGTAAATCAGCGTTTTGACGTTTTCCTCTCCAAGCAATAACGACACACAGGCATCACATTTGATTGTACGCATTAGTTTTTTTGCAACGAATCCAGATATATATTCCAAGACCCCCTCTGTGTACGCATCAGCGTCTGTATTAAAAATGCTTTCCATATATGCATCATACAATTCACTATGATCCTCTGTGATCTCTACAAAACTGTTCTTGTCAGTTAGCTCGTTTATAGCCAGAACGGGATTTTTACTAGAGCAAGTCAAAATATTGACTTGTTCCAGTGGTGTGCAATTTCCAACGCCACCATCCCTGATCTCAGCTCTCACAAGCAGCTTTTTATAAGCCGCACGAAATTGAATGGCATTAGGGTTGTTATTAAAACCCCCTCTTGCTCTCACAGCCGCGAAGAAGAGCTCAATATGATCTTGGCTTATCTTGTAGAGTGGAATGTATTTCAGCATTTTTGACTCTTCCACCAAGTAACTGTACAGTGCCAATGCGCTCGTCATGTTTATTATCAACCCAATAAAACCTGTTTTTCTACGGGAATTGATCACAAGTTCACCTGAAGGTAATTTTAAGCTTGTTAGGTAATTAGTCGCACTTTCAAATAGAGCTGATATAAAACCAATATTGGCAGGACACATCGCTTTTTTAAATCCTGGTGGGCGGATAGAATGGCTGTTCAACACATCAAACACGTCATTCATCAGATTTATAAAATTGACAGTGCCACTACATTCGTCAAATTGTTTCAATTTTGATTCACTGCGGCAATATTCTAGGGCATCTGCTACCGAGTTACTGAACAATTGTGTCGCCAGCTTTACTTTCATCTTTTGTTTCTGGTAGAACACATGCTGCTTTTTAATTTTATTTGCAAGATGTAGGCCCTGTTTTTCTTGAAGTTTTAGCAATTCTTCCAAAAATTTAAAATCTACCTTTCGCCCAAATGAATCGATAAATACTTTTAATTCGCCAAATGCATTTCTAATTAATTTGATTGCATGGCACGGATCGATAAAAGCGTGGATGCGCGTGTTACCGCTCTCAAAACTAGTAACGTCCTGTTGTCTTAAAATATCGCAGCCAAGAGAAGCGAACATGCTGAAATTTGCGGCAGGTCCATCGCAAGTAATGCTAACAACTTTTACACCCACGTCTTCGCACAATTTTAGATCTGTGCCCACGATAATACTTTTTTGCTCGCCTGTGAGGGATGTTATTAAAAAATAACCTATAGGTATTTTCCATGTGCCGTTGATAGAAGTTAACAGGACTACTAGGGCTTGACTGGCTTCTTCAACACTGTCATTATCTAGGTTGTGGCCATAATCAACTCGGCCATAATATTTTTGAGCTCTTGGAGACCAAGTCAGAGACTTTCTTATGGCCATTTCGTCAAAAACCAAGGAGCATATCACAGGTTGTGCACTTTCCTGCACTTTAATTTTTAAAGTTTCGAATGCTTCTTTTGTGAAACCCGGTTCACAATTTACATGTTCGTACCATTTGCACAAAGTTCTTGTATGAGGTAAGCATGTATTGTAAGTTCGCCTTACATAGTTATAGGCATTCGGGGATAAAAAAATGCAGCGTTAATGCGAACTTTCTGATTTCTTCTGAGTACTTAATTGGTAAAGGTAAACCTTTGGACTTATTAATTTGTCTTTTTAAGAAATCTTTTGGTCCCGCCAATTCTTCTATTACAACGGCCTGTTCAACGTTGATACAGTTTTTTCTTCGAAGGTCTTCTATGATTGCTTTTAAATCGGCAATTTTTTTTGTTTTTTTTCGAATCCTTTCGTTTAGGCGTTTAATTTTTTTCTGTTGTTTGACACATTTGTCTTTCAAAGCTTTAATTTTTTCAGTTTCGACAACCTGAAAAAAAGATAACTATTTCAATCAGCAAGCTATGTCAAAAATGCTAAGTAACATAACAGACAATCGTTACTTAGCGGGATGATATTTAGGTTCAAATGTGGCCGAGCAGGTATGTGGACGAGCGGGTGTTTGGTAATCAGAATGTATGAATAGATTTATAGAATTTATGGCGACAGACGAAGTACTAGATAAAAGAATATAATAAAAAAACGATATATTTTAGCACGCAGATCAAGTAACATGCGGATGTGCGGAGTGGAACTGGCGAGTATTTGAAGAAAGAATACCCAGTTACGATCCAAACAAAATGTACAAACACACCTCAGTTTTTTTTTTTGTTATTTTAAGTAGAAATGAGACGGATATCTGGTAACTATCCTTCCTATCTGGCCATGTTTTCACTATCCGGCCGGAAACTGGATAGTAATTCAGTATCCGGCCGGATTTCAGGCAGCTAAAAGTTAAAAAAAGCTCATGGTTATACCAACAAACATTTGAACATGACACAATAAACATTCCGCCTACTTGTTATCGTCACTGTTTAACTCATTGGGTGCCTTCGACACAACTGTTGTGATCTTGCTAGTTTCAATCGCCATGCCGCGAACACAACTGTCGTGTTCTCTGTTTTTCATGAAAATACGAAAAAATTGAGTTTTATTCCGAGCCAAAATCGCAGTGCATAAATGTTATGACTGGTGCTATAGATTTTTGATGCGGCCCGCGGAATCTGACAATTTTTTTGTACTAAAAAAAGATTCCTTATGCAATGCCGCGGCCACAACAGTTGTGTTCAAGCACTAAATTTCTCAACCTTTTGTGTTGGAAATGTTTGTATGTATGTACTTTTAATTCTTATCAATCGTAAAAAAGTCAAATGAAAGATATATAACCTAAGTATTAGTAGGTACCTTTTTTGTCGTTCTAAATATTAGCTCAAAAGTCACCATTTCTATCGTGTCCGCATCTTAAGATGTTCAAAGTGAAAATTCATCAAAACCGTTATTTTTGTGAATATCTCGGTTCTTATTGTACAAATAATGTTTGTATTTGTAGTACAAGTTGTAAAGTATTAAATTCTCTACAACTTTTGTCTGTGAAAATGCATGAAAGTTTTGTTATTCCATTTTTTTAGAGCCTCACTTTCAAAACTTCAATCAATGACGGCGAACGAACAAATAATTTGTGACACGGCAGCCGTGTCTCCCGCCATGTGTTAATATTATTGCCGTTTTAGGGTTCCGTACTCAACGGGACCCTATTACTGACACTTGGCCGTCCGTCCGTCTGTCACCAGGCTGTATCTCAAGAACGGCTATAACTAGACTGTTGAAATATTCACAGATGATGTATTTCTATTGCTGCTATAACAACAAATACCAAAGATGAAATAAAATAAATATTTAAAGGGGGGCTACCAAACAATAAACATGATTTTGAAATAACAACCTTTAGTCGTATACTACTAGCGCCATCTAGTTAGTGTCGCCAATAGCAACTATACTATAAAATATACTATATTAGCGCCATCTAGTATGATGGCACCGGTATAGTATCTAACTAGATTGCGCTAGTATCTAGTATCGTATAAAATCAAAAATAAAATAATTTATTTCGAACCTGGACGTCTACTCTCTTTCTATGATCTACTTGTGGAGCTTACGTCAGATCGCCAATAAATTGCTCCCTTTCCGGCACATATTTTGCCTTTCTTAAAAGTAAAATCAGGAATAAGTAAAAGTAACATTACAAATGACCACAAGTTTGAGAATCTCTGATCGAATTGAGAAAATTGCTTATCGGGAAATCTGTAGCCTGCCCTATTATAAAAATTAAAAACACTAATTTATCTGAAAGACTACGTTCTCTTCGGCAATGAGGGACTTTCAGACGAGACAAAAATAGTTCCAACAGACACACTAGATGGCGATTGTGTTTCAGCACATTTATCTGTCTCTGCCAGAGACTCTCAATGGTGTGATCCCTTTGGAGACCCTACCCGTTTTCAGGGAAAAAGTATAGTATAAAAAGGGTTCTTTTTTATTTTAAAATATTGGGAATCGTAATACGTTTAAGACTAAATTAATAATGTACTTTATTAGTTACTAATCACAATCGACGTTCAGTACAAATCTTACGAAGTCCCGACGCAAACACCAACCAAACAAAAGTAAAAGGAGGATTTAAAATATTAATAGCAACACTGATCCATTCTCAAACTCAAAAAAAAAACTCTAGGTTTTGCGGCTGAAGGACTTGTATCCATGGCCAAGAATAAATTAAAAAATACTCAAACTCAAATAGTGATGCGCATAGTTCATAACTGAGATCGGTCAATTTAGTTCGCCGCTCGTAAACGAACTAGGTCGTTATCATTTATGAAATTTCAGTTAGAATAAGATTCGAGATCTTAATTTGCGCCGAATGTGTGAAATTTATACCAATTCAGAGAAGTTTTTTATTTATATTAATTTAATATTAAGTATTAAAGACGCTGTAATTAAGTTTTTTTATTTTAAATTGTTGAAAACACTGCTCACAAGGAAAAAAAAACGTACTTAAATCTTTTTACTTCGATTTCAAGTTGGACTACACGAGTAGTCCGCGCGACCATTCTTGTCTAATTCAGATGCGTGACCACTGCAGGGTTAATGTAATAAGCACATAACATAACTCACTGATAATAATCATAACTAGAATTTATAACCTTAACCCTTTCACCGAACTTGTTTGGCTCAGGTCTACTAGCAAAATTCATCGCTTCTAATGGTGAATCACTATGCATAACTAAACATGAAACGTCCAAGCGCCTTCTATCGCCGTTTTATTTGGCCATTTTGTTGTTTCTTCGGAAAACGACCCACGAAATGTTAAAGTAAATTGCACATATTAAAATATTCTGACTAAGTACCTACATACTTACATTTCAAAATATGATGTTCAATCTAAATATATCAAAGTCGTAGAACAATCATCTTAATACCTTACATTTACGTGCACGTTAACTTACGTGATATTTGTGTATTTAACATAATACGAATTTAGTAAGTATCAAGGGTTCGAACAAAGTTTACACACTATCTGCAATGAGTCGAAGTCTAATTATTATTTCTACTGAATTAGAAGTAACCATCGGAGAGAACTAGTTCGAACAGATCTCTAAGCTAAATTCTGCGGTCATAATGACATCACTATGTAAAACGCTTTTGACAACTAATCGAAAAACCTACAGGCGCCATCTATCGTCGTTTCATTGAACCATGTTATTTTGTCTCGTCTGAAAGTCCCTCGCAATACTAGTAAAACTAACAAATAATCAAAGATTGAGCCGAAATTTGCATATAAATGATTTCACCTATCAGCAGTGCCGATGGCCACAACAATTGTGTCCATTCAATTTTCATATGCAGTGCCTTGAACACAAATGTTGTGTCCTCGGTTTGATGTAGGCGGCATGGCTAAGAGTCTCTGTAAAATAGTGCCGGCATTGAATGAGTTAACACATACGATGCCTTCGACACAACTGTTGTGATCTTGCTAATTTCAATCGCCATGCCTTGAACACAACTGTTGTGTTCTCGGTTTTTCATAAAAATGTGAAAATATTGAGTTTTTTGTCCTAGCCAAAATCAGAATCATATCAAATCAAAAGCAGTGCCGGTGGTTTTACCTGCTGCGTCCACTCAATTTCTTATACAGCGCCTTGAATGCATATGGTTCGCTCTCGATTTGTTGTAGGCGGCATGGCTGAGAGTCACAGTGAAATCGTGCCGGCACTGAATGAGTTAAATCAAAATATTTCCAAATTGGTGATCGTTGTTTTGATGATGACATTTCTTTTCAATTCAAAGTTTGCCGAATATTCGGTATCTGGTATCTGGACAAACCACTATCTCTAATTTTAAGTAGGTATGTCAATTATTATAAATAAAAATATGTTTCTGGAAATTGATTTAATCGATTACGATAGCTAAACAGCTTCTAAGTACCTAGGTAATAATACCTATAGCTATAATCTATCTGCAGAGATTTGTACCTTTACCATGAGTTGCTATCGAAAACTTCCTTTAGTCGATAGAGTCGAGCATCTAATAAAATACAATTAATACAATACCAAACAAGCTATATACCTACCTATAATACTCAACTAAGACAATTTACCTACGTAGTAAAAATAGTTAATGAAAATATCTAATAATTGATGTAAGTACATAAAATAACAACAAAAAAAACTGAGATGTTACGTTTGCACCGGGCTTGGGTCCCAAATGAATTAATATATAATGACCATTCTTCTTTTCGAATAGAATAATTCCTATATTGTGTGGCAGTTGTAAGTAGATACATACCTCTATGTGCACTGTTTCCACAATTTGTTGCGGTAACTGCAAGGAAGCCACCAGTGGATGCACAAGAAACATCAAGATTTTGTGTTTCACACAAAACTGAGGACTTTTGCTGTTGTTTTTTGTCGAGTGCCTGAAATAAATAGATGCATACTAATATTGTGCCGTGACTGCCCTCGTGGCCTAGTGGGTAGTAACTCTGCCTGCGAAGCCGAGGGTCGTGGGTTCGATTCCCCACCCAGGGCAAACATTTGTGTGATGAATTCAAATGTTTGCACTGTGTCTGGGTGTTTCTATCTATAATAAGTATGTATTTAAAATTATATAAGTATATATGTCAGCTATCTGGCCACCATAGCACAAGCATTGCTTAGTTTGGGGTCAGATGGTGTTGTGTGTGAATGTCCACCAATATTTATTTATTGTGATAAACAATATGTTTTCTATTACGTATTTTTTTTAATTATTTAAGGGCAAAAAGCCATGAATAATCATTACATTTCATACTTACCAAAAATAATGTGGAACAGAGTTATCATGTAATCTCATCACATCAAGAGTTCTATTGAAACAGCTTTCTTTAAAGTGAAGTGAGCAGAGGAACCATTCTTTAAGTCGAGGATTAATATTTTCTTCACCAATAGCATCTAACCATTCTTTCTTCAATTTTTCATTTCTAGGAAATCTATAAATAAGGGCAGTTATTATTATTTACGTTTAGATAAATCACCCCAGTTACAGCTGCTAATATGTATTAAGGGTCAACATTTCGCTCATGGCACGAAATTTTAATTCAAAACAGTTATAATTGTTTTAGCGATACCGATATTGTTTCAACATACGCACGCAATAGTTTTAGATATACTATTACGTTAACGGTACAACACTATTCCACTATGTAATCAAAAACAAATGAAATACTAAAAATAATGGTCTGTTTTACGGAAATGAACCCAAATCTCAATACTTTACTTGTGAATTCATGATCGAGAAACGATTTTCTCATGAGATGTGTAAGATTTTGAGTACTTTTATTAGAAAACTGGATACTAACCTGTGCAACGACAATTGAGGTTGATTTTTACCTTTCCTTGCCCCACAGTTCACAATACAACACTTAGTCATATTGAATTGGTGTTTTTCACCAGTCACACGCAGTTTTAAAAGTTATATCTTCGTAAATTTCTCGAAAATCACAATATTTCACAAAGTAAACAACCATCTGACATTTAAACTACCACGAAACTCGCCACATAAAATGGCCGATTATGGCACTTACCTACAACTGTCTCTACGTCACATCAAAATGTTGCCAAAATGAGCAACAACATAAATATTGTTGTCTCTTTTATCAAATATAATTATTTCATTAGAAAGAATGAGACATAACGATGTTTCACATTCTGTACCCTTGTTTCACTCATATTAGTATAGGCAAATGTAGGTATAGAATAACGCGGCATCTCCTTGTGTTTCTGATCTCAATGTTATTATGATTGGTAAAATAGTTTATAATCTGTTTCATTTTAGATGCTAAACAGCACTGAACCTGAAGCAAGGCCATCTACAAAGCAGACAGCCGCTGCTAGTAGAAAACGCATCATTTTGAATACTGGCAGTGGTTACTACAACTGAAAATGATGCAGGTCCATCCGCAAAACAAATGACAATGCGACCGCTGACATAAAGCAAGTGACTACTAGAATGCGTCAAAAAAATATGAGGTTGGTATACTGAAGCACTTTAAAAATAAAACACTAATCAGGAAAAATAACAATGTAATTGTGTTAGGGCCAAAACACATAACCGCGTTGCGGCGCCGCGCCGCTAAAATCGGCGGTTTGCGTTGCGGCGTTGCGGCGTCGCGAAAAAGAGCATTTTATTGTCTTAATGGTAGGGTATCCAGTTACTCGTGATTTTTTATTGTGGATAGACGTGTCTCTGCCATGGACAATCGTGAAAAACTTATTGCTTATTTGTTATTAAAAAGACATTACTCTGTTTTAAATAAACGACAAAGAAGATACTGGATACATCCATTTAATAAGGCTATGAATCCCGATGGCGAGTACTTTTCTCGAAAATATAAAGCATTAAAGATAGACGAAAATAAATTTTTCGCCTACTTTAGAATGAGTATGTCATCATTTGAAGAGCTACTACGTGAGTTATCAAAATATATACATAAAAAAAATATTAAAGGAAAGAAACCTCTTACTACTTTGGAAATGTTGGGCTTGACTGTAAGGTAAAGTAAAACAAATACATTTTTATTGATAGTTTTTATTGATTAATTACTTACTTTAAGAATACTTTAATTAGTCTTTCAAAAATACAATGTTCAAGAAAAATCAAACTCTTCGTCTTGTGTACCATAGGAAGTACTTGTCGTTCCCTCCAGTGTAAATGGTGAATTTATTGGACGTTGTTGGTTTGATGGCTCGGAATGTATTTGTGAGGATGAGGCAGACCTCTGTTCAGTACTGGGACATCCAGGAGTAGAAGTGTGGTAGCCACTCTGAAAAGTATTATCGTATCTCTGAGTTGAATATCCTTGATTATAGCCCTGATGTTGATAATCTTGATTATAGCCGTGAGGTGTACATTGCTGATTTGAAGGCTGAAGAATGTCTGTTAGTATTTGAAGCACTCGACTTTGAAATATCAATGTTTGATTATCATTCAAAGCTTGAAGAGATGGTAAAATCCCCTTAAAAAAATGGAAATGTCTACTCTCCGGTGTTTTTAATATTTTCAAAATATTTTCTTCAAAGCCATCCTTCTCAGCCGCCTTTCGTTTTCGTGATTGACTTTGATAACGAGGCAATGCTGTTATTTCAGTTTGGTTCTCACTATCTTCTTCCACTACATTTATACTGGAATCAGTTGCATTTTGTGAAACTTTTTTCAAAAACTGTAATTGTTTATTCAAGTGATATTCTTTTATTTTTGAAGCTCCAGCTCCAGACCGATTGGCATCTTTTAGTTTTTTTTTGATATTTAGAAAAATTATCTTTTATGGCCTTCCACTTCTTAACTAGTTCATTACCTGAATCAGAAAAAAAACACAAATGAAAAATTGAAATAAATATAAAAATACCCTAGATTACATTTAAACTACAAAGTTTTAAATTATTAACCTTATGTGGCCCTTAACAAATGTATAAAAAGCTTTAAAATTATGTACACAAACTGAAAACATGAACAGCTTGTTCCTGATTTGGTAAATAAAATCTGTCCGTATCAATCACCCGTAACAATTTGCGTACCTACCTATATAATTTTATAACACCTTGTATAATTATACCTACATTTTTATTATTTTATTACATGTCTACTAGTTGTTATTTCATTTCAGATTTCTAGCAACCGGCAGTGATTTCAAAACCATGCATACGAATTACTACCGAGGAGCAAGTACAATAGCAAAAATTGTGAGGACAGTTTGTCGTGCCATATGGAAACATCTATTAAGTCAAAACATACCTCCTATAACAAGACAGCTTTTAGAAGATGTCGCTATTGACTTTGACAAAAACGCGAATTTTCCTAACTGCATAGGAGCTCTCGATGGTAAACATGCCCGTATTTGGTGTCCTGCGCACAGTGGATCACTATTTTACAATTATAAGAGCTATAATTCAATAGTTTTATTAGCTTTTGTGGATTCTACATATAGATTCATTTTTGTCGATATAGGAGCGTATGGAAAGGAAAATGACTCCACCGTTTTCCAGAACTCTAAACTTTATGATTTGATTATGAAACATAAATTACCTATTCCAGCACCAAAGCCTTTACCAGGTAATCAAAATGCAACTCCATTTGTTTTTGTGGGAGATGAAGCATTCTCAATTTCAAATAACGTTATGCGCCCTTACTCAGGAAAGCATTTGTCGGTACAACAACGAATTTTCAATTATCGGTTGAGTCGTGCCCGAAGATATGTTGAGTGCGCTTTCGGCATCCTAGCCAATAAATGGCGCATATTACATCGAGCTATGAATGTGCAATATGAATTTGCGACAGACATTATTAAGGCATGTTGTGTACTACATAACTTTGTTTTGAATCGAGATGGAGTACAAGCGTCTGATGACATTATCTTTGATGATTCTGATCTTCAAATATTAGAACCGCTGACAACTAATGAACTTAGTATGAGCCCACATCTAACACGAAATATTTTTTGTGATTACTTTTCTAGTGATGTTGGTGCCCTTAGTTGGCAATTAACAAAAATATGAATTTGACATAAAAATTATTTAGTCTATGTCAATCTGACATGTTGTAAACTGCAAATAAACAATTAAAATAGCAATTTAGAATTTAATTTATTGTTTTGTATACCTTTTAGGATAAGAGCGCCATATACATACAAACTATTTATTACACTCAGGAACTATGCCTTAAAAATGAAGAAAATGGCGACGCTGTCTGTTATTTGTTTCTCGCTCACACACGCATAAGTGTGAGCATGAAGCAAATAACAACACCGCCATGTTCTGTCCCTTTCCTTAATAACTTATTTCAAAAGAAAAGACTACACAACTTACCCAGTTTTGATTTTTCGATAGCGTCTTTTTCGTTGTAATTTTCATAAATGATTTCGCAAATGGTTTTCCATGCTTCTTGTTTTATAAATTTGTCTCTTTGTAGGAGCACGTACGTGTACGTGCCAGATATAGTTGTAGGAGCACGTACGGTACGTGACTGATGTAGTACATAAGTGGAGGACAGCGGAGAGCGAAGAGTATCTCGCCCCGCGTCACTTGTACAGAAGATCAATATAACCAGCAGTTTATACAGTGACGTGGTTTCATTTCCATCTCCAGTACCAGCAACACCTACAGTGGTGAACCCGACGTGATCTGTTCCCGACGTGATTCGAACTCGTGATCTCCTGTTCCCGACGTGATCTGTTCCCGACGTGATTCGAACTCGTGATCTCCTGTTCCCGACGTGATCTACAGAGGGTCTACAGTGGTGACCCCAAACAGAAATTGAACAGAAAATTGAACAGTGAAGATTCAGAACAAATTTTTTGGTGTTGCTGCGTAATTTTTGTATACTTCCAACAATGTTTCCGCAAACGACGTCAGTAAGTGGGCAAGCGGGTCAGCAAGGCAAGAATGATGAGCGGACACATTCCGATGATTTGACCCTGGCCGCTATAGGTGTGTCAACGAGACTTCCTGATTTTTGGGTTGACATGCCGCGGTTATGGTTTGCCCAGTTTGAATCAGTAATGACACCGCGGAAACAGGGAGATGAGACGAAATTTCACATGGTGATCTCGAAATTGGGCAGAGACTCGATTCAGCAGGTGAGTGACCTGGTGACAACGCCGCCGGAGAACAATAAGTATACGGCGCTGAAGGACCGGCTGCTGCAAGTTTACGAGGAGAGTGCTGAGCGACAGTTCCAGAAGCTCGTGTCAGAGTTAGAACTGGGGTCGCAGAAGCCTACGCAGCTGCTCCGGCGTATGAGAGAGTTGGGACGACCAGCGCAGGTTTCGGAGCAGACGTTAAAGAGCTTGTGGCTATCCAGGATGCCAGCCTCCGTCAGAACAGTCATTGCGGTGTGTCAAGACCAGGCGCTGGACAGTTTGGCAAGTATAGCTGACAAGATCGTAGAGAACACCACCGCCTACGACATTGCTGCTGTGTCCGGGAGCGTCGAGCAGGTACCGCATTTACCTCTTACGGAGCTAGTCGACCAGATGGCGAAACTCGCTTTAGAAGTGGCCTCATTACGCACCGAGGTTCAAGGTCGAGAGCGCGGGAGAAGCAGGAGCCGGCAGAGATGGAGCGGAAACAGGTCTGGTTCGCGGAAGAGATGAGCACCAGGTGATCCAGGTTGGCTGTGCAGGTTCCATTTCCGGTTCAAGGAAAATGCTACGAGTTGTGAGCAGCCTTGTGCGTGGAGCAGGAAGCAAGCGGAAAACTAGGAGCGGTATGTTCGAATACGGTGGACGAATGTACGACAGGTCAGGTTGCGAAGAATCACCGTTTGTTAGTTAAAGATAATTCCTCTAAGTTAACATTTTTTGATAGACACCGGAGCTAATATTTCGGTCATCCCAAAAAATTGTGTGAAAAGGCGGATGACAGAGACATGCGATTTTAAATTGTACGCGGCTAACGATAGCGAAATAAGGACGTACGGTATTTGTTACTTGGATATAAGTTTTGGGCTAAGGAGAGTTTTCAAATGGCCATTTATTGTGTGCGACGTTAAACAGCCGATAATTGGAGCCGATTTTTTGAGGAGTTTTAAGCTTACGGTAGATTTATATAATAATAGGTTGGTAGATTTAGAAACAAAAATGTATGCTTGTGGATCTAAAAGTATAAGTTGTGAAAGTGCGGTAAGGTGCATTAGTAGTAATCACCCATACGCAGACTTACTGGAAGAATTTCAGGAAATCACGCGGCCGCCTACTTTTAAGGACATTCCAGAGCATTCAGTGTACCATCATATCGAAACTACAGGCCCACCGGTTCACGCGCAGGCAAGACGATTGCCGCCCCACAGGTATGATAAGGTCAAGAAAGAGTTCGAGTTAATGCAAGAATTAGGGATATGTAGAGCGTCAAAAAGTGCATGGGCATCCCCGTTACATGTGGTTGCTAAGAAGGATGGAGGTATTCGTCCTTGCGGTGACTATAGGATGCTTAATGCGATAACAAAGCCTGACCGATATCCAATTCCTAGAGTGCAGGACTTCACGTACGGTTTGCATGGCATGACAGTGTTTTCAAAAATTGATATCTGTAGAGCCTATCATTTTTTAAAGGTTAAACCAGAAGATATAGAAAAAACAGCAATTATTACGCCGTTTGGTCTTTTCGAATTTCCAAGATTGACATTTGGGTTACGCAATGCAGCGCAGACGTTTCAAAGATTTATAAACACGAAAGTTTTAGCTGGCATTGAAAAGATAAATAATGGTGTCAATGACAGCGTCAGTAATGCTGAGCAATCAGTTTTGTTTGGATACTTAGATGACATAATAATTGGCTCAAAAAATGCAACCTGGCATAAAAAGCATTTGCGTATGTTATTTGAGCGGTTGCAGAAATATAGAATGGCAATTAATATAGGAAAATGTGTGTTTGAGAAAAGTAAAATAGATTTTTTTAGGTTACGAGGTCTCGGTAAAGGGAATAAGTCCTTTACCTGATAAAGTCAAGGTTATTCAGGACTATCCAAAACCGGAGACGGTAGAGCAGTTACGCAGGTTTTTGGGTATGTTAAATTTTTATAGAACGCACATACCAAACGCTGCGCAAGTGCAAGGAATTTTGGATAGATATTTGCATGGCGTAAAGAAGAAGGATAAGAGTAGAATAGTATGGACTGAAGAGGCAATTAGAGCATTTGAAAGGTGTAAGGAAAACTTACAAAATGCTGCCACGTTATCGTACCCGAGTCCAGGGGCAGAGTTAGCTCTTATGACAGACGCGTCAGACTTTAGTATAGGCGCGGTGTTGCAACAGAAGAAAAATGGAGTATGGAGACCACTAGGTTATTTTTCAAAGAAGCTCACGGAATCCCAGAAAAGGTACTGTACATACGACAAGGAACTTTTGGCGATTTATTCGGGTATTATTTATTTTCGAGATTGGATTGATGGTAGAGATTTTGCGGTTTATACAGACCACAAACCGCTCACATATGCGTTTTCAAACATAGGATCGAATAAGGAATTACCGAGACGTGCCCGACAGTTATTGTTTATTAGTGAATTTACAAGTGACATACGTCACGTAATTGGAGCACATAACGCCGTCGCTGATGCGTTATCACGTATAGAATCGATCACAGTTACATCCGCGTTGCAATATACGGAAATTGCAAAAGAGCAAGCGACGGACGCAGAGTTGGCGAATTTATTAAGATCAGGGTCGAACAGCAACATACAATTGAAACGCATGAGTTTAGATGATACAGATGAACAGATTTATTGTGAGACTTCTGGTAAACACGTTAGACCTTACATTCCAGGGCTATACAGAAAAGCTATATTTGAAAAGTTTCACGGATTGGCGCATCCGGGAGTTAGGGCGTCACGTGCTTTGCTGTGTAAAAAGTTTTTGGCCAGGAATGAATAAAGACGTAGGTAAGTGGGTCAAGACGTGTATTCGTTGTCAGAAGAGTAAGATAGTCCGACATACGGTATCTAGACTAGGCAGTTTCGAGGAAGGAGACCGTTTTGAACATTTACATGTAGATTTAATAGGACCACTACCCGTGACGGAACAAGGTTATCGGTACTGCGTGACGATGATAGATCGGCGCACGAGATGGATAGAGATTTGTCCGGTAGGGAATATGACAGCAGGAACGGTCGCAGAGGCGGTTTATGAGACTTGGATTTGTCGGTTCGGTTGCCCCAAGAAGATCACGACGGATCAAGGGAGGCAATTCGAAAGTGAATTATTTACAGATCTCATGAAAATTCTAGGTATACAGAAGACGCGAACTACCCGTATCACCCTCAATGCAATGGTAAAGTCGAAAGATGGCATAGGTCATTAAAACTGCATTGATGGCTAGATTAGATAACAACCAAGACTGGCTAAGGGAATTGCCTACTGTTATGTTAGGGTTGAGAGCTGCGTGTCAAGTGGATAACGATTTCACAAGCGCAGCGGAATTCACGTTAGGTCATTGTTTGCGTTTGCCTGGAGAGTTTTGTGGTGATAATAGCATTAAAATAAGCGATCCACCAGCATACATAATGAGATTAAGAGACACCTTGGATAAGATTAGACCTAAGGATAGAAAATTAAGAACTGGTAAAAATATATTTGTACATGCGGATCTGAGTTCTTGTTCGCACGTATTTTTGAGAATCGACGCGGTTAGAAGACCGCTCTTTCCTCCATATTCAGGGCCATATAAAGTCATATCGCGAAAAGGAAAAGTTTTCCAAATTTTGATTAACGATAGAATTAGTACTGTGTCAATAGATCGTTTAAAACCGGCATACATTTTAGACGACGACGCTAACACCGATGTTCAGAACGAAAAATCAGACTCGCATAGTGTAGTTAATGTGCGCACACCTAAAGTAACACGATCTGGCAGAATTGTAAAAAATGCCAGTTTGCTTTAAGCTATAAGTCAGCAGGTCAAGCTAGAACGCTGAGTGAGCAAAACGGTTCGAAGTCATTGTGCCAAGGTTAGCGAAGAAACGTATGTTCATGTGACAGGTTTATCGTAATTGTATAATGTAAACAAGTTGTGATTTTATAATGTTTTTTTGGATTGTTGTAATTATGTTTTTCTTTTTTTTTTAAGAAGGGGGTGTATGTAGGAGCACGTACGTGTACGTGCCAGATATAGTTGTAGGAGCACGTACGGTACGTGACTGATGTAGTACATAAGTGGAGGACAGCGGAGAGCGAAGAGTCTCTCGCCCCGCGTCACTTGTACAGAAGATCAATATAACCAGCAGTTTATACAGTGACGTGGTTTCATTTCCATCTCCAGTACCAGCAACACCTACAATAAGTTTCTTCACTGGTATCCCATAAACAAGGACGTTCCCGAATCAACGATATAAATAAATCGATGTCAAAGTCAGACATTATAATTTTAAAACTGCTTCCGGGTTTACTGACACGTGTTATTTGCTAGAGTGATAGAAACAAACTAAATCATTGTCAACAAGTATGACATCATAACGCTGGAACTAGCGCCACGCTGCGGTGCCGCGCCGCTACAATCGGCAGTGCCGCTACTGCCGATTCTAGCGGCGCGGCGCCGCAACGCGGTTATGTGTTTTGGCCCTTAGAATTTAGTGTAGGTTTCATTATCTCAACATTTAACTATTGTGCTTATTCAATAACACTATAAATATCTCATTACATGCTATCCATGGCTTTTTATTTATAATAGTTTAGAGTGGTGGGATGAGCGGGGCTTGTGCCTGATAGTGATATAGTGAGCAATATGCTTGTCCATAACAGGAGCGATACATATCTCTGCCATGTAATATTTATCTGGATACATTGACCCTTAAACCCTTGCATTGCAATAACAACAATTAAATGTATTACTTTCAACTAAGTGATGATGAAATCTATAATGCTGATGTTAATTAACTTTCAGGTGCTGAGCCTTTTCAAACAAGAAAGAGGACCATAGAAGAAGGCAGAGTTTGAAGAAAATAATATAAAAGCGACTGCGACTCAGGCTGATAAGTCTCATTAAGGTGTAAACATCATGTCAGAATTATAATTTAAATTTTAATGTCAGAATTCAATTTTTTTGCTCTCTTTTGCCCAGTAATATGTGCAACTATTTTATGGGCTCATGGAACATTTCTGATTGTTCTTTACATTATCATATAATTTTTTTTTGTTTATGAATGTGATACAAAAGATTTTTATTTTATATAAGAAAGTCATGCCGTTGACACACTTGAAAACTAGAGATTCTTTGAGGGAACTTTTTAAAATTATTTATATTTTGCTAATGGCCATATTGTCCAAATACCTTTATAAATTGTAAAAATAAATGGATTGAAATAAATTTACTAAAACTTAACACATGTTTTTGTTCAGGTCCACATGGAGCTACGGGCCATAAATATAAACAAGACAAGTTTCGTTTATATTTGGGCTGTAGCTCCTTGTGATACGTAAACTACCTATTATATTCCAACGAAATTTGAAATTTTTCCGCCTACGCCAACAATACATTTCGAAATTTCCCCGCCTACGCAATTTTTTGATTTTAAAGTTTCCCGCCTTGAGCCTGGAAAAAGTTTTAAGGGGGCAACCGATAGATGGCGCTAGTTTTTCATGAAGTATGGAGTTGGCATTCTTCTCCGTGAGTATATGTTCTGTGCACAGCACTGTCTCGGCCCAGTGACATTTAGCTGTCTCGCCACTCTACTCGGTAGGTGTAATCAGGCTATTACTGATTCACCTAGACCTCCTGTAAGTAATAATTATGTAGTCGTGTAACTTAGAAAGTTAAAATAGAAGAAAGTCAGAAATAAAACAAAGTTAATAGAATACATAATCTTTTTATTAAAATCCAATAATAATAACCGAATTAACTAGTTGATTCAGCGCGGCCGTTATGAGCCATAAGGTCTGCGCTCATTTACACGACTCTTCTCCCACCCGTTAAATAAAATACACTCAAAAAATGCGCTTTGTATCATGCCAGTTAAGGTATAGATTAAGGTCTGCTAATTCGTGTTGCCAATGTAATCTGTATCTTAACATGCATTACATAAAGTCCATATTTGAGTGTATTTTATTTGTCAGGTGGGAGAAGAGTCGTATAGTCGAGTCAGCGCTCAGCGCAAACCTTTAGTCTTCTGCAAACCTTTGTGGAAGGCGCCCGCTGTACTTGTGTTTCGTGTGTTTTCGTTTGTTCTATTGCTACTGTTTTACTGACCGGCTTGTTCTTGTTTCCTGATATTGCTCACCCTGTTGACCTCTGCTTGCACTTTGGATTTGATCCTGTTCATCATGTCAGTTTCTGAGGTAAGTACTTATTTGTTTTTTTTTTTTGTAAAATTGTGTACCTATCTTCCATCAATTTTTTTGTGACTTGTAATAATAATTTTTAAAGTATTTGCTTATTACTTTTGTATAGCGCTGAGAATTCACAGGTAAAGTCATAGGCTTCAGTAATTACAAATCGTTTGTTGTATTATATATTTGTATACTTACTAAAAACAAGGTTTGAAGGGCAATGTTTCCAGAGAAATTACAGGGCTTAGAGATATAAGATCTTAGATCTCTGGGTGACGAGCGCAGTGCAGTGCTAGGTAATGATTTGGACTCTTCATGTTCCAATAGCTGCTTGTCACTGTGCTGTTATGTGTCAGGCATGTTGCTTACCATCAGGCACATGACCTGATCGTCTCGTCACTCTATATTAAAAAAGTGTTTATTACAAACGTGCTTAAAAACCTTTTATTACCGGAGCCCTAGTTTGTGATTTCTCAGCATTTACTTTAAACATTTACTTTGATATTAACGTCAACCTATGAGTCGAAATTGGCGCATCTGGTAAGGTTGACCTGGGATGAATCTCACAACACCGCCGCAATGCATTAAAATGTCGATATGTAGTAAAATGTTTCATATGTACTATATTGTTAGCGTCTGTGTTATGTGTTTAGGAAAAATATTTGTACATGGTTAGTTTATTAACTACACTATACAATAAGTGTTTCTGGTTCGCCGTTTGACTATAGTGTTCGCGGTAATAATAATCTATATTTGGATATAAAAATCAATAATTGTGTGCGTAATAATAATAATAGCCTTAATTCAGACATCTTCTACAAAAATATTACAAATTGATTTATTAAAAACATTGTTCTATTTGACACATTTTTGATTTGTATCAGGAACATATTAATCACGGTAATTACATTTTGTGAAGTTACCACACGTTATTAATATCGAAGTTGCTTGAAGAGATACATATATGTATACGAATAGTAAAATTATACCTTTTGTTGCTCTCCTATTTAACGACCAATATGTTTTTATAACGTCGAAAAATGTCAGTCCGTTAAGAGTATACTAAGAGAATACAGATTTCTTATTGTGTGTTTAGTATCCGAGTACAAAAGTTGCCGCAGCGTATTATCTAAGAATAATGGCACTAACACACATGGCTAAGGCAATTAACAATAACAAGAGAGAGAAAAATTCGGTATCTCGAAGAATTCGTTTTTTATGCTCAGAAACAATTACACTGTTAAATAATTTGTTGATGTCTAAATATGAAAATATTTCTTGGTAATAGAGAACGGCTGTGGCGTTATACAGAGTGAATATACAAATAGGTTTTGTTTCCATGAAAACTTTGTATGTAACCAACCATTTGTAACAACAAACCAAATAATTGCGATATCAACATTGTAATATGTTGCGGCATCGAGCCCATTAGTCGTGATTGTTTTAACTGATGGGTAATTTTGGATTTTAACGCCATTATCACCCATCAAAGGCCAAGAGCTTTACGTATTTTTGATATTTATTTTGTAACAAAGTATTCTTATGGTGGAAAGGAAAGTAAAACGTAAAATATTGATTTAACAGAATAGGTGTCATTTGACACTTAATTTCCAAGAGGTTCATTTATTTAAGTCCCAATAAAAAAAATGTTCTTCTTAAAGATGGATATCGAAGAAAACATCGCTTTGATGTTCGGCGACGAAGAACTGCAGAGATACCGGCTGGAAAAACAGCGTTCTGCCGTCTCAGAAGCTGGGAACGGACGCCGGCACCGGGCTGTCAGCATATCTTCGGATACAACTGTGATTGGTTCCGAAGTCTCGGATCCCGATTCTTTGGACAGGTAAAAATTATTGTAGTTATTATTTTGGGGACCAATTTTTTATTATTATTTAAGAGAGTTATCAGAAGAAATTTTTTACAGATCAAGCGACTCTGATTCGTCAGCCAATTCCGAATCAGCAGTAGCTGAAGCGGCCCCAGCAGAAGAATGGGCAGAAGACGAAACAACTCCGGCGAGTTTGCCGTTCACGGGCCAGCCGGGGATTTTGATCCCCAATGCTGCTGGTATGACGGGCCTGGAATATTTTAAATTATTTTTTAACGTGCATTTTTTGTTCCAACTGGCCATAAATACCAACCGTCATGCCAGCGAGATTTTAGCAAAATGCTTCAAGCCCGAAAGTTGGCTAAAAAGGTGGAGAGACACGACGGCAGACGAATTGTATAAGTTTTTGGGGATATTATTTTTCATGGGGTCTGTGCGTTTAAACAAAATTAACGATTATTGGGCTAAATCTCATTTAGTAAAATTCAATTTAACGCAATGTATGAGTAGAAATAGATTTTTATTAATTTTAAGGATGTTTTATGTGAAAAGTAACAACACAAATAGGGCATATGATAAGGTAAATGATCTAATAGAGTATTTTAATACGACTATGAGACAAATTATATACCCTAACAAAGAGCTCACCATTGATGAGTCCATGGTGTTATTCAGAGGACGGCTTTCTATAAGGCAATATATAAAAAAAATTGGTGTTAAATTTTATGTGCTGGCTGACCCTAAAGGGCTTGTCCATAGAATCCATATGTACAAAGGGTCAGCCAATAATGAAGTTGGAGGCGTTGGCCACGTGAAGAAAGTTGTCCTCAAATTAAGTAATGATTTTTTAAACGCTGGTCACTCACTGTACACGGATAATTTCTATAATAGTGTTGATCTTGCAGAAGTTTTATTCGCAAAAAAAAACATACTGCACAGGGACTTTACTTTCCAACAGAAAAGGAAATCCTACAGTAGTGACCAGTAAAAAACTCACCAGGGGTGGTAGTATTTACAGAAAAAATAGCAAGGGTGTATGCGTCATGAAGTGGAAAGATAAAAGAGATGTACTGACTCTTTCCACCGAACATACACCCGAGCTGAAGGACACTACCAACAGGCGTGGTCGTGTCGTGTCGAAGCCAAATATAATCATACAATATAATAAATTTATGAAAGGTGTAGATCAGCACGACCAAACGCTAGCGTACTACCCCTGTGAGCATAAAACCATTCGGTGGTACAAAAAAAATTTCTATACTTACACAAATTTCAAATGATGTTTTTAAACGCTTATTTTCTTTACAAAACTGTAACTTTGCAACAATTTAGAGATACAGTTTTGTCTGGCCTGCTTCCTCCAACAACTAGAACAGTTCCTCCGCAGGTCCCCACTCATATGCCTAAGCAATTACAACGAGGTGATGGTGGCGTCCTCAAGCGAAGGAAGTGTTCTAGGTGTTGGAGTTTAAAGAAAAAACGAAAGGACACAGGCATATATTGCCCTGATTATGGCGTTGGCCTGTGCATAGACTGCTATGGGCCACACCACACAGAAAATGTGTTAGTTTCGTAATTATGTTTTATACTACACTATCAGCGCGCTGTGTACCCGCGTAGTTCCCGTTAGCGTTATTTTACCATGATAAGAAATATTCTGTGTTCCTGTATTCCTAATTTCAACCAGATCCGTTCAAACGTTACGACGTGATTCAGTAACAAACATCCAAACATTGAAATTTATAATGTTATTAGGTTTATCTCCCGCCCCCTACTGTTTTTTTTTATTGTTTAGAGTGTCTGGACGAGAAGAATATGTCCTGATGGTAAGCAATACGCCCATAGCAGTAAAATATCACGTAGAATTAATATTACGCATCCATCCATTGTAAAGATAATTTATTTGTTCAAAACATGTTTGTAAAATATGAATAATTTTGGGCTAAATTTTGACTATACACGCTGATGTATATCCAGATGTGTCATACTACTATATGTTATATAGATTATGGTCTTGAAGAACACACAGGTTACTTTTTATCCTGGAAAAATAACCGGAACTACCCGGGTAACATCGTGGGGCGCTGCTAGTGTTAAATATACTTGTAATTAGAATAAGAAATGATTGTTATGTAAGAAAAGGAATAAATAATTTGTAATCATATTCAATACTTTCTTTTATATCAATTGACTAAAATCGGTGGTTGTCCCATCACCCACCCCTATTCCTTATCCACGTTCAAGCCATCTAAAACATTATTTAGATTTAAGAATTGAACTTTATATTCTTAGTTGTCACAATATATTAAAATTTTCCTTACTTTCAGTTATTGTCACTAAGGTTACGACCAAAAACGTTACAATTTTGTTATATGGCAACTCTGATGACACAATGAATGAATGAACGATTAATAGGTACAGTCCCACCATCTTATCTGTTCAGTTGACAGCGTCGCTAGTGGAGAATTTGGTATTGCCATATAAGAAATTCACCAAGAAACAAAGGTAATTAAAACATGTCTTGCAAGTCAGTCTATAGATATCATTAAAATTTAAGAAACTACAATATCAATCATACAAAGCCTAACTAACATAGTATAGATTCAATATGGCTTAATTATAATTACCAGCTTCGATCACATCGTCACTTACCATCAGGTGAGATAGTGATCAAACAGGTCAAAATTTGCGACAGGCTCACAAATAAATAAATATAACATATAGCTATGAATCTTATTAACTACATAAATAAACAATAATGCGGCACAATAGGATTTTATTTATATTTTATAAAAATAATTGTGGTCATGGTCTCTGAGCTCAAGCGGCCGCACTCCAGGAATTCCGGTCGATGTTCCTGAACCATCTGCTGATTCCCACAATTCATCTTCGAGTCACTCGAATCGGTTTCACTGTCACTCTGTAATTGAATGATAAAAGGTTCATCTAAATACGCATCTTTTTGTCATAAAAATCTTTTTGTCTGTATTCATTTTCAATTTTTTTTACATGATCGCTATGGTTTTTCCACTCTGCCTGTGTGATTTTGCGGAATGCATCTTCAATCAATTGAGGCATATGTGCACTTGATTTTCCGATATTTTTCTCTGCTACATTCCTCTTCATCGAGGTCCATATCATTTCAATTGGATTCAAATCACAATGATAAGGAGGCAATCGAAGAATGTCATGACCATGGCTTTTCAATATGTTGTCAATTTCATATTCAGGTGTAGGTTTATTTCTTTTTATTAACTCGTAAAGCTGAGGCTTTGTCATTTGTTCGTAAAACTCGACCTTGTTTTCTACCAGCCACTTTTGCATATCAGCTTTAGTGTGGTTTGAGTTAGGACACCTATTTACGCAAATACTATGTATGATATGGCGCATTATCCATCACAATAAGTGTGGGTTGACGCAGATTTGGCAGTAATTTTTCAAGAACCCATTTTTTGAAATTACTATTGTTCATCTCGTCATGGTAGTCCCCACTTTTGTATTTGATTTGAAAACGAGAAGGGCATTTTCGACAAAACCTTCTTGTCCGCCAGCATGAACAATGATCCACCTATTTCCTTTCGAAACTGGTTCCAAATCGCCGTCAACTTCAGGACCTTGCCAACATTTGCCAGTTGAGTGAGACGAGTGTATGTAAGTTTCATCTAAATAAACAACAGGCTTTTTTTCTCCTCGCTCATTTTCCTTAATTTTATGTAGATAGGATGCCCGCCATGCAACTACGTCGTTGCGTTCACACAGCACTTTTCTATTCGATTTTGTTTTTTTAAAACGAAACCCTATTTTGTGGAGCAATTTTCGAAGAGTTTCACGTTTTGCTTGAAAATTTATGTCTTCCCTGAGAACAGTTAGTAACTTTGGTAAGGTTGGAATTTCTTTTTTTACTGAATAAAACTCATGTATCTTTCTTCTTATAACACCAATGTCAAAATCATCAATATCCAGTTTCCCTGTTTTTCTTTCCTTTTCTTGCCAGGGGTAGAAATTTTTGAATTAGTTTCTTGAGCCTGTTTTTCTTCATTGATTAATTTGTAGACAAACCGTTCTGAAACACCTGTAACAAAAAGAACAATTTAATATTTTATAGGTATTTTTAATGAACAACCATAAAATAAAATACAGCAACCGCTTTAAAAAGTTAACATTACTTTCAGATTGTTTCCGACCAATCAGGATAAATAATAAACAAAATTTTGACTACGAAATCGATTTCGAAATAATTACTGTGTAGACCACCTAAAAAGTATACCTTTCAACAAAAAAAAAAAACAAATTTAAATCAATCCACAATAATAATTGACGGAGATGTCGGTGAACATACATAAAAAAACATGCAATCGAACATAGCAATAACATAGCAGGATAATTATTATCCTGTTTTTTAAAGTCGGTTAAAATATACTCAGGTGGCAATTTTATTTGAATATGTTTAGCTTATTTTATATATTTTAAAAATATAATCACCAGCTATAAAAATGATTTTTTTTTAAAATGAGTGATTAAAATTTCCATATCTGGCTACACTGACCTGTCGCGGCAGCAACGCGTTCATTCAGCTTTTCAAATGGTATTAATGGAGCTTGGAGGCGTTTCTCTTCTTTCATAAAAAATAAAACTTTTAAAATAATTAGCCGTGCATCACTTTTGAGAGGTTTCGGCATTTTATTTGCTTTTTTCACAATGAAATCAATAAAATAACACGGGAGCATTCGCACTACACATCAACTGACAGTGGAATGACGTTTAGAAAATGGCGGCTGACGCGGCTGTAGTTCCCATTTCGCCCACCTGAACAGTTAAGTTGGTGGCACTATAACAAATTTTCGAGAAATTTAAACATGCTGCGACATGTCGAATTTTTTTTTCTTCAGACAACGGAACGTAAGCATTACGTTTTACGCATTACAAGACGTCGATAATTACATAATCACTACCGATTGTTTTCATAATTTTTAAAACCTTTGATTAACACGTTCCCAGGCCCCAATACAAAATTAAAAAACGAACCGGCAAGTACAACAGGTTTTGAATTAGGTGTTTTTATAGTCATAGTAAGAAAAATCATAATTCGAAAATTAAAACCAGATGTAGGTTTTACTTCCCTGAAACACATATGGTTCATTAGCACAGATTTACATTTTCGCTTCTGCACGTTCATGAAACAGATATGTGTTTCAGGGAAGTTTTTTTATATATTTAAGATGTTCATAAATATCGATTTATTGTGAATATTTTTTTTTATTATAGATATATATAGACAAACATAACATACAACAAATGGATATAACGGTATCCTTATGTGACAAACGTAAGTATGTTACTGTTTGGCGTCTTCAGTTATTACCTATCTAGTACCTTACCATACAACCAAGACCAAAAAATAAATATTCTCAGCAGAGTAATGAGTCTTCATCCTTTCCACAGTTTAGAAAAATATATAGCCCTTTTATTGTTATTCGATGTTTTATCGAGCGCATGACGACAGCGTCACAGAATAGGTAATAATTTATGGCAGAAACGCACACGAGTGGCGAGAGGCTCCCGGTACAAAGATTGTGGTCGTAAAGGCCTCGGGCGCACATAAACGTCAGTGGCACATAGGTATGTTTTAAGGTCTGTGGCAATTTCTGTAGCTAGGTGAGCGGCGAACGTGTTAAGTGATATCGGCATACCAGTAACTTGACTTTCGGGTTATTGTTAAACAATATTTAGACTCAAATAACAGAAATATACAACAATTCAAAAATAACATGCCTGGCTATGAATGGGGAACTCTTTTCTTGGAGCGGCATCCTGGCCTGAAAATAAAAGTGTCACACAACATACCAAGAAAGAGAGCACAGGTGAATTGTGAACAGGTAAAAGATTTTTTTACCAGCCTCTCAAAAGAAATAGAAGGAATACCCCCTAATGACATCTACAACATGGACGAGTCCGGCTTTCATGATGATCCCGGTAAGAAAAAACTGTTGTTTCGCAAGGATTGTCGTCATCCGGAAGTTATCAAAAACTCCACCAAGTCATGCTACACAGTAGTATTTTGTGTTAATGCGGCTGAAGAGACTCTGCCTCCATTCTTTGTCTTCAAAGGCAAAAAGTTGTGGTCAGATTGGCTTTTTCAGGCACCAGAGGGTTCAAGGATGGCAGTCTCTGAGTCAGGCTGGATAGCCACCGAAGTATTTGAATAATGGCTGGAAATTCATTTTATATTACATGTTTCCAAGCTTGAAGGAAAAAAATGCTGTTGTGTGACAATTTGAGTGCTCACATCTCTCCAAAAGCTTTCCGCCTTTGTGAATAGCATAACATCATATTTGTATGTCTAATCCCAAACTCCACACACTTGCTCCAGCCATTAGATGTGGGATATTTTTCGGCTGTAAAGAGCAATTGGAGAAAGGTACTTGACAATTATCGCCAAACAAGCAGAGGGAAGAAGGTAGTGGCGCTGCCGAAATCTTTGTTTGCACAACTTTTGCGAAAGACATTAGAAATGGGAGAGGACACTCAGGCTGATAATATCAAGGCGGGATCCAGAAGCTGTGGTTTGTTTCCATTCTCACCAGAACATGTCTTAGAGAAACTGCCGAAGTACACCTCCAAAATTGATGTTCGAGAATCAGTTGGAGAAGCATTTCATCGCTTTATAGAAAAAGTAAAATCATCAGATTTGAATGGGGCTACAAGAGGCCTAAAGTTTCAACTTCCAGTAACAGCTGGCAAAAGTGTTTCAGCTGAAGAAATACAAAAAATTTATGAAGAGAAAGCAAAGGCTAAAACATCACAGAGTCAAGTTAAAGAACAAAACACTGCAACAAAAAAAATGAATCTAAAAACAAGAAAAAAAAGCAGCACAGACAGTAGCTGATGCCAGAGCACGTGTAAAATTGATCCTGACCATTGACGCATCTTTATTTGTGCACATTAAGGAGACGAAGACAACGAAGCAGTTATGGACAAAACTGAAAACTCTATTTGATGATTCGGGGTTTTCTACTTTGCTACGTCATTTGAGTCGCTTCAGTCACAAAACATGCAAACTGAGATATTTGAAGTTTTTCACTGTGGTTTAGAGCATGTGTTAATTTGAACGATTCGTTTACTGTTACACGTATAATAACTGGTATTAGAAATATATATAACATGAATCAACCAAATTGACATTAGAGTCGCAAAAAATTAAAAATATCCTGGGACTCTTCTTCTGGGACCTGGGTCTTTGCATTTTAACTTTGGACTTAGGTGGGTTTGCTTTTAATCGATTTGGATCGAAGCGAGTTTGCACCTCACTATTTCCTGTTGTCAGCTGTCAAAATCAACTATGGTGTTGGGTACTGATGGCAAATAAAAAACGTTTTACAAAAGTATGTATTTATTGTAATACAAGGAATCTACAATGCAATGCCAAAGTCCCTTTTTAAACTGACTTCCATGGTCATATTACAGAGGAAGGTATTTTATATGTACATGACCCAGATTTTAAAAGGGCGTTTACATTAACACAAAATATGAAATTTTAATAGGCGGAGGCCAACAGTAACTTATATTACGATTAATTATGATTATTATTATGATTGATTGAAAGATGACTATTTTCCTATATCGTAATATTAGATTCAGCTGTTGGTGGATCATGTAAAAGATCGAGGCTCTCAAGATATATATATTATACATTTTCATCCTGGTCACGGCTCCAAATTGTAATGGGACGCCTCTGTAAACTTTTCCGAGGTTTTAAAACTGAAACCCCTTCATTCAATATATAAAATTAACCCTTTTTAATCCTGGTATGCGGCACCACATCAAAATAAAATGAGTAATTTAAAGAACTACTCTGGCTGAAGGCCAAAACATATTAAATTAAGCTGAAGGCTTTTTAAGTAAAGAGTTATGTAAATTGGATATAGTTAAGGATTTGAATTTAAAAGATTATTAAGTTTGTTGAAAGAAGATTGTTAGATTGGCCGAAGTGATCATCTAATGGAACCTAAAGGACCTACATTGTAGCCGTCATACCCTTAGCTCTATGAAAAGACCGGTTTACCTATACATGCCTAAGAAATAAAGAATTAAGAAAGAAAACTTGTATAATGTACCTACTAAAATACAGTTAGAGAAAACCCTAGATATACCTACAGTTAGAAGTTTGTAGTAGCAGCAGCAGCAGAACTTCCAGCTCGTTATCGATGTAGATTTTAGCCTGCCTAAATGTATAGGATGCAGTTTGTGAACTCTAGAATCAACCAAGTCCTAGAATGAAATTCATTCTATCAAAGTTAACATCACTTTCTTATTAATCCACAGTACTAATATAAACTCTCGAATATAGAAATATACTAAATTTAGATCTTACTGAAAACTTGGCTGAATCAAAAGATAACAAACTAAAGAAAGATATTTCATTAGCCTACAGGTCTTCGAATTTAGAGATCAGAACTGTAAAGATAGAAATAATTTTACCTACAAAGAAAGAATAGTTAAGGGCCTCTGAAGTTATTTGAAATCTCGATCAAATTCGCAAAACAAGAGCATTAATATGTGAAACTGCAAATGGACTCTACAGTTAAACATAAATATTAGCTAACGACAGAACAATCGGTCGCAAAATTTAGGTATCTGTAAGAGAAGTTTTGTGAGTTCAAATCTGAAAGATCATGATAAGTTAATTGATACTGAAACCTGCCTACCTACAGAATTATATAGCTAACTACTTTTACTACAAATGAAAAACAAGTATATGAATTTTAGTTTGGTTTATTATTTTTGGCTTAAACAGCATAGACGGACTCCGAGAGGATGCTCACGCCTCATTGCAAAGTTTGTGACCGTTATTTTCGCAAGGCCCTAGACTTGAGGAAATAAAATAACAAAGAAAACCTCAAATCGGGGTAAGTGACTACACTTTACCCAAAAAAGGTATTCTTTGGGGATTATAATCGAATCTACTACTACCTAGATAGTAATAAAATCAGGATATTGCCCTGCAAGTTCGGAAGGAAAGTCACAGTGTCACAATCCTGTCCGTTCTAAGTAACAGGAAACTAACGAGCTCGGCTATGCTTGGCTCTCAGACCGTCTTCCAAGTCTGACAGACCAAAATACTCATTCTATTAGAGTTGAAGAACTAAGAGTTTTATAAACCCCAAGGAATAAACTAACATACAACTTAATTAATCAGTGATTACAATATTCTGTACAAAATTTAATACATATTTTGAATAACCGCTGTCATCTTAAAACACTTAGGAAAACATCAGATCCAATGTGAATCATAATAGACTCATTTCTATTTGCTGATTGCATTCAAAATTAACCGAATATATAAATTTACTCTAAAGCCTCATTTGAACAAAAGTGTCATTCTGCATCATTTCATTCATGGCTATATTTCCTCTCTTCGATGCTGCACAGATGAAATTTAGAGACGGCCTAGAAACTATTTTTTTTTTTTAAAGGGATACAGTACTCCATTGATTTCCTTCAGAAATACGTTGACATGCCTGGACTCGATCCAGAGCTCTGTAGCATCACCGTAAAATACGTGACTGTCTTCCAAGACATAAAACACGCCTGGACTCGACTCAGGATTCCTGGGTCTAGAAAATGCTGCAAAATATATAAATGTTAGCACTCACATATGAAGGATCTTTCCTTCTTTCCTCGTCTATTTTACACGATGCCTCATTTTAGCTCCAAATTACAACAGGATCTCAGTATAATTTACGGAACTTAGTAGCACTTTTAACACACGAGTTAAAGGATATTTTCTTGAAAATGCATACTTGAAAATTCATTTTTTTTCGAGTTTCTTTTTCGAGAGCGTTTTTCCCGAGTCCTCCGAGTGACCGAGTCACGTCTCTAATTTTTTCTGACATCCAAAAACAAAAGAATCCCAAAATTGGAATATCTAAAAATAAAATTGAAACGCAATACTTTAAAGAAGTTTGATTTGAATTCTGTTAACGAGGTCGTACATGGCCCGTTACAATCACATAAAGGCTCGTCTTCTTGATCTGCATCAGCATTTACAGAATTTAAAACGTTTTTGTAAATTAGTTCACTATTGCTTTCCCACTGCAACCCATAATGTTTCTCCAATAACTTTCTCACGTCATTGATTTTTTCTCTTTTAATGGGCACATTGTTTTTTGGCACTGGTAGTGGAAGAACATTTTTAAAAGATTTACCTCTTTTCAAAATAGATTTGAATTGTGTAAAGTCTGATGTATAAAGGGGTTCTCCTTTGACTTTGATTTTATTACCATAGGTTTTAATAAAAAAACGCTTACTTTGAGCAAATTGAAAATGCCATTGGCCAGGTGGCTTAACAATGTCATGTAAAGCTTCTTTCCAGTCATAATCCATTTCCATTTTTATAACTGTTCCATAATGACTGAATATATCATGATACTCATTTGCTTATTAATTACTTCCTTTCGTTTCAACTCCCTTTCAATGTTCCCAAACACTCGATCGGCTGGTAAAAATGAATGTCCAGGTACTGGGAAAACAAGTTCAATGTCGTTTATATGACGAGGAGCGTTGCATAACCACACACATCACATTCCAATGAAAATGGAATTTTTATTTTGGGCTCCGCATCCATCAGCCACAAGTCGTACAGTTTTAATATCCTCCAAGTTTAATGCATTCGACCGATGATAAACTGAAGAAGCAATTTCATTCGCTCCTTTCTTGTATTCATTTTCATTCCATGTGTACAAACTGACCGTATCTTTATTCAGTTTTTTCCTTCAAGTGATAGAACTATTGCAAAATTATAAAAATAGATTTTTCGACTGTAGTATGTTATTTGATCTGGTATTTCAGGTAAAACCTGGGTTTTCTGGCAGTCGAAGGACAGTGTCAACATTCCATGTGTCTATCATTCAAAAGTTTGTAAAATTTTTTAGGTTTGCGTTTGTGGATAGTCTTTTCAATCATGTATTTGGTTTTCTCTGCTTGATTTTTTTCATTTTTAATTCGTTCATCCAATTCCGTGCACTTTGAACGTTAACTATTATTCTATGACTTAGTATTTGCAGTATGCCTAAAAACGCCGACTGACAGACGTGCAATAGGGCAGTGTTTTTTTTTGTGTAGGTACAGCTTTGTCGAGTACTTCGCTTGGCGTCCACTTTGTGTTCCTGCTCGTGGTCGACGACGTTGAACATCAGTCACGTGACAGAATTTGAGTAGAAAAGCATCTTGAGCTTGTTTGGTTTTGTTGGCATAAAAGGCGTCATGAAAGCCTTTAGCATCGGCAAGCGTTAAATTTTTGCACTCATAAATGTCTTTTTTGTTGTGGTTGCATGTAGGTACTTGTGGAATATCTTTTGCAGAATACCTGAATCGAAAATAAAATAAAACCATTACCCTAAGCGAAAGTAGCTAGTTTCATTAAAAAAATAATTAAAAAGAAGCTCATTATTTTTTGGTGAGAATAGCTAAAGTAAACAGAAAGACATCATTCACAATAAATATTAATAATCAGATAACAAAAAACTCATTAGGTACTAATTATTGCTGAATCTGCAGACCCTACCAAAACTTGCGTTTTACTAGTGAACTTTGTAATACCTTTCTGCCTTTTCCTGTGCACGCCGCCATTGACTTTCATTTCTTGCACGTTTTCTGGCTCGTCCTGGATGGACAGGAAGAATGTTTCCTTAACAATATGATTAATACCGCAAATCGCAAAAATATCGGACACTTCACACACGACTTGCTATGAAAACTAACCGATTCGCCATCTTTAAAATTTTGAAATGCTTGCTTCTGATTGGCCAATTGTGACAAGCGGATTTGCTTGTGACACATTTTGGATCGAAGTGGTTTTGCATTTGACTGCTACTTTTGAAGTCATTTTTGTATTGGACCCGACCGACTTTGCACTTTAACATTTGAATGAGTATATTGCGACACGACAAGTCAACCTCAAGACCTGCGAAAACATCATGCAGTCAAGGCGAAACTCGAGGAGGCCGAAGCAGCCATTTACAATAATGTCACTTCCCGGGTCATCAAGGGAACCATGACAGGACAGTATATGGCAGCTTACAGTGCTGAAAATGGCTTCGTGACACTGAACGAGAGAGAGACAGAGCGCGCGGGAGCGCCACCAAACGACCCAATTGTAGTTACTGCCCGATGCACCAAGATTATGCTGGACGATAAGATCCTAGAGATGGCCAAGACCATCGAAGGGAACGGAAACGTCAAAGCAGATTGGGAAAATTGGGAGGTACCGAGAATACAGTGGGTCAACGGAGTTCCAGGATGTGGAAAAACAACATGGGTGATTAGACACTTCGACGTGGACAAGGACGCCATCATTACTACAACAACTGAGGCAGCAAAAGATCTAAGAGAAAAGCTATCGCACCGAATCGGAAACCTGGTCAAAACCAGAGTGCGAACCATGGCTTCTGCTCTGGTAAATGGTTTCGGTAGAGAAAGTTTCAGCTGCCTCATGGTGGACGAAGCTCTCATGAACCATTTTGGAGCCATTGTGATGGCTTCAAGGCTGTCTGGTGTTGGTGAAATTGTCCTCATTGGAGACGTCAATCAGTTGCCTTATATCGACAGGGAAAATCTCTTCGAAATGAGGTATCATCGCCCGAACCTGGTAACAAAGATCAGCCAGGAGTTGCTCTGCACACATCGAAACCCAATGGACGTCGCATATGCACTGAGGGAAATATACTCCGGTATGTACTCCTCAGCGTCCCGTACAATGTCCCTAGAGCAGAGAAGATATAAGGGAGCGCAAATACCCAACACCCAACCAAACACCCTCTTCTTAGTTCACACGCCAATGTAGTAGTTTCTTCGATACTGTCGAGGTTTCTTTTTGCCGGTTTTGCTCTTGGTTAAAATATATGATCGAGCTTTTTCAGATTCCTTGACATTATTCAAAATAAATAACAGCTGGGCTTCATATGACCCCAATGTTACAAACCTATCAAACTCTTGTTTTCGTGTTTATGTTGGAACAAGTAAATGACAACGTTGCTTGCAAGTGCACGTATAATCATAGAATACTTTTGATTTTACTAGTTTGTCTTTGACATGATATGGTAAGTTCATGTATTTCCTACCCTTCTTCTCAGAGATACAATATTCTGGATGTTTTCTTTTGCGTCCACATTTGGAGCGGCCCTTAGTTAGCAATGCGTCATTATTTTCAGTAATAGGATGGGCGACTTCAGTTTCGGGTTGAACTTCAGTATGAGATCTTTGACAAATTGAAATTATTTCATCAACCGTTATGTCATCGTAAACGGCATTAGTAACAATTAATTGGTTTTCATCATCATGTCGCATTTGTGTGGTTCTGTCAGTTTTACTCTGATTATCGTGCACCATAGCAATATGAGTTTGAATCAAACCCTCTGTTACAGTTTCATTTTCCGAACTGTCACTCTCGGGAATTTCAACGCTCTTCCTTCTTTTTTGTTTTACAGATGAATACGAAGAATCAGTTTCTTCTCCACTGTCAGGTACATAATCAGATTCTGTATCATTGTCATAGTCTCATCTTCTTTAAGGTCCATATACGCATGATCAACTGTAGAGAAATCTTGATTGGGGGTTTCGAATAACTCTAATGTACTCGGTGACATTGGTGGTATTGGTGAGTTATTTTTTTCAGCTTCTTTTCGCGTAGTAAGAGGAGTTAGTGGAGAATATGCAGGAGCAGCTGGTGAGTCAAGACCTGATGAAACCAGTAGAATAGTATAAGAATCATAGCAGTCACCTTAGCTTGCTCATTTTCTTAAATGGTGGAGTTAAGAAGAAAATCAAATAGGAATTAGTTTTTTGACTTACATGTTTCCGCTATTTTTTTGCGCAAATTCACAAGTGGTGTCAATGGAGAGTACGGAGGGGCAGCTGGAGATTCAACATCTGGTTGGAAGAAGAAAGTGGATAGTGAGGAATAAAAAGTAAGTTCATTTCCATGTTGTACTGTGTGTGCATGTTATGTGCATGTGTATATGCATATGTGCACAACAAGTGAATTGTGGTAAACCCACCTGATTTCGTAGTATCATCCACTTTAGTTACAGCCAGAGTCGCTGAAGAGCGCAAAGAAATACTATTATCTTGAAATCCGTCATCTGAAAATGTAACAAATATCATTAATCACTCAACTTTGCCATTCATTAATTTAGGCCTTTCATTCATATCATAGTCAATTTTTCCAGATACCTTTGCAGTTGAGGTCCTTGGACGCATCTGTTTCAAGTCCTGAAGAAGTCTCTGGTATATCTACAAATTGAGAGTTGTCATAGTAGAAGTATTGAATTAGTGCAATTTCATTAGACATTAGTTAAAAGAAATCAAACATAACAAACCAAACAAAGGCAAAAATATAGCGTTTAGTACAGCAAAATACCACAAACATTATACCCTGTAGCCTTACAGCTGGATCATGCTATATTAATTCTCATTTTTTTTAATCATTGAAAAATGATTAAATAATATGTTATCATGAATACCGCAAACCACAACAAAAAGGTGCATTAAGCTCACTAAAAGTGCATCAGACAATACAAATAGGACACTAGCAATTCTTACGCAGGTAGATTGTAAATAGTATTGACGGAAATACCCAGATAGGTAGGTAACTAAATTTACTCAGTATTGATCGTCACGTCAGTTTACAGCTGGAAAAAATTAATAAAATCAACATCTTACTTTAGTTCTTAAACAAATTCAGTATTTATAGTAAAATTTAATTTGTACTTCATAGTACCTACTCGTAAGTCTATGAAAAACAAAATTATTTCTGCAAACAATAATAGGACCCATTAGATAGGGTCCAAATCCTTATAAATATTAGTTAGCTATGTATAAAATACCTGTTGGAACTACGTCATCGTTTACAGATTCCAGCACTATATCCGCTGCAGAAATCTCTTCCAAGCCACTCTCTGTTCATTATAAAAAAATGTTATATTGGATAGTTATGATTACAATAAAATAATGATAAGAAATCGTTACAGTTTCTTCTTTATGGCCATTACTTAAGTATTAATATGTTATGCAATAACAAAATAAATGTTTGAGGTTAGAAATGAACTTTGTGAATGTTAGGTACTTACCATCTAAAAACTCAGTATTTTCGTTAATCTTCTGTCCCAAGGCATTAAACAAAATTCGATCAATTCGTCGCATTTTAATTCACTTCTTTGGTTTATATACTTACTCGTAAAATGAAATAAAAACAAAACACGCGTCCACCAGCCCCAGGTGAGATAAAATGGCAGAGTTGCCAGTTTTTGAGAATAATTTTTACCAACAAAATGTTGCCACAATAAAAATCTCTGGAAAGTTGTGTTTACTCTTAATAATTTTATTTCAGACCATAGTTTCCAAACTCATTACACTACTTGGCCTGATCCACAAAAGGGAAATAGGTAGTTTGAGTCCTTCTAAATAAAATAGAAATTGATTTATTATTACATAAACTTTATACACAAATGTTTTAAGTCGTTTCAATTCAATCAAATCTATATGACTATCAGTCTAATATCTATTTCTTACTAACGACTCATTCTGCTTGAGTCATTTCTAAATTATTTGATATTAAATGCGCTGTTCATCAAAGCTCTTTTTCTGTAATATCTCAAGTGTTTTGAGTCGTTTCTGATAAACAAAAAGATATATTTTATGTCAGGAAACCGGTATCACGGAAACGACCCAATCTGTTTGAGTCGTTTCAGTTATTTGGTAAAATGATATTTCTAATCAAAACTAATTCCTAGAAAGGATTCAAACTGATTGAGTTTATTCTGTTTTATCGACCTTAGGAACACATTCATAGCAATCTCATTACTCAAAAACAATTCAAGCGGACTGAGTTAATTCAGCAAATACATTTTGTATGCTCTTCATACTTGTGGGTTGAGTCGGAGTAGTGAAAAAACTAGTTTGAATGTACATTTTAAAGCTAGGGTTTTCATTATATGATAGATTCGACCCTCGGGAGTACGATGGCATACTTAACTCAATTTTGGCCAAAGTGTGGATTGAGTCCTTTCTGCTTAACTACGTCCAATTGGACAAGAAGTTTTGGGCAGAAGCTGCAAATACTGCAGTATATCTCAATAATAGGTCTATAGCTTCAGATATTGAAAAGACTCCATATGAGATGTGGTTTGGTAGGAAACCAGAATTACAGCATTTGCGTGTATTTGGGAGTTCAGTGATGGTGCATATACCTAAAGAAAAAAGAGGGATAGGAAATCCATGAAACACATACTTGTTGGTTTTTGTGACAATGTTAAAGGGTACAGAATATATGACCCAGTCGCTCCGTTTATTGTTTTCCATAATGTGACGTGTTTTTGTCACACATGCAAATTTATGGTTTCTGTTTTTTAA